>JACVBY030000424.1:0-684159 GCA_017589505.3 Metroxylon sagu | reverse complement strand
CCCTTAAAACTCGACCTCCTTGAACCCCAGACCTTAAAACCCTGAACCCCAAAACCCCCAAACCCCTAAAGCCCTAAAACCCCCTAACCCTAAAACCCTAAAAAACCCTAAACCCCTAAAAAAAAAATCCTAAAAAAAACCTAAACCCTAAACCCTAAACCATAACCCTTAGCAGACCGTTAAACCCTTAAACCCTTAAACCCTTAAACCTAAATCCTAAACCCTAAACCCTAAACCCTAAACCCTAAAACCCTAAAACCCCTAAACCCTCAACCCTAAACCCTAAACCCTAAAACCCAAAAACCCAAAAACCCTAAACCCCTAACCCCTAACCCTTAAGCCCCTAAAAACCCCTAAAAACCCCTAAAAATCCTAAAACCTAAAACCCTAAAACTCTAAACCCCTAAACCCTTAAAACCTTAAAAACCCTAAACCCATAAACCTAAAACCCTAAAACCTAAACCCTAAACCTTAAACCCTAAATGTAACATCCAGAATCTCAAAGCAGTATCCTAATCTTGAAGCATAAAATTTATCATGAATGAAGGGGCACTTTTGAAATTTTATCAATGTCATTTGAACAATTGGTGAGGGGTATAAAGGGAAAGGATACCAAAGTCATTTAAAATTTTGATTAAGGGTAAAGTGGAAAAAAGGATTCCGCCATCATTCACAAATTTCTCCAAGGATACAGAGAAAATTTTGTCAAGGGCTTTTTCATGAGTGAAGAAGGGTAAAAATGCATGGTGAAGAGGCATACCATGTGGACTTTAAAAGGGCATTTTGGTGATTTATTTGAGAGCAAATTGGGGATTTGCCAAGGCATTTAAAAAAAAAAAAACCCCTTAATCCTCTCCTTCATCCATCGTAAGAAAAATCAAGAGTGAGGGAGAAGAGGGTGGTGGAAGAGGAGAGAAAATCTCAACCGTGGGAAAGAAGAAGAAGAAAGGAGGAAGAGAAAGGGAGAAAGCTTGGTGTCTTCTCTTCTTATCATCCTTAAGGTAAACCCTAAACCTTTTAAGGTTTTAGATAAATGATAAAATCATGTCTTAGAGAGAAAAGGAAAAGAAATAAGAGAGGATTTCATGTTATGAAAATGATGAGGATTTATGGTTGATAGAGGAAAATATGTGATGTGTAGAATGAAACCTTTTTCTTATATCATTTTCATATCTAGCTTAAGAGATAGCATAATAGCATGTGAGGGTGTTGAAACCATGAATCCATGTAGTTATGAAACCGAATGATAAGAGGAAAAGGTAGAGAATTTTGAGGTATGCATTTAAGGGGCATGCATGCACATGTTTCATGAAAAAACCTAGGTGTATGTCATGCTTCCTAAATAAATTCATATGTAGTAATATAGGTCAAGAAAATCAAGTAAAGGAGCCTTTTCAAGAGGGGTAGCAACTGGTGGAAAAGAAAGAAATAACATGTGAGTAGGTTTTTTCATCTTTATCTTGTGAAATGTTTCATAATAGTATAATGATATTTTTCTACAAAAATGAGTGTATCATGCTAAGTATAGTACCTTCGGTAATCAGAAATATGAGAAATGAGAACACGGTTATAATGTTTATTATATTTGTGAAGCATGTTTTTCAGCAAAGCATGAGTTTTAGAAAGGAAAAAGGAAGCATGGGCTAGTAGCATGTTTCAAAGCAAAATATAGAGAGTTTCAAGTGAAAAGTATTGCTTGGATAAAAATATATGTGTTTCGGTAAGTAGCTATGAAAATTTTCCTTCAGCAGTTATATTTCAAAGGAATGCATGGGCATGCATGAATAGAAATGTTTCCAAAGAAAGTATAGTTGATTGTATATTGGATTATAAACTTATACTTGAGCTATTTTTACATGACTGACAAAAGATAAAGAGCATGGGGCCATCTATGGGGCTGATCATCCTGTAGACTATGCCATAGCATGAGCATTGTACACACTATTATAGCCAGCACCTCCTTGCCACTCGATCGTACTACGATCCCTAGGCCAGGGGGAGTACAAGCTAGATCTGCCCAGTGGGGTGGGTGCAAGAGGCCCGAGTGGGGCAAAGAATCACGGCTCGGTAAAGAGCTAGGATACTATATAAGTCAAGGTGGCTCGGAAGATATTAGCCAAAGGGAGGGGCAACCCGGGAGGCCTGGGGAAAAGGGGCGAGTTGCACACTGGGGTGAAGAGCACGCACATGTGAGGGGTGCCATGTGGTGCGGGGGATCCTCGACGCTCGAGTACACTCACTGCCCCGAGAGTACACCTTGCCGTGTGGAGAAGGCGGCTGCGGGATGTACCTTAAAGTGGTAGCACACATGTACCCCATCATCACTTGAAATTTTATAAATGTGGTAATTCTTTATTTAAATTATATTATTACTGAAGCATGAAAGCCCCAACTTATAAGTTAACTTATCTTATTTATAAAAATTTATGTATCGATTGCGATATGTTGCACTGATATACTTATGAGCTTATAATGTGGTTCTCAGCTTCTTTCATAGTTAGATGGTTATCCAGTTACTGGGACTTAGGTCTCACCCCTCTTGTGTTCATATTTTTATTTCAAATCAGTGTTAGAAATTCTTTGAGGCTAGCAGCTGAGTTTAAAATATTTAAAGACTAAGCAGGTCGGCTTAGCATCTTAGTTTCAGTACCAAAATTTTTGTATGTGTTATTAGTGTTTGGAGAGGGAGTTGGTGGATGTAAAGGGGATTGTAAGGTACTTTTGTATATTAAGAGTGGTGATTGAGATGATGATGTATGTATATTTATATCTGTGAAGTTGTAATTATATGATGTAAATATCAGACTCAACCTGGAGATAAATAGTGACATGTATGTATAAGATGTTTTTAAACTAAGTAGGATCAAATAAATTAGCTATTGTTGTTTGATGACATATGTGATTAAACTGAGCAGGTTAAATGTTATTGACAGAATTATGTATGTTAAGCATGTAACTTATGGAAATTTGATAGGGTTCACTTATGCCTTATGGTCCATACTATAAGACTAGTAGAACTCTAGCCAATTTCTATAAGTTGGCATGTGTCGGGGAGAGGTCCCGATAAGGTTTTTGGTATTAGAGCAGTCATTAGGTCTTAAGGGCATAAGTATGAGTCTAGCATAGTTGAGTGTAGTCTGAATGATGAATGCGATCAAATGAATTCGTGTTTTGTAGTGATGGTTAATACAAGGACAAGCAAAAGAAAGGAGAGTAGTCCTCAGGGAGAGGTAGAGGTAAGGGTAGACCCGAGATGGGTGAGTAGGGGAGTCCGGACCCGGTAGAGTATCTTCTAGTGCATCCACCATACGATGATGCGAGGGGTGGGTATACCTCCGCAGCATCCGCATGAGTCTCCTTCATTATCCACTACCTCCGCGGGGCCGGTTGGGACCATCTTCGACACGAGACCCTAGGAAAGAGTGTGCACCAGACTTGAGTGGGGATGATTTACCCGTGCCAGTCATGGCGGCGAGTTGGCCCTCTGGTTTCGGTTCTACAATCTAAAAATCTTCGAGGCGAGAAAGAAATGTAGAGAGAGCTAGGAGAGTTGGGGAGCTCTAGAGTTCCGGGGGACCCTATCGACCCCATTCGGTGATGCATGGCTTCGGTAAAACGAGAGAGGGTCTTTGAGGTGATGAAGAGCTGTTCTGAAAGAGCAAAGGGTGCAGACATTACAACCTTTTTGTTAGAGAGGCAAAGAGTGGGCTCAAAAACTGGTGGAAGTCTCTTATCAACAAAAGTAGGCGGCCACAAGGGGTAGAAATAACACAGGGAGGACTTTAAAAAGAAATTTTTTCAAATAAATACTATTCGAGAGGTGTAAAATAGGGATCGAGAAGAGGAGTGAAATTTACTCAAAACCTCCGACCCGAGGGGAAGATGCTCGAAGAGTCGTTAGTATGAAGCTACTTTTATTGAATTATACCATTTCTTGTCAGAAGCCCTTAGTAGTGGATGAAAGGGAGAAGAGCGCATTATTTCAAGATGGGCTGAATCTCCCGAGATAAGAGGCTAAGACCGGTATGCATTGTTATGGTAATTATTCGGAAAATTTGGTACAAAGGAGCACTTTCCCCAGGTACAAAGGGCACTTAAGTAGAAGAGATAGAGAAAGAAGTTCACTTTGGAAAGTGAGAAGACCGTAGAGAGGTCGAAAAAGGAGAGTGCACCCAATTTTTCTTCGAGGTGCGGGAGGAACTCAGTAGTCTAAGAAACCCCAAAGGGTAAGACAATTTAGTTCCAACTATAGAGCTCCTGTAGAAGTTGGAAGGGGATCAGTATCTATGTCAGTGTCTAGCCCAGTCCAAAGGAAACCAATTCGGTAGAAGGAGTGTCTCTCAGCCGGGGGGTAGCGAGAATAGCGGGGGAAGAGAATGGATCGCAGCCACTCTTTTGGTAGTGGAAGAAGCTTGTTCCTCTGATGCTTAGTATCTATGGGAAGATGCATTACGGGAGTGTAGAAAAGGGCCTCGGGGGATGTTATATACGCTTGGCCGAGATGGATCACATGAAGAGGGATTGCCCTAGAAGAGTACAGAGTAGTGACTACCCTCAGGGATCAGTTGCACTTAGGGGGCAGTCTTAGTCAGTCAGAAGAGGAGATAGTAATGTACTAGCCTAGCTGGCCCGGTCGATTGGGGGATCCGGTGCCCGGTCGGCGGGGATCAATCCCCTAGTGCTCAAGGAGCTGGGAAGCTAGAGTCTTTGGCGATGACCGGACAGAAGGCCTGGGGTCATCCCGGATGCGGTGGTGACAGTTATGCTTTATCCATACGTGATCATAATGCTTATGTTTTTAATTGGACTACGGATCCACACACACTCATTCATATCGGTAGATTTCACTAAGCATCTAAATAAAGAAGTAGGAATAAGTTGGATAGCCGACTAGTAGTTTCTATGCTAGTAAGGAAAACCCTTCATTACGGCACCAAAGTGTATAGAAACTATGCTATTTCGGTAGAGGGTCGAAGACACGCGCGTGAGATTTGATCCCATTAGAGCTAAAAGAGTTTGATGCTATTACAGGGATGGGATTGGCTATCCATGCATGGGGCCAAGGTAGATTGTTCAAAAGAGAAGGAGGTGGTGTTTAATGCCTCAAATGGTAAGAAGGCTCCGTTTTTTATAGGTAAGAGAAGAGTGTTACTCTCATGTATGATTTCGGCTTCTTTGATAGTTTGGTGAGGAATGCTTTGAGAAAGGGATACGGAGGACCTTTTCTACGCATGTATGGTGAATGTGTAAGAGGGTAATGGCCTAGGAATTGGTGAGATATCCCGGTAGCATGTGAATTCCCGGATGTATTTTCTGAGGAATTACCTATGGTACCACCAGGATAGAGAGACGGAGTTCGGTTATAAGATCTAATCCCTCGGATGCCGGACCTCATAGTTAGAATTTGCACCTTATAGAATGGCTCCAGCAGAGTTAAAAGAATTAAAGGTCCAGCTTCAGGAATTGCTTACTAAGGGATTTATTAGACCCAATGTTTCTCCTTGGGGTGCACCAGTGTTGCTTTTAAAGAAGAAGGATGGTACCTTGAGATTGTGTATAGATTATAGATAGCTTAACAAGGTAACCATTAGAAATAATTATCCATTGCCAAGGATAGATAATCTATTTGATCAGCTTCAGGGGGCAGCAGTGTTTTCAAAGATTGACCTCAGATCTAGGTATCATCAGTTGAAAATAAAGAAGAAAGATGTGCCAAAGACTGCTTTTAGAACCAGCTATGGTCATTATGAATTTTTAGTGATGCCTTTTGGTTTGACTAATGCCCCAGCTGCTTTTATGGGTTTGATGAATCAGGTGTTTCAAAAATTTCTAGATAAATTTGTGATAGTGTTCATTGATGATATCCTAATTTATTCTAGAAATGAAGAAGAACATGAGCAGCATCTGAGGACAGTGTTGTAGATTTTAAGAAAGAAGCAATTGTATGCTAAGTTGAGTAAGGGTGAATTCTGGCTAGATAAAGTGAACTTTTTGGGGCATGTAATTTCAATTCAGGGTATTATGGTAGATCCCCAAAAAGTAGAGGTCATAATGAATCAGGAAGCACCTACTAATCAGACAGAGGTGAGGAGTTTCTTGGGCTTAGCAGGATATTATAGAAGATTTATAGAAAATTTCTCTATCATAGCTTCACCCATGACTAAACTGCTAAGGAAGAATACCAGATTTGAATGGTCTAGTGAGTGTCAGGATAGTATGAATGAATTGAAAGGAGAGTTGACATCAGCTCCAGTACTTACACTCCCAGACAGTAGCAGTGATTATGTGATATATAGTGATGCATCTCTTAAAGGGTTAGGGTGTGTGTTGATGCAGAATTGGAAGGTGATTGCCTACATTTCTAGACAGCTAAGATCCCATGAAGAGAATTATCCCACTCATGATTTAGAATTAGCAGCAGTAGTGTTTGCCTTAAAGGTATGGAGACACTATCTTTATGGGAGGAGATGCTAGAATTTACTGATCACAAGAGCCTTAAGTATATCCTAACCTAGAAAGAACTGAATCTTAGGCAAAGGAGATGGATTGAATTGATAAGGGATTATGACTGTACTATAGAGTATCACCCAGGGAAGGCCAATGTAGTGGCTGATGCTTTGAGTAGGAAGTCCATAGAAACTCTAGCTTCCATTAGAGCAGTGCAGCTACCTCTGATGATAGAATTGAGAGAGTTAGATGCAGAGCTGACAACAGATAGCTCAGGGGCTTTACTAGCAAATTTCAGAGTTAGACCAAGGATACTTGAAGAAATAAGGGAGGCTCAGGTGAAGGATCCGCAGTTACAGAAAGCTAAGGAACTAGTACAGAATGGATCCCAATCAGAATTTTCAATCAGGGATGATGGTATGATATTATTCAAGGGCCGAATATGTGTGCCAGCAGCAGAATCCCTAAGAGAGCAATTTTGGAGGAAGCCCATAGTTCAGCCTATGCAATGCACCTAGGAAGTACTAAGATGTATAGGACTATTAAGCAAAGTTATTGGTGGAATGGGATGAAAAAGGAGATAGCTGGGTTTGTTTCTAAATGTTTAGTGTGCCAGCAAATTAAAGCAAAACATCAGAGCCCAGCTGGCAAAATGTAGCCATTATTTATGCCAGAATGGAAGTGGGAGCACATTACTATGGACTTTGTTGTAGGTCTCCCAAAGACAAGGAGAGGCAATGATTCTATTTGGGTGATAGTAGATAGGCTGACTAAGTCTGCTCACTTTTTGCCTATCCAGATTTCATTTACCTTGGATAGATTAGCAAAACTATATGTAAATGAAATTGTAAGTAGACATAGGGTACTAGTATCTATTGTATCAGATAGAGATCCAATGTTTACCTCTTATTTTTGGGTAGAACTGCAGAAAGCTTTAGGCACTAAGCTAAGATTTAGTACAGCTTTTCACCCCCAAACTGATGGGCAGTCAGAGAGGACCATCCAGACACTGGAGGATATGCTGAGAGCATGTGTCATTGAGTTTACAGGAAGCTGGGATGAACACTTACCATTGATTGAGTTTGCATATAATAATAGTTATCATTCTAGCATTGATATGGCACCTTATGAAGCTTTGTATGAAAGAAAATGTAGAACCCCAGTGTGTTGGGATGAGGAAGGTGAGAGAAGGCTATTAGGCCTAGAGTTAGTGCAGCTCACAGCAGACCAAGTTAATATTATTAGAGCAAAGTTAAAGGCAGCTTAGGATAGATAGAAAAGCTATGCAGATAAGAAGCATAGAGAAGTCAAATTTGAAGTAGGAGATAGAGTATTTTTGAAGGTATCCCCTTGGAAGGGAATAATGAGGTTTGGAAAGAAGGGAAAGTTGAGTCCTAGATACATTGGACCCTGTGAGATCAATGAGAAGGTTGGAACACTTGCTTATAGATTAGCCTTGCCACCAGAACTCTCTCAGATACATAATGTGTTCCATGTTTCGATATGCCGAAAGTATGTATCAGACTCTTCCCATGTAATTCAGTCGGAGCCAGTAGAGTTACAAAAAGATCTATCTTATGTAGTAGAGCCAGTGCAAATCTTGAGCCATGAGGTTAAGCAGCTTCGTAGTAAGAAAATTCCTCTAGTTAAAGTGCAGTGGCAGAATCACCAGAAGGAGGAAGCTACATGGGAGAGAGAGGATGAGATGAGATTGAAGTACCATCATTTATTCTAATTTGAAAATAGCTAAATTTTGGGGACGAAATTTCTTTAAGGGGGAAAGGGTTGTAACATCCCGAATCTCAAAGCAGTATCCTAAACTTAAAGCATAAAATTTATCATGAATGAAGGGGCATTTTTGAAATTTTATCAATGTCATTTGAACAATTGGTAAGGGGTATAAATGGAAAGGATACCAAAGTCATTTGGAAATTTGATTAAGGGTAAAGTGGAAAAAAGAATTCCACCGTCATTCGCAAATTTCTCCAAGGGTCAAGAGGGAATTTGTCAAGGGCTTTTTCATGAGTGGAGAAGGGTAAAAATGCATGGTGAAGAGGCATGCCATGTGGACTTTAAAAGGGCATTTTGGTGATTTATTTGAAGGCAAATTGGGGGTTTGCCAAGGCATTTTAAAAAAAAAAAAAAACCCCTTAATCCTCTCCTTCATCCATCATAAGAAAAATCAAGAGTGAGGGAGAAAAGGGTGATGGAAGAGGAGAGAAAATCTCAGCCGTGGGGAAGAAGAAGAAGAAGAAGAAAGGAGGAAGAGAAAGGGAGAAAGCTTGGTGTCTTCTCTTCTTGTCATCCTTAAGGTAAACCCTAAACCTTTTAAGGTTTTAGATAAATGATAAAATCATGTGTTAGAGAGAAAAGGAAAAGAAATAAGAGAGGATTTCATGTTATGAAAATGATGAGGATTTATGGTTGATAGAGGGAAATATGTGATGTGTAGAATGAAACCTTTTTCTTATATCATTTTCATATCCAGCTTAAGAGATAGCATGATAGCATGTGAGGGTGTTGAAACCATGAATCCATGTAGTTATGAAACCGAATGATAAGAGGAAAAGGTAGAGAATTTTGGTATGCATTTAAGGGGCATGCATGCATGTTTCATGGAAAAAACCTAGGTGTCTGTCACCTAAATAAATTCATATGTAGTAATATAGGTCAAGAAAATCAAGTAAAGGAGCCTTTTCAAGAGGGGTAGCAACTGTGGAAAGAAAGAAATAACATGTGAGTGGGTTTTTCATCTATCTTGTGAAATGTTTCATAATAGTATAGTGATATTTTGCTACAAAAATGAGTATATCATGCTAAGTATAGTACCTTCAGTAATCAAATATAAGAAATGAGAACCCGGTTATAATGTTATTATATTTGTGAAGCATGTTTTCAGCAAAGCATGAGTTTTAGAAAGGAAAAGGAAGCATGGGCTAGAGCATGTTTCAAAGCAAAGTATAGAGTTTCATGAAAAGTATTGCTTGGATAAAAATATATGTGTTTCAGTAAAGCATGAAAATTTTCCTTCAGAGTTATATTTCAAAGGAATACATGGGCATGCATGAATAGAAATGTTTCAAAGAAAGTATAGTTGATTGTATATTGGATTATAAACTTATACTTGAGTATTTTTATGGCAAACAGCATAAAGAGCATGGGGTCATCTATGGGGCTGATCACCCTGTAGATTGTGTCATAGCATGAGCATCGCACACACTATTATAGCCAGTACCTCCTTGCGACTCGATCGTACTATGATCCCTAGGCCAGGGGGGAGTACAAGCTAGATCAGCCCAGAGGGGCAGATTGCAAGCAACCTAGTGGGGCAAAGAATCACAGCTCAGTAAAGAGCTAGGATACTATATAAGCCAAGGTGGCTCAGAGATATTAGCCCAAGGGAGGGGCAACCAGGAGGCTCAGGGAAAAGGGGCAAGTTCACACCTGGGGTGAACCGCACATGTGAGGGGTGCCATGTGGTGCGGGGATCCTCGGCGCTCAGTACACTCACCCACTGAGAGTACACCTGCAGGAAGGCGACTATAGGGATATACCTTAGAGGTAGCACACCTAGTCCATCATCATGGAATTTTGTAAATATAGTAATTCTTTATTTAAATTATATTATTAGAAGCATAAGCTAACTTATAAGTTAACTTATCTCATTTATAAAAATTTATGTATCGATTGCGATATGTTGCGCTGATATACTTATGAGCTTATAACGTGGTTCTCAACTTCTTTTCATAGTTAGATGGTTATCCAGTTATTGGGACTTAGGTCTCACCCCTCTTGTGTTCACATTTTTATTTCAGATCAGTGTTAGAAATTCTTCGGGGCTAGCAGCTGAGTTTAAAATATTCAAAGACTAAGCAGGTGAGCTTAGCATCTTAGTTTTAGTACCAAAACTTTTGTATGTGTTATTAGTGTTTGGAGAGGGTGTTGGTGGATGTAAAGGGGATTATAAGGTACTTTTGTATGTTAAGAGTGGTGATTGAGATGATGATGTATGTATATTTATATCTGTGAAGTTGTAATTATATGATGTAAATATCAGACTCAACCTGGAAATGAATAGTGACGTGTATGTATAAGATGTTTTTAAACTGAGCAGGGCCAAATAAATTAGCTGTTGTTGTTTTATGACATATGTGATTAAACTGAGCAGGTTAAATGTTATTGATATGATTATGTATGTTAAGCATGTAACTTATGGGAATTTGATAGGGTTCACTTGTGCCTTATGGTCCATACCATAAGACTAGTAGAACTCTAGCCAATTTCTATAAGTTGGCATGTGTCGGGGAGAGGTCCCGACACTAAAAACCTAAAAAACCCTAAAAACCCTAAAAACCCTGAAACCCCAAAAAACCCTAAACCCCTAAACCCTGAAACCCTAAACCCTAAACCCTAAAACCCTAAAACCCCAAAAACCTAAACCCAAAACCCAAAACCCAAAACCCAAAACCCTTAAACCCTTAAACCCTAAAACCCTAAAAACCCTAAAAACCTAAAACCCTAAAACCTAAAACCCCAAACCCCTAAAACCCTAAACCCTAAGACCCTAAGACCCTAAAACTTAAACCCTAAACCCTAAACCCTAAACCCTTAAACCCCTAAAACCCTAAAACCCTAAACCCTAAACCCTAAACCCTTAAAACCCTTAAAACCCTAAAAAACCCTAAAACCCTAAAAATCCTAAACCCCTAAACCTCTAAACCTTAAAAACCCTAAAACCCTAAACCCTAAAAACCCTAAAAAACCTTAAAAAACCCTAAACCCTTAACCCTTAACCCTTAACCCTAAAACCCTAAAACCCTAAAACCCTAAAACCCTAAGCCCTAAGCCCTAAGCCCTAAGCCCCTAAAAACCCCTAAAAACCCTAAAACCCTAAAAACCCTAAAACCCTAACCCCTAAACCCCTAAAACCCCTAAACCCCTAAAACCCTAAACCTAAAACCCTAAACCCTAAACCCTAAACCCAAAAAACCCTAAAACATAAAACTCCTAAACCCTAAAACCCTAAAACCCCAAACCCCAAACCCCTAAACCCTAACCCCTAAACCCTAAACCCTAAACCCTTAACCCTTAAACCGCCAGCCCTTAAACCGCCAGGCACCCAAAGCCCTTAAACCCTAAGGCCTAAGGCCCTCAAAAGGCCTAACCACAACCCTAACCCTGGCCTAAAACCCTGAGCCCTAAGGCCTAAAACCCTAAACCAAAAAACCCTAAAACCCTAAGACCCTAAGACCCTAGACCCTAAAACCCTAAGACCCTAGACCTAAAAATCCTAAAACCCTAGACCCAAAAACTCAAAAACCCTAAAACCCTAAACCCCTAACCCTAAACCCTAAACCCCAAAACCCCTAACCCCTAAACCCCCAAAAACCCCAAAACCCCAAACCCTAAACCCTAAACCCTAAAACCCTAAAACCCTAAACTCTAAAACCCCTAAAACCCCTAAAACCAAAACCCAAACCCCAAAACCCCAAAACCTAAAACCCTAAAACCCTAAAACCTTAAACCCTAAACCCTAAACCCTAAAACCTAAAACCTAAAACCTAAAACCTAAAACCCAAACCCTAACCCCTAAACCCCTAAACCCTAAACCTTAAACCCTAAACCTTAAACCCTAAAACCCTAAAACCTAAACCCTAAAACCCTAAAATCCTAAACCCCTAAAACCCTAAACCTAAAACCCTAAAACCTTGAACCTTAAATCCTAAACCCTAAACCCTAAACCCTAAAACCCCGAACCCTGAACCCTGAACCCAAAAACCCTAAAACCTAAACCCCCTAAAACCTAAAACCCAAACCCCAAAATCCTAAAACCCTAAACCCTAAAATCCCAAACCCCAAACCCCAAACCCTTAAACCCTTAAACCATTAAACCCCAAACCCCAAACCCCAAAACCCCAAACCCAAAACCCCAAAACCTCAAAACCCCAAAACCCTAAACCCCTAACCCCCTAACCCCCTAACCCCTAACCCTTAACCCTTAACCCTTAACCCCTTAAACCCTTAAACCTTAAACCCCTAAACCCTAACCCTTAAAACCTTAAACCCTAAAAACCCTAAACCCTAACCCTCAAAACCTTAAACCCTAAAAACCCTAAACCTAAACACTAAAAACCCTAAAAATCCTAAAAACTCTAAATCCTAAACCCTAAACCCTAAAACACTGAACCTTGAACCCTAAACCCTAAAACCCTAAAACCCAAACCCCAAAACCCTAAAACCCTAAACCCTAAACCCTAAAACCCCAAACCCCAAACCCCAAACCCTTAAACCCTTAAACCCTTAAACCCCAAACCCCAAACTCCAAACCCCAAACCCCAAAACCCAAAACCCAAAACCCCAAAACCCCAAAACCCTAAACCCCTAACCCCCTAACCCCCTAACCCTTAACCCTTAACCCTTAACCCTTAACCCCTTAAACCCTTAAACCTTAAACCCCTAAACCCCTAAACCCTTAACCCCCTAAACCCTAAAACCCTAAAACCCTAAACCCTAAACCCTAACCCCTAAAACCCTAAAAACCCTAAAAACCCTAAACCCTAAACACTAAAAACCCTAAAAACCCTAAAAACCCTAAACCCTAAACCCTAAACCCTAAAACCCAAAAACCTAAAACCCTAAAAACCTTAAAACCCTAAACCCCTAAAACCCTAAAAACCCCCTAAAAACCCTAAACCCTAAACCCTTAAACCCTTAAACCCTAAAATCCCAAACCCCAAACCCCAAACCCTTAAACCCTTAAACCCTTAAACCCCAAACCCCAAACCCCAAACCCCAAAACCCAAAACCCCAAAACCCTAAACCCCTAACCCCCTAACCCCCTAACCCCTAACCCTTAACCCTTAACCCTTAACCCTTAACCCTTAACCCCTTAAACCCTTAAACCTTAACCCTTAACCCTTAACCCTTAACCCTTAACCCCTTAAACCCTTAAACCTTAAACCCCTAAACCCTTAACCCCCTAAACCCTAAAACCCTAAAACCCTAAAACCCTAAACCCTAAACCCTAACCCCTAAAACCCTAAACCCTAAAAACCCTAAAAACCCTAAACCCTAAACACTAAAAATCCTAAAAACCCTAAAAACCCTAAACCCTAAACCCTAAACCCTAAACCCTAAAACCCTAAAAACCCTAAAACCTAAAACCCTAAAAACCCTAAAACCCTAAACCCCTAAAACCCTAAAAACCCCCTAAAAACCCTAAACCCCCTAAAAACCTAACCCTTAACCCTTAACCCTTAACCCCTTAAACCCTTAAACCTTAAACCCCTAAACCCCTAAACCCTTAACCCCATAAACCCTAAAACCCTAAAACCCTAAAACCCTAAACCCTAAACCCTAACCCCTAAAACCCTAAACCCTAAAAACCCTAAAAACCCTAAACCCTAAACACTAAAAACCCTAAAAACCCTAAACCCTAAAACCCAAAAACCTAAAACCCTAAAAACCCTAAAACCCTAAACCCCTAAAACCCTAAAAACCCCCTAAAAACCCTAAACCTCATAAAAACCCTAAACCCTAAACCCTTAAACCTTTAAACCCTAAACCCTTAAACCCTTAAACCCTTAAACCTAAACCCTTAAACCCTAAACCCTTAAACCTTTAAACCCTAAACCCTTAAACCCTTAAACCCTTAAACCTAAACCCTTAAACCCTAAACCCTTAAACCCTAAACCCTAAATCCTAAACCCTAAAACCTAAAAAACCCTAAACCCTAAAAAAATCCTAAAAAACCCTAAACCCTAAACCCTAAAAAACCCTAAAACCCTAAAATCCTAAAACCCTAAACACTTAAACCCTAAAACCCTAAAACCCTAAACCCTAAAACCCTAAACCCCTAAACCCTAAACCCCTAAATCCTAAAACCCTAAACCCTAAAACCTAAACCCTAAAAACCCTAAAAACCTAAAACCCTAAAACCCTAAACCCTAAACCCTAAAACCCTAAAACCTTAAAACCCTAAACCCTAAACCCTAAATCCTAAAACCCTAAAACCCTAAACCCTAAACCCTAAACCCTAAACCTAAAACCATAAAACCTTAAACCCTAAAACCCCTAAAACCCCTAAAACCCAAACCCAAACCCCAAAACCCCAAAACCCAAAACCCAAAACCCCAAAACCCTAAAACCCTAAAACCTTAAACCCTAAAACCTAAAACCTAAAACCTAAAACCTAAAACCCAAACCCCTAAACCCTAAACCCCTAAACCCCTAAACCCTAAACCCTAAAACCCTAAACCTTAAACCCTAAAACCCTAAAACCTAAACCCTAAAACCCTAAAACCCTAAACCCCTAAACCCAAAACCCTAAAACCCCCGAGCACGGACCTAAATCCTAAACCCAAAATCCTAAAACCCTAAAACCCTGAACCCTGAACCCTGAACCCTAAAACCCTAAAACCTAAACCCCTAAAACCTAAAACCCAAACCCCAAAATCCTAAAACCCTAAACCCTAAACCCTAAAATCCCAAACCCCAAACCCTTAAACCCTTAAACACTTAAACCCCAAACCCCAAACCCCAAACCCCCAAAACCCCAAAACCCTAAAACCCTAAACCCCTAACCCCCTAACCCTTAACCCTTAACCCTTAACCCTTAACCCTTAACCCCTTAAACCCTTAAACCTTAAACCCCTAAACCCTTAACCCCCTAAACCCTAAAACCTTAAAACCCTAAAACCCTAAACCCTAAACCCTAACCCTTAAAACCCTAAACCCTAAAAACCCTAAACCCTAAACCCTAAACCCTAAAACCCAAAATCCTAAAACCCTAAAAATCCTAAAATCCTAAACCCCTAAAACCCTAAAAACCCCCTAAAAACCCTAAACCCTAAACCCTAAGACACTAGTGCTTAAAAGACACTAGTGCTTTGGTCCTCAGTTCTGATCTCTTTTTCCCATATTTAGTGTCTTCATCCATCCCCACTTTTTATTATTGGATTCTTTAAGGCTTCATAGACTAACTAACATGACTTGTGTTTCTTCATTTTGCCATGTAGTTTTTTGATTCTCTGTCATGAACTGGTGTTTCTGTATCATATGTTATTCTTTTTTTTTTTTTTTGGTGCTGCTTTTCTTGGTAGCTATTCAGAGCTTCTGCTAATGTTGATAACTTTGTTTTAGTGCCAACCATAATTTTACAAAAAGAATTTAGTTTTATTTATCAAAGGAAACCAAGTTTCTCAATGACTATTGGAAGGTAGTAATCAGTTTTTATTCTATGAAAGCAACATTTAAACTTATATTGTCACCGCAACCTCTAATATTCATGTTTCTAGACTGTCTTGTATTGGTGGTGTAATTAAAAAATATAGAAGTGGTTTTCCTCGGAAGACGACATTTGGTAGCAAAATTTTAATGAAGTTGTGATTTATGTGCATATAATTTTTTTTTATTATTGGTGATAAATCAGTTCAAGCAAAAAGCTTTTTTATTTTGTGATTTTATATATGATTTAGGAACTTTAATTGATGCTTGAAGGTGATTCACCTTAACTGAATCTGGTAGATGGTGGCTTAGATTAAAGGTTTAACTGCCTAGATTGATGATATTTTATTATGCCCCTGTGGTTTTCCTTGTTTTGTTGACAACAAGTGGAACAAAATTTGTTGAAGCTGTGGCCCATGTATATGGAAAAGCTTTCTATTGGTTACAATCTTGGTAGCTGATTTTAGAATAAGATATGATAACTTTAGTTGTTGCTGGGAAGTGATGGCCTTTAAAGATCTGGCATCTAGTGGTTTGGACTAAAGAATTTATTTGCCTAGGATGAGGATATTTCATTTCGCACTCACTGCATAATGTTTTATGACATTGCAGATTGACTTGTATGGTTGAGGTTGAAACGTTTGGTGGAATGTATCTACTCTGCAATAGCACTTCTTTCAATAATTATGGAAAAAAGAATTACCTTTTGCACAATTCTCATATTCTTTCTAGCGCATCATCTATCACTAGACTTACATTTTTTTTAAGTTAATTTTATTTTAGAAAATGAATCTGTTACAAAGGTGACCTTAGTGTAATGGAAAGGCTGCCGCATTATTGGAAATGACGTTTTTTTGTTGGCAGTTTAAAACTATCAATTTTAGGGCTGCGATTCAGGTGCCTTAAGGTGATGTCTATGGTCATCTATTTTAGTAAATGATGCAATTCTACTGGATGGTTGGATCGATTAAAATTTGTAAAGAACATCTTTGCATGGGAAATTCCTATAATCTCTTCTGCATTATAAAGATATGCTGTTAGTTGGGTTATGCAGTTATAACCTTTGTCGTTTGAAGGGGCCTTATTGATTGGCCTATTGAGAGGGTGGAGTCCCTTTAGCTCTATCAATTGTATTCAAACTAAATAGGTGTGAATTTTGAAGGGAAAAGAAAACATACACATTTTTTGTTGCATTATATTAGAGCAAGCAATGCGTTGACACGAGAAAGAAAATAAAAAACGTAACATCCTCTCGACCTTATTAATACATATCAGATCTTCTTGAAGAGCCAGTTGACTTTCATCCTTTAAGCTCATGCGATGGCATAGTATTTTAATTGTTACTAGGTAAAACTGAACTGTCATCATTTTGAAGGCCCTATTAATGAGAGAGAGATTTGTTTGTACACTATGCTTATTATGAGGGGGGGGAGAGATTTGTTCTCATTAAACTACTGGGTTGGATTGGAATACCGAAATTGAAAACATGGACACGATTCATGACATCAAAGAAATTAGATGGCTGAGCTTATTGCATATGGTCATGTGTGGTGAATTATTGACAAACTTCACCTGGGTTCTGCATACGATGTGATTTGCATAACTCTGAGACTAAATCATATTTTTGCCCCTAAGATGATATGATAGCTCTCTTTATTGTCCTTCAGCTGCCTCAAAGGGCAATAATACAAGTTTTGCTAAATTGAGCTGCTTTAATTACTTAGCTACTGAAATTGAATTTTGTGTTACTTTTGCTAATCCACCATAATGTTTGCTTTTCTGATTTGTGTAATACCAGGAAGTACCAGACAAGGTAAGGAAGGAATCTACAACCACGAAGTCTAAGACTAGAGGTGGGAAGAAGAAATAGTTTGAAGTGCGCAATCTAGACATGAAAGTAGAATAACATGTTGGATCCAGTCTGGGCAGATCAGAAGCACTACAATTGCCTCACTGTTTCTTGTCTTCCAGTATAACTGTCACCATGTCCTCGCAGATCACCCCAAAAAAAAAAAAAAAAAAAAAAAAAACCTCTCTTCATGATACGACCATATGTGAAGTTTTGCTGTTCATATTTAAAGTTTTATGGATTTTGGAATATGGATAGAAACTTTTTTTATCTTTTTTTTAATATTTAAGTAAAAAAATGGAATGCGGAGCTGACAAATTTTTTTTATATTTAATTAGAAGAAAAAAAAGGTATGCAGAACTGACAAATTTTTTTTTTTCTTATCTTTCATAAGAAAATAAATACTCCCATACTAAAAGTCTAAAATTATTTCTAAATATTTTTTATATCTTTTTATCATGCTCATCTAATAGCTTAAATTATTATTTATTATTTTTAATTATTATTATTTTATAATTTTTTAATAAAAATAATTTTGTCATCTTAATTAATAATAATGTGATTATTGAATTAATATATTATTTTTTATATAGTATTTATCAATCAAATAATTAAAAAAAGTTCTCACATAATCCATTTAATTTCTATACAATCTTGGTGTTGTAGTCAATGTGGGTTTTTATATAAAATTATTTTCAATCAAACATATAAAATATATGTATTTATAAATTTTTTATTAATTAAATATGTTTTTTTAGGTAAAACTTTTCATTGGAAAATGAGTTTTAGAAATTCTTCGCAGCAAAAGAGGAGATAAAAAAAAAAATAAACCAAAAGAATGCGGAAAGAAAAGAGTTGGAGTGACGGTGGGTGATGGCCCCCTTGCTTCTTTGCTTTTCATACAAGTGTTCAGATTTTTAGTAGAATCACGCTCATCCATCAGATTTTAGCCCAACGCATGAGATCATGAGTTCGCTTTATATATTAGCATAGATAAATTGTTATTTATTCTGTTTTTCTTGTGGGTCGAACCCTTATATGATCTCTTGAATCTTCATTTATTTTCTCTGAACAATTAGAACTCCACAAGGATAAGGCCATGCACAAAAGGCATGTAACCTTATTGATGCATGTTAAGGAGGTATGTATCCATCAAGTAACCCTAAACCTTCATTCCATTCTCCTCTTTGACCATTATGTAACCTTAGTTATGCAAGTACATTAGCTTCTTGTAGAGATGGCATCCTCTTCCTAGACAAAGCGATGCCTTATGTTGATCATCAGCATTAGACAGATGTATGAAGAACCATACTTGCAATTATTA
The DNA here is from genome assembly GCA_017589505.3 of Metroxylon sagu. Classification (NCBI taxonomy): domain Eukaryota; kingdom Viridiplantae; phylum Streptophyta; class Magnoliopsida; order Arecales; family Arecaceae; genus Metroxylon; species Metroxylon sagu. Next base: position 665,314 of record JACVBY030000424.1, on the reverse strand, counting down.
TTATTGATATTTTTTTTGATCTTCGTAACAACAAATAAGATTACTTCTTTAAGAGCATGATAGAGAATCTTTCTAATTAAATAATTGTTTTTTTTTTTTTGTACCCAAGGAGTATTGGAGGACCATTTTCTTGTATCCAAAGAAAGAAGCATTAGGGGATCATGAAGTTTTCCTTTGGAGAAAAGCTTAGATACACAAGTCAATGATATAAACAAAGATGAACCCTAGGGCTTTGTCAACAATATGGATAAGTAGGAATCCTAATGTCGGGCCTCTTCCCGACGGCATAATTTCTTATAAAAATTAGGTAAAGATCTACTAGTCTTTATGCTAAGCACCATAAAGCCCCAGCGATCCTTATCTAATTGTCATAAGTTACATGCACTAAAATACTATACCTATTAAAAACTTTGATCTGCTCATTTCATTAATACTATTTATAATATAACATCCACAATTTATTTCACCCTGCTCAGATAAAATATAATTTTCATACTTTTCATCACCTGATTCTAGGCAATATAACTTTCACCACAAAGCTGCTATAAAGACCATTCACAAGTTCATTCCACAATGAAGGTCATTTCTCATAACCATCCAAGTCCAAAATACATCATAGGGTTACAGTCATACAAATTCATCCATATCCATTTTAAATACATATACAATCCAATAATTAACAACCCGAATTGCTTTCAGGCTTTCCAGGGCCCACCTGCTATCTCTGATCTAAAATCCAAAAATGTCAATGATAGAGGGATGAGACCTAAGTCCCAGTGACTGGATAACCATCTAACAATGCAAAAAAGCTAAGAACCATATTATAGAACTCATAATAATACCAACATAACATATTGCGATCGATACATGAATCTTTATAAATGAACTAAGTTAACGTATAAGTTAGCTTATGCTTCCAATAATATAACTTAAATGAAGAAATATCACAATTACAAAATTTCATGATGATGGACTGGGTGTGCTACCACTAAGGTACATCGCTACAGTCATCCTTCTGCAGGTATACTCTCAGTGGGTGAGTGTACTGAGCACCAAGAATCCCCGCACCACATGGCACCCCTCACATGTGCGGTTCACCCCAAGTGTGAGCTTGCCCCTTTTCCCTGGGCCTCTTGCTTGCCCTCTCCATCGGCCTATATCTTTGAGCCCCCTCGGACTATATAGTAATCTAGCTCATTACCGAGCTATGATTCTTGCCCCACTGGGCTGCTTGCAATCTGCCCCACTGGGCTGATCTAGCTTGTACTCCCTGGTGTGGCATGCAAGAATGGAATCTAACTTAGAAGATTAATTAATTGATTGAGCAATGATACCTATCTATATTAACATTAATCCAGGCATAAGAATGCTAAAAGTAATTCAAAGAAGGGACTACTTAATGAAATGAAATCTACCAGCTATGTAACTCAATCCTGATCCAAAGAAGGGATCTAATGATTGAGGATCCTTAAGACCAAGATGTATACCTTCATATGATCAGACTTAAGAGATTCGAATGGGTTTAATCACCAATGATGAGCACTCACTTTGTTGTTGGAAGGTTATTTTCAGTACTCCATTGAACCGCTACTGGATTTAACGATTGTCACCACTAGTATGAGAACTCCATCCATAATGGGTTCCAAAGCAAGGCAACATTCTCTTTAACTCTGGATTGTAGGGGACCCTTGAGGGCTTCAAAATGATGATGTGGAGAGCTGAAATGAAGAAGACGTCCCTTGGTAGACCAAAGCTTGAAAGATACCTAAGTTGAACCTCACGCTCATTCCCTCACGGAAGATATTTGCATCACACAAATGGGAAGAAAAATGGAACTAGAATAGTTTTCATTTTATTCATTCATAATCTCTATTACAAGGGCTATGGAGAGGTATTTATAGTGCCTCCAAGCTCATTTGAAAATTCAAAATTCATGGAGACTTACATGGAGAAGATAGTGGGGAGTTGGAGAAAATGGAGGGGAGTTACATGATTTATGGAGAAATATGTGGGCGGGCCAATTTGAGTTTGAATTTAATTGTTGGTGCCCAAGTGAAGAAAATGAAGGGGAGTTACATGATTTATGGAGAAATATGTGGGCGGACTAATTTGAAATTGAATTTAATTATTGGTGCCCAAGTGGAGAAGATGGAGGGGAGTTACATGATTTATGGAGAAATATGTGGGTGGGCTAATTTGAATTTGAATTTAATTGTTGGCGCCCAAGTGGAAGCTGAAATGTTGAAGTAGTATAATCTCTTGAACTGAGTTGGTTCCGATGCTCGAGTCAAATTTTTGGGTTGTGGTTGAGCTGACTCATGTGGCTTCAAATGGCCTGCTTTATAATTCAATCCATAATAAATTTGATCGAAAACATTTATTGGTGTTCGCACCACTCCCCCTGGCCTCGGGATCATAGCACGATCGAGTCGCAAGGAGGTGCCGGCTATAATAGTGTGTGCAATGCTCATGCTATGGCACAGTCTACAGGGTGATCAGCCCCATAGATGGCCCCATGCTCTTTATGCTTATGCTGTAAAAATACTCCAATATAAGTTTATAATCCAATATACAACCAACTATACTTTCTTTGAAACATTGATTTTCATGCATGCTCATGCATCTCTTTGAAACATAATTCTAAAAAATAAATTCCATGCTTTACTAAAATATGTATTTTTTTCCAAACAATGCTTTTTATAAAACTTTATACTTTGCTTTGAAACATGCTCTAGCCCATGTTTCCTTTTCTTTTCTTAAACTCATGCTTTGTCGAAACTTATGCTTTTCGTTCTAAAACTCATGCTTTGCTGAAACTCATACTTTTTCTGAAACTCATGCTTTGCTCAAAAACATGTTGTAAATCCATACTTATTCTTTAGACTCATGCTTTGCTTTAAACATGTTGTAAAAATATAATAACATTATAATCGGGTTCTCATTTTTCATATTTGACTACTGAAGATACTATACTTAGCATGTTACACTCTATTTTGTAGCAAAATATTACTATACTATTATAAAATATTTCACAAAGCTAGATGAAGAACCCACTCACCTTTTTGCTATTTTCTCTTTTCCACGGTTGCTACCCCTCTTGAAAAGGCTCCCTTGCTTGATTTTCTTGACCTATATTACCACATATGAATTTATTTAGGTGACTTATACCTAGGTTTTTATGAAACATGCATGCATGCTCTATGCCTTAACATCTTAGCATAATATTCCTTAATCCTTAACATATTCAAAGATTTACAATATACTCATGCTATTACTTCATTTACCTCTAAATCATGAGATTTTAACATCATTCTCTATCTTAGAAAGGTTTGGACTTACCTTAATAAAGATGACTAAACCACCAAACCTTCCTCCTCTCCTTCTCTTCTTCTTTTCTTTTCTTCTTCTCTTCTTCTTTTCTTTTCTTTTTCTTCTTCTCTTCTTTCTCATGGCTGAACTCTCTTCTCTGTCTTTCCCTTTTTCCTCCCCTTTTTCTCTCTTTTCTTACGATGGCTTAAGGGTTAAGAAAAGAAGAGTGAGTTTTTAATATCCTTAGAAATTTCCATTTTGCCCCTATTCACTCTTAAGTCATGCTTTTTAAGGTCCACGTGGCTTCGTCTCTGCCAAGCATTTTTACCCTTCAAATTCTTTTTCCCATTTTGCCCTTAATCAAACTCTCAAATGACTTTTTACTAAATTTCACTTATGCCCCTGATCAATTTTCGTTATCAGATGAACGACAGGAGTTACCCACCTATTAGACAGCATGGATACTATCTAATGAGAGTGAAATTATCCTCAAATAACTTCCACAAAAGATTTTTGTCCGATGGGTGACCCACTAGGAAGTCCTTAATTAAGAGTTAAGCATGCTTGGGTGAGAGCGATGGGTGACCCACTGAGAAGTCCTTAATTAAGAGTAAAATTGGTCTCAAACCAGCTAGACAAACAAAATTCCTACAGTAGTCGACTAGGCAGTCGGCTACTGTGGCCAAAATTCCTTCCAAACCAATTATACGAAGAAATTTTTCAAAGTAGTCGACTACTTTGGCCAAAAATTCCTCTCAGGAAATTTTACAGAATGTTTTCCCACAGTAGTCAACTAAAGAGTTGACTACTATGACAACAAAAATTCTTCCAGCCTCTAAACAGTGAGCTTCAGGGAGTTAGCTGACTCTAGAGTCAGCTAACTTCCCCTGTTAGCTCACAGAAACCAACAGCCAGCCAAAATGTCAAAGTTAGCTGACTAAAGAGTCAGCTAACTTCCAAATTTGGCTGACTCACAACCCAAAAATTTCAGCCATCTTCCCAAGTAGCTGATAAATGAGTTACAAACATTATGAAACCTTTCTAAAAGCCATTCTAATGCATTCCAACCTCCAAAATCTTCATTCTAACTTCTTCCAAGGATCAAAAACAACCAGCAAACATTGAAATCATTACAAAAACATCGATTAAAGGCCTAATCAAGTGACTTTATCAACATTTTGAAAGGATCATGGGAAAAACTCAAATTAACTTTAAAATTTCGGCTTTCACATCTTTTCAAGATTTTACTCAAATCATTTACATTAGAAGACTAAACTAACAATAAAAATATATTTAAAATAAAATTTCAAGACTTTCATGTTCAGGATATTACAAATATTCTCCCTTTTAGAAAATTTTGTCTCCGAAATTTAGCTACCTTCAGCTTGGAACAGATGAGGGTACTTCAATCTCATCTCATCCTCTCTCTCCCATGTAGCTTCCTCTCTCTGATGATTCTGCCACTGCACTTTAACTAGAGGAATTCTTTTACAACGAAGCTGTTTAACCTTCCTCCTCAAAATTTATACTAGTTCTATTCCATAAGATGAATCTTTCTGTAATTCTATTGGCTCTGATTGAAGCACATGAGAGGAATTTGGCACATACTTCCTAAGAATTGATACATGGAACACATTATGAATTTGAGAAAGTTCTGGTGGCAAGGCCAATCTATATGCAAGTATTCCAACCTTCTTAATAATCTCATAAGGTTCAATGTATCAGGGACTTAATTTTTCTTTCTTCCCAAATCTCATGATACCCTTTCAAGGAGATACCTTCAAGAATATCTTATCTCCTACTTCAAATTTAACATCTCTATGCTTCTTATCTGCATAGCTTTTCTGTCTATCTTGGGCTGCCTTTAACTTTGCTCTAATAATTTTAACCTGATCTGCTGTGAGCTGTCTAACTCTGGGCCTAGCAACCTCCTTTCACCTTCCTCATCCCAACACACTAGAGTTCTACATTTTCTTCCATATAAAGCTTCATAAGGTGCCATATCAATGCTAGAATGATAACTATTATTATATGCAAACTCAATCAATGGCAAGTACTCATCCCAGCTACCTGAGAATTCAATGACACATGCTCTCAACATATCCTCCAGTGTCTGGATGGTCCTCTCAGACTGCCCATCAGTTTGAGGATGAAATGTTGTACTAAATCTCAACTTAGTGCCTAAAGCTTTTTGCAATTCTGCCTAAAAATGAGAAGTGAACCTTGGATCTCTATCTGATACAACTGATACTGGTACCCCATGTCTACTTATAATTTCATTCACATATAATTTTGCTAATCTGTCCAAGGTAAATGAAATTTGGATAGGCAAAAAGTGGGCAGATTTTGTCAATCTATTTACTATCACCCAAATAAAATCATTACCTCTTCTTGTCTTTGGGAGACCTACAACAAAATCCATGGTGATGTGCTCCCATTTCCATTCAGGTACAAATAATGGCTGTATTTTGCCAGCTGGGCTCTGATGTTCTACTTTAATTTGCTGGCATACTAAACATTTAGCAACATACCCAGCTATCTCTTTTTTCATCCCATGCCACCAATAACTTTGCTTAATAGTTCTATACATCTTAGTACTTCCTAGGTGCATAGCATAGGCTGAATTATGGGCTTCCTCTAAAATTTGCTTCTTTAATGATTCTACTACTGGCACACATACTCGACCCTTGAATAATATCATACCATCATCCTTAATTGAAAATTCTGATTGGGACCCACTCTGAACTAATTCTTTAGCTTTTTGTAACTGCGAATCCCTCACTTGAGCCTCTCTTATTTCCTCAAGCAACATTGGTCTGACTCTGAAATTTGATAGTAAGGCTCCTAAACTATCTGCTGTAAGCTCTGCATCTAGCTCTCTCAATTCTAACATTAGAGGTAACTGCACTGCTCTAATGGAACCTAAGGTTGCTGTAAACTTCCGACTCAATGCATCAGCCACTACATTGGCTTTCCCTGGGTGATACTCTATAGTACAGTCATAATCTTTTATCAACTCTATCCATCTCCTTTGCCTGAGATTCAATTCTTTTTGTATTAGGATATACTTTAAGCTTTTGTGATCTATAAATATCTGACATTTCATCCCATACAAATAGTGTCTCTATACTTTTAATGCAAATACTAGTGCTGCTAATTCTAAATCATGGGTAGGATAATTCTTTTCATGGGACCTTAACTGTTTAGAGATGTAAGCAATCACCTTCCCATTTTGCATCAATATACACCCCAAACCCTTGAAAGATGCATCATTATATATCACATAATCACTGCTACTATCTAGGAGTGTAAGCACTTGAGCTGAAGTCAATCTTCTTTTCAATTCATCCATACTTTCTTGACATTCACTAGACCATTCAAATTTGGTATTCTTTCTTAATAGCTTGGTCATGAGAGAAGCTATAATAGAGAAGTTTTCTATAAATCTTCTATAGTATCCTACCAAGCCCAAGAATCTTCTCACCTCTGTCTAATTTGTAGGCGCTTCCTAATTCACTATTGCCTCTATTTTCTAAGGGTCTACCATAATACCCTTAGCTGATATCACATGTTCTAAGAATTTAACCTCATCTAGCCAAAATTCACTTATACTCAACTTGGCATACAACTGCTTCTCCCTTAAGATTTGCAACACTGTCCTCAAATGCTGTTCATGCTCCTATCTGCTTTTAGAATAGATTAGAATATCATCTATGAACACTATCACAAATTTATCTAAAAATTTTTGAAACACCTGATTCATTAATCCCATAAAGCAGCTAGGGCATTGGTCAAGCCAAAAGGCATCACCAAAAACTCATAATGACCATATCTGGTCCTGAAGGCAGTCTTTGGTACATCCTCCTTTATTTTCAACTGGTGATACCCAGATCTAATGTCAATCTTTGAAAACAGTGCTGCCCCCTGAAGTTGATCAAACAAATCATCTATCCTTAGCAAGGGATAATTATTTCTTATGGTCACCTTGTTGAGCTGTCTATAGTCTATGCATAACCTCAAGGTACCATCTTTTTTCTTTACAAACAACATAGGTGCACCCCATGGTGAAACACTGGATCTAATGAACCCTTTATCAAGCAATTCCTGAAGCTGGACTTTTAATTCTTTTAATTCTGCTAGAGCCATTCTATAGGGTGCCCTGGCTATAGATCTAGTATCTGGGATCAAGTCTATCTGAACTCTATCTCTCTGTCTGGTGGCAATCTTGGCAACTCCTCAGAAAATACATCTGAAAATTCACATACCACTGGAATATCAGATAGCTCTGGACTACTATCCTCTAAATTTACCACACAAGCTAGATAGGCTTCATACTCCTTTCTCAACATTTTGCTAGCTGTCAAGGCTGAAATCACACTTGAGGGCAACATTCTCTTTTCTCCTACAAAATAAATCTCTCTACCATCTGAGGTAGGAAATACTACTTCTTTCTTTGAACAATCTACTTTGGCCCTATGCATTGATAACCAATCCATCCCCAAGATGGCATCAAATTCTTTTAGATTTAATGGAATCAGATTTGCTAACAATTCTTGGCCCTCTACTAAAATGGCACAATCTTTATACACCTGGTCTACAATGAAAGGCTTTCCTACTGGCATAGATATTACCAACTGATTACCCAATAAACTCACAGCTTTATTTAGATGCTTGATGAAATCTACTGCTATGAATGAATGCATAGATCCAGAATCAATTAAAACATAAGCATCAAAATTACAAATGGGTAATATACCTGTCACCACATCTGGGTTGACCTGAGCCTCTTACCTGGTCATTGCAAAAACTCTAGCTTCAGCCCTTGGAACACTAGGAATCATCCCTTGCTGATTAGCACTAGACCTCATCTGGCTGGCTGAAGCTGGGATACTACTATCTCCTCTTCGAATAGGTTATCCTCTAGGTGCAGCTGATCCTTGAGGATGATCGCTGCCTTGCACCCTCTTGGGACAATCTCTCTTCAAGTGGTCCATCTGACCACAGATATAACATCCCCTAACACCTCTCTTACATTCCCCAAAGTACATCTTCCTACAGACATTGCACTGGGGTAGAGTTTTCCCACTACCAAAGGAGCGGCTCTGATCTCTTATCTCTCCTGCCACCCTACTACTAGCAGCCTGAGGTACCCCTCCATATACTAGCTTCCTTTGGGCAGGACTAGATACTGACACAGATGCTGATCCTCTACCAACATCACAGGAGCTCTATAACTAGAATTAAACTGTCCTGCCCTCTGGGGCCTCTTAAGCTGCTGAGTTCCTCCTGCACCCAAAGGAAAACTAGGTGCACTCCTTTTTGCTCTCTCCTGTCTTCTACTGAGGAACTTTTTCTCTATCTCTTCTACCCTGAGGGCTCCTTGCACCAGCTTAGAATAACTACTGTAACACTGCATGCTGGTCTTAGACTTGATTGGGAGATTTAATCCATCCTGAAATAGCCTACATTTCTTTCTCTCATCTACTACTAGGACTTCAGCAAATCGAGATAACTCAATAAAGGTAGCCTCATACTCAGCTACAGACATCTTCTCCTTGGCTAAATTAAGAAATTCTCTCCTCTTCTGATCTCTATACACCTCTGAATTATATTGCTGATAGAATTCCTTCTTAAACCTCTCTCAAGTTATCTCTACCCCTTGTGGCTGCCTACTACTAACAGATCTCCACCAGTTCTGGGCCCTGCCCTCTAACAAAAAGGTTGCAATGTTCAACCTTTACTCCTCAGAGCATTTCATCACCTCAAAGACCCTTTCTATTTTCTAAAGCCATGAATCAGCCTGAATGGGGTCGGTAGTTCCCTGGAACTCTAGAGCCCCCAACTTCTAGCTCTCTCTACATTTCTTTCTGCCTCAAGATTTTTAGACTGTAAACTGGAACTAGAGGCCACCGCTGCCATGACTGCCTATGTAACATCCCGAATCTCAAAGCAGTATCCTAATCTTGAAGCATCAAATTTATCATGAATGAAAGGGCACTTTTGAAATTTTATCAATGTCATCTGAACAATTGGTGAGGGGTATAAAGGGAAAGGATACCAAAGTCATTTAGAAATGTGATTAAGGGTAAAGTGGAAAAAAGGATCCTACCATCATTCGCAAATTTCTCTAAGGGTAAAGAGGGAATTTGTCAAGGGCTTTTTCATGAGTGGAGAAGGGTAAAAATGCATGGTAAAGAGGCATGCCATGTGGACTTTAAAAAGGCATTTTGGGGATTTATTTGAGGGCAAATTGGGGATTTGCCAAGGCATTTAAAAACCCCCTTAACCCTCTCCTTCATCCATCGTAAGAAAAATCAAGAGTGAGGGAGAAGAGGGCGGTGGAAGAGGAGAGAAAATTTTAGCTGTGGGGAAGAAGAAGAAAAAGAAAGGAAGAAGAAGAAGAAAAAGAAAGGAGGAAGAGGAAGGGAGAAAGCTTGGTGTCTTTTCTTCTTATCATCCTTAAGGTAAACCCTAAACCTTCTAAGGATTTAGATAAATGATAAAATCATGTGTTAGAGAGAAAAGGAAAAGAGATAACATGATACCATGTAAAGGTGATGAATCCATGTAGTTATGAAACCGAATGATGAGAGGAAAAGGTAGAGGATTTTGGTATGCATTTAAGGGGCAGGCATGCATGTTTCATGGAAAAAAACTTAGGTGTCTATCACCTAAATAAATTTATATGTGGTAATATAAGTAAAGAAAATCAAGTAAAGGAGCCTTTTCAAGAAGGGTAGCAACTGTGGAAAGGAAGAAATAACATGTGAGTGGGTTTCTCATCTATCTTGTGAAATGTTTCATAATAATATAGTGATATTTTGCTACAAAATGAGTGTATTATACAAAGTATAGTATCTTCAGAAATTAAATATAGGGAAAATGAGAAACCAGTTATAATGTTATTATATTTGTAAAGCATGTTTAAAAGCAAGGCATGAGTTTAAAGAATAAGTATGGATTTACAGCATGTTTTAAAGCAAGATATGAGTTTCAGACAAAGCATGAGTTTCAGCAAAGTATAGAGTTTCATGAAAAAGCATTTCTTGGATAAAACATATGTTTCAATAAAGCATGAAAATTATCCTTCAGAGTTATATTTCAAAGTAATGCATGGGCATGCATGAATAAAAATGTTTCAAGAAAATATAGCTGATTGTATATTGGATTATAAACTTATACTTGAGTATTTTTATAGCATACAGCATAAATAGCATTGGAGCATCTATGGGGCTGATCACCCTGTAGACTGTGCCATAGCATGAGCATTTCACACACTATTATAGCCGGCACCTCCTTGCGACTCGATTGTACTATGATCCCTAGGCCAAGGGGGAGTATAAGCTAGATCAGCCCAGTAGGGTAGATTGCAAGCAGCCCAGTAGGGCAAAGAATCACAGCTCAGTAAAGAGCTAGGATACTATACGAGCTAAGGTGGCTCAGAGATATTAGCCCAAGGGAGGGGCAACTAGGAGGCTCAGAAAAAAGGGGCAAGTTTACACCTGGGGTGAACCGCACATGTGAGGGGTGCCATGTGGTGCGGGGATCCTCGGCGCTCAGTACACTCACCCACCGAGAGTACACCTGCAGGAGGGCGACTGTAGGAATGTACCTTAGTGGTAGCACACCCAGCCCATCATCAGAGAATTTTGTAAATGTGATAATTCTTTATTTAAATTATATTATTGGAAGCATAAGCTAACTTATAAGTTAACTTATCTCATTTATAAAAATTTATGTATCAATTTTGATATATTGCGCTGATATACTTATGAGCTTATAATGTGGTTCTCAACTTCTTTTCATAGTTAGATGGTTATCCAGTCACTGGGCTTAGGTCTCACCCTCTTGTGTTCATATTTTTATTTCAGATCAGTGTTAGAATTCTTTGGGGCTAGCAGCTGAGTTTAAAATATTCAAAGACTAAGCAGGTGGGCTTAGCATCTTAGTTTCAGTACCGAAATTTTTTGTATGTGTTATTAGTGCTTGGGGAGAGAGTTGGTGGATGTAAAAAGGGATTGTAAGGTACTTTTTGTATATTAAGAGTGGTGATTGAGATGATGATATATGTATATTTATATCTGTGAAGTTGTAATTATGTGATGTAAATATCAAACTTGGCCTGGAGATGAATAGTGATGTGTATGTATAAGATGTTTGTAAACTGAGCAGGATCAAATAAATTAGCTGTTGTTGTTTGATGACATATGTGATTTAACTGAGCAGGTTAAATGTTATTGACAGGATTATATATATGTTAAGCATGTAACTTATGAGAATTTGATAGTGTTCACGTGTGCCTTATGGTCCATACCATAAGACTAGTAGAACTCTAGCCAATTTCTATAAGTTGGCATGTGTCGGGGAGAGGTCCCGACAGCCTGGGTAATCATCCCCACCAAGTCTGGCATACTCGGCCTCTAAGTCTGTGCCTGGGATGGATCCACTGGCACTGGGGTAGTGGGTAGTAAAGGAGACTCATGCAGATGCTCCTGAGGTATATCCACCCCTGCACCATCAGATGGTGAATCACTAGAAGATACTCTACTGGGCTGGGCTCCCCTACTCATCCATCTGGGTCTACCTTGACCCCTGCCTCTCTCTGAGGACTGCTCTCCTTCCTTGCTTGACCTTGTGTTAACCATTCTACAAAACACAATTTCATTTGATCAGATTCATCATTTAAAACTATACTCTCTATGCTAGACTCATGCTTATGCCCCTAAGATCTAATACCTAAGCTCTGATACCAAAAATTACTATCGGACCCCTTTCCGATGACATAATTTCTTATGAAAATTAGGTAAAGATCTGCTAGTCTTTATGCTAAGCACCATAAAGCTCCAGCGATCCTTATCTAATTGTTATAAGTTACAAGCACTAAAATACTACACCTGTTAAAAACTTTAATCTGCTCATTTCATTAATACTGTTTATAACATAACATCCATAATTTATTTCACCCTACTCAGATAAAATATAATTTCCATACTTTTCATCACCTGATTCTAGGCAATATAACTTTCACCATAAAGCTATTATAAAGACCATTCACATGTTCATTCCATAATGAAGGTCATTTCTCATAACCATCCAAGTCCAAAATACATCATAGGATTACGGTCATACAAATTCATCCATATCCATTTTAAATACATATACAATCCAATAATTAACAACCTAAATCACTTTCAGGCTTTTCAGAGCCCACCTGCTATCTCTAATCTGAAATCCAAAAATATCAATGATAGAGGGGTGAGACCTAAGTCCCAGTGACTGGATAACCATCTAACAATGGGGAAAAGTTGAGAACCATATTATAGAACTCATAATAATACCAACATAACATATTGTGATCGATACATGAATCTTTATAAATGAACTAAGTTAACGTATAAGTTAGCTTATGCTTCCAATAATGTAACTTAAATGAAGAAATATCACAATTACAAAATTTTATGATGATGGGCTGGGTGTGCTACCACTAAGGTACATCCCTACAGTTACACTTCTGCAGGTGTACTCTTAGTGGGTGAGTGTACTGAGCGCCGAGGATCCCCGCACCACATGACACCCCTCACATGTGCGGTTCACTCCAGGTGTGAGCTTGCCTCTTTTCCCTGGGCCTCCTGCTTGCTCCCTCCATGAGCCTATATCTCTAAGCCCCCTCGGGCTATATAATAACCTAGCTTATTGTCGAGCTGTGATTCTTGCCCCACTGGGCTACTTGCAATCTACCCCACTTGGTTGATCTATCTTGTACTCCCCCTGACCTCGGGATCATAGCACGATCGAGTCGCAAGGAGGTGCTGGCTATAATAGTGTGTGCAATGCTCATACTATGGCACAATCTACAGGGTGATCAGCCCCATAGATGGCCCCATGCTCTTTATGCTTATGCTGTAAAAATACTTCAATATAAGTTTATAATCCAATATACAACCAGCTATACTTTCTTTGAAACATTGATTTTCATGCATGCCAATGCATCTCTTTGAAACATAATTCTGAAAAGTAAATTCCATGCTTTATGAAACATATGTTTTTTTCCAAACAATGCTTTTTATGAAACTTTATACTTTGCTTTGAAACATGCTCTAGCCCATGTTTTCTTTTTTTTTCTTAAACTCATGCTTTGCCGAAACTTATGCTTTTTATTCTAAAACTCATGCTTTGCTGAAACTCATACTTTTTCTGAAACTCATGCTTTACTCAAAAACATGTTGTAAATCCATACTTATTCTTTAAACTCATGCTTTGCTTTAAACATACTGTAAAAATATAATAACATTATAACCAAGTTCTCATTTCCTATATTTGACTACTGAAGATACTATACTTAGCATGTTACACTCTATTTTGTAGCAAAATATCACTATACTATTATAAAATATTTCGCAAAGCTAGATGAGGAACCCACTCACCTTTTTGCTATTTTCTCTTTTTCACGGTTGCTACCCCTCTTGAAAAGGTTCCCTTGCCTGATTTTCTTGACCTATATTACCACATATGAATTTATTTAGGTGACTTATACCTAGGTTTTCATGAAACATGTATGCATGCTCTATGCCTTAACATCTTAGCATAATATTCCTCAATCCCTAACATATTCAAAGATTTACAATATACTTATGCTATCACTTCATTTACCTCTAAATCACGAGATTTTAACATCATTCTCTATCTTAGAAAGGTTTGGACTTACCTTAACAAAGATGACTAAACAACCAAACCTTCCTCCTTTCTTTCTCTTCTTCTTTTCTTTTCTTCTTCTCTTCTTCTTTTCTTTTTCTTCTTCTCTTCTTTCCCACGGCTGAACTCTCTTCTCTGTCTTTCCCTTTTTCCTCCCCTTTTTTCTCTCTTTTCTTACGATGGCTTAAGGGCTAAGGAAGGAAGAGTAGATTTTTAATACCCTTAAAAATTCTCATTTTGCCCCTCTTCACTCTTAAGTCATGCTTTTTAAGGTCCACGTGGCTTTCTCTCTGCCAAGCATTTTTACCCTTCAAATTTTTTTTTCTATTTTGTCCTTAATCAAACTCTCAAATGACTTTTTATCAAATTTCACTTATTGCCCTGATCAATTTCCGTTATCAGATGAACGACAGGGGTTACCCACCTATTAGACAGCATGGATACTATCTAATGAGAGTGAAATTATCCTCAAACCACTTCCACAAAAGATTTTTGTCCACCTGCGTGCTTGGGTGAGAGCGATGGGTGACCCACTGGGAAGTCCTTAATTAAGAGTGAAATTGGTCTCAAACCAGCTTCACAAACAAAATTCCCACAGTAGTCGAGATAGTCAGCTACTGTGGCCAAAATTCCTTCTAAACCACTTATACAGAAAAATTTTTCAAAGTAGTTGACTAAGTAGTCAACTACTTTGGCCAAAAATTCCTCTCAGGAAATTTTACAGAACGTTTTCCCACAGTAGTCGACTAAAGAGTCAACTACTGTGGCAACAAAAATTCTCCCAGCCTCTAAACAATGAGCTTCAGGGAGTTAGTTGACTCTAGAGTCAGCTAACTTCCCCTGTTAGCTCACAGAAACCAACAGCCAGCTAAAATGTCAAAGTTAGCTGACTCTTTAGTTAGGTAACTTCCAAATTTGGTTGACTCACAACCCAAAAATTTCAGCCATCTTCCCAATTAGCTTATAAATGAGTTACAAACATCATGAAACCTTTCCAAAAGCCATTCTAATGCATTCCAACCTCCAAAATCTTCATTCTAACTTCTCCCAAGGATCAAAAACAACTAGCAAACATTGAAATCATTACAAAAACTTTGATTAAAGGCCCAATCAAGTGACTTTATCAACATTTTGAAAGGATCATGGGAGAAACTCAAATTAACTTCAAAATTTTAGATTTTACATCTTTTCAAGATTTTACTCAAATCATTCACATTAGAAGACTAAACTAACAATAAAAACATGTTTAAAATAAAATTTTAAGACTTTCAGGTTCAGGATATTACACCTAAGGCTTTTAGAGGAGATGCATAAGTCTTAAGAAGAAAGAGACTTGAAAAGCTACCTTACCTATGAGTGCTAGGCATCTTTTATAGATGTCTGAGGAAGAGCCAGACTCTTTTGAGGAAAGCTATAATTGAATTTTGATCTCGTTGGATGCTTAACTTTGATAGGAATTTATTCCTAATAAGTAGGCTATTTTCTTATAGGAGTGGACTTATTATAGGATGAGTTCTGATTAAACTTAGGCATAATGATTGTTACGAAGGGAAGTCTTTATCTCTATTTAGGGTTTTTCCTCATTGTATTAGAGTCTAACTCTGTCATGTATCATCATAAGTTTTGACCATCAGATCAGCCCAAATCAATTATAGTGGCAAGAAGGTAGTAAGAGAAGAATGAATGGAGTTTATCATGGGTGCTTTAGGAAACCCAAAAAATAGTGCACCATTTATTTCAATTTTATTAGTCCATATAGAACACTACAATAATAATAATAACAAGGTCTTAGTTCTAAACTACTTGGGATAGGCAACTTAATTTTTTGCTCTATTCTACTTGGTTTGGGACTATATATTCTATAAAATGTAAAGAAATCAAGTTTTTCTTTACTACTTTCTTCATATAATTTTAGATCTATTTCTACTTCTTTTTCTTTTTACTTATATTAAATAACTTCTTCATACTGGTGCATTTTTAAATCTACATTGTACATAACAAAACGATTTAAATTATCCTTTTTTTAATTTATCCTCAATTGGTGTTACATCTATTTTTTTATGAATAACTTCATTTTTTATTCTGTCTTATTTTATATTATCATATATTATTTTTAGTATTTTTATTTTAACTATACTCATCTAATATATCATTATTTTCTAACTAATAGTATTCTATATTAAAGGGTAGTTGCTCTTATACTGTCTTATAAATTTTTCCTTCAACTTGAAAGTATCATGTGATCATGTAATACCCTAATTTTACCTCTTCATTTTATTTAACTTATTTTAATCTTATGAACAACATTCTTCTCAATTTCTTATTTTTTTATAAATAATCTATGTAAATATCAAAAATGATTATTTTTAGGAATTTTCTAACCTTTCATTTTCATTCAGCCTTCATTCCTATTTCTATTTTTACTAAAATTGCATTTCATGTATATTTTTTAGTCCTACTTAATTAAAAACCCTTAGGTTCTAATGCACTTCTCTATAATCTAATTTATGATTAATCTCAATTTTAGTTTTATCTATTAATATTATACATTTGTATAATATGCAACATGGAATATCATTTTAAACATATCTAGTAAAAGCAACTATAACTAGTATAAAATGGTAAGAACTTATAATAAATATTTAGAAACTTACTGATATTGTCACTAACAGTTCTTATATTAGTAACTGCTTCATCATATATATCCTTAATTATATTAACATATATAATAGACTATTATATACACTTTCGCTAAATAATCATATAAAAATCTTACCTATGTTATCTATACTTTTCCATTAATCTCTTAAGAAAAATAACTTTTATGTTGATCTTAATTTATCCAATTACTCTCTCTCAAAGTTCTAAAGTATGATTCATGAATTTAAACATCATGATAGTGAGAATAATTTTGAATATTATATTTATTCATATAAATCAATATTATGGTACTCTTTTTCTATTTATAAATTACTTTCTTGATCTTTAAGATCTTATAAATATATTAGTCAGCTAAATCACTCTTGCATTATCTAGATATTTTCAAACTTTAGTAAAAATTTTATTAGATTCTATTACTTTTTTTATTTTTTTTATAGTCTTCTTTCTTTAAAATATCCTATTTCTATGAATATACTTAATATTACTATACTCAACCAAACTGAATGACATCTAAAAACATTTACATGACTTTTTATTTAATAATTTATTAAAATAATATTTATCTTTTTTTGAATATTATAATAAATATTATTAAATGTCTTTTGGGTTATGAAGTGCTTTAGTGAACCATTTAGCCTTTTTAATTTTCTCTTTTTCTTGATCTATTATTTAGGCACATGGTCTATTTGTGGAGCATCATAAAGAAGGTTGTTTATAATTATTTCTACATAAAAAACTTTCTTTGAAATTGTCATTTATCTTATGGCATAAATTAATATCTTTGTTTGATCAACTTGGATGAGTTTATTAGAAAATGAAATAGTAGGTCAAAATATCCTTTCTAACGTGAAGTAATTATCAGAAAGATAAATATAGTAGTGTTATTAATTTTATGATGATGATGTATCATACATAATCAATAAAACATTTCATTGAAAATATTTTATTCAAATGGATGTGAAAATTGCTGATAAATAATTGCTATAATGGACTAAAAATGAGATAGTGATTATTTTTAAAATTTCACAATAATAACGATAGAGAGTGCTAATTGGATGAGCTTATCACACTTGAGGCTTATCATCTGGTTTGGCGACTATCTAAGAGTTACTTCTTTTAATTAAAAAAAAGGGTTACTAAGCAGTGAGAGCTTTTTATACCTATTTGATTCACTGAAATGACCCTCTAAAATCAAAATTAGTATTATTAATTTTGATTCTAGGTATTTGTTAGAACAAAATTGGAATTCAATTTGAATTCCATTTAAAATTAGAATTATGCATTAAAAGGATTTGAAATTCAAATACCAACTATGGTTACAAATCTAGAGCAGTAAGTTCATTAGGGCATTGATAGAAAAGTATCTAGTTGTTGTTTAAAAAAAAAATTAAGCTATGATTTAGAATTAGTTTTAATTATGTTATATTTTGTTTTGAACAGTATTTATTATTAGTCATATAATTCATGATATTGGAGATTTACTTTAGATATCTTAAATGTTAAATGTTAAATTTTATTTCATTGTTTAGTTATTTGTTTGATACCATGATGAATGCGTTGCATATTTTTTATAAAATCTGATGAGCGTGCAATAGTTACTACATCCCTAGCTAGGAATTTCAAGATAAGGGTGTGACAATTAAATGGTTCATATGTACTAAGAAGCATTATGAACAAGCTTTTTTAGGACTGATCATGAATCAATCATAATGTTTGTAATTATAATTAGATTTGATTAGGTTTGAACTTGGATTATTCGTCTAGTAAAAACATTAAAATTTAAATATAAAAGTATATGAGAGCTCTTACTCATATGTATTTAATTTTATATTAATTATGTATTGAATAAATCATAAATATTTATATAGAAATAAAAAATTTATTATCTTTTAGCTAACCTATTTTTTTTAATAGAGCATCTAGAAACCTCTCTCTCTCTCTCTCTCTCTCTCTCTCTCTCTCTCTCTCTCTCTCTCCCTTGATGAAGATTGGAGATAGCTTGTCTTACAATATGTACAAGGGTAATCTCCTTTTGAGAGTATGTGTAGGCATTTGTGTCCCGTATCTTCGACAACATTGGAAAACAAGCTCCTTTGACTGGTCTGCTGTAACATAAAGTGGTAGAAACACTGGGGTGAAGTGGAAAATCCATTTTCCATTTCCTTAAGGGTCCGTCCATTTGAGGAAGCTCATCGATTTTCACGTTCCCTCCCTCCTGTGTTCCCTTCTTTTTCCTCGCGCACTGGCAAACATCATGGCCGATTGGGACCATTCGTATCCAACTTGACATTTAAGATTTCCTAAGAGGCCGGTTGTCGGGAAAACCACTCGGATAACCGCTTACAAAGAATGAATCAATGCTAGAAGATGGCATTAGCTGCAAGGCTTGCAGGCTCTATTCTTAACCCAAAAAAATAAAATAAAATAAAATAAAATATTTTTTCAATCAAAAAACTAAAATAAATTATAGAAAATAATATATATATTTCATCATCATTAAACTATAGGTAAAACAACAAAAAGTTAATTATATAAGATTTTAAACTAAATATGAGCTATTATCGATTGCGTATGTTTATGTTTTATAAAAATAAGTTGAATATAATTCAGATTAAATAACAGATACAAGCCTAAACAAAATATATGATTCATAAAGTATTGAGTTAGGTTCATCCTAGTTTAATTATATATATATATATATATATATATTATATACACACACGGGTATATAGTATGAAGGTTTAAGGCTTAGTTGTTTGAGTTCTTTAATGCTTTGTTTTATGATCCGATTTTCACTTTATATATATACACACACACAGACACACGGATATATGGTATGAAGGTTTAAGACTTGGTTATTTGCATTCTTTAGTGTTTTGTTTTATGATTCGATCCCCACTTTCATTCTAATTTAATTTAAACTCTAATTAGTTTCTTATATAAAGAGAGTTAAAGGGTTGTCAAGCATTATTAAGTGATAATATAAGGTAGAATAAGGAAAAGAAGGATTCGGTGCTATATAAAAAAAGATAAATGAGACGAACGTGCTGCTTTTACATAAATCAAAGATGATACAAATAGGTATGACTATAGATTTTAATTATTATTAGAAATTCTAATATTCACATATATAATTCTTAATTTACACATGCGATATCAGAGAAGTCATACGTGGAGTTAGAACCTAATTTTTCATTGTTTCATTATGATTTGTGCATGTGTTAGGATTTGATGGATCTTGAATCCTTAAGCTGGAATATTAATATTTATAATTGTGAAAGGAATTGTATTCATAAATAGTATATGACTGCTATGATTTTATATTAATATTATTCATTAAACTGAAACATATATTGAGATGTATTAATCTGAATCAAGTTTTATGTGGCCATTAAAATTATTCAGCTTTAGAGTCATTTTGCTAGAATTTAACAACCAATATTATCTAAGTAGGAGAATGTAAGATTTAAAATTGAATATGAGCTACCATTAATTGCATACTTTTATGTTTTATAAAAATAAATTGAATGTAATTTAGATCAAATGACTGATATAAGTTTAAATAAAATATATGATTCGTAAAGCATTATGCCAGATCTATTTTTATTTGATTATATATATGGATATGTAGTATGAACCTTGTTATTTATGTTTTTTAATGAAACAATTTGATAGCTGTTTTTATTTCAGGATTTGAATTTCATTTTTATTTTAATTTAAATTTAATTTTAATTAATTTGTATAAAAAGAGTTAGTTGAATGATAACTTAAGATGAAATTGGAACGTCCTATGGTACCAGCAAAATTCTACTTTTTTATTTATTTATTTATTTTTTTATTTTTATTTTTTGGGAATCTTGATGCGTTTTTGGATAATATCTTTGACACCAACCTGGTCTTTTAAAACAGTGATGCAGAGTGTGAAAGGGAAAAATAGATAGAAAGAATATTAGAAAGTACTCCACTTTCCGCGGAAAGATACAAACGGAAGCGCCAATTGGCAGGCGGAGGAAAAAAAAAAAAAACATTATTGCGGAACGCCTATGGTGGGGCAATCATTTTCATCATGGAGCCACCAGCATGTCCAAAACTCTAATTCAGATGCATCAAAAGGAGCACAAATAATAATGAAATATGTGCTTGATTTTGTGGTTAGGATAGAGCCAAAAGGGTCGAAATAGAAGGAAATTTACCGAGGAATGGAATGGAATGGAATGGAAAGAAAGGAGCTGGTAAGAGGGAAAATTTTGGTGGATAAAAAATAAAAATAAAGCGGGGAACAGGACCGGCTCTCAGCACCACCTCGTCTTTCTTTCCCTTTTTTTTTTTTTTTTTTTTTTTTTTTCTTTCTTTTTTTTTTTCCTTTTTCCTTGTCCCCTGAACGCCGTACACACTTTCCAAAAAAAAAAACAAAATAAAACAGAATGACCATTCTGTCCCTCCTTTAAAGGAAGATCGGGCAATCAGTTGAAGACTGCAATGGGCTTTGTCGTCATTTTGGTTAAATACACCTCCCCCTCCCCGGTGCTGTGGGCGACCGAATCTTTCATCGGTTGGAAATCTCGCTTTCCTTCGATTATCTAATATTTTGGGGGGACGTTACTGCCCTCTTGTTCTATACGAATTTACGTCAGGAATCGGTATATTTAAAGTTTAAAAACCCATGTCCCGACAAAAAAAAAAAAAAAAAAAAAAAAGCAGAGGAAGAATTGCTTCGTCGTTCTGGGGGCATTTTAGTAATTTAAAAAGCAAACGCTCGTTTGTTCATGGCATTCACTCACTCGATGGTCCTACTGCCTGGGCGGTCAGTGCTCAGTGGTACTACTGCCGACTCCTCTGCCTCCTCCGATCCCCCACTCCACTTGTTTTCTCGCTTTTTTCTTTTTTTTTTTTCTTCTTCTTCGGTTTCAGACACCATCCGTCCGTCCATCGGCCCTAATTCCTGACTGTCTGGCACTAGCGCCCGCACGCGAGTAAGCATAAACGCCTGTCATCTGCATCAGTCACTTGCTGGAAGAAGAAAAGGGGAGGGGAGGGGAAAGAAAGAAATTGGGGAAGAAAGGCCGAGCTCCAGAGAGAGAGAGAGAGAGAGAGAGAGAGATGGAGGAGGGCGCCAGGGGAGGAATGGGGATGGAGGCGGAACTGGTGTCTATACCGGCGACGCCGCGGGGGTTGTCGACGCCGGAGACTGTGACGCCATCGGGGCAGAGGTCGCCGCTGCCGCGGGCCGTGGGGGGCGGCGGCGGTGGGGGATCCCACTCCCAGTCCAACAAGTCGTGGACGCCAACGCCGGCGATGATCTCCCCGCGATTACTGAGCCCGTCGGTGGGGACGCCGGTGAAGCGGGTGCTGGTTAACCTGCGGGCGTACCTGGAGGAGGTGGGTCACCTGACGCGGCTCAACCCGCAGGACGCTTGGCTCCCCATCACCGAGTCCCGCAACGGAAACGCCCACTACGCCGCCTTCCACAACCTCAACGCCGGCATCGGGTTTCAGGCCCTCGTCCTTCCGGTCGCCTTCGCCTTCCTCGGATGGTATTCTCCGCACGCCCACCACTACTAGTGTCTCTCTTTCCGCTCCTGCCTCCTGTTGCTTGTCCTTTGTTGTGTCTTCTTATTACTTCGCTTCGTGAATAAGTTGAGGAGGGTTTGGTTATACATGGTCATCCCCGGCTCCCGCCGGCGTTGAGTACGATCGGCCGGGTGGTCCTGTACTCTGGTCGGCGTTGGCGAATGCGGCGGAGTGAATGAATAATGACTGATCGGGTTGTTGTGGTGGCTTCTGAGTGGGTAAGTTGCTGCAACGCTAGCTGCTGCTGGGAAACCATTGGGGTAGATTGATGGGGAAGGCGAGTGCGCACTTGCAATATAGGCTTCTTCTCCTCGACTAGGAAGGAATATACATGCCATGTTAGTGATGATTTCATTTGATGGGATTACAAAGAGCAGCGGGGCTCTTTACTGGAGGGTTGGCTGTCTCCTCCTAATTTATCTTGTTAAAGAGGCCAGCCAGTCAGACATGGGATAGTGGGATGGGGGTATGGGATGGGATGGGATGGGATGAGGCGAGCTACTGCTGATTATGCTTACCGCCTTGCCGTTAGGAAACCTTCCCCGGCCGGCCGCGATCGAGTAGCCGAAGCAGGCGGTGATGATAGGTCCGATGATTGCACCCGGCATGCTATGACCGGGCCGTACAATCCGGCTGTTGTGACTGTCAACGTCACAGAACAACAACAAAATAAGAGCAAAAGAGAAAACAGTAATAATAAATGACCGGGTGGATTTGATTTGAAAGCCAAGTGTAAGTTTCCGTGTGCGTGTCGACTTGACGTCCCCTTCCCTTCCCTTCCCTTCGTATGCATGCGTAGGTACCCATCTCCTCCTACTCAGCAAGCGGGCGGAGGAGGCAAAAGGCCTCTTTTCTAGTCCCTACTGCATGGTCTTGGACGGAACAGAGCACGCATTCTTTGAAAAAATAAAAAAAATAAAAATTTCTGTAAAATGTATTTATGAAAGTGAATGCCGCCACCACCACGGCACCATCCTGATATGTCCGCATCATAGGCTTTGTAGCCTGTCTGCCTCACATATGCGTGCACATCTCTCTCTCTCTCTCACTCACTCTCTGCTTCTCCAAAGAGTGGACTAGTATTAGCGGCCAGTGACTTGCTCACTTCACCCCTGGAATGACATTGTCGGCTGGCTAACTGCAACTGATATCTTTTCCCGCCATGATCAATTTGTTTCTGCTGTGTCAACAATTTTGGAGCTGCTCTGTATTTCTGAATTTAATAGGAATGCTATTTACTCTCTGCAACTTACTATAAATTGTTTTTAGTTGAATTGATCCTGTTCAACAAAAGCGCGCGCGCGCGCACACACCCCTGTGTAGGTCCGGCCCAATTAGAACATTTTGTCGGCTATTTACGAAGCCTTTTTCCTTTGGATTTTGTGGTGGCCTTTGGGCCACGTGGTGCCCACATATAAAAATAACAGTATTTTTTTGATTCTCTTCTGGGAAAGAGAAAAAGAAGTCGCTCCATAGAGAAAGCAACATGCTTGCGACAGGAATAATTTTGGAACTTTTTCAAGAATGCTTTGGAAGTTTTGATCATAGAGAATCATTATCCTAAAGCTCATTGTGGTGGGAAGTTGTTGTGTCATCTCTATAGAGTTAAATTCTTTTATTGTTCTAAATTGTAGGTTTCAAGCTTGGACAAAATGGGAAGTTGTTGTGTCATCTCTAAAGAGTTAAATTCTTTTATTGTTCTAAATTGTAGGTTTCAAGCTTGGACAAAAATTTGAAACTTTGACTGTTTGACTTGCAAATTCTGCCCGTTGATCCCCTAATATTTTTCTCTACACTAGAGATTTTTCACATAAATTTGGTGCTGTTTTATTTTTGATTTAATTTTCTTAGTGCTTGTTTAACTCTTTTTCTGCTTAATTCATGACTTGAGATATTATTATTGATTATATATATATTTTTTGGGTGATAGAAATCCTGTGGGTTATATTTTTTGGCCTTCCAAGTTTTATAACTCGCCATGCTACAGGACAGATCCCTGCTGGTAGTTATGATCAAGAATACTTTGGGAAGGATTTAAGTATAAGGTCTTGTAATAATGGTTATCATGATAACTGAACTTCTTTGAGTTATTGCTTCATCATTCCTTGTATTTTGTTTTGGTGTTGTTCCTTTTGATAAAAAAGAAAAAAAAAAAAAAGATGCTATATATCTTAAAAAAGTTGCATGAAAACCAATACTTTAATTCTGATTTACCGGTGTTGCAACAGGCTGGTGACTGATCTGATGGGGAAGCCAATGTAATTTAGTCTTTCTAAGAATGAAATGCCTTCTAAAACAAGCACACCCTTTATGCCACATTTAAAGCATGACTAGCTTTGCGACATGCGCATATTAACACATTTTCCACTGGACATTATAGATAAAAGAAATGCATTGCATTATAAATTGTCTTCTAATATACCATTTCTCTAAAACTTTTTAATCAAACTACAGGAGTTGGGGTATAATATCATTGACTATTGCTTATTTTTGGCAACTTTATACTCTCTGGATACTAGTGAAGCTTCATGAAGCTGTACCTGGCAGGAGGTACAACAGATATGTGGAGCTCGCACAGGCTGCATTTGGTGAGATCATGTTTGCCCTTCTTTCGTTTAGTAGGAACTATTATTCATTAAACATGCAAATCTTGCACCAAATGAAGATATGCTTGAGATTTCAAGGCTCAAAAATTGCTTGTACTAGTTTAAAGATTCAGCAGTTGAACTTTCTGCTGTCCTACTATAAGAGAGAAACATGACAAAAATTGAATTATATGATATATGAAAATTTGATCTTTATCTCCGGAAATGCATCACTTCAAATCGAAAGTAACCTTCTGAGATGGAAATTCTTCTGATATGTCTGTGCATTTATATATGAGACTATGCATGTTTTGTATTTAAACTCATCTAAAATAAATGCAAGTAGAGTATGCATCTGTAGCAATGTAGTAAACATTGATATCATGCATGTGATGGTGAAATCTCTGAAGGTTAAGCAGAGCAAATGATTGTGAACATGCAAAAACAAGCAAGAGGTGAAGGTGTAATTTTGGAGCAAGTATAAAGGCAAGTTGAGATGGGAATAGAAGAAGTGATATGTTAGTAGATGGGTGTTCACGGAAGAGGAAAAAGGCCGGTTAGGTATTATCAGAGTCTATGTTTATATTCCCAATTCCTTTACACATCCTGATGGAGGCCAGCAGAAAAAAAGATGGTGACAGACTCAGAAAAAAAATGAAAGGAAGAATGCAGATTTGCTGTCAAATTGCAGAAGACGCTCTTTTACTCAGATGGGGGGGGGGGGGGGGGGCTGATTGCAGATTTCTCACAAGTTCTGTGGAGCTGCTGCTCCTTTAGTTCTCTCTTCCCAAAACTCGTTTTCTAAGCTGTTAACATTTATATCATACAAAGACACTTTTAAAGCAAAGATCTAGGTGACTTTTATGTTTCCAAAGCATGTGAAATACCAAGAGACATTCAAAAACACAGAAGCAAAGTCAAAAATATCTGCTGGACTTCCTAGAAAATTACGAACTACTTCTGAACACCCTCTCTTGATTTTTAATTTTAATTGCTTTTTGAATTGCTCCAACTTCTCAGTAGGTACTGCTTGAGTAAGAAAATTTGCTGGTTGATTATTAGTGTTGATGAACTCTACAAAGAGCCCCTTCTTGTTGACCATATCTCAGATGAAATGATGATGCAACTCAATGTGCTCTGATCTTGCATGAAAAACTGGATTTTTAGTCTGAGAAATGGCTGACATCTTATCACAAAAAATGTCTGTAGGTTCTGAAACTTTCTGCTGCAAATCTCATAAAACTCACCTTAGCCAAAACACTTCGCACACGGCTTCATTTGCTGCTATATATTCTGCTTTGGCAGATGATAATGCAACATTTTTTTGCTTCCTTGAACTCCATGGAACCTGCTTCATGACTAAGCAAAAAATATATCCAGATGTGCTCTCTGTCATTAAGCCTGCCTGCCTGGTCATTGTCAGGAAAACCAACCAGCCTGCTGTCTTCTTCTTTCCCATACTTGATCCCAAACTTCCTTGTGCCTTGTAGATAATGCAAAGTCCTCTTTGCTGCTGCAAAATGCTGCTTGCTTGGTTCATCCATAAATCTGGAAATCAGAGTTACTAAATGCATAATGTCCTCCGGCCTTGTATTAGCGCGATAAATCAAGGAACTAGCAAGACTCCGATACACCCTTGCATCTATCTTCTCTGCTCCATCATTTTGCTGCAATTTTTCATTAAGAACCATAGGAGTTGCTACTAGTTTGCAATTTGACATATTAAACCTTTTAAGCAAGTCAACAATGTACTTCTCTTGAGAGATAAAATCTCTTCTTTTGATTGTTTCACTTGAATTCCAAGAATGTATTTCATCAGGCCCAAGTCTGGTAGGCTAGGTGCATAATTGCTAGCCCTAACTTGTACACAATTAAGTAGATGTACTCCAATAAGATATCCAGGTTTTGTTTCCATACTTGGGGCAAGGTACTAACCTCTTGTTAGACTGCTACAGATATTCTTCTTCTTAGATTAGTGTACTAATTGATAGTGTTCCAAAGGCACGAGCTAGAGACCGGCAACTTTCATGATTCATTTAACAAGATTACGAAAGAAATAGACTAATCTTGATCCATCATATCATATATTGCTTTAGACTTGTTCTTGAGGACATATTTAGGGCCATTTAAACTAAGGTTTTAAATCTTATGGAGCTGAGATGTTTCGATTTTTTCATAAAATGAGATATCTTACGTCCCGTTCCATTCTGTTCCATCTTGATCCCCATTCCGATCTGGAGTCTTCGCACTTGTTTAAAATACTTTTTTTCTAAAAAACTTTATTTATAAAATTGTAGTTGTTTATTTGATTTTTAAACATATTTGAACTTAAAAAGTTATATTTTTATGATAAATTAGATATATTTAAAATTAACAATATAATGTATTATGATTGAGATAGCCCTTAAATTATTGATATAAACTTTGTTACATTCTAACCTGACATTATTTGTCAAGAATAGTCATTGTGGCTGTAATTTGATTGGCAAGTAGGTCCAATATTGGGAATCTAAATTATTGAGAGAACTCATAATGATGTTGCTAATATTCTCGGTTTCCTTGTATTCTAGTATATTTTGGTGTTAATTATTTGCAGTGCACATTTGTTATGCTTTATTTTTATTCTCCAAATTATGGAATATATGTAACCAGGTGTCACAATGGGATATATGGCAGGCAATGGCCTATGGTTTGTTCTGAGTGTTATATATCAATGTAGATAGGAAGTCCTGGACAAGTGCACAGACTGAAATTTTCATAGCTTACTGTCCTCTCCAAATCAATATGTGGAACATTTTTAGTTACGACACCCGGTTCGGTTTTTAGGAAATCACATTTGAACCAAAAATGAAGAAGGTGGGTTAGCATGACACAGTGATACATAAACCAACTCAAGCAATAATCAATATGTGCGTCTGTATGATCATGATCAACATAAGGTAGTTTAAGTTATACAGTCACTACTTGGTGTGTTCATCAAGCTCCATAGGTGGGGGAGAGATAGGACCAGCTACAGATCAGATATCTTAAAAAGTTCATTACCTCCTATTAGATGTCATTGTTGTCAAATTGTGAATGATGTCACATAGTATATCACAGAGCACGTTCAGCTAAACCTGACAGAATGCTTGTGGGAGCTCTGTTTTGGTTCTCACGGCCAAAAGGGTGTATCGATTTATTGTTGCGAAAACCATGATATTAATCTAATCATACAAAGTTATAAAAGGAAACATCAAAAGAGGATATTACATGCTGCACTAAGTTTTGTACCTGGAAACACCAAAAATTTATAGATGGGGGCTAAATATTCATGCCTTATACAGCATTTGTTTGCCTGGTTAACATGCT
The DNA here is from genome assembly GCA_017589505.3 of Metroxylon sagu. Classification (NCBI taxonomy): domain Eukaryota; kingdom Viridiplantae; phylum Streptophyta; class Magnoliopsida; order Arecales; family Arecaceae; genus Metroxylon; species Metroxylon sagu. Next base: position 637,148 of record JACVBY030000424.1, on the reverse strand, counting down.
GGTAATGACAAATTTATTTTTCTTCTTTGTTCTTCAGGAGAAAGGTTAGGTGTGTGGCTAGCCTTGTTCCCAACAGTTTATTTATCAGCAGGAACTGCAACAGCATTGATTCTTATCGGAGGGGAAACCATGAAGCTCTTTTTCCAAATAGTTTGCGGGCCCCTTTGTTCATCAAACCCGCTTTCAACTGTTGAGTGGTATCTGGTATTTACATCTTTATGCATTGTTCTTTCTCAGCTCCCAAACCTGAACTCTATTGCTGGGCTGTCGCTTATTGGAGCTGTAACGGCAATTACCTATGCTACCATGGCCTGGGTACTCTCAGTCAGCCAAGAAAGGCCTCCTTCTATCTCTTATCAGCCACTCAGATCCCCATCTTTCACTGCATCAATTTTCTCACTCTTGAATGCTCTTGGCATAGTAGCGTTTGCATTCAGAGGACACAATCTCACATTAGAAATTCAGGTATAAATTCCCAACTCCAAAAGAATTATCCAACCAAGGTTTGGGTTTGGCTGCTGCAATGATGAAGCTGTCTGTGCCTTTTTTTATTACAACAGGATTGGATGAGATTGTCTAAGGCCTTTCTTTATTATTTGTTATTATCATCTCTTTTCCTTTGGTCATGAAGTTCTTGCCGAACTAAAATTGCAGGCAACAATGCCATCAACTTTTAAACATCCTGCACATGTTCCCATGTGGAGAGGAGCCAAAGTTGCGTATCTTCTAATTGCAATGTGCTTATTTCCTATTGCCATTGGAGGTTTTTGGGCTTATGGGAACCTGGTAAATATCATTATGCATTAGAAATCGTGATGGTAACCAAGACCTATTCCCTTACTGAGCTATTCATTAGCTATTAGCTATCTCATATGTTCAACCATAAAGTATGCATGTTGATGGTAATCATGCTTATTCACCTTGCAGATGCCTGCAGGAGGGATTCTGAATGCGCTGTATGCTTTTCACAGCCATGATATCGCAAGGGGGCTGTTGGCAACAACATTCCTTTTGGTTGTGTTTAATTGCCTGAGTAGTTTCCAGATATACTCGATGCCAGTGTTTGACAGTTTCGAGGCAGGTTACACCAGCCGAACAAATCGTCCATGCTCAATTTGGGTCCGGTCTGGCTTTCGGGTCTTTTATGGCTTTATCTCATTCTTCATTGGGGTAGCACTTCCTTTCCTTTCTAGCCTGGCTGGCCTGTTGGGTGGCCTCACACTTCCCGTCACCTTTGCATACCCTTGCTTCATGTGGGTCCTTATAAAGAAGCCCCAAAGATTTAGTTTCAACTGGTATCTGAATTGGTGCCTAGGCATCATGGGAATAGCTTTCAGCTTGGCCTTCTCTATAGGAGGTGTGTGGAGCATGGTGAACAGTGGGCTGAAATTGAAATTTTTTAAGCCTAACTAGCTGCTTCCTCCTGCGATGGGGATAAAGGTTGCGCACTGTCCCATAGTCCTGGAGCATTAAATATCTCAAGTGTTACCTTAAAAATGGCAATGGCTTGCTCTGTCGAGAATATTATGTCACGTATGTATGTACTATGTGATTTTGTTGTACCAGATGCTGTGATATCATAACTTGATTAATTAAACTATTAAATCTTCTTTGCTTCTCACAAAAGGTACATTATATTCCGATGGAATATGATATGTTCAAAGTTGAAATTACACATTGGACTTGTATAATTATTTTGTTTCACTCTATGACAGGCTCTTCAGATGGCCCGATGCAATCATGTCTAGCGAAGTGGGTCATGAAAATTTTATTGTCCTGGTGAAAATAGGAGACATTGCATTATCAGTTTAGAGGTATTAGTTTCCGATGATAACTGAATGAAAATCCAGACTCTATACCATTATATGCAAGAGTCTACGATGTTCCAATTTCTAAGGTACAGAATGATGCATGAAGGTCAAAATGAATTTGTCAAAACTTGAATTGCCCTAGGAACAAAATTAATGATAACATGTTACATGGATCTGCAAGATGAGATCTTATAATATCATGTTCACCTCCACACAAAAATTCTCCTAGCAACCTTGTAACATGATAGTGAGATGCACATTAATAATTAGGTCATACCATTGCATGATCATATCCACTCCATATCTGATTTTGCTTGTATTTGTGACAAGTAAGAGTTGTTAAGCATCTAAATAACTCTTGATTATATCATAGAAGTGTTGCTTTATAATTTGACTGTCACAGCATCACAAACATATCAATTATAGGTCATACTGATGCAGTACCAAACATGTTTTATCATACTCTACCAAATCTTGATATGTTTAATCAATCCATATTAAGCATACCAATACTATACTAATATGGTACTAGTATGGACCCGATACTCAAATGGCAAATCATGGACACATCGTTCACTTCTTAGCAAGGGGCCAAAAAGAGTGTTTAGTGGTGTTCTCTCTTAAGATTTTGATTCTATGAAAGGTATCGAATAAATCAACCACCCTTGGGGGTCACTTCCAAGATCATCCATCAGACTTGGCAGCTCAACTAGAAGAACTGAACGGTGTTCAATCAAACAGGTAAGCTTACTCTTCAAACGATGAATTCTATTAAATTTCAGAAATTTCTCACATCAGAATCCAGAAATCACTCTGTAAGTTAGAAACCATATGTCAGCAAGCTAAAGATCCAATGCCTTGAAGAAAAATCACAAGACCACAACAAGATTTAGAGTTGACAGCTCAAACAAGGCTAAGTGGAAATATCCTTGATCCAACAACTGGTAATCAAAAAGTGGTGAAACACCAGTTCAATTAAATCATGCACAGGCCAACACGCCATCCAAGCCGCTACCATTTTCATACAGTTGGCATGGATGTCGAGAGAAGTACATATGCCAGGTACTGCAGTGCATCCTGGATCTTGTCTAGTGCACTAGTTTGATCAGCACGGAGTTGGTCAGAAATTGCATTTGCTTTCTCCTGTATTTTGTTCTGCTGCGGGAGGTTATCCTGTGTATCAGAAGAAACACTCTGTATGGCTGCTAGATATGCTTCAACTATGTCCGAAATACCTAACAAAAAATGCATAACCTTAAAATGTGATCTATAATCCAAGATAAAATGGAAAAGGAATAATGTAATACCACACAATTCATTTCTTGGAAGTTGGCAAAGCACCGTTCTTCCCTGAGAATAGGTGGAAAAGGGGGGTATACTACAGTACCACTTCTTTTATGGGATAATGTCTGTCTCATTGCTTCAATGAAGTGATGGGAGGTCTTGGTCTCGGGCAAACAATATAAAAGCACATGCCATGTATCAAGCTAACAAAATCAAATCCTACAATAAAGTCTGTAGAAATCGAATCCTAGATTCCACAGTTTAAGATTATAGGTGTACCAACCATGCAAGATTTCATGAGACAAGTAGTCACATTTGACTGATGCACTACTGCTACCTACAACCCATTAAGTTCTCCTTCATGCCACCATGTTCATACATATATCATCTAATGCAGTGAATAAATGTTTGAATCCACAATCTTATAATTCTTCTTGTATTTTTAAATTATATATTCAGTAATGTTAATCTATTATGTTTCTCTCCTTCATATTTTACAATCACCCTCTTCTTCCTCCTCTTTTTGCTTTTATATATTTGGTGTGTTAATCTACATATTTTATATATTTGCTTCATATTTTACAATCACCCCACCCCCCCTGTGTTTCTCTCAGCCTCTTCTGTTGGTGCAGCAGCTCCTCTTTAGCTGTCGAATCTTGAACAATTAGACTTATATGTTTGCTTTCATGTTTGGACTTTAAGTTTAGACAATTGGTCCTCGAATCTTGAACAATTAGACTTATATGTTTGCTTTCATGTTTGGACTTTAAGTTTAGACAATTGGTCCTTGAACGCATGAACTTTCTTATGGTTTAAAATTTTCATGTAGTTAGTTAATACATATTTGTTTGTAGTACCATAGTAGTTACATTCTTGTGGCTGGTTATTGTCTTATTATAATTGATTTTTTGATATTTGACATGCCATATCCTGTAGGTGTATAAATCTAAATTATTGTTCTACTTCATTTGTATTTGTATTCATAAATTGATAATTCATTATTAAATGTGTTTAGAATCATTTATCTATTTATATTTATTTATTTCTATATTGCGATAGGTTGACGGCCAGTGTAAAACTATAGTTACACCCTACGAACATGAATCCAATAGAGAAAATTATTAAAGCTAAGGCATTCCCCGAAAGCGACGCTCTACATCAGACCCTAATATAATGAAAAAGGCACGGATAGCTAGGGCAATCCCCAGAAGAAATGCATCACATCGGAGTCTAGGTACGACGGAAAGTAACGGTTCTTATACCTTCATAAAAAAGTGTAGATAAAGAAGTTAGCCTAAAAAAAATAAAAATACAAATAAAATAAAATACATTTAGCAACTTAAAATATAAGGCCATTATGAGGATAATTAATGGAACTAACAAATATAATAACTAAAAAAAGAATTAACGTAATTTGCTTGCAAAAGGCTAAGTGGATAAGAAAAAAAAATAAAAGAGATTAATAGTTTTAAACTTTGTTATATAAATAAAAATAGGAATAAAAATGGAATAGGAATTATTATAGACAAAAGCCTTAAAGATGAAGTTGTAGATATTAAGAGAATAGAAGATCGAACTATTTTGATTAAATTAGTGCTGGATAATGAGTCAATTAATATCATTAGTGCTTATGCTTCTTAAGTAAGTTTAGATAGCGCAACAAAACAAAGTTTTTGAAAAGATATAAATGAATTAATTCAAGAGATTCTTATTGGAGAAAAAATATTTATCGAAGAAGATTTAAATAAATATGTAGGAAAACATAACACAGATTTTGAAAGAGTACATGAAGGTTATGAATTCGGAGATAGAAATGAAAAAGAAAATGCTATTTTTAGAATTTGCAATAGGATATGATTTAGTATTAGTTAACACATATTTTAAAAAGATGGACTTCGATTTGATAACTTTTAAAAGTGTATATAATGCTAGTCAAATAGATTTTTTTCATACTAGTACGATTGATTAAGTATTTTGTAAAAATTATAAGGTTATACAAGTGAGAGTTTAACTACGCAATATATATTAATGATTATATATGTATGTGTTTAAAAATGAAGGAGAAAGCCTAAAGAGTAAGAATCTCAGCATTTGATGATGGAACTTGAAAGAAAAGAAACTAATAGCTTTTCAAGATAGAGCGATGAAAAAAAGAAAATGAAGTATAGATGGAGAGATCAATACCATATAGAAAGAAATGGCTAATAGTATTAAAAATAGTTATAGAAGTATTAAAAGAGTCAAAAGAAAAAAAAGATCATATGATAAGGAGAATTAGTGGTGGAATGAGAAGATTCAATGTAAGGCTAAAAGAAAGTGCTATAAAAATTACCTAAATGTAAAAATGAAGAAGCGTATGAAAACTATAAGATAGTTAAGAAAAAAATTAAAAAGATAGTATGAAAAGTTAGATGTAAGGTATATAAGAAATTATATCACAAGTTAAAAGTTAAAGATGGAAATAAATATATAGAATTGCAAAAGTAAGAGAAAGAAAAATTAGTGATATGTTTCATGTTAAATGTATTAAAAATAATGATTAAAAAGTTATAGTTAAGGAGGAAGAGATTAAAGAAAGATGAAAAAGCTGTTTTAATAAATTATTAAATGAAAGATAATTTAGGAATCTTACTAGCTCTATTGAGGATAAAGTATTAAAAGAGTCAAAAGAAAAAAAAGATCATATGATAAGGAGAATTAGTGGTGGAATGAGAAGATTCAATGTAAGGCTAAAAGAAAGTGCTATAAAAATTACCTAAATGTAAAAATGAAGAAGCGTATGAAAACTATAAGATAGTTAAGAAAAAAATTAAAAAGATAGTATGAAAAGTTAGATGTAAGGTATATAAGAAATTATATCACAAGTTAAAAGTTAAAGATGGAAATAAATATATAGAATTGCAAAAGTAAGAGAAAGAAAAATTAGTGATATGTTTCATGTTAAATGTATTAAAAATAATGATTAAAAAGTTATAGTTAAGGAGGAAGAGATTAAAGAAAGATGAAAAAGCTGTTTTAATAAATTATTAAATAAAAGATAATTTAGGAATCTTACTAGCTCTATTGAGAATAAAGTTATGGTGTATTATAGAATTAGGACATTTAAGGTAAAAAAGGCTTTGAAAAAGATGAAAATAAAAAAAACTATGAGATCTAATAAGATTCCTATAAAAGTTTAAAAATGTTTAAGTGATGCTAGGGTAATTCGGATGATAAATTTATTTAAAAAAATTTTAGAAACTAAAAAAATATCTAATGAATGAAGAAAAAAATACTATAATACTAATTTATAAGAATAAAAAAAATATTCAAAACTGCTTTAACTATTGTAGCATTAAGCTCATACTGTAAAACTTTGAAAGAAAGTAAATGAACATAAATTGAGATATAATGCAAAAATATCAAAAAATTAAATTAGTTTTATGCCAGAAAGATCATCTATATAAGCTATTTTTCTTTTTAAGAGGTTAATGAAGAAGTATAACGAAAAGAGCTAAAATCTTCATATGATTTTTATTGATTTAAAGAAAATATATAATAGAGTTCCTATAAAAATTTTATAATGGATGCTAGAAAGAAAAAGTACCTGCTATATATATTGACATAATAAAAAATATGCATGATGAAGCAGTCACTAATGTAGAAATATTTTCTTCTATAGTAGATTTACATTAGAGATCTACTCTTAATCTTTATCTTTTTGCTTTAGTTATAAATGAACTTACTAGATATATCAACATAATATATCATGGTGCATGTTATTTACGAATGATATAGCGCTAGCGGATGAAATCAAGGCCGAGGTTAATAATAAGTTAGAATTATCGAGAAATGCATTGAAATTTAAATGTTTTACGTTAAGTAGAACAAAGACTAAAAACATGGAATATTAGTTCAGTATATTTAAAAATAGAGATGAATGAAGAGTGAAAAATTAAAGACAATGAAATTCTTAAAAATAATCATTTTCGATATTTAGGATTGATTATTCACAAAGAATGAGAGATTGAGGATGATGGTGTCCATATGATTAAAGTAGATTGAATGAAATGGAGAAGTGCAACCATAATATTATGTAATCGTAAAGTACCTGTCAAGTTAAAGGAAAATTTTATAGGACGGCTATAAGACCAGCTATGCTTTATGGTATGAAATGTTAAGCAGTTAGAAAAATATATGTACAAAAAATGAATATGATGAAAATGAGAATGTTGGGATGGATGTATGGTAACATAAGAAAAAATAGAATAAGAAATAAAATCATTCGTAAAAAGGTAGAGGTAGCTTCAATTGAGAATAAATTAAGAGAACGACGACTTAAATGATTTAGACATGTGCAACGTAGACCTAAAGATGAACTTATACAAAAAAAATGATTTAATACACGTGGAAGAAAAAAGTGATAAAGGTAGACAGAAAATTACATAGAGGGAATGATAAAGAAAGACTTAATATCTTTGTATCTTATAAAAAAATATAACTTAAAACTGAGTTGGGAAGTAAGACTTTATTGTTGCTGTATATTTATATGTAAATTAATACTTTACGCCTCACTTGGTCATGGTATGTGTCTTATACCTAAGCTTCAAGAAACCTAGGCACCTCTATGCGTCTTGAGTCTTTGACAACTTTAATTAAATCTATTCAATATCCATATTTGGTCCAAGATCCAACTCCTTGACAAAAAGACTCAAAATCTAAATCCAAATCCAAATCCAAACTTGATTGTTTTACTAAGTCTTGATTGAAACCAATTTGAATCTGTTTAGACCCCTATAACTTGTATTAGGCCAAAGTTGGCCCAAAAATAGACCAAATTCAATTTGAGCCTAGCCCAACCAGTAGCTTGTTTCCTTGCAAGCCAAGCTCGGCTTGAAGACACCCCAACCCCAATACCATTATCAGCACTAGATGTTATATACTTCTTCTAGACACTATATCATTTCCTATCCAGAACTATCCTTAAAAGACAAGGTCCCAATAATTCTGCCTTATGCATTTCTAAATGTTTCTCAATGATGATCCCATGCTTCCTGTTTCATGTGTTCCAAATTTGTTGGCTTAGTACTAAACCAATATCTTTTCAACCATAGTCTATATTATCCCCATAACCATTGTCCTATCATATAAATAAGGCTACCTCTTCTACCGCTACTAGTTGTTAATGTTGTTGATGTTGTTCACATCACCATTACTGTTTCCTTTCTTAGAATTTTAAGTTAGAGACTACATAACAACATAATCTCCATTACTTTTTCTCCATCCTAATGTTTCTGGCTTTCCTTGAAAACATTACCCTTGAAGCCAAATAGTTCCATAACCAAGGCTACTCTGTAGCAGTGCTTCATAAAGTTTATCATTAGGTTCAATGGTTTGTGAAAAGAGACCACTAGATGGGTTTCCAAGCAAAAGATCAGTCCTTGAAAGAAAGGTGATAGTTTGAAAGAAAATGTCCATATCTGGATTGTTGGAACAAGAAAATAGTGCTGATGCTCTCAAAGACAAACCCAGCCAAAGGTGTAATTAAGATTGTGGTTGGATTCAAAGAGAATGTAGATATGAGACACACCTGTGAAAAAACTGTTAGAAACTGTTTCCACATCTTCATACATGGACTGGGCCTTGCATCTGATAATCTTAGCTTTAGAAACAGAATCTTCGGGCCACTCAATTTTTACAGTATCTTCATATGTTTCTTCACCCTTCAATTTGCTTGCATTTGAGATAACTGACTTCCCAAGGATCAGAAGTTGAGAAACAGCAAAGCAGCAGAGTTCGGAGAGTCTCTGCATGAAAAATGCAATGACTCAGCACATCATACAGTAGGAATACAAGACCAAACACCTTCTAAGCGTTACCCACATACATGAACACCCTCCGAGTGAACTGTCTCAAGTCTATCAGAAGTTCGTTGAATTATTTCATTTGCAGCAAGACCCCCAAGGGTAGACGTGAATCTGCAAAAGTAGTTCTCAGAGGAGGATCATAATATTAAAAGGGAAATTTTAACTTTGCTACAACATCATCTAGAAAATTAGTATCATTACCAAAACAAAATTTCTTTGCTTGTGAAGATTGACCAGCTTTTAATTTTCACCCAAGGAAAAAATGTCATGCTCATCAAAATGAAACCAAACACTCAAATAGATGCCAAAATTTAAGTTCACCAAGAATTTGCAAACATGCTACACCTGAACAAACACAATTACATAGTGGCACTTTAAACAAGACAGTTTGCTCCATATAAACTCAAAAAGACAACCATCTAGTAAATAGAGTAAAATTATGTAAAGTAGGAATCCATTTCTACGAGGGTGAACCTTATAATCGGAATGTCACAATTCAAAACACAGAAGTCTCCATACGCAGGGATAAGGTTGCGTACATCTGACCCTCTCTAGGCCCTCCAGTATTGTAAGCTTCACACAGACTGCCTTTTTTTAGGAATCAATTTCTATTATATGCATACATAGCTGTCAATAGAATGATCCTGTTGGTCCTTTACGCACCTTACCATTTGGCCTCAAAATATCATGTCACAATAAGGATCAATTTTTAGAGACAACCATCCTAGTCACTTAAGAGCCATGGCATATCGTCTTGTGTCATGTTTGAGTATAGAGGGTGAAATTGATTTATGAAATAACATTGATTGTAGCCAAATTGGCACTTCCCATTGACTTGCTACATCTTATTTGATAAGTTTTTTTAAAAAAAATTCTTTCTTTTCTTTTCCCATGCTTTGGGAGGTGGGGGGAAGGAGAGGGAAGAGGAGGGTGGTTAGTTCTTTGGTACTTGATTAGGTACCTGCCCTACTCCTACTTGCTAGGCAGCCATTTAGCAAATTTCAAATTAGGTTGTCAAATGTGCTCTTTGGGTGCATCAACTTACAGTCTTGAGATTGAAAGACACAAAAATATAAGCCTCAGCCTAGCTGATGCATAATTTTTGTGACATCCAATCTTGACAAGCATCTCTAAGCGGACATAATGATATCCAGTCAAGATACCTTTTCTTTTTTATTGAGAGAGAAAGAAAGGGAGGAGAGACCAACCTGCACGAACTACCCAGGTCTATATTTTTGAAAATGCACCACCCAAGAACTGAACTCAGAACCCCTGGTCCTTGAACAAAGGGTGTGACTACTAGGGCAAGTTCTCCAATCTAGAGATTGTCGGCTGATACAAAGTATCTGTCTTTGAAATGATTCCCATCTTTACTACAATGCCAAATCCAGACTTGATTGAACACTTCAATCTGAATAGGTAAGATTCACCATAGCAACTATCAGTTGTATGTGTCATGAGGCATCAAACTATGAATTGTGATTAATTCATTAGTAAATCCTTCATCCTCTGACAGCAAATTCCTTTTCTGAAAGGAATATAATATGATTTGAATTAGAACGGTAATGAAAAACATATGCTGGAAGGACCAACACATATGCTGCATTGACACACCAGCACTGTTTCCAGTTTCCACAACTGCAACCATGCACCACTGGCCGCTTATAAAATAAAACTTTCCAAACAAAGAAAAGAATGCCATTCCTAATTGAGAAATCACATTGCAGTTACCATAAATTAACGACAAAATGCAATGAGGCAATCAATTGATGGATTCCACTAAACAAGGAAAAGGGTTACAACATGCAATTTCTTGCTTATAACTTAGAGCCTCAATTAGCCACCATAATCATAGTTACTAACTACAAAATGTCTCAAGCTTCTCCTTGACAAACTCCAATTAAGTAAATTGTCAATCTGACAAGCAGTGTTTTTGTACTAAGTTACTCCTTACATAAGACATATCGAACCAGACAATTTTATGTGCAGAGGGGATGAACTGATATAGTTTACTAACTTATTGATTGTTGCCACCACACCTGATTGACCATTCTCCACCCATCTATACAGTCAATAACACAAACTAGCAAAACTGTAGAATCAACAATGCATATAAACAATAATTGAGCTAGTGCCTCTGTATTTTGTGTAAGTAGTTCTCCTTGAGTGTTCCTATAACTCATTTATATTTTTTAGTGAGGTCAGCAGATGGAATGCAGCTTTGGATGCTTATGTTATTTCCTTTCTACTTGCCCTGATTGATCAACTGATCTGACAGGGTCTCACAAGCATTTGGGAGAGATACAAACAGAAATAAAAGAATCAGTTTGGCCATCCTTTTAGTTTTATTATAAGCATGAAAGCGTATCATTTAGAGTACTTGTGCTACTAATGAATTCTAGATGATAAAGTTTGAACGTTCTAGTACTTACCCTGCAGCCATATCAGCAGCCTTGCTAATGCTTGAGTCATGCAGTTTTTTCATCTCAATGTCATTGTCCATATTTACCATCTTGATATTTTTCCCTTTATCTGAATCTACTCCATTTTCTTCAATTTCAGTGCCCAGATTAAAAATTTGCCGGATCTGTCTGAGCTTTCCATCACAAAAGGACTTTTGTTCAGATGATAGTTTTGTCTTTCTCCTGTTAAATAGTAATGCATGATGATTTGACAATGCCTCCAGCTCCTGCATCCAAAATGGTCAGAAAAATTTCAGCAATCACAATTGCATATGACGCACGTAATCTAGGTCTTTAGAAGAAGCAATAACACCTCAAGCTGATCAGGGCCCCCATATATATAAAAGCATCTGTCAAATGTAACTTCCTCAAACTGTTCATCATCGACATGTCGACCAGCCCCATCAGAATCATTCTCAACTTCTAAGCCAGTCTCTGCAATGAGTAGTTCCATGGTCTCTTTGCCAACCCGCTCAAGCACTTGCATTCCCTTCATTGTGAAAGACTTCCCAGTCTGTAATGTAAAAATATATTCCGAGGCATTAGGCCAAGGAAAGAAATAAGGCTGGTTTTGAAGGTTCATTAACCAGAAATATACCTCTATTATAGATGGGGCAAGAGTGGTGGCTTTGGCAGGGAGGCCACCTTGCTGAATGGAGTCTGCAAGATTTGCAGCAGAATGCTCCAACCTGGAAAGTAGGAATAATGTCATGTGAATAGACTGATAAAAAGCCAAGAAGTTTCTATATTCCAGAATTAAGGGATGGCTAAGACCCAAGAGGATGCAACAAATACAAGTACTAAACTGATCCCCCTGGTAAAAAGTTGCGTCTAAAATAGCTTACACACACACAAGCATGCACAGGTAAAAGATTTAAGGACTTGAAATTAATGATGAGCTATTCAAATTGAACATTCACACCGTGCTCATAATCTCCATCACTAAAAATGCCCAGAAACCAATCTTCTATTTTCGCATCAAGCAGGTGCAAAAGTGAATGCAATTGATTATACTAGTATGCCAAAGTACATGATAGGCCATGTAGATAGAAAATCAAGGCCGCTGATCATTATCTGGATATCTCAAAGAAAGCATAGCTCAAGATTCAATAAGTTTCGATGCTTGGATAATAGGAAAATATCATATCATGTGCTTAGAGCCATCGATTTGTTCAGCTAATTGTGGACCTCCAAAATATATGACTTTGATCTCTAAGCATTTATAGACGTGTAGATCAGTATTGTTGATGTGGATCTTTGATTTGGATAGCCCATCATTATTTTCAGAAGCATTAAACCTTTCATAAGACATTTGAAATTAGCACCAACTCACTAACAATTAGCACCAATTTGCTAATACTGTCCAAAGGAGCCTTTTAAACAATTTTCCAAAGATACTGACATGTATTTCTTTGTAGAATCATGACTTTGATGGTTAGATATAAACTTTTCAGTGACTAATAATGTAGTTGGATAAAGATGTGGAGGCAACTAGCCAAGCTGGGCTACACATGGATAGTTAGACCTAATGTTCATATTCAGGCCTAGCCATTGGGCTTATATTTTTAACTAGGTCCTACTGAATCTCAAAGAGCCAATCCCAAGCCCACACACTAGGCCTAAGATCCCCCTCACCTCATTTAGGATCTAACTAGGGTTCTTTTAGCCCCCAAGCTCACAAAATTTCAGAATTGGCTAGGTGGGCTAGGCAGGCCACCTAGCTCGTGATGATGGCCACCTAGCTCATGATCATCGCAAATGTATGTATGTATGCATTCAGGCCAAGATAGGCTATTAAATTTTTCCAAGCCTAGTCCAATCTTTAGATTGGGCCCGTGTTTTTGCCTAGATCCATCTCATGGAACCATTTTTATTGCCCAAGCTTGCAAAATTTTGGCCCAGGCGGGCTATTTGGCTCGTGATCAGTTCTAGAGACAATAGATTACTCCCAAAAAATAAAATGATGCCATAAATTTGGAAAACTTTGGTGATAGGTGCATGGGCTTCTGCATAATTGGATAAACAAATCCTTTACAAAAAAGTCATAAGAATTGATGAAAATGAGAAGAGGGTTTCTAAGCAATATGGGATGACTGGAAGCAAAAACAATGGATGCCCTAAAGATTTCTGTAATCATAAGACCAGTATGTGAATTGACAATATAAAGCTAAAATAAACTAAAGAAAAACCAATAAAACATAAAGCTAAAACTATAGCCATAAAGATAAAAATATAAAGCAATATAAAGATGAATGTAGACAAATAAAAAGTAATATATATATATATATATATATATATATATATATAATGAATTCATGATGCTTAACATATTTGATAATAAAAATAGCCCGAAAACAACACAAAAATCAACATAAAAGCTTAACAGAATTTTAGCTATACCAATAACCACAAAAGTGTACATATGAACACAACACACCATAGATAATCATCACATAACAAAAAATACACATACAGTGCATACAATCTAAAAGGCACACCCTTTTTGCTGCGCTTTGGCACCTTAATGAGATAATATTTTGTGCCTAGACAAACTCAACTCACCTAGAGGCGTTGAGGTTATGCCTATGTGTGACTTGCACCTTATGCATGCCTTTGACAACATGTTTTCAAGAAGACAATAAAAGAAGGTAAAATCAAGAAAATATACAACTTGATCCCTTATGAAAGTAATATGAGGGAACAAAAAATGGGAGAAAAGAAAGCCGAAGAAACAAATAGAAGGAAAAAAAAAGAAAAAAAAGAAAAGTTAAAAAATGATCCCTTGAGAGGTTCACTTTGTCATAAAATAACAGTGCTTCCTCATAATTAATGCATGTATTGGATCCAGAAAACCTTCCATATGATAGCTGTGATCTTGTGAAAAATCCAAGTATTCAAAACATGATTTGAACATTCGCCCAAAACTCCAAAACTAAAACTGAAAGGTCTTGGTTTTGGCTAAAACGAAAACGAAACTAGGCCAATTTCAAAGTTTCAAAGAAACTTAGTTATGGGGCCACATTAAGTGCATGACAGGAGTTTTTTCCATTTTTCCAAGCTAATTCTTTGATATTCCATAATTTCTTCAAATGTTAGAAAGCATTCTCTTGATATTAAACTAAGATTTTTACAAGTATCAAGATCATTATGGAAGTATTACAACACAAGGATTCAAAGAGGTATGGATTGACATAAGCCCATAAACCATCTCATAGGGACTTCAGTCGTTATATGTAATATGTCAAATTATGATCAAATAGTTATATTGTATGTCACATTCTAAACATGATTCTTTTCACATAAAATTTAAAATAATAATAACTCAGTCAAAATCACCACATTCAAATGTTCCAACATACCAGAACATATACGAGAAAGACCTAATAAATTTAACAAACAAGTTTGGATTATTCACAAATTTCAACTGCAATTGTAAATGCTAGTGCTGAAACCACCAAAATCAAAACTTGCTGAAAATCGAAACACTATTGGTACAATTGAAACCAGAAACCCCATGTCATTGAAGTTTGTTTTTGAAATATTTTCCTTCAGTGACAACCTAAGAAGCACAAATACAGATAAGCCAGTACCGCAAAACTTGAAAAAGTAGGATAAGAAACAATCAGTATAATTAAAAGCGCTAAGTGCACCTAAGTGCAAAGGGCTTTTGAAGCCTAAGTGCAAGGCGCAAGATGCATGCATGAGCAATAAGGTGCATATTTTAAAATAAATAAAATAATTTATATAAGCAAGATTTATAATACATAATAGAAAAAAGCTAAAAAAATCATAATAATAATATATTTAACCTATTAGCTCAATGAAAAGCTTCATCTTTCTTAGCTAAAATTTGTTGTTCCTTAATATTTTTCCTCTTCTTTCTTAGATGATAGCATAAATTTTGATGTTTCATCTCTTTATTTTTCAATTTTTAGCTTTTTTTTATAGGATAAGAAAAATAATTAGATATGGGATGCTACATTATAAAGTCAATATAGTCTAATAAATATAATAAATTTTAAAAAATATTACAAATATAGCTTATAAAGAAAGACACGCTATTCTTGCATCTCAAATCAAATTAAAAGTGTATGTTTTTTTACCTTATGTATGCTAAGATAAAGGCACCTCGCCTAACATATAAAAAGTGCCTAATCCACCTTAAGCACATCTTCCACCTTATGTGCACCTTAGGATATAAGAAGCGCCTAAATCTTGGTGCCTTGCGCCTTGTGCTTTAAGTACACCTAAAGCATGCCTTTCACAGTACTAAAAATAACTAAGGCATGGAAATAAATAGATTTTTTTTTTACATGTGCTACAAAATATCCATAGCATGATCATAGAACACCGTATAGTAACATTCAATATCACATCTTCTAAGATAGTACCCCAAACAAAAACCCAATAAATATTTGATAATATGATAATGATCAATCTACTAAACATAAGCCAGCTAGTACATATAAATACAACAAACATTCCTTATAGCAACGCAATCAAAACAAATGTAGCAAGCATGCAACACAGTAAAAAAATGTCCAGAAAAATGCAGCAGCATAAACAAGACACTGCGATGTAGTGAAATCATGTGACAAAATATTGTGCTTTCTCCAGAAAATGAGATTAGGGCACAACCCTCTAACTTTACTTATTGTGTGATACACGTAGATGAGAGTTCAATGCACATTGATGAGAAATACCAAATTAAATGTAAAGAAAAGGGTTCTAGACATGGTAGAGGTGAATGAAAAGAAAAGCTAAAAAAACAAGTGTTGAATGAAGAGGAAAAAAGAAGGAAAGATATATATATATATATATATATATATATATATATATATAAAGAGAGAGAGAGAGAGAGAGAGAGAGAGAAGCAATAGAAAATGGGAGAGAAAAAGAGGGTAACTAAGTTATCGAGCGTGGAGACAAATTTAGGTTCAAAGACCACTTGACCCAAGCCCAATAACTTGATAGGTATCCTAGAAGTGTCCCAGAGTATCCTGGAAATATCCAATTGTATCCTAGGAGTATTTGAAAAGTATCTAGACATATTCTAGGAGTATTTAGATCCTATTTTAATTATAAAAAAATTCAGAATACTTCTCTCCTATAGATACATACCAAAGCTACATTGGGCCCAAATCCATATACGACACAGTGTACATGGCCATGGATAGTGTTTTGGAGTATCCATGCTTCCTAGATTGCAATGCATACTCCAAAAGAAACATACGATCAGATATAGCAGATAACAAACCAATAAAATACCTACCTACCAATACCTATCTCCACTATGTAGCATCTTTAACGTTCCTGTCCAATTTAATCATGGTAAGGAAAATTGTTTTGCAACCTCTTCCACAATTTCAGCATCATTGTTGTCTCTTCCAAAAGTAGGGTCCCATCACACCACCTTCACCCTCCCTCAACAATTGCAATTCACCAACACATTGAGATATATGACAATTACAAAAAATTAGATATTGATCCATCAATTTTCTCATAATTCATAAAAACAATATCCTTATTTTATGAATAACTATTGTTGGATTCAGAACTACATTATGACTTTGATCCTTCCGTTGTAGTATGCAATTGGCAACATGTTTCCATGTGCTAAAGCATGACAAAGCATATAAATGGTTTCACAATACTTGGTTGCATCATTTTTTGCCCAATTCTAGAAACTTATCGTCAAGTTGCAATGATGATAGCAACTTAATTTAATTGTTTCCTTCTGAAATTTTAAATAAATCATATTACAGGCAATCAAAAGAAAGTTAGTTCAATCCTTTTAAAACATGATTTAATACTGACTTGGCTGCCACAACCACTCTTTTATCTCTCTCACATCCACCTCCTTCCCTTGCTAACAAATAACTTACAATCTAAAACCCTATCTTCTTAGATTGATCTTATGAATCAAATAGTATGCTTTCTTGACACATAATCAATATAAAGCTATTGTACCTGAGTTCAAACTCCTAATATATTAGAAGGTTTGGACGTAATTGTATACTTCTGCACCATTCAAATAAAACAGGAACTTTTATTACCGGATTTTGAAGTTTCCCATAAAACTCTAAAACCAAAACCAAATTATTTTGGTTTTAGCAAAAAATATATCTGAAACATGGGCCAGTTTCAGCACAAACTAACTTAGAGGGCCACATGAAGTGCATGTATGAGCTATTGCTCATTATGAAACCTAAATCTGAAGAACTTCAAGCATAAAATGATACTACTGTAAACTGTAAAGTGTCCACAGAACTTGTACCTCTTTTTCTCTATAAGATATACAATTGACTAGTCAAGTTAGTCTAGCATAAAATTTGAAGTACAGATTTCTGTGCTCATCATGGGCCCACACTGTACATACTGTCATACCATGTAGGTCAGGCTTCCAGCAAGATGCCTGGACTAACTGAGCTAAAAGAATAGCTCCATGCCAGCCATATTGGTCCATGCCACAGTCCCATTGTATGTTGAAACGTGACGTAGCAGCCTGGACCAACATGGAGCAACACACACGATACATAGGTATGTGCCCCTGTATCATGCCTGTAACTTCCAATGCAACGCATGCTGTTTGGCAGTAACTAGCAGAACAAGATATTTAACCCATGGTCTAATAGTCTACACGTTTGAGTATATTTATTCATGTGTGACAGAATGGGCCTTTTGATCAAAAAAATGCACGGTCGGAGTTCCAGAGAGCCATGGTTGAGTTATGGCACCCATTCTACTGAATTAAGTACTTAGAAGCCATGGCGTTTCTAGGTAGTACTGCTCTCTCCGACTCTATCTCTCATCTTTAATTCATTTAATTAATTCGGAGACCAAGAGGTGACGCGACCTATATTATCACTATCGTGTTTTCCAGATCTGTCTGTTATAACAATCGAATGCCATAAGAAAAGTTTGCATACTTGTGGACGATGTTTGAGCCCCCCTTCCAAGCATTGCCTAACGCATGCCATGCTCCTGAAGTAAAGCTTTCCACTGAACTGTCAAGAACCTTAAGACCCTGCATGCCATGAAGACACGAATGTCAAAGAACCTGAAATTCATCAGCAGATGCAGAAACTCATGAGCAACATCGATACGTTCAGTCAGTCACAAGAAAGCACAGATCAATCAAGTGAATCACGGAGATGGGGGTCTCCCCTATAATATGACTTGCCTGACCAAAGAAGGAGTCCTCGCTAGCCTTCTCCAAATTGTCCAGCGCAGACTTGCGGAGTTTATCATTCTCATGGTCCCCGCTAACTCCTCCTTCAACTGGAGAGATTGAAGAGATCCGCCGCGTGCCGTCCTCATCATCTGCTGATCCTGAATCAGAGATACCAGCAGCATCCATATCTGTGATGCCTTTCGCAGCATTCTTGGCAGCTGCAACTGCCTGATCCAGATCCGGAAGGAGTAACAGCCGACAAAAGGAAATAGACCCGGTAGATCAGACAATGATCGCAACAAATAAATTTAAGCAATCCAAGGCAAACTGCTAGCAGTTAACATCAAAGGTCGAACGGGAATATAAGAAGGAGCAGCAAACCCGCACATTTCTAGAGATCTCTTCAGCGGCCTTCTGGAGATCCGAGAAGACAGAGAGAGAAGAGATGCCCCACCCTCCCCATCCACCTCCACCTCCACCTCCCTGCGGTTTCTCTTCCCTGTTCGAAGGGCTCCGATTCCCCTCCTCCTCTATCGGATCCGGAGGTGTCATCTGTCCTCGCTGCTGCTAGGGCCGCAGCCTTCTCACCCTTTGTCGAACGGAATCCCCTCGATACCTTGATCCCGGTCCCGAGGAGACGATGACTCTTGCTTCCCGGGTTCGCTAAGGATGGAGCTATCTCCGAGTCCTCCGCTGATGAGCTGCTACTGCGTCTCCATCCCCGACGTCTCCATCGCGATATTTTTCTCCGAACAATCGATCGATGCTAACCCTACCCCGTCCACATTTTGATTCTCCGGATACGATGAGATGACAGGATCACCGGAGCCAAAGTAGAGGAATAGAAGGGGTACATTAGCGAAAGCAGGGGTGTACATATCTGTTGCCAAAGCCCTGCCACCGAAGGCCGTAGGGCTGGGAAACCCTCGAATCTTAACCAACGCCAGGCTCCAACCTCATCCATCCATTAGACGGCTCAAATCGCCGTCGTGTGCCGCTCCGTCGAGGTAGCACCGTGGACTCGGTTCTAGCCCATATAAAAAAAATAAAAATAAAAATAAAATAAAAAAACCCGAACCCATAGCCTGAATTCGCACTGACCCGAAAATTCGGGTCAACTCGAATAATGAGGGACCAGATCCAATATATATATATATATATATATTTACCAGAAAATATTTAAAATTTAATAGTCATTTATGATTGGTTATTTGGATGCAGGATTAGAGTAATTTCATTCATTATAAATGTTAGAATTTTATCTACAAGATATTATATAATTATATGTATTATCAATTAAATTATTGACCTAATTAATATTTTATTATTTTTTGGGATGTATAATGTAGTTGACAAATAATAGAATTATAAGTGCATCTTATGGAATTAGATATGATTTTTTATAAAATTAAGTATATTTTTAATATTTATATATTTTATTTTAAATTTTATTATTAAGCTGATGTCAGGGATGATAATTTTTTATTATTTTTTCTTATTTCCATTGACTGATCTGAATGGTGCGAGAATGAAGGAACATGAGAACGAGAAGGAAGGGAAAACAATTTTTTTTAATTTATTTATTACTTTAAATATTAGGATATATAAAATAAATTGTTTAAAAAGGAAAGAAAAAATAAATAAATTATTTAAAAAAATAAAAAACTTGATTTGGTTTCAATAAACCAAATCCGAAATGACGAAGTCGACCCAATTGCGGCCTCGCTGGGGATCTCCTTGGGAAACTCCCAAGCCCTTCCCTTTCCCGTCCATCTTTGGCGGTAGCATTTGGCGTCCTCCGCTGCATCTCTGGAGTGGAGGGTTAATCGCGCCGTCTTCTCGAATCTCTAATAAATTAAAAAAACTTGTTCCCGACCCTTCTCTTTCGGAGGAGTTTTCTGATGTCTCCACCATTCGAGCCCATGCGGGTAGAAGAGCAGCCGGAACGAGAAGGAAGAGAAATAACGGCAGGAAAGGAGGAGGAGGAGGAGGAGAAAGAGCCGGAGCAATCTGGTAGTTGGGGCACAGAGGTCGCGGAAACTACCCCATGGCCGGTGCTCAGATTCGACGTCCCCCCTCGCAGGGTTTACCACTTCTGGCAGCAGTTCCGGATGGGCGCCAGCCCTAACAACAACTTCCTCAAAGGAGTCAAGTGGTCCCCTGACGGCTCCTGCTTCCTCTCCAGCTCGGACGACAACACCCTCCGCTTGTTCTTCCTGTAAGACAAGAAATCCCCTTCTTTCCCACCACCAATCCGCTCCTCTTTTCATCCGTTTACTGCTTTTTGCTGCTCTTTGTTTCTCCTCCTAATCGTTCCCTTTCCATATCAGACCAGAGGAGGCTTTCAACGACAATGTGGACCACGAGGCAGCTTTAGATGATCAGGGTGCCTCGGCATATTAGCATCTTTCTTTCTTTCTTTCTTTCTTTTTTTTAATCTTTTTTTTCTTTTTCTTACAGTCTTCATTCTAACAAGGACCTGCTCGATGCTTTGTGTAGCAGATTCCTATGCTTCCAGTCTCATGGTGAGTGAGGCGGAGACGGTGTACGATTTCTGTTGGTATCCTTATATGTGTGCATCAGGTGAAGCTTCATTTTCGTATAATCAATAATTAGATTTCAGTTGATGATCGGAGATTTCACTTGATCATGTGTTGACTTGTTTGCTGTCTTTCCAGATCCAACCACCTGTGTATTTGCAAGCACCACCCGTGACCATCCTATTCATCTTTGGGATTCTACTTCTGGTCAGGTGCTTGCCAGCTTCC
This sequence comes from Metroxylon sagu, assembly GCA_017589505.3. Classification (NCBI taxonomy): domain Eukaryota; kingdom Viridiplantae; phylum Streptophyta; class Magnoliopsida; order Arecales; family Arecaceae; genus Metroxylon; species Metroxylon sagu. Next base: position 615,803 of record JACVBY030000424.1, on the reverse strand, counting down.
TTCATAGGATTTTATTTCTTCCTTCATTTCCATTGATGAATGAATTCATGAAGTGTGTTTTGCAATATCGACGACAGCTCCGCTGCACATACCGGGCGTATGATGCCATGGATGAAATAACAGCCGCACTATCCATCTCTTTCAACTCCTCTGGGACCAAGTACTGAACATCACCCTCGTCTTTCTTTCTTTCTTTCTTACCTTCTCATGATTATATCACTACTTTTTAATAAAATTTGGAAATTTATCTGGCAACACTCACAAATGCCAGATATTGCTAATACGTTAGCAATTATGGTGAGGGTAGACTAGGCGCAAGAAAAAGAGATAAAATTACAGAATCTCAAGAGAGAATAATGTAATTAATGATGATTTTGTATTTGCTGAATTGAGATGACAACGATAGATAAATCTAAAGTTTTATTTAGAAGAGGAAGTGGATCATTGGAACTATAGATCAAGTTAGATGCACCAAAGTTACAACAAAACTATGGTGAGTGATAATGAGATTGAGAAGAATGGAAAGCTTGTCATGGAAATTGTTGATGTTTAACTTTGCAAGAGGAGTTTAATCATAAAGATTATATTTGGTGAGTTGGTGCATGCATCATCATTTAATTTAGTGCGAAGCAAAAGGTTCAAGCTTTAGGGCTAAATGAAATATCAATTGAGGCATGGCTATCATGAGAGACTTAGATAATATAGCTGATTAGCTTATTTAATGAGATCATGTGATAAGAAGAACACCAACTAGTTGGAGAATAATTATGTCAAACCAAATAACTTGGTATCAAATTTACTCTATGGATGGACATTGTTTTTTCTCTGGCAGGGGATGTCAAAATTACATAATATATGTAATATAGCCTCACAAGGCGGCCTCATCCACCTTTTTGTAAGGTCCTTACTCGAGCTACACTTGATGTTGAGTTTGTCATGTCAATAGCTTGAAACTTGAAGTTGTATTATGTCCATTGGCTGCATCTGGTCCAATTGTACTGTATGTCTTGCCTCATATATGTTAGAGGAAACATTTGGTAATGTTGTCATAGTTTTTATAAAAGTTAGTGGCATAAAAAAAAATAGTTTTCTATTTTTCACTCCAGACAATGATGCCTTCAGGCAATATTATATGAATTATATTTATATGAATTTATGAACCAAACATGAAGCATCTTATTATATTTGTTTCAATTTAAAAATCAAGACCATGTTTAATTCCATCCATAATTCCTTTTAAATGTTTCTTATGTTGTTCCATAGGCTCTTTGCTGGATATAATAGATCTTTAAGAGTGTTTGATGTACATCGACCTGGTCGAGATTTTGAACAGTATTCTCTGCAAAAAGGCAATGATGGTCCCTCAGGTAGTTATCTACATTTAGCTGATATAGTATTGAGTTTGTAGTTTAGAAGAAGTCTGCTTACAGGATGCTAGCAACGTTAGATTTAAAGTAGTAGTATGAACACTGGACTATGAAACACAATCATAATAGAGATTCTTAGTGGAATTTGCAAATAAACTGATGGGGCAGGATATGTTTTTCCTTATTTATCTTTGCATATAATTGATACACATAGGTATTTAAAGGCAATGAATTCATGCTATATCTCTGGATCTTATTTATGCAAATTTGTTCATTTGCCTATAGTACACACATGCATATTATTTTACATTTGATAACACCCATAATTGGATATCCATCTGTTATGGATTGTGTATGTATATAAGTTTGGTTCATTTATAATGTGCACCTTCAAATTTGCTTTTCATCTGATTTATTAGACTTTGCTAGCTTAGTAATTTTACTGATTAAGAAGTAACAGATTTTTTTCCCATCACCCCTGTTTTTCTAAACTGGAGTTTTGGCATGATGATTACTGCAATTGTTAAGGTGTCAACTTCTTAACTTCTTTTCATGTAATTTTTCCTGAAACAGCAAATTATTTCAAATGTATTTTTCATAGGTATCGTATCTTCAATTGCCTTTTCTCCCATTCATAGTGGGATGCTTGCTATTGGCTCTTACAACCAGACAACTGCAGTATATGCAGAGGATAGTATGGAAGCTTTATATGTTTTACATGGCCAAGAAGGTGGTGTTACACAGGTTTGTCAGACTTTCATCATATTTTATATCTGACAGTGTGCTGAGTCAAAAAATGGGTGATTAAATTTACATTTTCAGGTTCTGTTCTCAAAAGATGGAAATTACTTATATACTGGAGGACGGAAGGTATGAAGCATTGAGCTCTCTCAAGTACCTATTTACGTAAGAATAATTCTATCATGATGGTTAGCCACATCCCATTTATTTAACAGCTATTTAGTAAATTCTGGGTTTTGAAGTCTTATTTGAGGAAAGAATTAGTATATATATGTCCTACTTAAGGAATATGTTGGGTGAGGAAGGGTTTTAAGTATTTGGTTTGTGTTTTGAGTTGATTTTAATGGCCTTTTATGTTGGGTTCTTTAGGCAGGCAAGTTTTGCAATTTTTAGAATGCATTACAGTTCTCTTCTTCTTCTTCTTCTTCTTCTTCTTTTTTTTTGGAGAGAGAGAGCCTGAAAGTATTATCTTTGCCTTTTTCTTTTTTTTTAAAAAAAGAGAAAGTCTAGTATTGTGTTAGTTAAATAACGAGCCCTGTCTTGTTATCTCTGTACCTATAAAGGGGGAAGAGGGTTTGATCAATTTGACAATGATACATAGGAATTAATTTATCTTCTATCTTTTCTTTCAACATATTCCCTTTATTTTTCCTGTTGTACTTCATATTCATTCTATTCTCTGCTCTCTATATTCTCCTTTCTCTTTAAAATTTCCATTAGTCACAGTAGCTTAATTTCTGTCTATTAGCGTAAACCCATAAATAATATACCCTGATATATTATTAACCACGTATAGCCTTCGGCCAATGGTGCTGCTTGATTTACACCTTATGCACATAAATATGCTTTAATTGTCAATTTTTTATTGAGCTGAATCCTTAATCAAAAAAAGGCCTGAATGTCATATTTTTCATTTTCACCTAACTTTTCTTGGATCTCCTCATCCTCCATCTTAGCCCCATGTATCTTAGCATTTCTATGAACCCCTGCTTGTCAGATGAATTTGATCATGCAACACATGAAAAACATAGATTTACATATTCACTTATGTGTCCTGTGATGTAACCTGCAAGGTCTGTTATATGAACTGTTAGGATTGATGATTTTTTATGTTGCTTTAGGATCCATATATTTTGTGCTGGGATATTCGTAATACCATTGGGGTGGTTTACAAGTAAGTTTATTATGATCAATCCGATATTGTTTATTCCTTCTATCTTCCAGTAACAGATTTAGTGTTACTAGTGTGAATTGAATTCATGTTTTTTGTGTTATGCTATTATCTTGCTAATGTATTGGATATGGCAGTTAAAGTCATGGCAGGCTTTTGCATGTTTAATGTAGGAACTACTGTTCTTCTTGGTAAATTAAGAAAATAGTTATTGATGAAGAACATCTAAATTTTGCATTAGAAACACAGTTGGTACTCTCAAAATGGCATAACAAAATTCTCCCACTTTTATTTCATTGAAAGACTTGGTGCCAATTATAATAAGTGTAATGACATTTATGCAAATTTACAAGGAACATCAAGAATTGAACTTCTTTTTAAAGAACATCAGGTTCTAGGTTTCAGTTTCCTCAATCAAAGAAATTCCAGTTGCAGCTTTGATAATATTATTGGTTTTTGTTCCGGTTTCAGTTTAAAAATGAAAGAAAAATTGTCAATTAAAATTAGGGAAAGCAGAAAATGAAAACAACAAACTATCAAAGCATGTCTGCAATTTAAATTATTTATATTTTTTAAGATTCTTTTGAACAATTAATCAAAAAAATTAACATCAGGGAATTTATTTAGATTGTAACGCATCATTTTTATGTTATGACAGTCTAATATATGGCAATCTATGTGCCTATGAGATTTGGGATTTAGAATACCAAAACCTATATTAAAAATTTTACTTTCCTCTGATCTCTTTGGAAAGTAACATAGCAAAATGTGCATTTGTTCCAAATATTTTTAAAATCCACAAAACTTAAGTTTAATATAGACAACACTTCCCACACACTCCCTGCATTCTATGAAACAAGAAATGACAAAAAAAGAGGAAATTTTGTTAACACATACAGTGAATTTTGCCCCTTAAATTAGTTATCTGTTTTCTAATCAGGATTTGAAGAGTCCTTAGAAGAAAGCAAATTCTTAGGAGAAATTTGTTCAAACAAAACCTTAAAAATATGCTGCTGAAATCTTTTTTGGAGGGTAATATATGGCAAGAACCCACCAGAGTTATAATAAAAAATAAAGAATATGATTATATTATCTCCCTCAACAAGGTTGGGGAGAAACAGAGGGAACAGCAAGAATAGCTGAATTACTCCATTGATTAAGGATTCCCACAACCTTCTGACAATGTCCAGAGGATTTCCTTACAACAGAGTATTCTCCATTCAAAAACAAAAAAAAGGATACATTGCAAGGCTGTCAACTGGAGAACTTTCTTGTTGATATATACTAGATTGTTTTTTCTCTCTACAGACACCAAGTAGTCAGCACAAATTGATCCCAGACATTTCTGATATTCATAGGAACATTTCTTTTCCAATCAGGCCCCAAGGATCACCAAGAGATGCCCTGCCAATTATACCCCATCTATCTTTAATCTCCTTCCAGATGATTTTAGCCAATGGGTAGCTGAGAAAGATATGAGTAGTTGTTTCTTCAGGATGACTGCAGAGAGCACATCCTCCTCGAACTAACCAACCTTTCCTGGCCATAACATCCAATAACTGACCACACAAAAATCTTTGCTTTTTCTGGTATTGGGGCTTTCCATAGAGAGGATTAAAAGGGACATAAGAACACCCCTTCATTGAGGAACTTATACAAGGAGCTAACTGAAAAATTCCATCCTGCAAATCAGCTTATCAGGCTCACCAACTGGTGCTAGCAAATTAAGAATTTCCATAAGATCATTCCACTCCTGTTCGTGATCCCAAGTCAAAGGACTTTGAGACAATATTTTCCAGCATCTCTCCCTTTCACTCCAACATCTGCCTCAAAAAGCTTCTCTGTCAGGCAAAGCTCCCCAAGACCAGGAAACAAGGATCTCAATGAGGCTTCAACAGTTCAGATGTCATCCTGGAAGTGGATCAATTGATCAGGACACATCAACTAAAGTGGGTTTTGAATTCTACCTAGTGGCTTAGGGGCAAGTTGCTGCAAAAAGAGGTGGACCTGGAACGGGCTTCTGATCTCTATTTGGATCTGCTATAGCTATCCCTGTTGCCTACTTTGACTGCTAACCTCCTCGAAAAGGAGTCAATTATCTGATAATGTCTCTCCAGATGCACGATTAGACAGGTGTATCTTTTGGATCTAGGTCCAATTTTTTTTCCTCGCCTTTTCATCAGTGAAGGATTTCCCACACCACTTTCCTAGGAGTGTTATGTCCAAATCTTTCAAATTCTTGACTCCAAGACCTCAGTCTTCGATTTGCTTAGACTTCCATGCTACTAAACATGAAAACCTTGAGGAAAGCTCTTCAAATCTTATCAATCCTTTGTATCACACAAGCTCAAAGTTTAAAGACAGACATGAAGTAGATGGGGAATGTTGAGAGAACAGCATTGAGGACGTTTAGGGGTCTTCCAATAGACACATATCTTCCTTTCCGCCCTGACGGTCGTTTTATCAATTATATAGATTTTGTCTGTTGTGACAAATTTTTAGATTTAAAATTTAGGTACTAGGAACTTATGTTTCCCTTTCATATATCTTTCTTCTGTCCAGTTTATGCATATAAGCAAGAAGTTTGTCACTTAACAATTGCCACAGTTGTTAAGAACCCTAATGGCTGAAAGCATTCATCTACTTATTGAGCCACTTGACATATTAAAGGATAGGTTTGACATTGACACCTTCCTTCAATAACATCAGAACTTTTCTCTCCCTCCTGCAAACGGCAAGAGCAATCACAATTAAGATCTAAGAGGCAATATTAGGTGTTTATATAATCCTTGTTTTATTGGAAGCTGATGTGAACACTTTTATGGAATTTGTTTGAAAGAATTGATACTTTTCTTGTAACACCTCTTTCTTCATTTTTTTTTTTTCTTGTTTTCCTTTTTTTTCTGAAGAAGTGATACTTTTTTAAGAACAGCATGGTTTGTCACTAAAATGAGGAGGGTTGATTCTGTTGAAACACCTTTAATTTATGAATCTTCTTTTGGATCCTGCTATCAGATTGTACCGATCAGCAGAATATACAAATCAGCGAATATCATTTGACATAGAACCTTGTGGCAGGCACCTTGGGACAGGTGGGCAGGTATTGTTCTATCCTCATTTGTTAGGAACTTCAGCATGAATAAAAAAAATCTGATTTAGCTTATGATACTCCGTACTGACAGGATGGCCTAGTTCACATTTATGACCTTCAAACTGGGCAATGGATAGCAAGCTTTCAAGCTGCATCTGGTACACTCTGTTTATTGATTCCAGGAATGGCATCTACTTCTTCTTTTGATCAATGATTATTCTTGTTACTTGTCTTTGCTAACTGATACATTGTTCTTCTTAGATACTGTAAATGGTTTCTGTTTCCATCCATCTTTGCCGTTGGCTGCATCATCATCTGGGAATCGGAGATTTGGCATGTCAGACAATTTAGAGGAGAATTTGAGTTTGCATGGTATCAATTGCTTACAACTTTTCCCTCAGTCCATGTGTATTAAAAATTTATTGCTGCAACTTTATGCATACAATTCTCATGTCAACCATATCAGCTTGTTACATTCTGCAGAACCTCAATCATCTGCACTACTATTATTTCCAAACAATATATGGGTTATTCTTGAGATGATTTGGTCTATTTGGATACAAGATTAGATTTGCTACCTCTTTCAAATACATGATATTATTTATAATCATGTTTTATACTATTATGTCCATTTTCCCATTCTTAAGAGCAACCAACTACATAGTTAAGACAAGTAAGGTGACTAAGCTTCATTCTAAGGATATGGGCCTTTTGGGATGTGCAACAGTAAAATCCTCTGAGACTTCATTGTGACAGGAATTTGGTTGGGATGAGGTATGATATGGGGTAAGGGCAGGTCTATGGCTCATAAAAGGGGAAAATAAGGGCTACAAATTTTTGGAGGCTTTGAAGAACTTGACCAATTGTGCTCAGGAGATGCGGGATGTTTGTTCATGTCATGGTATTGTTCCACTGGCTCCAGCATTCTCTCTGGAACTTAAAGTCTGGTATGGTATGCAAGTTTACATTTTTTTTCTTTATTAACATTTTGGCTAGAAATATTTGGGGTTTGAGTTGTCAGAGTGGAAGGCTTGGACGTGGCAAGACATTCGCTGGCCCATGCTACTGTGGGATGCAATATGGCTGATGGATTTTTGTTGTTAGTTTGGTTTCAACTTTTGTTTGAAGGCGGTATCTATGGTGATTAATACATATAGGTCATTGAACAAAAAGAGAAGGGAGACATTGTTGGATGACCATATCATATTAGAAATTAGTTGGTCAATTTTGCTGCTGCTGGATGATCCCAAGTTTCATGACTTCCTATGAAAGAAGTGGTGGATGCTAAATGTGTTGAATTATTTTTTAATTTAAATGAATTATTTGAAAAACAAAAGCTTAATGACATCTCATTGGTGGGCATTCGCTTGGAGCAATAAATTAGAAGATCCAATTATTCTTTGTAGTTTTCCTTTTTTTTAGTTCACACTTGGGAGGTAAGTCTCATTATCCATTTCTTATGTTGTAAATACTTGTGGTGTTGGGCTGCTATAATACTCCTAGTCATACATGACTCCAAACGGCATTGCAGTTTTGTTTAAATTGAGTGCACTCCAGGGTTGGGCTCTGATCCTGTTTGAATTTTATGAGTCAAACTGTAATTCTTTTGAACCTTTTTACATCATGTCTGGTTTTTCTTGGTCCAAGACATTTTTATCAATCTACACTATGTGGTCTCTGTATCAAGTTAAGGCTTGAGATGAATTGTTGTTCATGGCCCATCTTGTGAATTTGGATCAGGATCAAGTCTGGGCAACTTTTGGCCTCAGTGCTTACCTTTCACCATGAAAGAAAGCTTCTGCAAATAATTGTTAAGGAGCAAGGGTAACAGGTTGAAATATTGATTGCCAATGGTGGGAAAAGTTTCAATGAAGCTAAGAAATTCTTGTGAAAAATTTGAAAGCATAACGGTTGAGTGCATACCAAGAACTCAGGCCTGGCGGGAATCACATGCTTTTATTGTGAGGTATTTGAAGATGACATCGTGCAAATATTTAGCAAACTGTGATAGAGATTAAGTCCGAAATTCCCCATTCTTTGTTCACTTGATCTTGTTAATAGTGAAGATTTTGGACAACTTTGGCTACAGAACTGTTAATATGATTGAGCAGGGGGTGGTGGGATGTGGCCTGGATTGTTGATTGGGGTTTTATTAACTGCATAATGAGGAGAATGGTTTTTGGAGCAGCATGGTTTTTTGCCTTTCAGAATTCAAGATAGAAGAGCACAGATTAATGCATGGCTTGTGTAATGTGTATTTTTCTTCTTGATTAATGGATAAAAGATTGAGCCTTAGGGCATTAGACATGGAGATACTTTAATATCATGTCTTTGCAACTTATCAGAAATTCTGGAGGGAATGCTAAACATGGGTAATCTTTATACCAAACCTATTTATAAATAATTATATCGTGAACCTATGTGAAGATGCACATTAACCTATGTGAAGAATATCTTGGCTCATGTAAAGAACAACATTATATAAAATTATTAGTTGAAACAAAATTAAAGAATGCTTGGTGGTTAATAAATTTATTATAGTATTGTGTCTATTACTACTCTACAATCTCTTCATTTTAATATTTTAATTAATTAATGGCATATATTTCTTGTTCTGCTTTCCAACTTCTTTGGTAATACAATGCGGCCACATTCTCTCTACTTTCTGTAGGCAATGAGAACTGCGCCTCTGTGTGGTCCTTCTCTTGTCCCGACTTGGTGAACAACAACTGTCAATGATGAAGCATTTGATTGCAGAAACAAACAGAAGTGGAGAAAATTTTTGAGCTTCTGGATCAGCTCTTCTTATGTAGATAAGCCGCCTCTCTCCCAGATGATCAAGTTAGTGCCACATGTATTGCAAACAGCAACAATCAAGCCATATTGCAGCTACTCTTGCTGATTTCTTGTAAATTAGATTGGAAGTTTCTGCAAACTGAGTCTATATTTAGCATCATTACAATGCCATTCTCTTGCATGTAGAAGTGGCTTGGGGTGAAGTTTTGTAGATTTGGTTGTGGTTGTTGGCGCAGTAAGCCTAATTTTGTTAAATCCTCAGAACCGTTGGCGGAGAACTTGTGCGGTACTCCCTTGTTGTCTGAACTTTTGACCTCAGAATTTGTACTTTTTTTTTCAGAAAACTTTGTAAGTTGTATGAGCTGCTTCAGGTGACTTCCAGTAAAATGAATTCCATTCCATGACATTTTAGCACCACTTCTTTTCTGTTTGAGGGGAGTATCAGTATGACGTTGATCTATATTGTTTAAAGGTATCTTTTCTCCGAAGCATTAGAAGATAAAATTAGACAAGTTAATCGATAGAGCTCTCTGTTCCTTCTACGCTTGCAATATTAATTAGTAAAAGACAATGACAGCAATGCGGAAAACTTTTGGCGGTATCCCTGTAACGGTCACCTCCAATACGGTTACCTTCAACACTATACTTTCTCGCAGCCTTTTCTCTCTTTTTCCTTTTTTTTAAACCTATATTTAAAAAAAGAAAAAAGAAAAAAGAAAAATTCAAGTCTTTCCTTTGTTATCCATCTAAGAAAATGGATTTTAAGATGAAGATTTATGTTGGAAAGAAAACCGATAAATAGGACGGAGGAGGGTGGAGAATCATAATAAAATCCCTGGTGCACTATGTTCATCTCAAAACGTTACGGAGGACAGTCGGGGCGATTTTTATATATCATAAACTTGCTTCTCGTTGGATGCAAATTGATTAGCCCAATTGATGGGCGACACCATCGCGAGGGCTCTTAGCTGCCGTTCAGGGCTTGCATCAGACCGGCGCGCGGTTACTCACCGGGTGGTGTGGTCTACCGTGTCGTTGCCTTGCTCCCTGGGGGAACGTTTGAAAGGGGGAGCAACAAAGGCGCCTCTCTCCTGCCCTGCCTCTTCTCTTCCGTGGCGTTCCGTCGTCTTTCCCTCGGGGTCTCGCAAGAGCAATGGTTACCACCAGAAAGAGAGCCGCAGTCGCGGAGGTCTCCGCGAGCCCGAAGCAGAGGAGTAGGAGGGAGCCCCGGCGACGAAATCCCTCTCCGCATCCTCCTCCTCCATCACCGCCGGCGGAGGGAGGCTCTGGATACGAGAAGTTCCGGGAGGAGAGGATAAAGGAGAACCTCGGGAGGATGCAGAAGCTGGGCATCCTCGAGCTCAAGTCCCAGCTCGACTCGATCGTCCCCAACGATCCCTCAAAGCGCCCGCACCATCAGCGAAAGGTGGCCCAACCCCCCTCCGGCCTCGACAAACCCCCTGTGCCTCCCAGGCGCTCTTCTCGGTACAGAAATTGTTAGAGTATTTTTTATTATTTCAAGCACTTCCCACACTTCCCATTTATTTTATATTTATTTTTTCATCCTTAATCTAATTTTTATCTATTTATTTAAAATAATTCATTAGCTAAACTACTGTTGGATATAAGAGTTATGTTTTTATTATTATTATTATTATTATTATTATTATTATTATTATTATTATTATTTTTCCTTGAGGGATCTTTCTCATCTAAATAGTTACATATTGTATTTTTCTTTTTATTTAAAAAAATGGCTTACTACATCCCTTCATCATCTATAAATCAATATTCCTGTTTCTATCCAATAAGCGAATCTATCCATTTTCAAATCACTCCCATGCCCCTCCATCTATAAATCAGTATTCCTATCCAATAATTTATCCACTTTCAAGTCACTTCCACGCTGTTTTCTTATTTCCTCTTTCATTCACTGTAATATTCTTGAAATGAGAGATAACTAGAAGCAATTCAATAATCTTTGTACTTGGAAGCACGTCCCTACTTCTATAACCTTTGTACTTGAAAGCACGTCCCTACAAAGCTGCTGCTATAGTTGAATTCTGGAGGTAGATGCTGGACTCCCTTCATGCTGAATCATAGATTCCAGAGAACGTGAAATCTACCTTCAAGGACAATGCAATCCGCTTGTCTGTATTCCCTCTCTGCCTGCCACTGATTAGGGGCTCGGCAAGAGTCTCTCTTTCTCGCCGGTGCCATGTGTTCGATGGGTGGGAAAGAAAAGAAACTCAACTCTAGATTGATTGCTTTTAACCCTTGCTCGTACAGGGCCACTGGATGTGCTTTGCTTTCATTTTGCTTGAAAATAATCTTGTCTCCTTCCTTGTTGCTTTTGATTTGTTCTTTCCTTCTTTTCTTGGTTCTCTCTCTCTCTCTCTCTCTCTCTCTCTCTCTCTCTCTCTCTCTCGTGTGTGTGTGTGTGTGTGTTTTGTCTTTTGTTTTTTTTGTTTTTTTTTTTTTTTTTTTTTTGGATGGGGGGGGGGGGAAGGTGGGGGGGTGGGGATTGAGGGGTGTTGAATATGCTAAATTGTTTTCATCCTTCATTTCATGCAAGGGGAGTATTACGGTGCCCCTATATTGTGGAATTGAACTTATTGGATTAGTTATGAATTTATGAGAGGCTTATCAAATGCAAAGTGATGTTAGAAACACTTGAAACTAATATTATGAAGGTTGACACAGAATTAAAAAAACAAAAATCTAAAAATGGACTTAACTAACTTTGAGAAAATGTTTGAAAGTAGGCCATTGGGAAGAACTAATTTTGTGCACTTAAAATGGCTAATTGAAACTGCAGAACTATATGAAGTGGTGACGGGCTTTTGGTGTAGTTGTGCATTAAGCAGTGAATTTCTGTTTTCAGGGCTTTATAGTGCAGCCTAGGTTTGCTTAAGTTTGTATTAACACATGCAGGATAAAACATGAGGTGAACTAAGAATATAGTAGACCAGCATGGTTTCCAATGTGTACCATCTCCAGTTCACATAAATGTTTCTTATAGTTTGGTCTCCATTTTTTAATTCCTTTTTTTTTTAACATTTTTAAGGACATTCGTGAATGACTTCTTCTCGTCTGTTCCTTTGCCTTGTTCTTCCACTACTTTTTTAGAGAGCAGATATGTTAGCATCTGTGACCTAAACCCCATGATACTTTCGCAACTCTATCAGGAAGAGTCATGGCTGCTGGTGTTATAGATGATAGTTTAGCTAGCCGTTTGTTCTGGTCTTCTGTTGCATTTATAATGTTTGGACTACAGAAGTTATCTCCAACTGGCTTCTTTCATACAAGAAACAGAAGATGATGATTTGCTGAATAGCATCAAGGATTTTTAAAATTTTTCTTAAAGATAACTTCTGTAGCTGTTAGCCCTTAATTTTGGTGCCATGGGTGAAACCGTTATAATCTGGAAAATGGTAGTTAGTCGGTATAAAATTAAAAGAAAAATGGCTATTTCTCATTCTGCGATGATATCTGTACTACTGGATTTTAGTTTACCATGTGCTTTTCTTCTTTCTCATGTTCATTATGTCTATTTATCCTTGCATTTTTGTTTTTTCTGGCTAGATTCAAATATGAAAAAAAAAAATGATAATTATGAGAAGCTGAAAGTCTTTAAATTCATGTACTCGATCAAGGCTGATGATCTGCTTCTCTCTATGCTTTTTGTGCACTAATGGTGGAGGAGGCTGTTTGCCTTATCTTTGGTTGGATGTTGTCTTTTGGATCACTGTCTGTGGTTCTTTTCTTTAACATTAATGGAAATATTTTCTTCCCCCCTTGTTCCTGAAATATTTTAGGTTGCAAAATATAACTCCGGTTAGCTATGCTGAGATTGATGCAAAGAAAGACAAGAATATAGTGAAAAATAGGTCAGTTTTGCTTGAACAAGGTGCAGCTGAAGAGGTTTATACAGAAGAGCATGAGAAACTCCTAGGTACATGTGAGGCGACTTGGACTCTCTTTGTAGATGGATATGGTAAAGATGGAAGGCGTATATATGATCAGATTAAGGGAAAGACATGTCATCAGTGCAGGTGAGCTTTTTGCCTATGTTGATTATGATTATATGCTTTAATAGCGCTGGATGGGGATTGCCACAGGTTTAACTTTCAGTGTTCTTTCCATCATGCAGAGTTTATGAGTTAGCTTTTGTTTAACATATTTACATTTTAGAATATGAGAAACTGTTATGCTGGATTTTACCTCTTCAGACTAACATAAATAAAATTAGTACGGATCAAATAAGCAGTGAAATTGAATAATTAAGACTAATTGTTCTTGATGCAGCAGAAGCGGAAGTATTGCCTCGGCAAACAATACATTCTATCTAAAACAAACTGAAAATATAATTGCTGAAAACCTTTCAGTTAAGAAGCTAGACTGAAAATATGAGAATTAGAAACTTTTTCAGTCAAGGAACTGGTTAAAGCTGTTGGAACCAGAAGTTGGGCAACATAATATTTGATCAAAAGAAGTGAAGTATAAAGACATGCAGTTAGCAATTGTTGGTAGAATACTTGGTAACCACATGCAGAAGTTATGAAGTAGTTACAACTGAATACATGGTGGAAAGTTTTAACAGTTATTTTCAACCGAATGACATGACAAAACTACAAGCTAGACAGTTACAAGATAATCCAGAACGTGGATGGAAGTTGCTTGAAAGTTCTATATGGTTATGATTCTTACCGTAATGCTCCTCGGTCAGTTCAGTATAAATGGGAGAAAAGACAAGATGAAGACAGGACCAGACTCATCTCAGAACCAGCCAGCATATTATTGTAGCCTAGTTTAGGAGTAGGTGTAGTTGTAGGTTAGATCTACTCTATTTGTGCCTTTGTACCCCTCTCCTGTTTGTATACTGGGAGTGAGAATTGAGTCAGTCCATCACCTGAGTATGATCTTTGTGCCAAGAAACTTCACCTGGTTGTAACAAAACTTGCAAAATGATTTTTAAAGTAATAAATTCTAATTGGAAATGTTGATTGAGATCTATTCAGAATTCACTGTCATTAGTGTGAATCGACACTAAGAGTAGGAGCACACCATGAAGAAATATGCCTGGTCTGGTGCATAATCATCTCAGTTGTTGACGCTCAAAAATGGATAGAGAAGGAGGCAGCCAAGTGAGATGCCAGATAAGCACTCTCATCCTTCTGAAATCCACCTCGAAAGGGAGGAGTCAGAACATGAACTTCTTCTCCAGGGAGGAACTTCTCTTTGAATTTAAAATAACATTCATCATCATTCATCACATGTAGTGCAGCTATTATATAGCTTGTAGTGCCATAAACTTTGGCATTTGGGCTGGTTCTAAACCAGAGCCTCGTCAGCTTATTTTTCTGCAGATGTGCCTTAGAAATATTAGCAATCGAAACATAAGGAAGCACATCTTAATTATCAACAATAAACTAGGAAACTTTGAACAAAATAAATGGCTTCAGGATCATATTCGTTTTTTGACCCAGCCAAACACTAGGGAAACGCCTCCTGTGGTATGAATCTTCCTAGATGGAGAAGCACAAGAATGGGCTATGACCAATTTGTTATGCTTAGTTACATATAAGATGGTTTTATAGAAACAGTTTATGCAATGATACCTATGGCGAGCTACAATACAATTAATGTTTAATTTATTAAATACTGATTTTATGTTATTTCATGAGTTAATAAGATCAATATGTTTCTATGTCATGACTAGATGCATAATTTGATACTCTGAATCTGTCATTCTTTCGCTTTCTTCTGCATGCCAAAGTATTCAATGCTGATTGTTCTTCATTTGTATCACTTTTATGCAGACAAAAAACTCTTGGTCATCGTACACACTGCAACAAGTGCAAGCTGGTCCAGGGACAGTTTTGTGGAGATTGTCTGTACATGAGGTACATATTTTTTGTGTCCTAACTATAAGAAGATCTAACTATTTTTCTGCTGAGGTACATATGGAACCGGTTATTTTGTAATAGGAAGAAACAACCTTTACCAATATTTTCATTATCATAAATTTCTTCAAGTCAATGCAAAAACTCTTTTGCTAACATTATAATTGATATCTCTCTAAATTTCATTTAAATCTTTGAAAGTTCTTGATTTATTCAAGGTTTGACATCTTAACAAATATGCAGACATTTTTCTATATATTGCTTTCCTTTTGGGGATATTTGGTATGAAGTAATCTACTCAAGATCATTGGTTATTTGGGTGAAGGTGATGGGATCACCATGTTTGGGAACTCTAGTGATCCTAAATCACCCCATCTCTAAAATCACTGCCCAACTTAGTGATTTCATACTTGTCCTTGAGGATGGGTATCTAAAATCACTCTCAGACAGTGATCTTTGGCTAAGATATGGGGTTCAAAATACCTCTCGGCCATAGAAAAAAAGGACGCTTAATATTATTTTCATATCAATATAATATATTTTAATATTATAAGATTATATTATAGTAACATAATATTATATAGTTATATTATATCATAATATAATATTACATAATATAATATTATAATATTATATTATATAACATAATTATAGTTATTATATTATAAGTTTATAATATAATATGATATAATAATATAATATAATATTATTATACTATAATATTATAATTATATTATACTTTAATTATAATGTAACATAATATAATATTATAATTTTATAATAATAAATAATATGAATTAACGATAAATTATCATGGTAGTTGTAAAATATATTAGGGATAATTTTGGTATTACGTGGTCAGTAATGTTGCATTCTTATGACCTATTAAATAGCTTAATTTTGGATATCTGGGATCTTTTATTACTAGAACATAACACATCAAACGTGATGGTCTTAGATCATAAGGGATAAGATCACTTCAAGAAAAGGATCGCTAATGATCTAAAATTATGTGGTAATCCCATTTGGGTTGCCAAATGCCCCCTTTCTGTTTTCTAACAGTATATGGCCATAATAACTCAAACAAGACAAGATATTGAACTTTGCTATGTTTTTTGTTGCCATGGTTGTCTTACCCTAGAACTTTTCAGTTGTTGAAACTTGAAGGAGTATTTATTGCAGAAATAATGTGTTATAAACAAGGATCCATCCATTAGGGGTACTCTAGCCTAAATGTAAACAAGTAATAATGTGCTATAGCCCTTGAGTGCCAAGTGGAAAATGCCTTTTTTTTTTGTAAATTGTTGCTCTTTCTTTTCTCATCAAGTTCCACCTGCATAAGCAATAACTTTTGTTTTAAAAGGTTAATTATACAAAATCTAGTCAACCATATGTACATTATTGTAGTCCTTAAAACAGAAAGTGTTCAAATTTATTACATGACCTTCCCATCAAGATCTTCTTGAACTCTGATTTTGACCTTCAATAGTTACCTGAAATTCCCACCTTGTTCAATTGATCTTTGATACCATACATGTTTTAACCATCTCGTAATTTTTCCCTTCATGTTCATGGAAACAATCAAATGCATGCAAGAAAGCAAGTCTTATAATTTTTCTCATGATCACAAGACATTCCAAAAGGTGCATCTCCAATTCATGGATCCTATTCTAATTACATTGACAACACCAAACATGTCACCCCTTCCTCTCTGTAGAATAAATTCAGGACAGCATAAATGAGTGATTTGTCCGTTAAATATCTTATCCCTCAAACCCAACAGTTTGAACACCTTCTTACTTGTTCTCGCTAGAATTGCACCCATTCTCTTGTGAGAATGACCAGTAGTTGAAATCATAAGGAACTTAAATGTAACCAACAATCAAAAAAAATTGTCCCCATAAACTCTCTTTTATTGTCATGAGTAATATGTATGCTTCCTCAACCACATCTTTTACATGTTTAATATGTCCTCTTGTAATGTATGTCCCTCATCATCAAGTAAGCTTTTTTTGGAGTTTTTCAACATCAATATAAAGCATGGTTAAAGATCTCCCTTTTCTCTCTCTTTTTTTTTTTTTTAATAAATGATTGAGCAATGAAAAATTATCATTAATTCACTTACCTGAGAGCAAGCCCAAATTGTTTCTGAAATATTTATTTCTGTCATATTGTGTTGTTCTACCATTTTCCACAGCTCTGTAATCTCATCAGTCTAAAGAGTGCTTGTCATTTGGTCTCTTCTATGAATGGTCCTTTCTTGAATTCCATGGTTCATACTATTATTTTCATTTAACAACATTTTCAAAAGTAAGATCTCTTCATCTTTGCATTATCTCAATGGTTTTTTAATAATAGTCAGTCATACCCCTTTTTTGTGCATCTTATGTGTTCTCATTTTCTTGTTTTATGGCTGTCTTAAACAATAAATATCGTCCTCACTCTCTTTGGAGCATAGCATGCGAAGATCTATTAAGCAAATTTCATCATAGCAACTGGCTTCCCCACCTCCCTATGCATTTTCATATTTTAGAAGCACAAATTTTCAAGCTTTCAATTTCTAGTGTGCACTTTTTAATTGATTGCCTGATGAACTTCTGCTTTCAATAGCCAAGTCTGTTTAGACATGTCTCTACCTAATCATGTCAAGCACATTCCTAGTTGTATTCTGAGTGCTATCAGTGCCACTTAACTTGAAAATAATCCAAGCTTGTTTTTGGCTGAATTTTTGATGCATTCGAACATCAATTCCTCATTTAGCTGATGCCCTTTCTGGTTCCATTTTCCTCCTATAATTTGTTCAGAAAGTAGTGTTCCTTCACCTTTCAGGATTATCAGGTGATGATGGGAGCAAACTCTCAGTACTCATTTTTCTGTTACTATTTCACAATAACATGCTGTATTTGAGCTAGTGAAACTCCTTCCTATACAAATTATAGTTCCTATTGTTCATGCTTTTCAAGAAGTTCATAACTTCATACATATTTGATGGACTTTTTCCACTCTTAAAATTACTAGTTGTTAACATCATGGTTTGCCATGCTAGTATTGGGTGTGGTACTGGCTGGCCACCAGTAGAGTAGGGTATAGGGAGAGCTTGTGCAAGAGGGGGGTGTTGAAGCTATTGGGCTGGTTTGGCCCTTGAACTGCTTGGAGCCAAGCTGTTCGACCTGCTATTTGCAACTGAGAGGCCGAATTATCAGGGTTCAGGCCTGATACAACTTGGTATGCCATGATTAACACGACTGTTTAATTCAGTAATTAGAGATATTAATCTGTAAGAGCATATGGGCACTTTTTCTTGTAGGCTCATCCAATATAGATTTCACTGAACTTGACAGGTTCTTGTTCCCCAGACCTGTCTTTGATGGTGAGTGTAAAGCATTTTTTTTCTATGCTGAATTGTACTACATGTGCATGTTCATGTCAATAAAAATAGGAGTACATTTTCTTTTCTCAGGAAATCTGTCATCTGTTGAAGCAATAAAATGACCTCATTGTACACCATATTAAAAATGAACCTATTCATCTTCTCAACCACCATTGATTATGTTCGCAAATATGCAGATATGGTGAGAATGTCCTGGAAGTTAACAAGAATCCCTATTGGATATGTCCTGTTTGTCGAGGAATTTGCAACTGCAGCCTCTGCCGAATCAAGAAGGGATGGGCCCCCACTGGTCCTCTCTACAAGAAAGTAAAATTTGATACTCTTTCAATCTTTCCAAAGGCTTCCAGAGTTCATTATAACACTGGGAACTGTCATTCCAATTTTCCATGTTGCGTCATGTGATCCAATTCTATAATCTAATGTCCAAATGTGTTCAAATGCTTTTGACATGCAAGTTGTTGACATTATGTTAATTATTATTCCTATTTTCTTTTATCAATGCAGGTATTAGAACTGGGTTTTAAGTCAGTAGCACATTATCTTATTCAAACTCGAAGATCACAAACAAACTCAAGGGACTCGGAATCTTCCCAACCAGTGTCTTTGATAAATTCACCACGTATTACTGAGGCCAAAGGCACTCCCCATTTGGAAAAGCCATTGGCTTTACAGGATGGCATGAAGTTGGAGTACTATGAAAAGTACAGCAATGACTGCAGTGAGCATGGTGGATTGGATAGTTCAGATACGCATATTGTTAACACTAGTGAGGAGGAAGATGTCGTAAAGCTTAGAAACAAGAGTGAGGAGACACAGGACTCAGAATATGCCCAAGTATTCTCTTCAGAAAATTCAGTACATCTTACCAATGCAAAAGACTTATCCCATCCCAAAAGATCCTTGGAGGATGGCTTAAAGTTGGAACCTCATGAACAGAATAGCAATGACTTCAGTGAGAATAGTCAATTGAATGCTTCAGATTTGCATACTGCAGGCAATTTTCCAGAGGAAACTGTTGCAAAGCTTAGAAGCAAGAGTAAGAAGGCAAAGGAACCAGCTGCATTTGTGAAAGCAAGCCCCGACTGTATTGCTAGCAGATTAAGGAAGCGCCCCAGCAAGCCGTGAAGATGTTTTCGGCTCATAATGTTTGGGTAGCAGAAGGGATGCTTAACCAAATAGCTTATGCCTAAAGCCGTCTAGGTCATATCTGAAAGCCAGCTCATTTTGCGAACGGTGTTTGTTTCTCAAAGGCGAACGATTTTTGGGTTTTGGGGCTTGACTAATGGGGTCATTTTAGGCCATTTGTCGGCCGAATGCATTTAGATGCAGGGAAAATAACCATTTTGTGAGCTGACTACATTTTGCGAACTGAACATGGTCAGTGAAATTACAAAGTTTGGTTTCTATAGTTTGGTTACTGATTATTTCATACTTTTTCTGCCATCATATGTCTGCATTTGTAGATCCGAATCCTAGGGTTACCTTAGCTAATGCTAAGTGGATTATAGGATGATATTGCTTTGTAGGTTGATCAACTTTACCCCAAGCATCATAAATTCCTTTTACTCCTTATGTAGTTACAAATTCAAGTTTTTTTTTAAGGTTTTATTGGCATGTATATCATTTTAAGTATCTGAAATCGTATTTATATTCTTAGAAATTTATTATTTAATGTATATCCTTATAAATATCTAAAATTTATATGTATATTCTTATAATTTTATAATTTTCTTATATATCTTAGTAAATTATGTTTTTTTTAAGTGTATGCCCTTATAAATTTACTATTTAAGAATATATATTTATTTATTTATTTATTTATTTTTTTATTTATTTATTTTTTCTATTTGCAAGCCTACATTTATTGAGGTTGATTTAAAGATATATACATAAATAATAAAAATTTATAAAGGTATATCCATAATTTTGAATACTTATAAGCATAAGAAAAAAAAAATGAGGAGATATACAGAAATAGTAAATTTGTAAGCGTATAAATATTATTATAAATATTTATAATTTATGCACGTAAAATAAATTATATATATATATATATAAGAAATTTATAGGGACTTATCACTGATTACGTCATTTGAGTAATATAAAAATTGTTTCAACAACATTTCCGCCAGATTTGATAAAATTTGTATCTCAGATCAGACCATGATGATGAATCCAGTCGTTAAAGCCCCAATCTTAGCCAATTCAGAATTTTCAGAGTAAAACAAAACGTTGACCGGATTTGGATAAGGTCAAGTCCAAAATCAGTTGATGAACTAGTAAAATTGAGCTTTCTATTCGTCCGAGCTGAAGGTTTTATAATAATAATAATAATAATAATAATAATAATAATAATAATAATAATATGGATTAACTTTACTCCATTAGGTTCTGGTGTCCTACCAGCTCGCTCGCGTAAGCGGAACCTATTTTGCATTACTGTATGAACATCTTTCAGTTCCGATAATTAGAGCGCACTTCGCCATTCCATCCAGTTGTGCGAAATTGTAAATAAACTCAAAAAAAAAAAGAAAAAAAAAAAAAAACCGAATCACTGCTGGCGGGCCGCAGAAGAAAAACCGACGATACATACGGCTTTGTAATATCATCTATCATTGTAGGGCCGAAGGAGAGTGCCTCGCATTCACGATGCGACGATAATGCAAGGCCACCTCCACCACCTGCAGCAGCAACTAGCCGCGCTCCTCTCTGCTGCCGCGGACGGCGCCGACTCCTCCGCGCCGGATGGGCGGCGAGAGAGGGACGACGATGCCGGCCGAGTCGCGGCCCTCGACTCGCTCCAGCGCACCATCCTTTACCCGCACAACGCCCTCCTCCTCTCCCACTCCGCGCCTTTCCTTTGCCAGGGCCTCTCCCAGCTCCTCTCCGACAAGTAAGAAACCCTAAATTCGCTCTCTTCTTCTCACCTCTACCACTTGGTTGGATAGATGCGCCATCCAGTTATCTGTAAATAACCCTAATAAACTTGATGACGACGGAGTATCGAAGCCACCGAATCGAATCGAAGTCAGGACCTCAGAAATCCTCTTTTTATTAGCAGTGTGTTAACGTGATCGGGGAAGAGCCATACGTATTTGTGTAACGGCGTCGACGATTTTCTCGTTGCAGGTCATACGCTGTGAGACGGGCGGCGGCAGTTGCCTATGGATCCCTGTGTGCCATCGTCAGCTCCACCCCTCTTTCCTCGAATGCGCTCCAGAACCACGTCCTTGGTGGTGGACTGGCTGATCGGTTCGTCGGCTGGGCTCTGCCCCTTCTGGGGGATATTGGCGTCGCGAGTGGATCCGCACAATTGGCGCTGGAGGGCCTTAGGGAGTTCCTTAACATTGGAGATGCAGCCAGCATCGACCGGTTCGTCCCGCCTATTCTTAAAGCTTGCCAAGAGCTCCTGGAGGATGAGAGGACCTCCCTGAGCTTGCTCCATCAGCTGCTTGGCCTTCTTTCTTTGATCTCTTTGAAATTTGGGCACTGCTTCCAGCCCCATTTTGCCGACATTGTGGACCTTCTTCTTGGATGGGCCTTCGTGCCCGACCTCTCTGAGTCGGATAGGCGCATTATAATGGACAGCTTCTTGCAGTTCCAGAAGCACTGGCTGAGCAATCTACAGTTCTCGTTAGGTTTGCTGCCCAAGTTTCTGGGCGACATGGAAGTTCTGATTCAGGATGCGGGCCTCGAGACCGTACAGCAGCCTGCCAGGCTGCTTGCTCTGTTCTCCTGCTTCTCGACAGTTCTGCAGGTCATGGCTTCTGGCGTGCTTGAAATGAATCTGCTCGAAATGATCAGGGAGCACCTCGAGAGTATGGCTTCTAGGCTTTTGAGGTGCATACTGATGTTTGGTGGTAAGTTCGGATGGTTGAAATGGACGGGGGAGTCCTGGAGATGCTTGATTCTTTTGGCTGAAATACTGCAGGATAAGTTCTCCAGCTTCTATGCGATGGCCATTGATATTCTGTTCCAATGTTTGAGCGGGATTCCATCCTTTCAGGTGCAAGCAGTGCTCAAAAATAATCTGCAGCTGCTGTCTCTACAAAAGCTGGGGCTTCTTCCTTCATCCGTCCAGACTATATTGTGGTTTGAGTCCCCTTTATCCCTGCTTCGTCTGCATCCAAATCACCTTGTGGTTGCAAATTCAGCTGCCACTTACCTATTCTTCCTTCAACATGGTTCTGACCATGTTGTTTCTCAGGCCATTACATGTTTGACTGAAGAGTTGGAGCTGTTGAAAGGCTTGCTTGGGAAAGCAGATGGACAGTTTGCTGATCTGGGTGGTATTCAGGAGGAATTCAAGTCAGATTTAGGTTCTGGGAAGGGTTGCTCAGAACTTGAGTTACTTTCCTTGATGAAATTTGATTTAAAAATTCTACAAAGTTCGGTTTCTTTTGGTTTTGCTGAAAGTTTGCCGGACCAGATTGCCATTGATACTGTTAGGTATGAGAGATCAATGAGACTGACGTCTTTTATCCTAGAAAAGCTTGACCCCTTTAAGCCCCCTGTTCAGGGCTGCCTTGAGTTGCAAGCACATGTTGTTAGGGCACTGCACAAGTTCAGTGAATTTGAACTCTTAAGTAAGCTCACAATTTTCAAGACTTCATGGAAGAGGGTATCTGGTGATCTATCTAGTGAAGGTCAAGGATGTATTGAAGCTAAGAATGCCCAATCTGATATTATTAATGAATACTTAAGAAAGTACAGTGCTTCTATAGCTAGATCTCTTGATGTTTCTTCACCTTTAGCAGTTAAACTAGAAGCACTTGTCTGGATACGTACCTTTGGACAGGTAATAATAGATGTGGATAAGGATGCAGTTCTGCTAAGATTTTTCTGTGAACCCCATGGAGATGCCAGTGTCAGCAGTGATCTACTCTTTTCAATATTGGATGCAGCATATGATAGGGAGTCAAAGGTGAGGTCTCATGTTGCAACTGTACTGGAGGCACTTATGCAGGCACATCTTATTGATCCTAGGAACTTTTATTCCATTTCAGAGGTTGTCCTTGACAAGCTTGGTGATCCTGATACATCTATTAAAAATGCTTTTGTAAGGGTACTTTCTGTAGTCTTGCTACTTACAATTTATTCATGTGGTTTGATTGAGGATGAAATTATCTCCTCTAAGCTTGGACCTCCCAGTATAGGCCACCGATATTACCTGAACTGGAAGCACACACTTGCCTTGAAGCAGCTACCTAGAAAACTTCAGTCGCAGCAACTTGTTTCCATTTTGAGTTACATCTCTCAAAGATGGAAGATGCCCTTATCTTCTTGGATCCAGCGATTAGTCTTTACTTGCTGTGGCAAAAAGGATGTCTTTTATGGTCCACAGGAAGTAGTTGGAGATGCTGTTGCTGGTGCTATGTGGAAGGATGCCAAAGTAGAGGGAGTTGTGCTTGAAAAAATATGTCCAGTGAACACTCTAGCTGCCATTTGGTGGTCTATACATGAAGCTGCTAGGCATTGTGTTGCTCTTCGTCTTCGAACCAACCTTGGTGGTCCTACCCAGACTTTTGCAGCCTTAGAGCGCATGCTTCTGGACATACCAAATGTGCTGCTGCTAGATGCTGAACAAGGTGACAGCAAATACCTAGGTTCATCTAATCTCCACCTCTTACCAATGTGGTTGCTGCTGGATTTTGTTGAGGCATTGAAAAAAAATGTGTATAATGCATATGAAGGTTCTTCTGTGTTACCTGCTTCTCCTCGATCAAGCTCCCTGTTTTTCCGGGCAAACAAAAAGGTCTGCGAGGAGTGGTTTTCTCGAATATGTGAGCCTATGATGAATGCTGGGCTTTCATTGCATTGTCATGATGCCACCCTTCATTATTGTTCATTACGGCTGCAGGATCTCAGAAATTTAGTAGCATCCACTTTCAAAGACAAAGGCCGTGGCCCAGCAATTTCTGAAAATCTTCATAACCTTAGAACTAGATTAGCAGAAGATGTCTCGAGGGTCCTGCGATATGCATCCTCGGCCTTATGCAGGAGTCATGAACCAGAGGCATTGATTGGCCTTCAGAAGTGGGTCGCCGTGACATTTTCCTCTTTGTTCAAGGAAGACAACCAGCGAAGCCAAGGTGTAACTGGAAGCTTTGGGCATCTTTCATGGATGACAGGACTTGTCCATCAAGCTCATGGTCAGTATGAGAGGGCTGCTGCACACTTTTCTCACCTGCTTCAGTCTGAGGATGCACTTCTTTCCTTGGGTTCTGATGGCATCCAATTTGTTATTGCACGTGTAATTGAATGTTATACATCCCTCTGTGATTGGAAGTCTTTAGAAAATTGGCTTGCAGAATTGCAGGCACTACGTGCTATGCATGCAGGGAAAGCTTATTCTGGTGCTTTGACTACAGCTGGTAATGAGCTGAATGCAATTCACGCCTTAGCATGCTTTGATGAAGGAGATTTCCAGGCAGCATGGGGCTATCTTGATTTGACACCTAAAAGCAGCTGTGAACTTACCCTTGATCCTAAGGTAGCACTAGATAGGAGCGAGCAGATGTTTTTACGGTCAATGCTTCAAAGGGATGGGAGCACTGATAAGGTGCTGGAGGAGCTAGATAAGGCCAAGTTGATGTTGGATGAAGCACTATCTATTGTTCCACTTGAAGGACTGGCTGGGGCAGGTGTTTTTGCCACACAGCTTCATTGCATCTTTGCCTTTGAAGAAACTATTAGGTCTAATGGCCAGGGTGAAAGTAAACATTTTTCATCATTGTTAAGTTCATTGCATCAAGTTCTGCAATCCCCAATCAGTAGAGTTCATCAAGATTGTAGCTTGTGGATCAAGGTTTTCAGAGTTTATCGCACTGTGCTCCCAACTTCTCCAGTAACTCTGCTTCTCTGTCAGAAATTGTTTAGCTTAGCTCGGAAGCAGAGAAATTTCATGTTGGCGGACCGCATGAAGCAGTACTTTATAAACCACCCTTTGACAAGTTCTGAATTGATGCATACAGAGTTGCTTGATTTGAACTTGCAGTATGAGGGAATCTTACTCAAGTATGCAGAAGGGAAATATGAAGAGGCTCTAATTGAACTTTGGTCATTGGTGCGTGATGATGTTTTGTGTACAACTACTAATTCTTCTGCCACTGGTTCTGTTCTGAAGGCCAAGGCATGCTTGAAACTCTCCACTTGGTTGAGACAAGAGAATCCGAATATAAATTTGCGCAATATTCTTTTGAAGATATGTGAAGATTTCAATGCATATAATTCAAGTGATAATTTTACATTTACCAGAGGCAAGCTCTCATTTAGTGATGGTAATATAACATCCGATACAAACTATCATGCAGTTCTGGAAGAGATAGTTGGTACAGCTACAAAATTATCCTGCCATCTTTGCCCCACTATGGGTAAGACATGGCTTTCTTATGCTTCTTGGTGTTTTAGTCAAGCCAAAGGCTCTCTTTCTGTACATGGTTCGGTTCTTCAGTCATGCTTGTCTCCTGTCCTTAGTCCAGAACTTATGACAGACAGATACCAGTTGACAGAAGATGAGAAGTCTAAGGTGGAAGCTCTTATCAAAAAGATTTGTCACAGTGATGGAAATGCAAGCAATGTGGAAGAAGAGCAATTAGTATCCACTTCCCTTCCTGAAAATGATGCCCTTGTAAATTCACTGGTCCATCAAGCAGCAAGTCTAATGCAAGCTGCAGCTGGAGCACCTGGGTTTGAATCTTGTGATGGTGAATGCCCCTCTGTTTCTCTATCTTCTCAGCTGCAGGTGCTTTTTCTCTGTACAAATGCTGGACTGAGGAAACATGACATCTTGTCTTTGGTCGATGAGCTGGTTGGCATTTGGTGGTCACTACGGCAGAGGAGAGTATCTCTATTTGGCCATGCTGCACGTGGCTTTTTTCAATATCTAACTCATGCCTCCTCCAATTTTTTGGTTAGTTGTCATGATGACATTATGAAAGAAAAATCTAGAAGCTGCACCCTCAGGGCAATGCTGTATATCCTACATATTATTGTCAATTATGGATTTGAGTTAAAAGAAATGCTCGAGCATGGTCTTGGAACAGTTCCGCTATTGCCATGGCAGGTGAGATGCTTTACTTTGCATGTTGTGTGAGCTGATTACTGATGATACTGGTTTAAGGTTTGACATCTTTTCATTTTTATTATAGGAAATAACACCCCAACTGTTTGCACGGTTAAGTTCTCATCCTAAGCAAGCAGTAAGAAGGCAATTGGAAGGACTACTAATGATGCTAGCCAGGCTATCCCCCTGCTCCATAGTGTATCCTACATTAGTTGACTTAAACGCTTGTGAAGGAGACCCCTCAGAGGAGCTTCAGCGCTTGTTGGACTGTTTGGTAATGGAACTGTCTTATTCAATTATGTGCTTATCTGCATTTTATCTAGCATGCCATGTTTTGTTATCTCCAATATGATTTTCATGGATAATGTTAGTTTGCATCAGCATTCTTCAGTTAGTGAGAGCTGGGGATCTGACATTCTACTTCCTGATGCAGAGTAAGCTTTACCCGAAATTAATTCAAGATGTTCAGCTTGTAATAAATGAGCTGGGGACCATAACTGTTCTATGGGAGGAACAATGGCTGAGCACACTTCAGGATCTTCATACAGGTAAATGTGGTCCATTAGCAGTAAAGATTTTATATTACTAACAACATCTATCACTGGACTTATCACAGGCCTTCTAAACTGCTGCATAATTCGTTCATTTGCGATATTTATGTGCTTCCATTCTAGCATAGTTTTTTCCACTGGCAAAGATAGTGTAGAACTTTGTT
The DNA here is from genome assembly GCA_017589505.3 of Metroxylon sagu. Lineage (NCBI taxonomy): Eukaryota > Viridiplantae > Streptophyta > Magnoliopsida > Arecales > Arecaceae > Metroxylon > Metroxylon sagu. The sequence goes on along the minus strand of JACVBY030000424.1, from coordinate 588,560 downwards.
CTTTTTTCTGTCATGACAGATTCTGTATGATCAGATATTTCAGAATACTTGTGTTATGTTGGAACGTTTTATTAATAAAGAAAATTCTAGGAACCAGACTAAAACAAAGAAAATGATCAGACCAATATGACATTGGACATATCCATGCAGTATTTGCATGAAATAAAAACCAAACTACAATATAGCTAATTGTTCTTTTCCATAAGAAGCTCATCTCTCTTTCCTGGGTATGTGTAGGGACAGAAAAATGTCCATATGATGAGTTAGGGAATGTGTCAAGACTTTCTAATATTCCTATATAAATATATAATAGGGATACATTGGTTACATAATTTGGATGTCACTATACTTTAAGAAACTTAAAATTATACTGAAAGAATTTCAGAATCTAAAGAAGGCATGGCAAATAGAATAGTTACATAAAAAGATTTAATGGTTTATAAGAGATAATGTACAACATATCTTTTACTTTACAGTTCAGTTTATTCCTTTTTTTTTTTTTTTTTACGAAAGATCAGTTTATTCCTATAATTACAGCTTTGTCAGTTCTCTCTAGTGCCTCATTCACAACTTTCTATCTGGTTATAAAGTTTTCTTAGCATCAAGCTCAACAAATGCTTACTAAATGCTTCTGATATTTAGATGTCATAAGACGCATAAATTTGTTGAAAGAGGAAGCTGCACGAATTGCTGCAAATTCCACCCTCAGTCATGCTGAAAAAAACAAGATAAATGCAGCCAAATACTCCGCAATGATGGCTCCAATTGTTGTGGCATTAGAGCGTCGTCTTGCCTCAACTTCTCGTGAACCAAAAACAGCTCATGAGCTATGGTTCCATAAGGAGTATGGTGAACAGCTGAAGTCTGCCATCTTAAGCTTTAAGACTCCCCCTGGATCTGCAATGGCGCTGGGAGATGTGTGGCGGCCATTCAATGTTATTGCCGCATCTTTAGCAACTCGTCATCGAAAGTCAGTCATATCTTTAAGTGAAGTGGCTCCACAACTGGCATTACTTTCATCTTCTGATGTTCCGATGCCTGGTTTTGAGAAACAAAACTCGATGCTTGATTGCTCAGGATGTTCTACAACTGACATCCAGGGTCCTGTTACCATATCTTCCTTCTGCGAACAGGTAACAGTTCTATCAACGAAGACAAAACCTAAGAAGCTAGTTTTACGAGGATCAGATGGTCAAAAATATACCTATCTTCTTAAAGGTCGAGAGGATCTGCGTCTTGATGCCCGAATCATGCAGATGTTGCAAGCAATTAATAGTTTTTGTTATTCTTGTACTGATACCCGTAGTCGATCCATTTCAATTCGTTATTACTCTGTGACTCCAATTAGCGGTAGGGCTGGATTGATCCAGTGGGTAGACAATGTAACAAGTATATATAGTGTATACAAGTCATGGCAGACCCGTACCCAGATAGCACAGCTTTCTGTAGTTGGTGCTGGCAATGCAAACAACCCAGTGCCACATGTTGCCCGACCGAGTGATATGTTTTATGGAAAAATCATACCAGCACTCAAAGAGAAAGGCATAAGAAGAGTGATCTCACGAAGGGATTGGCCTCTTGAGGTCAAAAGAAAAGTCCTTTTGGAACTTATGAAAGAGACTCCAAGACATCTTCTTTGGCAGGAGATGTGGTGTGTCAGTGAAGGATTTAGAGCTTTTACTTTGAAGGCCAAGAGGTATCAGATTTTCTTATTTATTTCATTTTAGTTGTGTTCTGACTTGTGGCAAAAAAAAAGTACAAATTTTTCCATGAAGACTGAAAGAATTTGTTTTTTCTTAATATGATTGTTCCTTTGTCACCTGTTTTTCTCATCTTGAGGCTATTTGAGCTAGAATATTCAAAGCTGAACCTGAAATAGATGGTATTGTGCTTTTTTCCTCCACTCATTCTGTCCTACGAGAGAACTAGAAAATGGAACAATACTGGGAAGCTAATGACAGGCATTCAGGCTGAAGTCCCTAATAAAATGGCTGAATGTGTTTGACCCACATGTTTGACTGACCATTTTTCAGTTAGTGATAACCTTCAGAAGATTATACTTGGTGATGTCTGCTGAGATCTTGTTTTATTGACTGACCATTCTTCGGTTAGTGATAACCTTCAGAAGATTATACTTGGTGATGTTTGCTGAGATCTTGTTTTATTGCCTCCTTGCATCAGGTTGAATTGTATAATTGATACAAACATGTGCAGTTGTAATTTCATAATCATTCTTAAGATTTTTGCCTTTTCCCTTCCTTGCACAGATCTTGTCCTTGTTATGCCAGCTTTGCTACTTAGGCATTAACCTCATTCATCGTGTTGAGATTTGTCTACCTTCAAAGAAATGTTAGTCATTTGCTAGATTAAAGAGCACCTTTTATTGCTTTCAAGTTCGTAATTGGTCTTATTTCATAGGTTTAACTCACCCTTGGCATAGTTATTATACTTCCATTTACATGCCTCATCCTTGTTTTCTTGGTCTGCATGATAAAACCAGCTTCGCTATTTCTGTGTTACTCTTGCATTATATCAAGATTCATCTACCTTCTATGCCATGCTTGTCATTTGCTGATTGCTCATTTCTAGTGCATTTCTTCTTGAGGTCTCACCCCCTTATTGCATTGTTTGGTACTATTTTGGTAGTTCATACCAGTTGTGCCTCCATGTGGATGCTGACATCTCTTCCTGCTCATATCTGCTCCTATAACTTTCCTGAACTCCCTCTCTTTCTTCGATTTACTATATGCTGCATTCTTGATTTTCATTCTTATGGAAGACCATTGATGGGGAACCACGTTGAGTTTGAGAGGTGTTATTGAGTATATATGGTTTGACAGCCGTTACTTTGTATGTATACCAGAATATGTATGCTGCTACTATGTTATCTAGCATGCTACCAGTGGTTTATTTTTCCTACCATACCAAACAGATATACACATGCAGGGCTTCTTTATATTACATTGTGTGGTGATCTGTTTGGGTTTCAGCCTGACAAGTATTGGCTACTACCATACTGAGATATCAGTTTTAATGCAAACCCTGCTTCTTAAACTTCTATTATATTGGACACATCTAATTAGATTGGTTAAGGCTTACCAGTTATCATTTTAATTACAACGACATTCATGGGCATTTATAATTAGCTTCTTTATACACAGTTTAATTAAATACTGCTGGTTGCATATTTATTATTTTTATTCTTGATTGGTGACATGAAAGACCTCCAGGCATGCTCCCATTGGTTACTCCTTTCTGCTAGATGATCTTTTTGCCTTGCACAAAAATAAATACAATGGATGGAATCAAGCATTTGCTTTCATACGTGTGGATGCCATTTTGAATTAGTAGCAGAATATCTGGCTGATTCCCCAACCTAACTTTCATATTTTCATTCTTCTGGGCTTCTAAATTAATTCATCCTTTACAAACTTGGCATTGTGACCTGCTTTCCAACTAATAATTGATGGAGAGATTTTGAAAAACTTTAACCTAGATTATTCATATGTGATTTGCAGGTTCTCTGGTAGTGTAGCAGCCATGAGCATGGTGGGCCACATTCTGGGCTTAGGGGATAGGCACTTGGATAATATCCTTATGGATTTCTGTAGTGGGGATGTTGTCCATATAGATTACAATATATGTTTTGACAAAGGGAGGAGGTTAAAGATTCCTGAAATAGTTCCCTTCCGTCTAACTCAGATAATGGAAACTGCTTTAGGATTGACTGGAACTGAAGGTACCTTCAGGGCTAACTGTGAAGCAGTTATGAGTGTTCTCCAGAAGAATAAAGATATTATCTTAATGTTGCTGGAGGTATTTGTCTGGGACCCTTTAGTGGAGTGGACACGTGGAGATGGCCATGATGAAGCAGCAATTGGTGGTGAAGAAAAGAAAGGAATGGAGCTGGCTGTTAGCTTAAGCTTATTTGCCTCAAGAGTTCAGGAAATTCGTGTTCCTTTGCAGGTAATTTGTGTCCAAGTATTTGGCTTATTATATGCATGATCTTCCAGAATGTTACAGAAAGGAGCTTATATGATGGTTAAAGGCTAGCAAACATGTTTTGGGAAACCCTGTTGTAAGATGATCTCTAAAAGTATTTAAAAGTCAATAATAACACAGCATCATATAGGGGTGTATTTGAGTGTCAATTTGTTGAGAGGGGAAAACAAGATACAGGTACATGTAGGGAAAAAAATTAACTAAATTAGATGCACAATATCTGAACTAAACAGTACGGTCCAGTGCACAAGCTCCTATCAGTGCTGGGTCCGGGGAGGGTTTGACATATATAGCCTTAACCCACAATGGCGCAACCTTACTGTCATGCTTACGTCTGTCCTCAAACAGGACATTGAAAGACATAAATTCACATTGTTTATTTGTGGCTATGTTGAGTTTGTAGATATCAGTCGTGATTTCAAATATTGCTGTGATCTGACTTGTTTGATGTATTTGTTGAAAGGAATAGGTCATTAATTGGCGATGATTTCATTGATCTTCAATGGTGGTCAGAAATATAAACCAGTTTTCATTTGCTAATTTAACTACATCTAGAGGTATTAGTGTCCGTAATAAAAAAAGACGCTAACAGGTTGGCAGCATGTTGTTCTGTATGTTTAGGAAAAAAGGTTGCATGTCTTACCAACAGTGCTGCTGTTAAAATTTTTGTTTCTCAGATAAACTCATAAAATTAGCTCGAGATATTGGACATTAGGAAAAAACTTAATATTAACACCTCCATCTTAACAAACTCCAAAAGTTCAGATTTTTACCAAATTTTCTAACTTTGCCACTAAGGAGTTCAGTGAGTATCCAAAACTACCTGAGGCATAGTTGACTCACTTATACATGTTCTACAAGGATTCTTTTAGCTGGGTGTGAGTCCACATAACACTGGTTTACCATGGAATTCAAGGCCTAAATTTAAGGCTCATAGTAATTTGGATGTTGGAAAGCCAATAATTGCCTACTGGTTCCAATCTAAATTCTATTATAAAATTTTCCATCTTGTGCACCTTATAGCACTGCTGTTAACCTGGACTGAACCGCTTCAACTATTATTATAGCATCACTGTTGTTCATGGATTTCCAGTTCGACCATTGGTCCTTTGTGGTTGAACTAGCAAGCAATTTTTTTATTTCTCAATGATAGTGGTCTTTCCCTTTTTCCTAGTCTTGACAGCATAACCCTTTATCCCCATATCCCACATACCCAAACTTCATTGTCAAAGAATGGAACCCTCTAGAAGTGAATGAAAAATGAGGTCTATAAGAAAAAGTATTTAACTAACCCTTCTCCTCTGGAGTTCCTATCCTTGGTGGTCCTCTCACTGGTGGCATCCTCTTCTTCTCTCACAACACTGCCCTTATCCACCTCAATGGCAGTGCCCTCCCAACTTGGTGCACTTATCAAATTCAGCAGTGGTTTCATCCAGAAACCTGATGGCAACATCCTTTATTTGCCCCTTAGCAGCTACTTCGCTTTCCCCATATGAGCCACCATGTGAGCGAGAAGAGACGAAGGTGTGAGGCTCTATTAGTTGGGATTTTCCATAGTTATGGTTTCAGTTTGTTTAATCATTTTTTTTAATAACCAAATCTCATGGTCAGTGGTCCCATCCACCTTGGTGGTTTGAATGACTGCTTGGTTTGGTGGACCAGATGTTGATTAAATGATTTTTTTAGAATAATGGGTCTTGATTTCTCCCAATCCACAAAGGTTTGCAGGTGACTGGTCCAGTTGACTTATTGAGGTTCTAAAACATTTTAGTGCATTTCTTCATGCACCCTTAACTGCCCAACTAATATTCTGGTGTTACTTTGGTAATGTCAAATGCAACCAGTTCGGTTTTTCTGGGTTCAAAAAGTAGTATGTTATTTTCTCAACCTGCTTTGATTTGGTTAGGGATGATAAAATTGATTTATCAGTTTTGCAAGAGTAATTGCATCTCACTCTTAGCACTCTCTTCTTTTTAAGTTATCATATGATTCTCTGATAATTACTAGTTCAGCACTGGATTATATCTATTAATGATAAAGAACATGAAAAACAAGGGCATCAAATTTTCTTGAAGCTGTTCATCTTGTCCGCGTGCCCTGCCCAGGGCACGGTGAAAAAAAAAAGTCCTACATGACAATGACTTTCATGTTTCAGGAGCATCATGATCTTTTAGTGGCGACCTTACCTGCTGCAGAATCTGCCCTCATGGTATGACAAGATATGCTTCCCTTTGCTCTTAATATGTGATGCATGTAGAAATTAGGAAGATCAAGCCAACTGACTTCATGTTTATTGTAAAACTGTAACAGAGGTTCCTGGATGTGCTCAACCAATATGAGGTGATATCTGCCATATTCTATCATGCGGACAAAGAGAGATCAAGCCTTCTACAGCATGAAACATCAGCAAAGTCAGTTGTAGCTGAAGCTAATTCTATCTCAGAAAAAGCTCGGGCATCATTTGAAGTTCAGGCTCACGAGTTTGCACAGGCAAAAGCTGTGGTGGTTGATAAATCTCAAGAGCTAGCTATGTGGGTGGATCAACATGGGAGGGTCCTCGATGCATTACAGAGTGATTCAATTCCGGATATGCAGGCATGCATAAAGTTAAGTGGCATGGAAGAAGCCTTTTCTCTTACTTCTGCTGTTCCAGTGTCAGGAGTTCCACTGACAATTGTTCCAGAGCCCACACGAGCACAATGCTATGATTTGGACAGGGAAGTTTCCCATATAGTTGCTGAGTTGGACAATGGGCTTTCCTCTGCAATTGAAGCACTCCACGAGTATGCCTTGGCCTTGCAAAGAATTCTCCCGCTAAACTACATTACAACCAGCCCAGTGAGTGGTTGGGCACATGTTCTGCAACTATCTGTAAATAGCATTTCATCTGACATCCTCTCCCTTGCAAGAAGGCAGGCTGGTGATGTTATTGCAAAGACCCAGGGGGAAAGTGCTGATTTGGTTCAGCAAAGGCATCATGACCTCATTCATAAAATGGAAAGATGTATAATGGAGATAGAGAAAGTTGATGATGAATGTACTGAATTGATGAACTCCATAGGATCAGATGCTGAAGCAAAATCTAAAGAGCGCCTGTTATCTGCTTTCACGAAATATATGCAGTCAGCAGGTTATTCAAGAAATGAAGATGATACATCAAGTATTCATTTAGTTCAAAAGAATGAAAGATTAAAAGATTTAAAAGTGCAGGGGGATCTTGAAGAGAAGAAAGTAAAGATGTTATCTGTTTTAAACATGGCTGTAAATGAATTGTATGAGGAGGTTAAAGCAAAAGTTATAGATATCTCTCATAAATGCATTAGCAAACTTGGCTGGAGAACAGGAGATGATGGTTTGCAACCCGATTCTGTAGCAACTTTCCACGAGTTTGAAGAACAGATTGAGAAATGTGTACTGGTTGCAGGATTTGTCAATGAAGTTCAGGAATTGGTTGGCATTGATTTAACTAGGATCAGTATAACTACTGATGATGTAAAGCTTACATCTGAAGGAAACTGGGCTTCTGTATTCCAGAGTAGTTTGTATTCGGCAAGGCATTTGATCGAACAAATGACTGAAGTTGTTCTCCCCGAGATAATTAAATTAGCTATCTCTTACAACTCAGAAGTAATGGAAGCTTTTGGAACCCTTTCTCAAATCCGTGGCTCCATTGATACAGCACTAGAAAAACTCACTGAGGTTGAGCTAGAGAGAGCATCCTTGATAGAGCTAGAAAAAAACTACTTTGTGAAGGTTGGACTCATCACAGAGCAGCAATTAGCTCTTGAAGAAGCTGCTGTGCAAGGCCGGGACCATCTATCTTGGGAAGAAGCTGAAGAGCTAGCATCCCAAGAAGAAGCTTGTAGAGCACAGTTAGACCAACTCCATCAAACTTGGAACCAGAAGGATATGCGGAGCTCTTCTTTAACAAAGATAGAAACTAATATTAAAAATTCATTAATTTCTACTGAACATATCTTGGCATCTTTAATAAGTATGGAAAAGGAGGGGGATCCATACAATAGAAGCAAGGCTCTTCTTGCTGCATTAGTTGAGCCCTTCTCCAAGCTGGAATCAATTGATCAAATGCTGCCATCATATGGCACTCTTCCTTTTAACTCAAATTGTTCGTCATCTAATCTAGCAGATCTTGGGACATCCAGTTCTTCACTATCTGAATCAATGTGGGGATTTGCTAGCTTGTTGAAGAATCATGCTTTCTTTGTTTGGAAAGTTGGTATTCTGGACTCCATTCTTGATATATGCATTCATGACATATCATCTTCGGTGGATCATAATTTTGGTTTTGATCAGCTTTGCAATGGTCTTAAGAAGAAGCTTGAAATTCATCTACAAGAACAAGTTAATCGGTACTTGAAAGAAAAAGTAGCTACTAGTCTTTTGGTGCAGATAGATAAAGAAAATGAGAATTTGCAGCACATGATAGAAGCAAGAAGGCAGTTGGCTTCTGATCAAGTAAAAAGAGATTCTGGAGCAGTGAGAAGAGTCCAGCTTATGCTTGAAGAATACTGTAATGCTCATGAGACGGCCAGGGCTGCCAGGTCAGCAATCTCTCTTATGAAAAGGCAGGTAAATGAGCTTACTGAGGCTCTGGGCAAGGCCATGTTGGAGACTGTTCAGATGGGATGGCTGCATGACCTCTCCTTGCCATATTTGCTTAAAACCAAGGTCTTGTCTCAAAAAATTCTTGGTGGTGATGAAGTTTTGTCCTTGGTTTTAAACCTTAGCAGGTCAAAACTGTTGGAAAAAATACAGTCTTCTATGTCAACAATAGCAAGATCACTGGAATGCCTGCAAGCTTGTGAAAGAACTTCTTTGTCAGCAGAAGGACAGCTTGAGAGAGCCATGGGATGGGCTTGTGCCGGCCCAAACGTTGGAACTGGAAGTTCTTCATCTAAGAGTTCAGGAATTCCATCTGCATTCCATGATCATCTATTGAGAAGGAGACAGTTGCTTTGGGCAGCTCGGGAACAGGCATCTGATATTATGAAGATCTGCGCATCGGTGATGGAGTTTGAAGCATCTAGAGATGGTCTTTTTTGGATACCTGGAGAGAAATCTTCTGGACAAACTACTGGCGATGGTAGAACATGGCAACAAGCTTACCTGAATGCCTTGAAAAGATTGGATGTTGCTTATCATTCTTTTACACGTATGTTTTCATTCTGGCTAGATAACTCAGTCTCTATATTGTGACATTTTTCATGTAAATTATTCTTCCTTAATATGTTAGCTGCCTTTTTTTTGTTTTTCTCCTTTTGTTATTACCTCATTTACCATTTCTTCAAATTAGGTGCTGAACAAGAATGGAAGCTGGCACAAAATAACATGGAAGCTGCTGCCAATGGCTTGTTTTCTGCTACTAATGAACTTTGTATTGCCTCTGTAAAGGCAAAGTCAGCTTCAGGTGTGCTATAGGCCCTCTTATTTTTGCAGCATGCGATATTCTGGCTAATGTTCATGCAAGCATGCGGATGTAAAGATGGATGATGATGCTTCACTTATTTTTGCAGGTGATCTACAAGACACCCTTGCAGCCATGCAGGAGCATGCTAAGGAAGCTAGTGTGGCATTATCTGATTTTAGTCATGTTTCAAAGGGGCACACTGCTTTGACTACTGAATGTGGTTCCATGCTTGAGGAGGTATTAGAGTTTGTTGGATAATATAAATTAAGAAGTTATGGATGAGCTTACTAGACATATTCAAGATGATATTTCATAGTACATATTATTTGCAAATGATATATAATTAGTAGATGAAACTATAGCTAGATTTAATTATAAGTTCGAATTATGAAAAAATGCATTAGAAATTTAAAGGATTTAGGTTAAGTAAGATGAAGATAGAATACATGAAATGCGATTTTAGTACAATTGAAAGTAAAAATAAAGAGTAAGAATTGAAGATCATGAAGTTTTTAAAAGTGATCATTTTCGATATTTGAGATTAATTATTCATAAGAAAAGATTGAGGATGGTGTTATGTATAGGATTAAAGTTGGATAAATGGAATAGTGTAACTAGAATACTATGTAATCGTAGAATATCAGTTAAATTGAAAGAAAATTTTTATAAAATAGTCATAAGATCGATTTATTCTTTATAGTATAAAGTATTGAGCAATTAGAGAATTACATGTCTACAAGATGAATGTGATTGAAATGAGAATATTGAGATGAATGTATGGTAATATAATAAAATATAAAATAAAAAATGAAGTCATTTGTAAAAAGATAGAGGTAGCATTAATTGAGGATAAATAGAAGGAAGGATGACTTTAGATGGTATGGACATTTGTAATGTAGACCTAGAGATGTACCGGTATGAAAAAATAATTTGATATATGTAGAAGGAAAAAAAAATAGAAGTAAACTAAAAATTACATAGGATTAAGTGATAAAGAACGATTTAAAATCTTTACATCTTACAGAAAATATAACTCAAAATCGGGCAGAATAAAGAAAAAGGATTCATATAGTTGACCCCAACTAGTTTGGAATTAAGACTTTGTTGTTGTTTTTTGGATAATATACATCAGGAAGTTTATTTTTCTCCAAGCAAAAATTGATTATTTCAGTGAATGAGCATGCATCGATTTCATAATTATACCAATGTGTGTGTTATTATTACCGGTATATGTACATAGATGAGTTAACAGATATTATTGGATAGAGAATCTGATACACATGGAAATGAGTCATCATCGAAGTTTACTTTAATATTAAAATTCCCATTATTTTGAGTACATGTTAGTAGTGTGCAAGAATGTGCCCCTTACAAAGTTCAAAGTTGCCAGACATAATACATCATCAAGGAGACCATACTTAGCAATCTGCTATAGTGGCTTTGCTGATTGTAAAAGTTGATGAGTTCAGTTTTTTACAAGGTTTCATAGAGGCAAAACATAATCTGAAATCTACAATTACATGAGAGACAATCAACATAGCTCACCTTTAACATATTTCAGTAGTCATACACCTGCATTTCTTCTTTGTCATGTATGTCATCGATGTTGGGCCTGAATTGCCTTTTTTGGCTGTTCTTCATGTTGTGCACTGATTATGTGCAGGTATTGGCTATAACAGAGGGTTTGCATGACATCTACAGTTTGGGAAAGGAAGCTTCTGCAGCACATAGTGTGCTTATGGCAGATCTTTCTAAGGTTTTCTTCTAGCTCACACTGAAATTTCTTGAACTTCATTAGTGTCTTGCGTGAAATTGCAATTTGTTGCTCAGCTCACAACTACATTGTGCTAGCTTCTCTTAAGGTTTTAATGATGTAATTTATCAAATTTTGATATAGATTGTTTCCATATACTTGCAGGCAAACATGATCCTCCTTCCAATTGAAGCTTCCCTATCTACTGATGTAGCTGCTATGGCTGATGCAATCTCCAAGGAAGGAGAAAGCAATGCGGACGTTTCTCTGATTCATGGACAAGCTCTGTACCAGTCTTACATCTTCAGGCTTAGGGAGGCTTGTCAATCTTTGGTACCTTTGGTGCCATCGCTCATCTGCTCTGTAAAAGAATTGCATTCCACATTAACCAAGCTTGCACGGGCTTCAAGCCTACATGCAGGAAACCTCCATAAAGTAATTCTCTTGAAGTGTAACTTGTTTGGTTAGTAACTAGAAAATTTTAGTTGCTTGCTAGCTGTTCGCTAGTTTGGACTTCACTCCATCTGCTCTCCTCTGCATCCCCCTCCTCCCCTCCCCCCTGTTCTCCTTTTCTCCCTCCCTCCCTCCCTCCTGATTTTGGAAGGTAATTAAAATATGTTGTGTTTGGCATTTGCATTGGAGACCAGAAGCCCAAAAAACTTGTCTAAACCCAACAAGATACTGCTTCAGCAGTTTTCATCCAACAACTACCGATTTAAGAAAAAATTCTAAGCAGAATCTGTAAGAATACTGGATTCTATTTTAATAATTACACAAGTCTCTATATGCATCTGTGTAAAAGTGTCTGTGCAGTTTTTTCTTCTTTCGCTTACACAGTTTCATCTTCTGTAGGCTCTCGAAGGTCTGGGAGAAAGTCAGATGGTAAGATCACAGGACCTTGCTCTATCAAGGTCAGAACTTTCAGATGGTGCAGTTCTACTTGACAAGGAGAAGGGGTCTACTGGGAGCAGTGGAGACAGGATTGAGGATTTAGATACAGCTGGTGAATTTTCTTTGCTAGATGAAGGATGGATCTCTCCTCCAGAACACACATACACCAGCAGCACATTGTCCAACATCACTTTAAGGGAAGCAAGTCTTTCTGAGAACTTGGACAAAGTAGAACTGTTCTTGCATGGTATCAATGCTGGAGGCAACAGTAGCACCAGAGTTTCCTCTATGCATATTGATGAAAAACAGGGTGCTTATGTTGGGAAGCCAGAATCTGAATGTTCAAGAGAAGTGGAAAGCGCCAATAGTCAATTGGCTGCTGTACCACCAGATCCAAGCATAAGTATGCAGGCTTTGTCACTATTGAATGAAGCTACAGTGACTCATCTTTATAGTGTAGAGGAGATAATTGAGAAAACAAAGCCTTCACATAATTATAATGAACAGCACTCTTTGAAGCAGGTCAGGGGATATGGGGGAAGTCACGATGATCCTTCTTCCTATTCCGATTCTGCAAGCCGGATAGTAAGGGGTAAGGAATCATAGTCATTTGATGAGTATTCGCTGATGTTATTTTATGATATCATTTTTTCCCCATTATATCAAGTACAATGATGCACAATAATTAAGAGAACTAAAAGTCCCAATCATAAGTAGAAAAGAAAAAAAAAAATTCCTTTCTTGAGTCCAAAATCCATTTTAATCAAACTTTTCATAAACCACATGTGCAACTAGTTTCTAGAAATGTAAGAGTTGCTTTAAGGATAAAATCCATCACTACAGATAATGGAACGTATCTTGCTTTTACTATTTTAGTGCCATCTAAAGAAAATATGCTTCGCTTTAATGTATTTTGTGGATATATTTTCATAACCTTTTTGTTAGGAGAAAGGCTTGGTTAACAAAGTAGAATTTGTTGAGTCAATTGCAAGTAGTTGGGAAAAAGCTTGATAACCGTATATATGGCTAAACAAAGAAATGCTTTGCCTTAAAATTGAAAGCATTAAATGTGTTATACTCTTATTATTAAAGAATATCATCAGTTCATTTGATAACGGCCATGGTAGTGGTGCAGGTGAAAACTTGTTGAGTGATTTATTTGGTTGCCTTGATATGGTAAGATGTGACTCCTCTATTTACCTTCAAATGAAAGAGGAGGAAAAGAGGAAAATGATTCTTATAACATCAGTGATGCTCATGCTGCATATTAGAATAATACAAGAAATGCATAGGAAGCCTTAAGGAGCCACTAATAAGTGGTTCGCCCAAACTTCCTATGTTTTAGAGAAGTCGATTGGATATATTTCCTAAATGGATTTTTTGGGAGATCTACTGTGGCATCGGCAACAAAGCCTCTTGGTAACTGATTTTATGAGTCTTATGGTCACTGCAGAACTTGAGGGTGGACTAGTCCATAGAAGCTGAGTTTTCTTTTTTGCTTTTCTCGCTTTTCTTTTGAACGCAATGGTCGTTCAGCTGTAGTTCTACGTCAGATCAAAGAGTTCTCCATGGCACCTTAAAGAAGAGTACTTTATTAGTTATGCTTTGATCTTGTAATTCATCATTGTATCTTTTACATGGGGTGATGGGGCCATTCAAATCCTTGTCACATGATTTACAATGTGAGGTTGTCTTGTCTGTGTAATTCTTAACAATTATGACAAGACACTGGGATGCAGTTTTTTAGATCTGCTTTTACTGGTCATGATGAATTTTTAGCTGCATCAATTGCCTTTAAATCATGAGATGCATATTGTTACAAAAAAAAGGTTTTGTTAAATTATCATTCTATTTTGAACCTATCAGCTGATACCGTTCCAATGACCAATTCAGTGAGAAAGGAACAAGCAGTTCGAAGAGGGGTTGCTGATGACCATTTTCTTTTTTATCTGGAGATACATATATGAGCTTATTTATTGACAACAAATGCAAATGGGTTAACCATGGGTTTTGGATTTTAAGTGAAAGGTGGTGGTTATCTATTTCTAGGTTTTAGCACATGCAATGCACATGATAAAGAATTTTAAGGGAAGGTGGTTATTTTGTTACTTGATTTTACTTTTTAGCACATATGATGGACATGATAAACTACACGTCCAACTACATCTATAAAGACAGCTAAATGCACCCTTTTTTTTCCTTCTTTGGGGTGTCATGCTGCTGGCGTTGTAGTAGAGAAGATTGTTTCAACATATATGTGTATATTTATTCCATTTCAAGATCTGACCCAAAACGAAGAGGGCTTTCTTAACCATGCAGAAGGTGCAGTAGCAGTTGCAGGTTATGGCAGTTGATGGTAATTGACTGCCAAAATGAAGCATCAACTCTATATGATATTTTCTGATGAAATCTTTGTAGATTACTTGTAGGTATAGAAGTTATTACTTGTAGGTAATTACTGATGCAACTCAATATAGAAGTTATTACTCTATATGATTGCTTGTATGCATGTATGTGCAATTATTTTATGATTCTACTGATGCAAAACCAGGACATCTTTTCTGAGGTGTATGCTAGACCTTCGTTTGTCTGGAAATCTTCTTAGAGTAAGACATTTGTTAACTGTGTTTCCACTTCTCTAGCATTACTTGTAGGTATAAAAGTTATTACAGACTAGATATTATGTATTATTAGCATTATATAGAATTTGCAGTCTTTGTTGTGAATCCTCAGTTGCCCATCTGCTACTTTTCATTCTTCCTTACCATCCAGATAGAACATATACATTCTGCAGCCACCAGGCAGTTCTGTGGTTTAGATGTTTGAATGGCATTATTATCATTTATAATTCTTAAGTGCTGATGCATTAAGGTATCTAATTCATTTGACTTACCATTTGTTTTGAGGAACTAATTTAGCTGAACTGAGTTCAGTTTGACTTCCGTTCCAACCAGGCAGTGTTATAGTTCAGATGTTTAAATTGCCGTATTATCAAATGGTTATTTCACGTCGATGCATTAAGGTATCTAATTTGTTTGACCTACCATTGATTTGAGGGAACAATTAAGCTGAACTGGCTGTTAAGTTGGCTACCTTTTTTCCTCCTTCCAGCAAAAAAAGGGTTATAACTGTAGGTTGTGGACTGAACTTCCATTGAACAGGGAAGATATTTTAAGTTGAAGTTTGTTGATCCTGTACATTTATGTTTGTTGACAGGTAAGAATGCTTACGCTTTATCGGTCCTGAGACAAGTTGAGCTGAAGATAGATGGGAGGGATGTTGAAGATACCAGGTACTCATACTGTGACAAGAATTGCTTTCTGTTATGTGATTAGTGGGCTTGAATTTACACTGCACTTTGTTGAACCTTCATGATTTTTTTGCAGGTCTTTGAAAATTGCAGAGCAAGTCGATTTTCTCCTTAAGCAGGCTACAAGCATAGACAACTTATGTAACATGTATGAAGGGTGGACCCCTTGGATATGACCCTTTTGTTGGTTTTCTCCACTTTCCTGTTCAAGCTCGTTAAGTAATACTTGTCTTTCCAGGTAATCATTATTATCGTTTGCTTTTTTATTGACTTTTTTCAATCCAAGTAAAATCTAATGCATTAAGGGGTGTTTGGTTGCCTATAATCTAATTGCATGCGATTAAATTACATGCTGCAATTCAATTGTCATTGAATTAGCATACTAATAATAATTACTAAAGAATTATATAAATATAAAATATATTTTAATTTTATAATAACCAGATATTATTTTTCATGTGTATTATAATAACTTTTATTTATTATATATAATTATAATTATTATAACGTCATATATAGATTACTACGATAATAATATTCATATTGTGATGCTATTATCATAATATTGCTAGTAATATTAGAGAACATTGGGAGAAGATAATTGATTTCAGATTGAGATGTAACATCAAAATATTAGAGAATCAATTTAGTTTTCTATTAGAAAAGTTAACTATGTAAGCTATTTTTCTTTTTCGAAGGTTAATAAAGAGGTATAAAGAAAAGAGATAAGATTTTAATACAATTTTTATTGATTTACAAGTAGCGTATAGGTATTAGAAAAAAAAAGAATCTACGTTAGATATATTAATATGATTTGGAACATAATTAGTATGAGAATTACTAGTGGTAATATTAGTTAGTTTTCAATCATGATAGATTTATACTAATGATTTACTCTCTGAGTCTTTAACCTTTTACGTTAGCGATGGATGGATTTATTGAATATATTAAGAATGATATTTCTTGGTGCATGCTATTTATGGATGATAGAATTTTAGTGAACGAAAGTAAGATCAAAGTTAATCATAATTTCAAATTATGAAGAAGTGCATTAGAATATAAATATTCTAAGGTAAGTAGGATCAAGATAAAAATGTAGTTTTAATAAAAAGTAAAAAAAGAGATGAAGGTGTAGTTAAAATGTAACTACTTTTAAAATATTATCATTTTTGATATTTATGATCAATTATTTATAAGAAATAAGAATGCTATTTATAAAATTAAAGTAGATTGTATAAAACAGAGAAGTAAAAAAATAATGTCATAGTCTAACAAACGGCGATAAGATGGAGTGGCGTCTATTTGCAAGAATACTTTTTTCGTTCTTCGAGTCATCATAATTTAATTGGTTTTGTTGTGGGCCTTATATGCCATCCTCTTTCACCAACTGATCATCAATACACTTTAATACCATGAAACCCTCATATTTTTATTTCTGAGGAAAAAAAAATTTTGTTTTTTGGGGGGCTGATTTTTTTGCCGTTTCTTGTTGCAGGAAAAATGTAACTTTTCTCTTTGGATTCACCGACCTGAGACTGTCATGGTTATTGAAATGTTTGGCCGCAAAACGGGCTCTCACTTTCGCGCATCAAACCAAGGACAACGAAGAACAGAGACGGAGAGGCAGACTTGTGAGCTGGGGGATGATGAGAACGCCCATAAAATATGGGTTGAAGGTATCCGTTTTGTCCACCCGATCACAAGAGCGCACGCGCCAGGAGCACCTTGGTTTACGAAGCTGGCAAAGGTGTTGCTCCCTCTGTTTATATAATACATCCCTCTCTCCATCTGTGCAATTCATGCTTCCTGTGGCCTCCGCTTCCAATGTATATCGCATCGGATCGGACAAAATCCGCGTGAGAGAATGAATGGCGGGCCGCCTTTTTCCGGTGGTGACGGTTCCAGCCTGGGACCAGGCCCAGAGGAGAAACCTTCCTCCGCTCCTTGTTGGGAGCCAGGCCCTGCAGATCAAATCCCAACCTTCGCCTTCGATCTCAGAAGCTGTGGATCATCCCAACCGACTTTCAGCTCACGACGATTGCCTGGACCTTTTTTATTATTGCTGTTGTTTTTATTTCTTATAAATGTGATCCCTGTCTTAGGTGGCTCTCTTAGGTGAGCTTACGACTGCGTGCATTTACGTGTTAATATCTGTGCATCTTGGCTGTAATCACCCTTTGTCATGGTTGAATGCGATACTAAAAAGCAATGATACAATGGATATTTCGTTTGCTGCATTGCGAATGGCTACCTGAAAGCAACCTAGCATAGTTTGGGATTGTGGTGCAAAGTAATTAGGACCTTGACTCTTCACAAATGTCTTGCTTAAAGACAACTTAGAGGGGGAGGGAGAGAGAGAACCGGTCTGCTTGAATGAAGTTTGGCTGCTGGCTTCAAAAACTCTTTTAACCAGAGCCTGGGATTGCAGTTTAGTGGTGGCTTTAGAAGCATTATTTAATTTTGCACTACTTTTGCCGAGGGATGTCATTGTAATAGCGTTAAGTTGTTTTACTTGGTCGATTCTCATTTGGATAAGAACTGTCTTGGTACTGGAGCACCCAACATGGTGGAACAGCCGGGTC
Source organism: Metroxylon sagu (assembly GCA_017589505.3). Taxonomy (NCBI): domain Eukaryota; kingdom Viridiplantae; phylum Streptophyta; class Magnoliopsida; order Arecales; family Arecaceae; genus Metroxylon; species Metroxylon sagu. Next base: position 570,594 of record JACVBY030000424.1, on the reverse strand, counting down.
TCGTAGGATAGGCGTTCATAATAAATGAGATCGGTTAATTATTACTTTGAGTTAGATTTCTAAGTGAACATTGAGGGTGAAAGTAGAATATCCCTTTGATTTTATATCCAGCTTAACATAGAGAAGCTATTCTGATATTTTAAACTTGTCCAATGATCATAATATAACAATCTTACTGCTACGTCAAACGTGCAATATTCTTTAATCTTACCACTATTATCAATTTCTTGTTACTATTTAGAGATATTACTAGATTTGGATAGCATTGTATTAGCATTGTTTATGAGAAAGGAAGTAGAAGCCCTACTGCCTGAAACAATAAAAAGGCTATTGATGATACGTGCACCACCCATACTGGATTTGGAACTAGCTCGTTAACTCTGTTTCCTTCAAAAATTGTTATAGCCATTCAATTTAGGAAATTGCAACAGCACATTTAAGCCCTCACTACTTTGATTCAGAATATGGTTCCTCAACAAACACAGCCAGCACTGCCACAATAAGGCCATCAAGAGAGATCCTATGAACCTTAAAGAGCTGGAAGAACCTAAAAGGAGAAGATATGCAGAATACTGGATAGAGTGGGCAATGTGAAGTCCTCAATTACCTCTACATAAGGTGACAACTCGAGGATATGAGCGAACACCTCTACATAGTGATGAAGTCCAAAAGAAACCTTTTGGATGACCTTGAGCTAGAAATGTATCCTCCCTTCATGGAGGAGATGATGGAGTCGTTATCATCGAAGTCTAAAATGCTGTAGATGGAGCAATATGACAGCTTAGGCAACCTTAAGGACTATTTGGAGACTTATAAGATGTTGATGATTGTCTAAGGAACCTAAGATGTTATCATGTGTACAATATTTCTAATCACTAAGATGGCTCAGACTTGGTACTATAGCCTTAAGCCAAGATCAATTGCCTCATTCAATTAGTAAGAAATTCCTTAGCTACTTCATTAGCAGCATCAATTAGAAGAAAATAAGCATGAACTTGATGTCATTGAAGCAATAGAAGGGTGAGCCTCTGTGGGATTATATCAAGCACTTTAATGATGAGGCCCTTGAAGTCAAAGATTTATAATAGTCTATCACAATTGTCACTCTCATGCATGGGTTGCTTGATTCTCCTTTCAACTTCTTGCTAAGCAAAAAAGAGCCCTGTTAAGTAAAGTAGAGAAGTACATAAAGACTGAAGAGACTTTTAGTGGATAGCATGAGCTGCCTTCTCTTTGGGTCAGAAGAATCCTAATTGGAGAGTAAAAAGGAGGTGATATAAAGCAAAAAAACTATGAAGTGACATTACAAAAATCGAGAAATCTACCTCGGTATGGAGAGAAATATGTCCCATTGAACACCTCGAGGTAGCAGATTTTCATGGCGATTAAGGATGGACCCTATTTGCAATGACCTAAAAAGATAAAAGAAAATTTAAGAAAAAGGGACATAAATAAGTACTACCACTTCATTCAAGATTATGATCATGATACTGAGGAACAAAGAGCTTGAGAATTGTATCTAAAGGGGCCTTGGAAAGTACATCCAAGGTATTGTGAGCTTCTCTAAAAGGTTGAGACGTTGAGGCCGAAGAGAATTACTGAAGAAATAACATGACAACCAACCTATAGCTAGCATAATAAATTTCATCTATGGAGGATTAGCATAATAAGTTGGTGGGCTTTCTACAAGCCAGTACTGACATCTTTACTTGAACCTCTATGGACATATCAAGGATCAATTGCAAGGTCATCACATACAAATTGAGCATGGATCTAACTCACAAGCTCATGTGGTAGAGAAGAGGAGCCTTACCCTAAAGAGATAAAAGGCAATCCAGGAAGAGGTGAAAAAGCTCCATAAGGCTAGGTTCATGAGAGAAGTAGACTACCTCGATTGGCTAGCCAATGTAACAGTAGTAAAGAAAGCCAAAGGAAAGTGAAGAATATGAATCAACTTCACCGATGTCAATATGGCCTATCTTAAAAATAGCTTCCCTTTACCTTAAATAAATTAGCTCATCGATGCCACTTTAGCATATGAACTGCTGAGTTTCATTGACACATTCTTAGAGTATAATCAAATTTGAATAAACCCTAAGGATGAAGAGAAGACAATGCTTATTACCGACCTAGGCACATACAGATGCCTTTCAGGCTAAAGAACACGGAAGCCATATACCAATGTCTGGTCAATAAAACATTTAAGGACCAGATTGGTTAGAATATAGAAGCATACATGAATGATCTACTAGTGAAGATTAAAAAGCACCAACAAGATTTTAATGACCTTAAGGAGGCTTTTTGAGTGTTGATGCACCATAATATAAAGTTGAATCCCAATAAATATGCCTTCGATGTCTTCTTAAGAAAGTTCTTAGGCTCATGATCACATAGAGGATCGAAGTCAATATAAAGAATATTCAATCCATCCTAGATATGGCCCCTTCAAGAAGCCCAAAGAAAGTGTAAAAGATAACAAGTCAGATAACCATCCTCAATTGCTTTATCTCGAAGGCTATCGAAAGTACCTTCCATTTTTTAAAACCCTCAGGAACATCAAAGAGTTTAAATTGACACGTCAGTGTCATAATGCCTTCAACCGGTTAAAGTAGCACTTAGCCTCTTCACCTTTGCTAACAAAGCCAACCTCAAGGGAAGTTCTCTACCTATATTTGGCAATCTCCACTATGAATTAAGTGCAGTGCTAGTCTAGAAAAAGTAAGAGGTTTAGAGGCCTATCTATTATGTCAGCAAGGTCCTCCATGATGTAGAGATAAGGTACCAAACTATAGAGAAAGTAGCTTAGACATTAATGATTATAGTTCAAAAATTGAAGCTGTACTTCTAAGCTTATCCCATCACCATGCTAACAAATCAATTCCTATGATAAGTAATGCAAAAGCCAGATACTTTGGGATGAATAGTGAAGTAGTCGATGGAGCTCAGAGAGTTTGATATCTAGCACCAGCCTTGACCTACTATGAAAGCCTAGGATTTGGCAAAATTCATGGTAGAGTACATGGAACCAATGAACAAGAAGCCCTTCGAGGAGCAAAGGTAGAACCTATAGACAAAGTTTTTCATATGGATGGAGCTTCAACTAAAGAAAAAAGTGGAATCAACCTTACCCTCATAGGGCTAGAAGGAGTCAAAGTCAAGTTCCCTCTTAGGTTTAATTTCATTGCCTTTAATAAGAACCGAGTATGAGGAGAATATGAAGCCAAAGGGCAGAAGATGTCTAAGTACCTACAAGGAAAACTAATGTTTTTGGACAGCTTTGATATATGAGAAAGTAGGTCTTCCTCTAGTTGGCCCTTAAGACCAAACTTCATAAAGAAGTGGTATTAGCCAAAAAAAAGGTGGGAAATTATCTCCGAGTGCCCCTTCTATGGGATAAGTAAAGAATTCAACAATCATCTCTTCATTAAATGCCCTTTTTTTAGAGCAATTTGGAACTTCATTAGGCTTTCTTTGCTTCTGAGGACTTGCCTTTAAATCTTCAAGATCTTTGGACTTTGTGGAGAAAAATCCACATTCGTCCTTCTTTGAGATGTTCCTAGGACCAACTTATCGCTTCTTTGCATATCTGATTAAAAAGTAATTCTTATATTTTTCTTAAGAAAACTTCTCTTTTGCTATCCTACAAAAAGTTCTACGAAATTTTTATTTTTGGGACCCTATCTACATTTTTAGGAGAGTTGATAGTCACTCTAGTCTTCTCTCTTTTTTGTCCCATTTATTTTATTATACTCTACCCCAATCTTGAAGCTCTACTAGGCTAATTGTATGCTCTTTTCTTCCTCTTCTCCTTAAAAAAATTTATCTTATTAAATTTTATTATTTCAAAAATATTTAGAAGATGAAATGGGGTTGTCCTAGTTGCTATACCCCTATATGTAATTAGCTGATGGTATCAAAATCTGATTGAGGGACCCTGAACGCTAATTGGAATAATGAGATAAATGATAAGCTAGGACTGAAACAAACCCTGATTTGTTCTACTCTGCGAAAGGGAGCTCCATGTTCGGACTATGACTCCTATGAGGACAGAGGAAGAGTGTGAATGATACTGGCTATTGTCCAGCTAAGATGCTTAGATGCTCAAGTCAGTGAGGAAGAAGTGAGAAGGCTAAGGGTAGACCCTGTAGCCATCCTATTCTTAGGGATGGAGGACAAGGTAAGTGGTTGGGGCTAAGAGCCAAGTGAAGTACTGAGAAGAAGGGGAACAGAAGGAGAAAGAATCTAGAAGGGAAAGAAAAAGCTTCTTTCCTTCAAGTGAGGTTCCTTCTTATAGGCAAGCTTTAGTCATGGTGCTTGAAGTTGCCCCAGTAATCTTACTATGCCTGGTTTCGATAATGAGGTCAATAATAGGACTGCTCCAGCTATCATAAGCTATACTCATAGTATAGGGATGTGTGTAAAAGGTTATCATTTGGTCTTGTCCACAAGTCTGATGGGCGAGATGGTCAAGAGCTTTGTTAGCCATATCTTTCTAATATTGTCTAGCCACCGCAAGTAGTGGCAATGTGTTTTGGAGACCACATGTTCTTATGATAGGAGGCCAATTTAGTGCTAGCTTAATTTGGCTCTATTATTAGCACTTAGAAACTTTGATGCATCTTAATTAATAAGAACTAAATATTTATAATATGGATAAATATTTTTCTCATAATAATAATAATAGTAATAATAAGAAAGAGGATCATGTTAAAGTCTAGCATAAAGGCTTTTTAGTTATCAAGTAAATCTGCTAGTATATAAAAATCATTAAGATCCTGCCAATGTGTGATTATGTTATCACTATTTTAATACTGCCTGTGTACACAATCAAAAAGATGCGAGATGTAGATTGAAAGTGGGAGTATTAAAAGATTAGTGGATAAGAAGGATTACTAACTTTGATGTTATGTTAAAGTATAATTAAAAAAATTTAATTTAAAGGTGTCAAATAGGTCGGGCAGCTCACAACATGACTTGACCCGATACGAATTGGGCCATGCCTGGCATGACCTAGCTACTACAGTAGCCATGCTAAGTTTGGCACAATACAACCCTTCAAACTTTGTCAGCAAAAGATGAAGATGAAGATTAAAGACTTTGCTAGTCCTTTCGATCCGAATCAAGTAACACATCAGTAAGATGATTTGATCACGATAATAAGCCACATACCCACCCATAAATAAAGGTATATATTTTAATTTATTTTATTTAATTAGATCTAAATAATATTTTTAAAAAATTAAAAATAGATGTGCCAGTAGGCCGACTCAGCCTCCCTCCACTATATTGAGCCTTGCTAGCACAGCTCACAATAGGAGCTATGCTGGGCCGGCACAACACAATGGCTCATGAGCTAACTCCTATTACATGCCATGGTAGCCTGGCACGACTCAGTTGATATCTCTACATAGACTATAAGGTGGTCAAGGTCAAGATTATAAAAGTACTACTAAGATTCCTCATCTATTTGATATGGGTGCTAGATTTAATAATCATGTGCTAGAGATTAAAACACCTAATTTCATAGTAAACTACATACAAAAATATGTAAAAGCGTGTACAATCCATAACTTTGAGTGTGTAACCATCTCTTTGTGTGCAGCACTCCTACTTTATATTATTATTCAATAGGGCTGATAACCTCTCTAACTCTTTATATAAAGGATTAATCAGAGTTAAAATAAATTAGGATGAGAGTAGGGACTGGTTATAAAATAAAATAGCTATTGAGCCCTCTTATTAGGGAATCCAAATAGTCAGAACCTACACCTTCATACCACATACCCATATATACTTATCATTAAGAAGGTCTAGCATAATACTTTATAAATCATGTACTATATTTCTGCTTATATTAATCATTTAATATAAAATATATTCAACTTATTTTTGCAAAATATAAAAGTGCGCAATCAATAGTAGCTTATATTAAGTTTAAAAATCTTACATTCTTTCACTTGGGCAACATTAATGGCTAGGTTTTCAAGAAAACTATTTTAAAATTTTAAAAAATGACTCTCAAGCATAGCAACTTTAATGGCTACATAAAATATGATTTAGATTAATATATCTCAGTATAAGTTTTGGTCCAATAGAAAATATCAATATAGAAATGTGGCAAGCATATGCTATTTACAATGGATTAGAATGGCATGTAATATCAGAGTCAAATATGTTAAGATTAAAACCCTAAAATTAAAAATGAATTTAAATTGATATTCTTTGGGCTTAATTTTAAGATTGAAAAGGTTTTTTTAATTTATTTTTAATTATTTTAGGGTTTTAACCCTAGTATATTGGCTCCAATACCACATGTTAAATTTAATAATCATATACTAGAGATTAAAACACCTAATTTCATTTTAAACAATATACAAAAATATGTAAAAGCACATATTGGCTTGCTTTGAGAGTGCAACCATCTCCTCGTGTGTAACATCGGTCATTTCTCTCTCTTATCATACTTTACATTATCATTCAATAGGAATAACAACCCTCTAACTCTTTATATAAGAGATTAATCAGAGTCAGAGTTAGATTAAGATGAAAGGATTAGGCCATAAAATAAAATAGCTATTGGGACCTCCCATTAAGGAGCTCAAATAATCAGCTCCTGCACCCCCATACCATATATTCATATATACTAGTCAATAAGGATTTAGCTCAATATTTTATAGATCACGTATTTTATTTGGGCTTATATCGGTCATTTGATCTAAATTACATTCAATTCATTTTTTCAAAACATAAAATTATGCAATCAATAATAGCCCCAAAAAATAAAATTATGCAATCAATAATAACCCATGTGGGATTTCAAATTTTACAACACATTCATTAGCGCTATCTAAGCATGTTATTCTATATTATAGTACTTTATATCATTTTAGAGGCATAGCTTGGAAAGAAGGCTGTGGTGGCATGCTTACCATCTTATTTTTTAAAATGCTGATGAAAGAAGAGCACGTCTCCTCATCCTACATTTCAGGAAGGAGTATATTTGTTAAATCGACAACATTTCTATAACAATCAAATGAGAACACTGGCATGCTTATCTAATAAGCTTTAAAAAATGTAGATCCAATTTTTGATGACAGATATAGATGGAGACAAGCAAAAAGCGAGTGTGATGTTGATGAGTAAAATTATGAGATAAAAAGCCTCCAATTTGCGAATGATGCTCTACTTTTCTGTAACACCAACATATCCAACTTGATTGCTTTGAAAGCAGTAGTTTTAAGATTTGAAGAAGCCTCCATGCTAACGATTAACTTCTCCAAAAGTTTTATTATTGGTATCAACTTGGAAAAGAAGGATGTAAATCTTTTTGCTATATACATGAATTATAAGGCGGCAGATCTCCTAATCACTTACCTTGATCTTTCTCTCCAGGATGAGAAGCTCCCAAAGCAAGTAAGGCTTCCCCTTATTTAGAGAATTAGTGCAAGATTGGCCACTTGGAAAGGAAATTGTCTCTCCGTTGGAGGTAGGCTTATGCTAATTAATTTCGCCTTTTTTCAGCTCTTCCCTCTTATTTGATGTCCATTTTTAAACTATCCAATTGGGTGGTAGTAAAGATTGATAGGATCAGAAAAGCTTTTTTATGGAAAGAAAAAGAAAATATCAGTGGGTTCAACTGCTTAGTAAATTTGGAATCAATTTGCAAATCAAAAGGAGAAGGATGGGGCATAAAGAATTTGAAAATTATGAACCAAGCTCTTCTTATAAAATGGGCATGGAAACCTATTAGCAAGCCACCATCCCTATGGAAGAACCTTACAAATCAGGCACACTACTCTAAGAGAAAGCTAGGAATAAGGGTTAGGAAATTCTCTTGGTTTTTCTCACAAGTATGGAAGAGTGTGAATAGGAATGGCAATGGGACGAAACGAGGACGGAGGTGGGGAGCCACTCTCCATTTCCATTCTCGCTACTATTTTAGCCTCCATCCTCATCCCCATCCCCATCCCCGCCAATGGAGACAAAAACTTTTCCATCCCTGTAGGAATCCTCATCTCCACCTACCTTATTTTTAATAAAGTCTCTATTTTTTATTCTCACATAAATCCCCATCCCACAAGAGACCCCATTCCTATCGACCCCATTTTTGACATTAAGATATTTACTTTTTAATTTTGATTCTTACTCACTACATTTTAAAAATAAAAATAAAATATTAAGTTTCATATGACAAATAAAATAGATTTAAATAAATTTATCATAGTTTTAAATTTCACAAGTTAATTCATAAGAAATATATTAAATCATAATCTCAAAAAGCATAATAACATAAGTTTTTAGACATAAACTATTTCAGAAGAAACAAATACATTTAACCATAAACCTTTATAAATATAAAAGAGGTGAGAACATATAGTCTTATAAGGTATTTTAGACTTATATAAAGGCAATTTTTAGAATATTAAAATAATATAATAATATTTAAGTGACATAAAATATACGAAGATCTATGAAGTGGGGATCAGGGACAATGTAGGATGGGGAGTTTCTTTTCTGTCCTTGCCCCATCCCCATTTATGAGGATAGATTTTTTTCTATTCACATCCCTATGGAAAGAAAAACTCTTCCATCCCTATCATTCAGGGTGGGTTATTACATTGATTAGGGAAAATGGAAAAAATTGTCATCCCTAGATGTGATCCAATCACTTCAAGGTTTTTAGAACTATATAGCATTCAGACTTGGCAATGTAGAGGGCATCTGTTGAATGCTATATTGTTCGGTAATAGTAGCTTTTGTATCAAATCCTTTTATAATTTTCTGAATCAGGAAGGGCGTGTTCTTTGGCCTTACCGTAAGACAGTGTGGAAAGCAGCAGTTTTGGAGAAATTAAAAGTATTTGCTTGGCTTGTCCTCAAAAATAAGCTCAACACAGGTAAGGTTTTATCAAAAAAGGGTTGGGTTATTAGTTTTGATTGTTCTTTGTGTGAGGCCTCATTAGAAACCATGACACACCTATTTATGAAGTGTCCCTTTTCAAAAGATACATAGGCTAGAGTGACAAACTATTTTTAGTTTTACAGGAGACCTCAGAACATTCATGATCTGCAGACTTCCTTAAGGAAAAAGTGCATCTTTTCTGCTCTTAGATTAGCTCGAGACCAACTCATTATAGTGGCATATTGGCATATTTGAAAAAAAGGAATTAAAAAATATTCACATTTAAATCATCTTTAGTGATGGCAATATGTGAGAAGATAATACATTCCTTGAATTCGAAGTGACATATCTTCTTAAAAAAAGTAGAATCCTTGAGGGATCAACTATGTTCCCTTTTCACTTGGTGTCTAACTTTATATTCTCTTTCTCCCTCTTTTTCTTCCATCTTCTTGTCACCTTTTTTTTTTTTTGTCACTTTCTTTGTTACCCCACTAACATCTTGTTAGTGGAGTATTCTAATCTATTCTCCTATCATACACCCTCGTAAATTACTTTAATTTTAATAAATTAATTAGGAATTTTCCTCTCCATCTTACATCAAAAAAGAGTAAAAATATGAAATTAGAAAAAAAAAGGGTGATATGAAATTAGCGGAAACCATGCTTTCTCATTCCTTGCAATAAAATATTTTTATTTATTTGTAGTTTTTCCCGTCTCTGATAAAGGGTTGCAAATTTGAATTTTGATGATAAAAAACCAACAACAAAAGGTATGCACCATGCACATGATTAAAATATAAATTTATTATATATAGAGAGAGAGAACGGCATACATTCTCTCTCATTTCTTGCATCCAAAAATTTTAACGTTATGTCTGCATTAAATACTTTTAATGTAGTGAGTTTTTTCTTTACCTAAAATTTTATTTTTTAATTTTTTTATTGTTTACGCTTAATGCACTTTCTTTTCGCTTTTTGATCAATAGTTTTAAATCAATTAATTTTATTTTAAAATTTAAAAATAATATAATCTAATACAAATATTTTATTTATCTTATTTTTAATTTCAAAATAATAATTTTAACGTTTAAATTTCATAATATAGAATTAAAGAAATTATATGAATTTATAAAATTTAATATAATATTTACATTTTATTTTTATTTTTAGTATAAAAATAATAATTTTAAAATTTAAATTTGATATTATAAAAGTTAAAAATATATATTAATATTTATTTTTTATTTATTTTATTGATTAAATTAGTATTATATATATATATATATATATATATTTGCAGACACACATACACCTAGCATAATATAATAAAAGCAAAAGCTTGGCTTTTATGTATTCTATGCTTACCTTATGTCAAACTTTATTTAATAATTTAATAATTTTTTTAATTTAGCTGTTATATAAATTTTTTTTGGATTTTAATAGTAAAATAATGCATTTTTTTTTTTTTTTCTTTCTTTCTTTCTTTCTTTCTTAGCCCATAGTCCCCACGCATCGCGCAGGCGTACAACTAATTGATTTAATCTTTAGCATGTTTGCCTCAGCTCTTCGGTGTTACGCATGCGAAAAGAAAAGGCTGGAATCAAAATATTAATTTTATACACGGCGGTGCCTACAAAAAAGGCGTGAGGTTTACAGCCAGCCGTTTTGGAAAAGTGGAATATTCATCGGTCATGCTTTGCCGTTGTTTTGGGGGCCTTCTATTTTTGGACTCTTCCCCCAACCACACCAGCGAGTGATCGATGGGCCCATTATATCATACCATCCATCGTATCGTATGCGAGATGGATTCGGCCAGTCCCCTAATTCCTGTGGGCGCGCTCTCTGTGCTCGCCGCGTTCTAGATGGATTCGGCGAGTCCCCCGTTTCCTTCTTCCGATCCTGGGGGCTCCGCGTAAATCTATCTATCTCTCTCTCTCTCTCTCTCGCTTCCCGCCGCCCCCCCCCCCCCCCCCGGGGGATATGCACATTTCTTTCCCTCGGTTTTCTCCTTCCTAGGGGCTCCTCTCTCTCTCTCTCTCTCTCTCTCTATGTATATATAGTTGACGCCCCGGTTTCCGTGTATAACCGCAAATTTCTTTCGCCTTCTTTGCTTTCTTTCAGAATTCTTTATCTCTTCTTCTTCTTCTGTTAGCAGTGGGTGTGGATATATATAGATATATATACACCTCCCTCCGTTCTTCAACCTCCGGTCACTCAGAAAGGGGAGAGAACAAATAAAAAAGGGGAAAGAGAGAGATGTCGAGTTTGGTGGATATCTGGACGTGCGAGTTCGCGAGACTTAGGGAGAAGAGGTCGAGTTCCGACGATGCCGGGTCGCTCCGCCGTCCTTCCTCGTCGGCGGTGGGAGGAGGAGAGGAGAAGGAGAAGCATCTCGCGGGCAGGAGGCCCGGGGAAAAGGTCATGACCATGCGGGGCGTGGCCCTCTCGGAGGCCACCATCTGGATGCTCATGGATCGCTTCGCCCCGAGCTGAGCCCAACGCGCCGGCTTGGGAGGTGAGAGAATGTTCGTCATCATCGTCGTCGGCATCCAATGGCCGTAGTGAGTGCTTTTTGGATCCACGTAGGAGGTTTATCATCTCAACTCCTCCTAGTTCCAGAACCGTAACGCATACATTATTGTGAGGAGATGGATATGCGCTTGTTTTGTAACATGTCCTGTTTGTATGTATATGAAGTGATCGAGATTTTGCCTGCCAGTCTGTTCCTTGTTTTTGTATGTAGGATAGATTTTGTTCCAACCCTTTGATTTATTCTTGCATCTTCCCTTCTTTAAACTCTTTTACATACACATATATATATATATATTTAACTGCTCTGGTGAGAGGAGGAGGAGGCAGAGGAGGAGGCAGAGTCATGAAGACCACCACCAGCGGAAACATCAAGTGGCCCTCCGCCAACAACAAGTTCGACAACTTCACAACCGCCACCGCCATCGCCACCGACAATGACGACTTTCCGGACCACTACGGCAGCGCCTCCGCATACGCCGCGGCGGCTGCTGCTGCTCCGACTACCTGACCACATCCTCCATGAGCAGCGACGCCTCCCCCTATTCCTTGTCCCCCTCAAACGATGGCCGTCGGCGACGGCTCCGACGCTTTCCCCTCGATAGGAGGGCTGATCGGGTCACTGGTATGGGAGGAGGGCCAGAGTCCGGTGACCTGCTCTACACCAGCTCCGATAGCAAGAATATCCGAGGTGTGAAAGTGGCAGGAGCACTTAGCCGGGTTCAAGTCCAGCAGCGGCCTTGTAGAGAGGGCCATCGTCATCGCCGTGAGCGCATCTTTGTGATGCACCGCGACGGTAAGATCCTTGTGCGGGAGGGGAGGCGTTCTTGAAAACAGTGCGTCCCTTCGTTCGAGAAATCCAAAAACAAAAAAAAAACAAAAAAACAAAAAAAAATCAGAAAATTTGAATACTTTTTCAACCTTATCCTCAAGAATGTAAAGAGGTAAAATCCCTTTTGGCAAAAAACCAAGTCTATTTCCAAATATGCTAATGATTATATGTTCTTTGGGACAATCCAACTGCTTTAGTCAGACTTGAGCCAGTTGTTTTATTGATATGAGCGCTAACAGTATTAGATTTTGGGATTAGTTTTGGTTTCCACTTTAAATATTGGATTTTGGACTTAGTTTTGGTTTCCATTTTATATTGAGCTGTGTTACCCCTTTTTTTTTTTTTTTTTTTTTTTTTTAATAACTGATGATATGAGAGAGAGGATGATGATATTGATTTCTTACTATATTATTAATAACATTATTATTTTAATAAATATTATTTTATTTTTATGAAATATTTTTTATTTATTAATAAATAAATAGTATTTATATAAATATTAGTAATAAAATATTAATATTTTAAATGAATATAAATATTAAAATAAATATAAATAAAATTTGTATAATATTTATGTAAATATTTTGGTATGTCAATAAAATTAAATATTTTGATTATTTTTTAATGAATTTTAAGAAAAAAAAATTTAAATGACACTTTTAGGAATAGAATTCATTGTGAAGGGTGCTCAGAGGGTTTGAAAATTTTATAAAATTTTAAAATTTTTTAAAAATAATTAAATTTAAAATTTAAAATTTAAAATTTAAAATTTTAATTTTTTTAAAAAAATAAAAAATAAAAATAGATCTTTGTTCAAATGCACCTTAAAAGGATCAAAAGTCATTTAGTGTTTAAACTTGCAATTTTTGGTTTGTTTGTTTGCTGAAATCTGGGATACTGAGTATTCATTGTTTATTCAGCTTGGCTTCTCAGTTTATCGCGATGATTACGGTGAAGCTGTGTAAATTATAATATGAGGGTCTAGTCAAACAATAAGGAATGTTGTGAAGGTGGCATAGGAGTTTGGGATGGTGCTTTGAGATGGTCTCAGTTTACATAATTAAATAATGAGGCTCCGGTAAGAAGACGTGCGTTTGATTTATGTCAAAGGGTTAGAAGAGAGGACGGAGGGACCTGACGTTGATGAAAGTTAGTAGTAGGGAGGCTTCTTCGATAAGCATGAAGTTTGGATGGCAAATAAAAATATTAAAAAAATAATATATATATATATATTATTATATACATAATGCATTACGAAAATATATATATTTAAAGAAACAAAAGTTCAATCAATATTTGTTCATGACATGTGCAGCTAATAACTTAAAAGTGCATAAAGCATCCTGTTTGCGGTTTAATTTTTTTTTTATTTTTATTTTTTTAATATATTTTTATTATTCAAATTAATTATTTATTTAAGATGTATTGATATTTATTATATAAAATAAATATTTACTGTGACCTTCAAAGTTATTAGCACTCACTTCCATTCTATTTATATTTATTTTATTAATTTTTTTTAATAATAAATAATAATAGTTAATGAATAATTTTTTAGTTTCAAGATTTATATGAATTTAATGATAAAAAGGATAATTAAATTTATGCTTAACTATCAAATTCAGCTTATATATATATATATATATATTTTAAATTTTTTTTGTCACTATTTCAAGCATGATCTAAATTGAGCTCAAGTTGTTTATTAATGGAGGAAAGTCAAATTTGAGCTAGGCCTCGTGCTGTAGTCCAGCAGCTAAACGTGAATCTCTCTGCTGCTGCTGCTGCTACGAGGATCTTTTACCTTTTCCATTTGGTGAGGAGATTAGATGGTCCAACAAGGAAATTATGGCCTACATGCAAATCTGTTTTGTTTCTTGGGATAAAAAAAAAAAAAAACCCCATCTGGGATCAAACATTTCCGGATTCACGTGCGCGTCAAAAGCGTAGGTGGAAACCCGATTGGTGCCAAAGTTAGCTTGCGTTTCAATGTCATGAAATATATTATTTAGTTTGAAAGTTATAAACTAGTGAATTTTATATTATAGTAATTTTGCATTAAGAATTTACTTTTAAATGATAAAAAGATTTTAAAAAATTTTACATTATATATATATAATTTAAAATAGTATTGAATAAAAAAATTTATATAATTAATTTTAATTAATTTTGTATTAAATTTTTTATTGTACTGAAATGAGTTTTTTGTTTTTTTTGTTTTCTTTTTATTCGTTTTTGAAACAGAAGGAGAAAGGAAAATAATAATAATAATAATAATAATAAATCAACTTCTTATTGCACCTTTTTTCCGTTTCAAAAGTAGCCGCGTATATATGAGCTGTCAATGAAGGTGCAAGCTGGATATGGTTGATCCCGGGGAGGGAGGGGGAGGACTTAGCGGTGATCTGTTGGGTACGTTTTAGAGGCAATTTCGAACGTGGCTTTTTCACACTAATGAATCTGAACTGAATTTGCCAGTCGCGGAGGAAAAAAAAAATATTTCGGCATCAAACTTTTTCAGTCAAACCTGCCAACGTGCCCTGCTTAATTAAGCTCCAACCACCACCATTTTAGTTGATGCTATAATGTTCGTGAATCTTAAAGCTGCCATCATGATTTAGGAGTATAAATAGGCCTCTCTCCAATTTGAGCATACCCTTATGGTGATTGATTTTGGCTTTCTCTTTCTTCTTCTTCTTTTTTTTTTTTTTTTTTAATTTATATGATACTTAGATATAGTTCATTAAATATTTATCATCAAATTGTTTATTTAACAGATGGTATAGATGCAACTAGATATTATTTTTCTAATAAAATCTAAATATTTAATATAATATAAAATTATACTTTGTTAAGTGAATAACTGGATGATAAATACTTAATAAATTACACCTAAGTTTTATCTATTCTTTTTTTTTTACTCCAAATGCAATTCTAAAATATGTTTTGAAAAATAAAATACATATAACACTTTTAAAAAAAAAAGGATAGGATAGTTTCCCTCATTCAATCAGTGGTTTTTTGATTAATTGTCATTCATATAACAATGATTGTAGCATAATAATATATATTTTAAAAAATATTTAAGAAAAAAAAAAGAGATAGACGAGATTTTTTATCTAAGTACATTATGACGTATTAATAGAAAAACTAGAGCATGCTTGCTGTTTAGTAGATAGCAATTGATCAAAATCTATAATTAGTCAAGTAATAAGCACTATTTTATTTTTAAAAACTAAAGAAATAAATGTGGGACATATTTTTTAGGAAAAAAAAGAGAGGACTATTTAAGGATTGGTTTAGGAAAGAATGATTAAAATGTCAAAATCCTTAATAACATAGTATTGTAAAACAAGTAGAGTCAGGTATTGTAACGCCACGATATATATAACGCCGCAATCATCGTGGTGTTATCAAACCGAACCGGATAAGATTCGACCGCCTCCTTTGCTCTCTATTCACGCGATCCTCGAAAGGGTAACGAGGATAAAGAACCCTTCCTTCCCTCCCCTCATCCCATACCTGGTTCGTCTCTATTCCTATCATCGTCGTCTCCTCCTCACAAGCCTGATCCACCCGCAGGTAATCTCTCTCCCTTTGCCTTTATTTTATGTTTTAGTCTAATATTTGATCCGATGGGTGGAGAGATGAGAGGTAGACAGAGATCTGGATTGTGCGTGAGAGAGGGAGATGGATCTGGGATCTGAGAAAAAAAAAAAAAATAGATGAAGCCGTGAGTTAAGCGTGAGAGAGGGAGAGGACCAGGAGAGATGAAGTGCATTTTTGAAAAGAGGGAAAAGAAGATAATATATATATATATATATATATATATATATATATATAAGAACAGAGAGTGGAAGGAAAAGAGCCGAACGTCTCTGTTTGAGTTTGAGTTTCAGAAAACGAGGAAAAAAAATGATGGGTTGGTTCTTGGCTATTCATTTGAGCCTTAAATTCAACCCATTTGAGCCCAATTTGGTTCAACTTTTGGAATCCAAATTAGTCCTAACTCAACCATTCTAAAATCAGGATTAAATCTGAGATAGTTTTAGTTTATGAAAAAAATTTTGTTACACTGTTTGAATTGATACGAGTTAAAATAATCAAACCTCAAGTTGGATCCAAAACTAGACTCGGTAGAATGATAGGAATTATGTTGGCATCATGATTTTTAGAAATTAAAAATTCAAATATCATGTTGTAGGTGTGAAGCCTAAACAGTTGATTTGGACTTGTGAATTAGCAATAAAAGGTAAGTAAGCCATTTATCATGAGTAATTTAGTAAATTATTAAATTATGCAATTTTTGAATAAAATGTTTGTATATGTTTAGATATTACTTTTTATCTGCTATTATCATGCAAATAAATTCTGATATGTTATTTCATTCATTTGAAAGCTTAAGAAAATTATTTTTAGATTTTAGATAAATTCTGCATAACTCATAAAATAAATAAATAAATAAAAATAATAAATAAATAAATAATGATAACAATAGTAATAATGATAGTAGTACATGAGATAATAATAAAAATAATAAATTAACATTGTTTATGCAAAATAATTAGTTATGATATATATATTCAAACCATAAATTAGTAAAAAAAATATTTGATATTAATATTATTAACATAGCTAGTATGATATGAATGTGTGCCTATGCTAAGTTAACCTAAAGAATTTTATGGATAATATTTGAATAAGAAGTAAAAATAAGTTCTGAATAATAAAAAATATATATATATCACCCGCGGTCCACTATGATGTGACTTTGTGATATGATTTCTGATATCGGGACCCACCTCCACAGAGGATATATGTGGAGGATACACCTTCATCCACAGGGTTAAATATGGTGTTCTGTTCTGGCCCTCATCCACAGGGATTATATGTGGTGTTCTGTTCTGGTCCTGTCACAGGGATATATGTGGCCATAGTTTGCGACCGTGGCATGTTTGTATTAAGATGAAATGTAAATGTTAATGATAGTGAATTATAAATGTGATGATTTCAAAACTTGAAACTGAAATTTTGAGACATAATATGAAAGTTCCGACATATGAAAGTAAGTAAATTCCAATATGTAATATTCTTGAAATTATATGATATATTTTATATTAGGCTTACTTATTGAGTGTGAACTCATTAAACTCATGTTGATATTTTTCAGAGCCAAAGAAATGAAGAGGGATATGGGTAGACTAAAGCTGCTATCATCCTAGTTTAGATATAATTTATGTTTACCAATTTTGCATGTAGTCCAAACATTTGCTTTATTTGGAATTGTAATAAGAATATGACATTTTAATAGCATCTTAGTTGATTGACTTTTGATTTAATAATTACTTCTGTTACTGAACGCCTTGCATGCCTAACATGCGGTGGGTTGCAACCTTCTAGATCCACTCTAGGGTCTGGAGCGTGACAACTATAGTGGTATCAGAGCTTAGGTTTGATCTTAGGGATAAAACTTAGGATTAATCCTAGGCAAGACATTAGGATGACTTTGGGAGGGTAAAATTAATATGAAAAATTTGAAATTAATGATATGATCTGTGGAAGAAATAATTGGAACATGGTCTTGGTAGGAAATTATAAAGATGCCCCGCCGCACCAAGAGTCAGCGTAACGATGATGGCTCCCGAGCTGGCGAGTCTAGCCAGCCAAGAGGCCAAGCTGCTTCTGGAGGTTCCGACTCGGTTAACCCGATTGGGGATGCCCAACAATATTTTCAAGTCATAATTCTGCAGGCTCTCTCTAGGGTGGTACAGCTGGTGCAGGCCATGCAACAGCAGCAACAGCAAGGCCCACCTGACCAGCAAAGCCCACCTGTCCCACCAGGCCCTCCTGCTCAGCAATATCAGCCACCCCAGCCGAACCTACTTACCCAGTCTACACAGCCTCAACCCTGGCAAGGAGGGGGTAGAAGCTTTACTGAATTTAAGAGCCTAGCCTCTGCTCCCTTTTCGAGCTCAACCAACCCCACCGATGCCGAGAAATGGGTTGTGGAGCTGGAGAAAGCCTTTTCTGCACATGGCAGCCAAGAGGAGAAGAAAATCAGGTTTGCCACCTACCTCCTTCAGGGAGAGGCTTACAACTGGTGGCTGCTTGAGGAGCAACGACGTGGTGGTCGGGCTATCACTTGGGCAGAATTTAAAGAAGCCTTCTTCAATAAGTATTTTTCCGCAAGTGTACAAAGTAAACTGGAGACTGAATTTATCATATTAGAACAGAAGAACTTGACAGTGGCCCAATATGAAGCTGAGTTTACTAGACTGGCCCGATTCTCTCCTGAGATGGTGACAACTGAAAGGGCCAAGATTCGTAGGTTTATCAAAAGATTAAGGGCCAGACTGAGACAAGCAGTTAATGCCTTCGAGTTTCCCTCTTACGATGCTGTGGTCAACAAGGCTCTGCTGATTGAAAGAGATATGAATGCAATACAGCAGGAGAGGGACCAGCAGATGAAAAGAAAGAGGCCCTTTTCTGGTCAGAATTTGGGACGGTCAAAGAAAGGAGGTTCATACCAAGCTCCCTCTGACCAGAAGAGTAATGAAGCCCAATGCCCTCATTGTGGGAAGAACCACCCAGGCAAGGATTGCTATAAATTGACTGGTGTCTGCTTCATCTATGGAAAAATGGACCATAGAATCGCCACATGTCTATTCAAGAAGGATCGACAGCCCCCTTCAGATTAGGGGAGGAGTCAGCAGCAGCCCACGACTCAGGGAAGGGTCTATACCCTTACACAACAAGACGCTGCTGCCTCTAACTCGATGGTGACAGGTATACTTGTTAATTTAAAATTTTTAAATTATGGCATTGATATCTTGTGTAGTACATTGATCTTGAATAATAGATAAGATAGACAAATACTATAATTAAATTTTTATGACATCTAAGAAAAGTTAAAATTATATGATCAGGTATGATAAAAGTAGCCAACTCTTTTGCTCACACCTTAATATATCCGGGTGCTACACATTCATTCATATCTAAAGACTTCATTGTCAAGAATGCATCTTTGACACCTGTCCCACTAGAGCTAGAGTTGAATATTGCCTTTCCTAATGGGGATGTATTAATGATAGACTCAATGTGTAGATCTTGCCTGGTGAAAATTGAGTATAAAGATTTGAAAGCTGATTTGCTAGTCTTCCCATTGAGAGATTTCGATATAATTCTAGGGATGGACTGGTTGGCCTTCTACCATGCTTCAGTAGATTGTTTCAAGAAAAAAGTAATTTTTAAAATTCCTAATTAGCCTGAATTCAGTCTTGCTGGGAGTCAAGAAGATTTTGCATCTGTTTTAGTGTCAACTCTACAAGCTGATAAATATCTGAGGAAAGGTTGTGAGGGGTTCCTTGCTATGGTCAAAGATCTTCAGCATGGAAAGATTAAGTTGAAAGATATTCCAGTAGTTTGAAAATTTCCTAAGGTTTTTTTTGAGGAATTGACCGAATTACCCCCAGACCGGGAGGTCGAGTTCACCATTGATTTGGCACCTAGCACTGGACCTATCTCGAAAGCTCCATATCGTATGGCCCCAGCTGAGCTACAGGAGTTGAAAGGTCAGTTGCAAGAATTATTAGATAGAGGGTTTATCAGACCTAGTATTTCTCCTAGGGGAGCCCCAGTATTATTTATCAAGAAAAAGGATGGTAGTTTTCAGCTCTGCATTGATTATCGAGAAATTAATAAGGTGACAGTGCGGAATAAATATCCTTTGTCGAGGATTGATGACCTATTTAATCAACTCTAGGGAGCTCAGGTGTTCTCAAAGATTGATCTCCGGTCAGGTTATTATCAGCTTAAAGTCAAATCAGGGGATGTGCCCAAGACTGCATTTCGGACCAGATATGGCCATTATGAGTTCTTGGTGATGCCGTTTGGATTGACAAATGCCTCGGCAGCATTCATCGACTTGATGAACAGAATATTTAAGTCATACTTGGATCAGTTTGTGGTGGTCTTCATCGATGATATCTTGGTATATTCAAAAAGTCAGGAGGAGCATGAGGACCACTTGAGGATTGTTCTGCAAACTCTTCGGGAGAAGAAGTTATATGCTAAGTTGCAGAAATGTGACTTCTAGATGAACCAAATTTCCTTTTTGGGTCATGTGATATCTAAAGATGGCATTTCTGTGGACCCAAAGAAAATAGAGGCTGTTGTGAATTGGAATCGACCTTCTAACATGTCTGAAGTTAGGAGTTTCCTGGGGCTGGCTGGGTATTACCGCAGGTTCGTTGAAGGCTTCTCTTGCATTGCTTCGCCTTTAACTCGCTTAACCCAAAAGTGAGTAAAGTTTGAATGGACTGATGATTGTGAGAGAAGTTTTCAGGAGCTCAAGCAACGTTTGGTATCAGCCCCTATCCTTACCCTTCCATTTACCCTTCCATCAGGATCTGAAGGATTTACCTTGTTCACTGATGCTTCTCAGAAAGGATTGGGATGTGTCCTGATGCAGAATGAAAAAGTGATAGCTTATGCCTCTAGATAGTTGAAGCCTTATGAGCAGAACTATCCTACTCATGATCTGGAATTGGCTGCAGTAGTTTTTGCTTTGAAGATTTGGAGGCATTATCTGTATGGAGAGACTTGTGATGTATATACAGATCATCAAAGCTTGAAATACATCTTTTCCCAGAAGGAATTGAATTTGAGACAGAGAAGATGGTTGGAGTTGTTAAAGGATTATGATTTAAATCTACACTATCACCCAGGAAAAGCAAAAGTAGTGGCAGATGCCTTGAGTAGAAAATCCTCCTCAGAGCTAGCATCCATGATTACTTCTCAATCTCACATACAAGGGGATTTTGAGAAGCTGGAGGTTGAACTGAGAGTACAACGGTCTGATGGACAAGTTGCAGCGCTAGTACTTCAGTCGACCTTGATTGATAGAATCAAATCTTTCCAAAAAGAGGACTTAGAATTGCAAAAAATTAAGGAAGCTATGCAATCTGGAGTTCAGAATGAGTTCTATATAATGAAGGATGGATCTCTGAGGTTTAATGGTATACTCTGTGTTCCTAATATGAAGGAATTAAAGGCAGAAATTTTAAGAGAGGCTCACTACTCACCTTATATAGTGCACCCTGGTGGCACAAAAATGTACAGGGACTTAAGAGAAAATTTTTGGTGGAAAGGAATGAAGAAAGATACTGCTCAGTATGTAGCCAAGTGCTTAATATGTCAGCAAGTGAAAGCTAAACATCAAAGACCTGCTGGACCTCTTCAGTCTCTGCTGATTCCTCAATGGAAATGGGAGAATATTACCATGGATTTTGTTACAGGTCTGCCTAAAACCCTCAGGAGTAATGATGCAATTTGGGTTATTGTGGATAGATTGACAAAGTCAGTACATTTTTTTCCTTTCAGAGTTGGGGTTTCCAGTGAAAAATTGGCCAATATGTATATAGATCAGATAGTGAGGCTCCATGGGGTTCCTGTGTCTATAGTGTCAGATCGGGATACTAGATTTGTGTCCCAATTTTGAAAAAGTCTTTATAAGGCTCTAGGGACCAAACTAAATTTCAGTACAGGCTTCCACCCTCAGACAGATGGACAGTCTAAAAGAACTATCTAAATTTTAGAAGATATGCTGCGAGCTTGTGTGATGGACTTAGGAGGTGCTTGGGACAGCAACTTATCCTTAGTGAAATTTGCCTATAATAACAGTTATCAAGCCAGTATTCAAATGGCTCCTTTTGAAGCTCTGTATGGCAGAAAGTGTAGATCTCCCCTATACTGGGATGATGTTGGGGAAAGAAAATTATTAGGCCCTGAGCTGGTATAGCAGACTGTAGAAAAAGTGCAACTAATTAAAGAGCGGCTTCGTACAGTTCAAAGCCGACAGAAAAGCTATGCTAATGTCAGAAGGAGAGATTTGGAATTTTAAGTTGGAGATCATGTCTTTTTGAAAGTATCGCCAACTAAGGACGTGATGAGGTTTGGAATCAAAGGCAAATTAAGTTCACGATATGTAGGACCTTTTGAAATTTTGAGCAAAGTTGGGGAAGTGGCATATAGCCTAGCTTTACCACCAGCACTCTCTGGGTACATAATGTATTTCATGTCTCTATGTTAAGAAAGTATATTTCGGACCCCAGCCATGTGGTGGAGCTTGAACCCATTCAGTTAAAAAAGGATCTGACTTATGAAGAGTATCCTATACGTATTGTGGATCGCAAGGATCAAGTTCTGAGACGACATAGCATCCCTTATGTCAAAGTGCAATGGAGTAATTATACTGAGCGGGAAGCTACTTTGGAGCTTGAGGAAGAGATGAAAAAGAAATACCCCATATGTTTATAACTTGAGCATTTGAATGTAAAATGAATTAATGATTATCTTTTCTTAAAGGAATATTGGAGCTTATTTTTGTACTCTAGATGTTAATCATGTGGTATGATTAGCAAGCAAAAATTTCGGGGACGAAATTATTTTAAGGGGGGAGGAGTGTAACGCCATGATATATATAACGCCGCAATCATCGCGGCGTTATCAAACCGAACCGGATAAGATTTGGCCGCCTCCTTCGCTCTTTATTCACGCGATCCTCAGAAGGGTAACGAGGATAAAGAACCCTTCCTTCCCTCCCCTCATCCCATACCTGATTCGTCTCTATTCTTATCGTCGTCGTCTCCTCCTCACAAGCCTGATCCACCCGCAGGTAATCTCTCTCCCTTTGCCTTTATTTTATGTTTTAGTCTAATATTTGATCCGATGGGTGGAGAGATGAGAGCGAGAGGTAGAGAGAGAGATCTGGGTTGTGCGTGAGAGAGGGAGATGGATCTGCGATATGAGGAAAAAAAAAAATAGATGAAGCCGTGAGTTGAGCGTGAGAGAGGGAGAGGACCAGGAGAGATGGAGTGCATTTTTGAAAAGAGGGAGAAGAAGATAATATATATATATATATATAGGAATAGAGAGCGGAAGGAAAAGAGCCGAACATCTCTGTTTGAGTTTGGGTTTCAGAAAATGAGAAAAAAAAAATGATGGATTAGCTCTTGGCTATTCATTTGAGCCTTAAATTCAACCCATTTGAGCACAGTTGGGTCCAACTTTTGGAACCCAAATTAGTCCTAACCCAACCATTCTAGAATCAGGATTAAATCTGAGATAGTTTTAGTTTATGAAAAAAATTTTATTACACTGTTTGGATTGATACGAGTTAAAATAATCAAGCCCCAAGTTGGATCCAAAACTAGACTCAATAGAATGATAGGAATTATGTTGGCATCATGATTTTTAGAAATTAAAAATTCAAATATCATGTTGTAGGTGTCAGAAGCCTAAACAGTTGATTTGGACTTGTGAATTAGCGATAAAATGTAAGTAAGCCATTTATCATGAGTAATTTAGTAAATTATTAAATTATGTAATTTTTGAATAAAATGTTTGTATATGTTTAGATATTGCTTTTTATCTGCTATTATCATGCAAATAAATTCTGATATGTTATTTCGTTCATTTGAAAGCTTAAGAAAATTATTTTTAGATTTTAGATAAATTCTGCATAACTCATAAAATAAATAAATAAATAAATATGATAAATAAATAAATAATGATAACAATAGTAATAATGATAGTAGTACATGAGATAATAATAAAAATAATAAATTAACATTGTTTATGCAAAATAATTAGTTATGATATATATATTCAAACCATAAATTAGTAAAAAAAAAATATTTGATATTAATATTATTAACATAGCTAATATGATATGAATGTGTGCCTATGCTAAGTTAACCTAAAGAATTTTATGGATGATATTTGAATAAGAAGTGAAAATAAGTTCTGAATAGTCACCTGCGGTCCACTATGATGTGACTTTGTGATATAATTTCTGATACCAGGATCCACCTCCACAGGGGATATATGTGGAGGATACACCTTCATCCACAGGGTTAAATGTGGTGTTCTGTTCTGGCCCTCATCTATAGGGATTAAATGTGGTGTTCTGTTCTGGCCCTCATCCACAGGGATTATATGTGGTGTTCTGTTCTGGCCTTGTCACAGGGATATATGTGGCCATAGTTTTGACCATGGCATGTTTGTAATAAGATGAAATGTAAATGTTAATGATAGTGAATTATAAATGTGATGACTTCAAAACTTGAAACTGAAATTTTGAGACATAATATGAAAGTTCTGACATATGAAAGTAAGTAAATTCTAATATGTAATATTCTTGAAATTATATGATATATTTTATATTAAGCTTACTTATTGAGTGTAAACTCATTAAACTCATGTTGATGTTTTTAAGAGCCAAAGAAATGAAGAGGGATATGGATAGACTGAAGCTGCTATCAGCCTAGTTTAGATATAATTTATGTTTACCAGTTTTGCATGTAGTCCAAACATTTACTTTATTTGAAATTGTAATAAGAATATGACATTTTAATGGCATATTAGTTGATTGACTTTTGATTTAATAATTGCTTCTGTTACTGAACGCCTTGCATGCCTAGCATGCGGCGGGTTGCCACCTTCTAGATTCACTCTAGGGTCTGGGGCGTGACAGGTATCTACACAATTATCAAAAAAATTTGTCCTTGACTAGATGACTAGGATCTAATCTACAATACCTAATCATTAAAAAGTTACAAGATTTGGAGATTAGTAGTGTATGTATTTTATAATTAAAAAGCATATATTATTAGTGTTATATAAACTATTACTAGATGTATAAATGAGGCATAAGTAATGAGTATGCATATGCAGGTCATATTATTATTATTATTATTGTTGTTGTTGTTGTTGTTATTGTTATTGTTGTTGTTGTATTGATAGTAAGTAGTTAAAAAATAATAGATTTTGTTCAATGATTTAAATCATTAAGGTAAGATCCTTGTTCATCTTGTTAAGATTGATTTTATTTGAGTTATCATGCGGGACCCACATGTTAGCTCTATTTTTTTGAGAGAAAAAAATAATAAAAAAAAGCTAGAAAGGCCATCATAAAAATAAAAATGCTAAAAAGAATATCTTATAAACAAATCTTTGTTTTATTTGACAAAGTCCGCATTGGTAGGTACCTACAAAAGTTTATTATGATATTTAATAAGAAGATTGCTATAATTAAATATTTAAATTCATTGACCTATTGAGTCAATGGCGCATCAATTAGAGGGCTTGGATTAATGGCCAGCACCATCTCTTCTTCAAGACTTGTAGCCTCAAATTAAACTTGCTGGATAGGGAGAGGGATTTTTACTTGCGTTTGCCAGTTGATTCCTGTCATCGATCATCTGAAATATTTAATGCTGGTCACAAGATGAAAAAAAAAAAAAATGGCAAGTTGAACATTCAGGTGGTTAGATTGGAGATTGCCAGAGTTTGTGGATCTTAGTATTCTTCCTTCGTCTACCTGTTTTCACAGCACAGCCTTATCCGTTTTTACCTCTTCTTATTTTTATTTTTTTTTTTCTTTTATTATTAAAAAAAAAAAAAAGGACCTGGGGAGTTGCTCTCAAAAAAACTCCTGCCGAGGCCTGGTCCAGCTTGATGCTAAAGAATATTTATTGACATATGGTTCCAATCGTCAATCGGTGCAAATTGCGAATCATGTTCTTGGTCATGTTTCTACTGCGTGGCATCACTGATCTTAAAAACAGCATGGGGGGGGCAATTGGTTCTTATTCTCTGGGATTCGGTGGGCTGGGAGGCACTACCAGAACTAAAAGAAGCGTTTCTGGAACGAGGAGAGAACCCGACTATGGAAGAATATGCCCGATAGATGCTCGCACTGGTCACCAGCATCTTCTAATAAATGCTATCTATGGTCAAGTCAAGAGCCAGCTGGTATTATGTTTATTAAGACGGAATTAGGTACAGTTTTTTTTTGTTTTTTTTAATAATTTGCGACCATATCTCTTATTTAACAATTGACACCTATACAATCATTATATTTAACAAATACTATATATTTTTTAAAGAAAGAAAGAAAAAAAAAGATAAATGCATGTATAATTATACATATATTGCATATTAAATGAAGAATCAAATGATAAATACTTAAAAAAATAAAAATAATAATAATAATAAAAAGAAGACTGCATTGAAGTTTTGTTCTTTCGATTAACATATTTTCGTGTACCACCCAGTTTTGCAGAGTATCAATGTTGACACAAGCCCCTAGCGGTCCCGAAGGAGTATCAACTTAGAGGAGGGGCGAAGAGAGCAGCTTGAGTGCGAACAACTAATTGCTCAACTACATTAAGTACATTCATCTATGGACGTTGTTAACACACCATTTCTGGGGTCGTCATCATCTACTCATCTCCTCCAAGTCTTGGATGAGATCCGGTCTTGTCATTTTCTAAGCTCTTCCAGCGCTCATCTTCCAGGCTCGTCTACGACGAGGACCGCGTCGCGCCAGTTTACAAGGGCCACGCTCGTTTTCGTGTACGCAACGATTTTTCACCCGTGCTGGATTTCACGCGGAATTTTTTTATTTTTAATTTTTTGGAGTGACGTATGACCTAATTTCCGGTTAAATAATAATAATGGAAACACCCTTTGCCCGGGGATTGCATTGGTCTTTATATATATATATATATATATATATATAGCACAATGCCATATTGCTGATTCCTAATTTGTGTATCATGCTCTACACATTTTGGTGGCCCTATTATTCTAAATCCAGTGATTAAAAGTCAAGGGAGGACGTTGTTCCCTTGGGCCAAGCGATTCCATTCATCCTGGTCATGGTGGTCATAGTCATCCTGCGGGGGCGGACGATGGGCCACCAACAGCCAATCCATTTGGCCCGCTCCGTTTCCAATTACAACGCTGCCCTTCCTCCTCTTCCTCTTCCTCTTCCTCTTCATCGGAGCCGATTGGGGAGTGGATAGGATAGAAGATGAGGCACGGCCACTCGATCATCCACTGATAGCGGACGACGCCAGTCGACTTCCCTCCTCCTCCTCCTCCTCCTCCGGATTGATATAGACCCGACAATAAATAAAGAGGCCTTCGCCTTGCTCGGGTTGAGGAAATGGCTTAGAGGAGAGGAAAATAGAGAGCAGCTTCGCCTGGACCCGCACCCCACTGATAGTTCTGTCAATCGGCCCGCCCGTAGATAATATTATAATATTATATTATATTATATTATATTATATTATCATTTTAAAAGAAGAATTCCAGGCAGGCGAGAGACGTTTCTTCTCTTGCGCCGCTGCAGGTAAGAGCGTCGTCGGGTTGGGAAAAAATAAATAAATAAATAAATAATGGAAAAGGAGAGGGGAAAAAAATAAAAATAAAAAGGGGGTTGGGGGGGGGGGGGGGGCTAAGAGAAGAGAACACCACCTCCAGTTCCCGGATCCTGCTGCATCCTTGATGAAAGGGTGCCGAGGTTAGGTTACAGTAGAGGCTCAAGGTTCATTTCTTCTGGATTCCTCCTCGCCTGGCCTCGGCCTCGCCTCAGAAATTTTTGCGGCCTCTGTTCCCAAGTTCCAAAAGAGGAAAAGGTCGAAAGCTCCGGATTTCAGTCCTGGCAAGGAGTGGAGCAGATGAAATTTAATTGGGTCCGAGGGGTCTTCCTTGTGGGATCAGGATCAGACAATCGAAGAAAGACGACGGCCTGTTCTGATCGGCCCCTGGGTTTAAGAATCGAGGGCATCCACTCATAGATAATTCTGCTCCTCTGCCCGCTCCATTCCTCGTCCGATCACCGGAGGAGGAGCTGCTGCTGCTGCTGCTGTTACTGCTCATCAAAGAAGAGGAGGTAGTAGAAAAAGATGCTTGGGTTCCGCGGCGGCCTTCCCCTCCTCTTCCTCCTCCTCCTCGTCGCCCTCTCCTCTTTTCCCTCCCTCATCTCCTCTTCCGACTGCCAGCGGACTTGCGGCTCCACCGCCGTCCCTTACCCCTTCGGCTTCTCCGACGGATGCAACATCACTTTAAACTGCTCGACCAACCACACCAAGATCCAACTCGGTGAGTTCCAGGTGCGGAACATCACGCCCGACAGCCTCCTGGTGGACCTCCCCCCAGCCTGCAACCGCCACGTCAACGCCATCAAAAGCCTCTTTGGAACCAACTACGCACTGACCCGGAGGAACGGCCTCTTCCTCCGCAACTGCACCTCCGACCACCCGAGTTGCCTCGTCCCCACCTACCTGCTCTCCCAGAAAGATCTCGACAGCTGCGGCGACAACACCACCTGCTTCTCCGACGATTGGAAAACCGACGATTTCCTGGCCGCCAAAAAAATCACCGCCTCCGGATGCAGATACCTCGTCACCTCCATTGGCATCGAGCGGGACGCCAACGATTCCCTGCAGCTGCCGGTCGTGCTTTACACGGCGGTGGTGGAATGGTGGCTGGAGGGCCAGTGCCGGTGCTCCCCTCACGCCAACTGCACCAATCTCACCTCTCCGGTCACCGGGAAGCCCAGTTTCAGGTGCAAGTGCCTCGAGGGATTCCAGGGGGACGGATTCAACGACAGCCTCGGTTGTCAGAAAGGTCAGTCTGCTCTCTCCCTCCCCTTCAACCCCCGCGCCCGCGCCCCCCCACAAACAAACCAAACCCAAAAAAAAAAAAAAAAAAAAAGAAAAAATCCTCAACTCCTATTAAGTTCAACCCCTCTCCGTGGAAAAATTTCCGTTCTTCGCCGCTCCCTGCTTGGGCCTCCCCGCCGTCGTTGGGACGGTGGAGAAGACCGATTCTGGCCTGACGCGCGCCGGGAGAGACGACCCCTGCCGGTCTTAGGGGTACATTAGTCATTTGCCCTAGTCTCAAATGGCGAGTAATCTTCCTGCCGTTATTAGCGCAATTACAAGGTAAATATGGAAGAGAAAAAAAGGAAATTACAAGGGAAATATGGAAGAGCAAAAAGCAAACTGATTCGTTACAGAAAGAAGGGAAACAAAAAAAGGGGGGCCCATGGACTCGATGGGATGCTTCCAGAATAGGTGGGAAAAGGGGTGGGCCATGGACTCGATGGGATGCTTCCAGAATTTGCCACCATGACACCCTCCTGCTCCTTGATTTGTTCATTTTGGACTCGCCTAACCTTTGTATCGATGACTGGCTGGGAAGGGGGGTGGTATTCCTTCCCGAATGGTCACGCTGCCGTTAGTCGCCTCTTCCCTCCTTTATTATTATTATTATTATTATTATTATTATTATTATTATTATTATTCGTCAACTGCTACCGGCCAACCGCTCCCATCCGGCGCACGCTAAATTCGGCCATCACAAGTTGGAGGAGGAGACTTAAAAGCCCTGGAATATCACAAAATTAGAGTGCAGTCACGGCCCGCAGCGAAGGCGGTGGAAAAAAGAGTGCAGTCAATGGGTCCCAGGAAGACTAATTTAATGCTTCCATGCGGACCCTAATTGCATTCATTTATTGCAGAGCCGCTGACATTTCAAACAAGCAACCAAGTCTGCCCTTCCAAGCTTGGTTTGTGGCCACGACTGAAAGATATATGACTGACAGACAGCTCCTCCCGTGGTCGAAATCGGTGTGCTGACGAGACTGTAGAAATTACGGACAAAATCCAATCACTTATCCTCGGAGCCATATGAATTTAATTACTGATTCTTAACATAGTCAGATGGTCGGTTGGATTAGATTAGCAAGTGTGGCTTGTATAACTTTTGGTTTCACCACTTGTTTGTTGCAGTGACCAATTCCAAATGCAATCCTTCCAAGTTCGTGTCAGGGACCTGTGGAGGAACTGCCAGAGTTGGTGTTCTGATTGGAGGTAATGTTTCTTTGCGATGTCCTACAGATTTAAAGTTGTGGAAAGATCAACTTCCCATACTGATATCAAACTTTTGCAATAAGAGTAAAGCCCAAGACTCATATAAATTGTATTCGCGGTACTTTAACAGAACATAGTCTGTGGAAAGCATTAATAGATTCTTCAAATCCAAATCAGATGAACCAATTCCCAATGCAGCAGACCCCCTTATTTTAATATCTTCGAAGAGATGATGCATACCATCGAACCTATTAGAAGAAAAACAGAAAGGAAAAAGGCATAATGTGCAAGAACTCAGAATACAAGTCTCTGATTATGGTGATATTATTTTGCTTTTATCTAATAAGTAAGATTTTATCATGTTGTAAAACTACTGCTTTTTATGGTCCGCTTGGCATAAAAAAAACACAAGGTAGGGCAACGGGGACTAATTTATTTATCAACTTGTACCTAACATAGTAACTTAAATCAATAATAAAAACCAGTTCATCAATTAGTTAGGCACCGTGACGAAATTTATCCTAAACTTGCTTCACTCTGATCTCTAAAATGGGATCTGAATTATTCACAGAGTCAGTATGAATCACCTAACTTACCCAAATGCAAAACTGAATCACCGAGTTCAGTTGGTGTCTAATTTATACTGCATTAACGCATTTTAAGTGTTGCATATACATAATGTTTGCCAGCCTTTTTTTTTTTTTTTTTTCCGAAGAAAATGTAGTATTACTTCTGAACCGTTCAAATCATTCGCCATTACAAAATTATTTGCTCTCAGAGTTTCTAGCATAGCTAACTACTATTAATCGTCATGTTAACTTCATGCTTCTCTCAATCATATGACCTTAATGCTACACGAACTCTTTCTCTGAATTTCTTTTTTTTTTTTTTTTTTTTTGATATAATAAATAGGTTAGATGAGAAATGGAGGATTCCTATGAGATATAGTTCCTTAATAAATAAGTTCAAGATTAGTTCATCTACCTCGCATAGAAATTTTTGGAGGACGCCAAATCCAAATTTGGTTATTTGTAGGCAAATAACAGCCAAGATGAAGAGTGGTGGTTTCAAATTTTTTTAAGAAAAGGGGCAAGCCATGAAGAAAACGTTACTCAGTTGTTATCTGTTAGATATTCCACTGGAATGTCATGAACGGTTGCAGTAATTTAGACATCATATAGCTGCTTTAAAATGTATGTCTGTGCCATTTTGTGAATCATCTGGTCGCTAGAACATTGGCAAGAAAAAGAAATCTTTTTTTTTTTTTTTTTTTTTGTTTTGTTTTGTATTTTATCAGCTCGTGTGACAATACTTGAGAAAACACATTGCATGAACCCGGCCAAGTTCATTGCTGGGTGATAATTGAGCATGCATTGTGATAGTGAGTGATCATCCTTGCCGTTTCTTTGAGTTCTTCTCTGGTTGAAGCCATTAATTAATTATCTTGGCAGGGTTCATAGGTGGAGCTTCTATAATGGCTGTCCTCGTTCTTGTTTGCTACCTCATCAGGCGGCGCTCCTCTTTCTCGAGAACTCGACAGAGTATGAGGCGCCTCCTATCTGAAGCATCCTGCACGGTTCCCTTCCATCCATATAAGGATATCGAGAAGGCCACGAATGGCTTCTCGGAGAGCCAGAGGCTAGGTACTGGTGCTTATGGAACTGTTTATGCTGGCAAGCTGAGCAATGACAAGCTGGTGGCAATCAAGAGGATCAAACACCGGGATGCCGACGGCATCGAGCAGGTCATGAACGAGATCAAGCTTCTCTCCTTGGTAAGCCACCCGAACCTTGTCCGCCTCCTAGGTTGCTGCATTGAAAGAGGGGAGCAGATCCTAGTTTATGAGTTCATGGCCAACGGAACTCTAGCTCAGCACCTGCAGAGGGAGCGAGGGCCTGCCCTCCCTTGGACCGTCCGCCTCGCCGTTGCGACAGAGACCGCACACGCTATTGCCTACCTTCACTCTGCAATCCACCCGCCAATATACCATCGGGACATCAAATCCAGCAACATACTGCTGGACTATAACTACAATTCCAAGGTTGCAGACTTCGGCCTCTCCAGGATGGGCATGACCGAGTCGTCACACATCTCTACCGCGCCGCAGGGAACGCCGGGCTACCTCGATCCCCAGTATCACCAGAATTTCCACCTTTCAGACAAGAGTGATGTCTACAGCTTCGGGGTGGTGCTCGTGGAGATCATAACGGCGCTCAAGGTGGTGGACTTCAACAGGGGGCAGAGCGAGGTGAACCTAGCGGCGCTGGCGATCGATAAGATTGGGAGGGGCTGCGTGGACGAGATCATAGACCCCTACCTCGAACCCAACAGGGATGCCTGGACTCTCTCCTCCATCCACAAGGTGGCCGAGCTGGCGTTCAGGTGCCTGGCGTTCCACAGGGACATGAGGCCCTCCATGATGGAAGTGGCTGATGATCTGGAGCAGATCAGGCTTAGTGGGTGGGCTCCCTCGACATCAGACGACAACGTCTACATGACAACGGCATCCTCGCTGTGCTCAACGCCATCCAATTGCACTGAGAAATCCAGGGGATCCTCCAAGACTAGGAGGCTGGCTTTAGTGAAGACGGCGGTGCCGGTGGAGGTGGAGGCCGATTCCCCTGTTTCCGTGCAGGAGCCATGGTTCAGTGAGCAGAGCTCTCCTTCGGCCAACAGCCTGCTGGGCAACGTAGTTCACTAGTCTCATGACCTGCCGTCACTACTGCGTACTCACGGTCACGGGAATATCAACGGAGAGCAAGCTTGGTTTCAGCATATTTACCTAGCCTTGGTTACCATCCGGGGGGAAGAGGAAATTAATTATTTAAAAAAAAAAGGCTCAGCCCCTTGGCAGGTAAGTCCCTCTGTATTTATTATTATATATTCCTAATGAACAACCTTCTGTTAGAGCAAAGAATTCAATAAGGGATGGAAATGTTTAGATTAGGGCTTGTGTCGTTAGCCTATTAAGCATAAATGTTATTAGATTGATTGCCAAGTGTAAAGAAGACAACTCTGCCACCATTCGGCATGTCATCGCTTTGTGAAGAGTATGACCACCCTCCCAAAGTGTAGCAACGCGTTATGGTAGGATCGATGTGAAAAAATTTAGAGATGCATACAGGCACTTAAATTATTTATTTTTATTTTATTTTTTTATTTTTTTTAATTCTAATATGCTTCGGAAGATCCATCATCATCATCATCATCATCATCATCATCATCATTTCTCTTTCTCTTTCTCTTTCTCTGATGAGTAGGCTGCTTTTTATCAGTCCATTGCAGTTGGCTTGGCAACCCCCGTGATGTGATCGTCTTGAAAATGTGTTCTTCATAAATATAGATAGAACACTACATGCGGAAGTCTTCTGTGCGCTTCCGTCTGATATCTCAACCTGGTGACAAATTAAGCCTGGACAGGCAAAGGGACATGAATCGAGCGCATAAGTAGCATGAGGATTCTCCGCCATGATGAAAATGGTGACAACATCCGGGTTTAAGGTGTTGTATAAGTAAAGAATATTTTAAAAATCAAATATTGTTTTAAAAATATCTGGTCAGGGATATTTCAAAAATTAAAATTATTTTAAAAATCAGCTTGATTTTTGCGTTGATCAATAAATCCAGCATAATAAATATGGCAAATTTTATAAGCTTGATTTTTTGCATTAACGGACAAATGTAGCTTGATACATGTGGCAAATATTTGAATTCTAAACTTCATATACGTGACAAAATCAAAATAATATTTTATTTTTTAATTAATTACCATTATTCTAATTAATCTTTCGTTCTATTTGTAATCGATTTTCAACTCTATAAATACCTACATGCATTAACAACAATCGAAGCATTCTATTGTATCAGTTTTGGTTCTCTCATCTCCTCTTTTACCTTTCCATCAATTGCCTTTCTTTTATATTGAGGAGTGGATATAAAAAGCCGTATATGTCTTTGCATTGTGAATTTATGCTTGCAAAATATAGTTATTATATTAAGGTGGGTAGGTCGTGATTTTCCCATTGCACCGAGTAATTGTCTTCAAAGGGTACGATTTACTCTTAAGAACAATGATCACACGCCTTAATCGATCAATAAGTATCTTTTTCAAAACTTATTATTTGTTCTGTTAGTTTTACAACATAAGGATTGTTTGGATGGAGGAAAATTAAAAGGGGAGGGGAAAGAAAGAGATATAATGAAATCTTTTATTTAGAAGGAAGGAGAAATAAGAAGGGAGAGAAGAATAAAGTTTACTTATTCTTCTTCATTCCCCTTCAAAAGTCTAAAAGCCTATTTGGTTCGACATTAGATATGAAATAAGAATCGAAATTAAATTCGCTCATTCCTTCCATCTGTTTAGTTTACACAAGAATTGAAATCGGAATTAAATTGATTCTTATTATTGTTGTTTGGTTCTTCCAAACCTTGGAATCAAAATCCATCTAAATTTTTAGTTTTGTTCCTTAGAATTTAAATCCATAGAATAAAATAGTTATCAATTATAATTATTTATTTAGAATAAAAAATATCTTGTTTAGTCAATATCTAGAAGATAAGCACGATAGATTCGTCTTCTTGGCATTTCTTGGCTTCTCTTTTCTCTAGCATAAAAAAAAAAGAGATCGCCAAGGTTTCCATCCTAGGGTTGAATTATAATTTTATTTATTTTATTTTTTTAATATATAAATATAGTGTATACTTCTATCATTTGTCGTATTGTGGATGTTGTGATAAGGGGGCTTATAGGCAACATCGAATAAGAAGAAGAAAGAGGAGGAGATGAGTGAAAAGGATGAAAATAGTTACAGGCATAATGGAAATCATAATTTTAAATAAGAGTCTGTATTTTTAATCCTTCTGTTGCCCAGCTAAGTAACCCAAGAGAAGGGGATGAATTGGGTTCTTTGAAAAATTTTAACAAGAATGTGCAATATTTGCAAAACTATGAAATTATGTGAGAGAGAAGTGTCAAACTTAAAAACAAACAAGAATATCAACAGTAGACATACACACAAGCACAAAGATTTATAGTGGTTCGGTGCTAACCCTTGCACTTACATTCACTCCCCAAGAACCCCTTGGAAATTTTCTCCATTAATTATTTTTTCAATGATTACAACTTAGCTTACTCAGCTAGCTTCTTATTTCCAGGTACAAGAGAGCCTTTACAAACCACCAATTAACGGTTTGGCACACCCTACACAAGTTTCAACCAAGCTGAAATTCAATAGGATACAAGATGAAATAAGTTGAGCAAGAACAACTCCTTAATGAGCAAATAAAAACAATAATGAAACTTTACAGATTTAAAGCTTTTCTCCCTTAAATGAGCTTCACTTATTTGAATGCTAGAATTAAGAGGACTTGATAAAGCTTCTGAAGTGGTTGGTGGGAGCTTTGAATATGCTTCAATGCATTTTCAAACTTCAGCAACAGTAACTTTTCAAAATGAAACATGCTGAAATCTCTCTAAATTTGACTTGATAAATCTCACTTTTTCTCTCTTTTAATACTTCAAAATCCACTTAATCTCTTGCTAATCCATCCGATTAACTTGTATTTATAGTTGGTTGAGGGATTGGACCGTTGAAATAGCCGTTTCCGACCGTTGGAATGTCAGAACTAGCCGTTACGAAGCTTCCCAGGGCGTTAGTCGGCTCTAGAGCCGACTAACCTGGGAATTTCTTCATCCCAGACCAAGTTAGTCAGCTCTAAAGTCGACTAACATAATCAAAGTGTCTGTGGATGCCACAGTAGTCGGCTCTAAAGCCGACTAATTTGATTCTTTCTACTGTTTAGTCACTTGTGCTACAGATTTGACTTGTTAGCTTGCATGTGGGTCGGTTAGAGGTTTCAAGCTTTCATTCCAGGTTCCAGTAGCTGCCGTGGGAGTTAACTAATGTCTCCAAAACTTGAAAAAATCATTCCACGAATAAGAAAACTCATTGTATCAAGGAGAATAAGTACCATAACTTTCAAAACTTAGACTTTCTTCATTTGATAACTTTGCCAAACATCTGAGTTTCACTTAATTTGAGCTTGAATCATCCTTTTCAGATCTTGGAACTCTCTCTCTTGAAGCATAAACTCATTTTGAAGCTTGGAATCCGTTTAGATGTTCTTGGTGACTCTTATATGCCTGCATGTCATAGTGATTCTTCATCAAATTCATTAGTAACCTACTTAATTATTTTATGATCATCAAAATCAATGCGAGGTCAACACCTTCCTAAAAAAATGATTTCTATTTCATATGAAATTGTAATTGGAATTGGATTTTGATTCTGATTTTTATTTCGCCCAACTAAATAATTGGACTCAAAATCAATTATTCCAATATCCATTCTAGAGTCTTATTTTCACAAATCAAACGAGCCCTAAAATTCTTTATCCTTTAAATTGAGGGATAAAAAAAGAGAGAAATGTTTTTATAATTTTTGTTCTATCTCTATAAATTAATTTGAACTTCTCTTACGATAAAGAATATTTTATAATTTTATAAATATTACTTTCTTTTCCTTTCTACTCTTCTTTATCCAAATAAGATGAATGTAAATTACCCCTCCTTTTTCCTTCCTCCTTTTGAAGAAGGTAACAACCTTTCCTTCTTTTCCCTTCCTCTTCTTATCACATTACGAAGAACATGATTTCTAAATTATAAATGCTTGAATATGTAGAATGCCTATGTTTGTTTCATGCAGTAACCTGACTATAAAATGCTGGGTATCTGACATTAACATAATTGGTTGACAAATCAAATTATCAGACATTTGGCTAGAAAACATATTAAAATTCTAAAAGTACTTTTTATTTTACAAATTAAAAAGAAGCAAAAGTAGAGCAATATTTTTAAATATAATAATTATAACATAATAAAATATATAATTAAAACACAACAATATAATATATTATACATATAAAATATAGTTATTATAATTGTATATTATATAAAAATTGTGTAACATTATATTTTAGCATAAATAATTATTTAAAAATATATTATTATGATCAAATATTTATAAATATAATATACATAATATTATTATGATTTAAATAATTATTATAATTATTTAATACCATTAAATATTATTAATAATCAATACATAATATTATCATAATAATCATGACAATTATTTTATATATATATATATTTATTTATTTATTATATTAATAAAAATATTAATATACATTTATAATATAAAATATGTATTATATTTCATAACATATACTATTTATTATATTATAAAATAAATGTAATATTAATATAATAAAAATAATTTAATGATATTACTAAATTATATTGGTTACTAAATTCGTTAGGGCAATTTTGGGTTACAGACGGTTGAATCGGACCAGTGCACCACACAGCCGTCACCCATGAGGTGATGTGAGGTGAGGTTGGGAGAGGGAGAGGGAGAGGGAGAGGGAGATGGTGCCAAACCGTCCAATTCCGCTGCTGACCGAGGCCCGGGAAAGAAAAAACCGAGTTTGGCACGGGTTTTTCCGCTTCCTTTCGCCGGCCGCCACGCGGGGAAGGCCGAAATGAGCGGCTAGCTCCACTAGCTTCCTCCCTCCCTCCCTCCCTCCCTTCACGTCACGTGGAAAGAGTGGAAAACGAATCATCAAAAACCGCATATCCCACCTTGCGACTGTTTGAATTCCATTGCTAGAACATTCCTCCTCCTCCTCCGTTCACTCCATCGCTACAGAACAAACTACACATTCGCGGATCCCGCCGAATCTCCTCCCTCGCTTGCTCGGCGGATGATGCATCCACATGTAGACGACGATATATGCCGCGAATCTTCCCCCTCTTTGTGCCTGCCGCGAATTTTCCTCACTTCTCCTCTTCTCTCTTTCTTTCGTAATCATGTGTGCAAAATATATATATATATATAAATATAAAGCGGCAACAAGGCGAGCCATATAGCAAACCCTCCCCTTCCTCGTGATAGCTTCTCTCTTGCCAAACAGAGACACAGAGAGAGATAGATAGATAGAGAGAGAGAGAGAGAGAGAGAGAGAGAGAGATGGCAGGGGCAAGCAGATTGGTGAGGACTAGCAGAGCGCTCCAATCATCAGAACTCATCCCTTTTTCCGATTCATGTCGCCTCCCGTCTCTCAAGTTCCTGCGTAGTGGAGGCGAGCCACCAGGCTGGCGAGGAAGAAAGAGGGTGGCGATTTCTCTGGACACCGCGGTGATTTCACCTGAACGGAAGCGCGAGCCTTGTTTCTTCGAAAAGGGAATGGAGATCATGAAACTCTCGTCTTCCCGCATAGCTCAGGTAGCAGGGCTGGGTCTCGGGCTCTTTGGTCCGCCGCGTTCTGAGATGCTCGTCGAGAAGGTACTACTCTTTCCTCTGCTGCTCTTGCTATTGCTGCTGCTGCTGCTTCTCTCCCTCTCGCCCGCATTCTCTCCTCACCTATATCATCATCATCATCATCATCTGCTTGCCTTGCCTTGCCTTGATCAGGGGATTATTGGATGCCGATCCTTCACACTTATAGCGGTTGCAGGATCCCTGATTGGCTCAGTCTTGTGTTTTGTTGAGGTAAAAATTAATGGCCTGCATCTCTCGGTTAATGATGTTTCCGATTCATGGTCGTTTTCTTCCCCCAGATTCAAACTCGAAGGAAAACACTAACACACACACACACACACACACACAAGCACCTGATTTTCCATTGATGGTGGATCGAGTATTGAACATTGCGACATTACTTGCGACGTTTAAATTAAATTTCCTTCCCTTTGATGGATTACAGGGTTGCTTCCTTGTTCTGGAGACATTTATAGAGTACTTCCACATGATATCTCATCGGGTGGATCAAGGAGGCATCGTCCACCTACACCTACTCATAGAAGCCCTCGGTACAAATTCCTTCCACTTTTACCAAACCATTCATTATCTGCTGCTGCTGCTGCTGCTGCTGCTGCTGCTGTAATCTTCAATTCAAATCAAATCCGTGCTGCTTCTTATTCACCACACAGTAACCTGTCCATTGTTTTGACAAAATATCCTTGGCAGACATGTTTCTCGTTGGAACTGCTCTGCTTACGTTTGGGATGGGGATGTATGTCATGTTCGCGGGCTCATCCCAAATGATACAGAATCGGGGATGGCAGATTGCTGAATCCAGTTTTGGCTCGTTTAACCTCAAGGTTAGACTTTTATTTGTTCGGCTAAGGAACACTCATGCTCTTTGATATTTCCCCAGGAATCTCATAATATTGCTAAATCATTTTCAGAAGCTTGCAAAGACTATGGAGATGCGGTCAATATCAGAGGCAAAATCAAAAATTGGGCATGCCATACTATTGATACTTCAAACAGGGGTGTTAGAAAAGTTTAAGAATGTGCCCCTGGCCAGTGCCTTGGACCTAGCTTGCTTTGCTGGAGCTCTTTTCATCTCCTCAGCTTGTGTTTTCCTCCTGTCCAAGCTCACTATGCCCCCAAGCAAAATTAGATGTACATAATTCATCGCGGGCTACCAGACTTGAACAACGGCAGCGAGATATAAGAGTAACAACGGGGTATATGCTTGCAGAAACTTAAGACAGGAGCACGTTCATATTGATAAACATATATTTTTAAGTATGAAAAGCAATAATTACAAAGAAAATATATTTGAGATGCCTTATTTTTCTTGACATTTTCTCCCACCCTTCTTTTACATCAGAATAAAAGGAAAAAAAAAAAAAAAATCACATGAATTATGCTATATTTAGTTTGATTGCAGAGCCATAATATAGTGCTACCTATATGGTTAAAAGAATCATGCCTTTCTTCCCTTCGTTTCTTGGCACAGATCAATACATTCCTGTAATCATTATTTACAATCGCATGAAATCATATAAAAAGAATTAGAAATAATATATAAAAATTACAAATTGCCAACTAATGTATCAATTCGACTTGCCTTATGTCAAGTCTCTTGATCCGAAACTCGGTCTAATGTATCAATTTGACTTGCCTTATGTCAAGTCTCTTGATTCGAAACTCGATCTAAAGGCAATTACGATACGGCTGCATACTCTTAAAGCGAATCCTAAGAGCATGCAAAATCTACTAAACCTCACAACTTATACAATGTAACAACAATTAAGAAAACATAAGCAGAAACTGTATCTCATATATCCCATATATCTCAAAAATATTGTCACAATGTTAATATACTAGTATATAAAAGTGTCTAAGTATCATTCTCAATTACATATCACAGTAGCTAATCAACATCAGATCATAAATAAAAAAAAACAAAATCTAAGTCTCGCTTCTAGTGCCCATGTCCTACTCTGAATCTAATAAGTATGCATCATCGCCGCCCTTTAAAAAATTATAAGGGGTTAATGAGCTAAAAGCTCAGTATCAATTCTACGCATATCATTATGAATATATTAAGAAAATCAAAATAATATGTATATTAAAATAAATTTTTATTGAAAGTAACATATCTACAAAACTTGCAACAAAAATCATAAAACCATCCATGATCAAATACCAACATAATCATACCAAATATCATCATAACTAAATGCCAACATAAACCATATATCCACATTACAATTATCCGCATACTGATGATACATACTAACAAACCTCATGTCAGTAATTTGTGTCTAACAATCTAACATGGCAATATACACACGCAGAGGTTAGTTCTCATACTGGTGTTCAACATTTTAAACTCAACTATGTCATATCTACAGACCATAACTAGCTCTACATCGGCCTCTCCAGCCCTCAGCCTTTCTTTGGTGCCACTAGTTTAGGTCAGTAAAGAATCACTCCGATACTATCAGAACTAATATCATGTATCAATAGTAAACATCAGATTCACATTCTCTATCCATCCATAACATTACACTAAGTTACTCTCATCAACATCATACATAAAAGCATACTAAAGATACATACTAACAAACCTCATGCTAGTAGTTCGTGTCTAATAACTTAACCTGACGATTTATGTATGCATAAATTGGTTCCTATACTAGTCTCATACTAGTTCTTAGCGTTTTAAACTCAATAACGTTATATTCACAGATCATGGCTAGTTTTATACCCGCTTCTCCAGTTTTCGATCCTTTTTCGATGTCGCCGATTTAAGCCAGTAAGGAGTCACTCCAATACTGCCAGAACTAGTGCTACATATCAATAGTATTCATGCCTAATGTT
The DNA here is from genome assembly GCA_017589505.3 of Metroxylon sagu. Taxonomy (NCBI): domain Eukaryota; kingdom Viridiplantae; phylum Streptophyta; class Magnoliopsida; order Arecales; family Arecaceae; genus Metroxylon; species Metroxylon sagu. The sequence continues at coordinate 529,424 of JACVBY030000424.1, read as the reverse complement.
TCAAACCTAGTCATGTCATATCCACAGGCCATAACTAGCTTTACATCGACCTCTTCGGTACATTGCTTTCTCGATACCATCAATGCCACATCTTAATGACTAGTTCATATGCCCACATCATAACAACTTATATCCAAACCAATACCATAATCAAAATAACATTCCACATTATACTTATAAATCTCAAGTCAAAACCAACCAAAAATAATATTTCTTAACATATGTAGTAGCTCTACATATAAATGATCGTGCATAATTAAAACAAGCTAAAAAATACAACAATAAATTCATAATATATGCATGCATGCAGGACATAAGGCATACAACATAAAAGTAAGTGCAGAACTCTTACCTCAAATCGCTAATCCATAATAACTAGCATAATGCTTCTCTAATATCAATTAACAATGATCACCTACAAATATTACCATGTTCAATTTAATTCTCAAAATTATATCATTAATAAAATTACTAAAATACCCCAGTTATCCCACATATCATTATTTTTAAACATAAGTGAGCTTAATTATTTTATTTTTTTTAGCTAAGGTATAATCAACTCAATACCCTTTCTAATCCAAGTTCAAACCCTTCTAATAAGCATTAATTGAACCTACACTAGCTTAAGTAGATTAATCAAAGCTTAATTAAACTATTGGGTTTATTAATTAGAGTTTAATTATGTTAGTTAGGGTCCAATTAGATTAACCCAGCCTAAACTAACTTAAACCCATGCTAATTAATCCTGAATTAGCTTTCTAGTTCATTAATTTGGATCAATTTGGGTTCTGGATTAGTGAACCAGACCTAAATCTTAATTCTGGTTCAATAGGTTTACAGGGTCATAATCTGAGTTAGGTGCTGATTCATTGAACCAGTATTAATTCTGGCTCGGATTCAATAGACTAGGCCTAGACTGAGTTAGACTAGTTTGGCCTTTAACTCGTCAATAATTGTATTTTTAAGCATTTGAACCAGTTTATTGGGTTGAACCCAATTAAACCGGACTGGATTAATTTAACCAAGACCGATCGCTAAAGTTGAGAAGCCGAGTTTGTCTTCATCCCAAAAAAAAAGTCCCGATACCCCACCTCCTAAACCTTTTCCATGATCATGATGATGGCCACTGGCGACTCCTTCCTCCTGGAGATGGGCAGCTAGAAACATGACAGCTAACGTCAAGGTTGGCATGGAATCAGTGGCCTATCCAAGTTCTCCCTAGAAACTGGATCAAGAACGGAGGCTTTCTAGCCTTTCTGACCATGACAATTGGCAATGATTCACAAAGAAAAGAAGATCTGAGACTTACTTGGGAGCCGTCCGGCATCGGAGAGTTCCCATGGCAGTCGCCGGTCATCAGAGTTGGAATCAGAGAGGATCGAACTTGGTGAAGGAATCAGATGGAACTCCCACCCCGCCCACTTCACCACGAAGCTGGGCCCTGTCGGCTACTCTATCCATATCGGGTTCAGCGGCCGGACCTTAAAGGCTCGGTTCCAGGCTGCGATGACGTCGTAGTGGTAGTCGGTGTCGGCCGAGTTGGGGATGGGGATGCAGGCGAGATCGGAGAGGCGGACTCCGCGGGCGAGGATGGAGCGGTTGAAGGCCAGGTTGGTGAAGGGCCACGAAGAGGAGAGGTCATGTAGTCGACGGTCATGGTGGGATAGCCGGAGGCGGGGACGAGGTGGATGGTGACGGCACCGAAGGAGAAGTTGTCAAGAGAGTATGTACGAGTCGCCGCAACGGCGGCGCGGCGCGCGGATAGAGAGTCGCCGGGGCGGCAAGTGAGGACGGCGGCCTTGGGGGGCTCGTCGAGGGCGAGGGAGTGGATGACGAGGGAGGAGGGGGAAAAGGAGGAGGAGAAGAGTAGAAGAGAAGGCTGCTTCGGCTCCCACTTTAATTTGCTGGTCATAAATGAGGATTAGGTTGGTTAGGAAAATGGTTTTAAAATTTGCTGAGAGATTCGATTCAGGCTACAACATTGACCGTAACACCTACTAAATCTTAACATAAATAAAATTATCTATAAAAAACTAAATTTGTATATCATAAAGTCTTTTTTCACTGATTCATAAAAATTTAGAATATTAATTTAATTTTATATCAAATGACACGTCATATTATAAAGTGAAAAAATTATGATATGTGCTCACTTACTATCTATTGATTTTTATTCGAATTTTTGAGTCACATGATTTTGATTCGCTAACAGATTAACTGAATATTCCAATGGATGAAGAACTCTATACGACAACACCATTTTAGAGTGCGAACAGCAATGTCTGCTGATCCTAACCAGAAACCTATCAAGTTGGACCCCTTTGTATTCATTTGCTGCTGCTGAAGTTGGTTTCCCGGCCACCCCTGACCAGCCTGCAGTAAGTAATGAGCCTTAGAGGTGATGCCTGGACAAATCATAGCAACTGCTAATATCGCATCACTGTCCAATGGATGACCTACATGGGTAACATGTTCTTCTTCGGCGTTATCAAATATGACCTCTTCCAACAATGTACGAGTCTTCTCGTAGGTGCCGGCTGTTGTCATTCACTTTTTCTTTTTGACGCAATCAACACTTCTCAACTCCCAATAATATTGGCTGATGACATCCAACTTGGTATGCGATGATAGCGCAATGTGTAATTTAAATTTAAACCCCCCAAGATGTATATTATCATTATATTGCAATTCTTTAACCCACAAAATGTTCAACACCGAACACAGGAAAAACTGGGGGAAAAAAATAATCAAACTGCTTATGGGAAAGAAAATCATGATAAACAATCCTTTTTCCTCATTCTGATACACAAGATGATAAGTCCATCCAAAGAGGAAATTATACTCGCATTATACACTGCATAAAATTTTTTCACTAGTCATTCTGCAGAAATAGAATAGATGTTCCCATTCGATCAAGAGTATTAACCAATTTTTTTGATACAATCTGTCCTTGGTAATTAAATAAGAGACAAAGGAGGAGATGACGAGTAACATGATAAGAAAAAAAAGATGGGAAGGGTAAAGGGAACCAAAATTGAATCAATTCAATTTAGTATAAGAATAGAATAACATATTGAAAAGAAAAAGGCAAAGATGAAAGACTGTTAACCCTTAAGGATAATAAGCAAATGCTACGCCTGTGTCTACATTGAAGCTAGAAGATCTCTCATCTCTGAAGCTGTGAGAATAGTCTCATTTGGATAAATTTTCATGACTAGCTGAAGAAAACTTCCATATTTGTCCAAAAACTCTTTCTGCGGGGTGCCACAATAATTCATGCATCAAACATTGTCAAAACAGATATTTTCAAAAGTTAACCACTTTTAAGTTTTAACATTCTAAATTGCAATTAAGGTTCACAAAAACAAACATAAAAAGCAGTATAATTGACCAGCCTTTATCACATTAATATTGATTTTAAATAACCATAATTTGCATCCATACAAAGGGTTTCTTCAAGCCGAACAATATATATTCACTTCTTGCTTGTGCGTGCATGCATGTGTTTTGTGTTTGATATACTAAGGGTGTCTATGGTTTCTTTAATCCAATCCCACCAGCTTTCTCTTGGGTTTGGCAATCCAGTCTTTTTAGGCATACCAAACCAACATTATGATGAGACCCATGGTCCCCTAACATGCAGTGCATGAGGATGCATATTCCCTAACATGCAGTGTATGAGGATGCACATATGCAGTCCCCTAACCACATAATGTTCCCTATATGCATATGCAGTCCACACAATGCTCCCTATAAGCAACTACCATATGCAGTCTGCCTACATATGGGGTAAAAATAGGATTTGATTAGTAGCATGCGAATGAATATACATGCAGCAGGATTAGCACTATAGCTACGTATACAACCTACTTATCATCGTGTAACTGCATATATTGGCCCTTATACCATTATGCAACTACATATGTAGCCACTTTTATGCAGGCTCAAGCATGTTTTAAATGGTTGGGTTGGATGTGCATTCCAGATGGGCCAAATATGTATGCAATGTAAAAATACATTAATTATGCTATAATTAAAGATATTAAGATTAAATGCTAAGTACAAACACTAATTTCTAGATATCATTTTTATTATTATTGTTATTAGTAATAAAAGTTATCCATAATCATTTTGGTATTTAATACAAGTTATTTATATTTAATATACTAATTCCATATGAACCTGCATATGTAGCAATGTGTATGCAATACACAGTCCCTTCACCACCTACATACCACAATCGCTTTCTAAAACCCCCATGCCCTAATATTATTTGAGACATCCTCGTAGTTATCTTATTTTAAAATGAATTGAGATAGTAAGGGTGGTTTCCTTTGGAAATATTTTATCTCGTAAGTGAGAGATCTTCCACTCCAACATGCCAAGAGTTGCATGCCCTATAGCACTACATACTTCGTTTTGGTTCAGCTAACTTTTCAACTTCAAAAATCTAAAGAAGTCACATCTCTATTGGATCCATCATACAGATTATGAAGCCATTCTTATCACTCTCTTCATCCTTCTGTTCCATAGATCCAAGGAAGTAATCTTTCTGGAGCATCCATTATTCCAAGATTCTAACTAAATCCCTAACAACCCACTATTCCCAGTGGACTTGCAAGTTGAGTCAATCTTGTTATTCTTTGAAGTTTTCATTAGCTCTACCTTATTGGCCAGCACTCTGCTAGTCTCATCAACCGATGCCATGACATTTGGAAATAACATATAGAAGGAACCTACCAGTAAGATTAACTCATTGTTTATAAAGTTCTTTGAAAAATTTTTCCCTATTTCACACATTAATTAATTGCTTTTGCAACCTGTCTAAGCCTTTTTGTTAACATTAGCCTGCTATTTATCTAAAAAGGAATTCAATGGTATCTAAAGCATGGTTTTAAGTCCTAGCAGGATATCTGATGGGACATCGAAATAGATTACTATCTCTCAAAGTATCAAGATGTGACCATCCCACCATTATCCCAGTATCCCAATTAGCACTACCCTATCTCAAGTATCGAGATGGATCAAAATAGCGTATTCTATTCCATGAAAAAACTAGAACAATACCATCCCATAGAATTTAAAATCTTGACCAAAAGTGCATATGCTACATTTCATTTGATAAAAAAATAAAAGCAGCAAGAAATTTGATCATATTGCTGCTTCCTATGGTCAAAACTATCAATCAGGAAATTTAACACACACACACACGCATACACACACAAACAAAATAGGAAATATGTAGACATATACAAGGCAGATGACAAAGCAAACCTTGCATTTATCCCATAATGAAGGCAACAACTCTTCAGAAGTCAAATTTTTTTGCAACTTCCTATACATGGCGCTCACGGTCTTGTCAAGCTGTCAGGAAAAGGGAGTGAATATTATCTATAAAACTCTACAGAAGATTTTTTATAAAAAAAATGTCAGTTTGGTTCTGCTCTTACTCCTGATAAGCTCGATTTCAATGTCTTCCGGAGATCCACTTTGGACATTCCAACTTGAAAAGGAATCTGAAAAGGCAAACAGCAGACACTGTCAGCCACAACAATCAGCAGATGCACATAAAAGTATATAACTTACTTTCTTTTTCCCCCAAAAAAGCAAGAGCACCAAGGATAAATAGAGACAAGGAAAAAGCGGCCCAGGGAAAGGGGGGGTGGGGTTGAGGCGCATTAAAATGCAGAAGTCATAAAAAGGTTCAACAACCTAGATTAAAAAAAAATATTCAGGTGTCGCCTGGTTGGTTGGGTGGACTGGGGCCAACTCATTGTAATCAACAAAGAAACCTAGCAATCAAGTATTATGTTATAATACCTTTATTATTTATTATTTAGTTATTTATTTGAATAAGGTGATAGAAGTCACCACAATTTCATTGAGTGACACCTACATTTACATCTATCAAGGGCATATAACTTTTTAAATAGCTATGAAACAGAATACCCTTTGACAGAACCCAATGCTCTCAAATTACTAACAGGAGAAAGCAAGAATCTATGTTTCACTCACCTCCTCTGGTGGAATTGTGTACGTCAATTCCTCAACCCTACGTGCAAACTGAAATAATTTTTCAAAGTGCTGCAAAGAAGTAGTTCTATACATGAGAAAACCAGCTTCCAAATATGTATTGTCCATTAAAAAATCTCCAACATGGAAACAGCATAACATATGTCTGATGCAACAATCTAATTTTCTAGAAAGGAATAGTAAAAGAGAAATGCAGATGTACTTACAATGTAAATAACCATATTGATATGGCGTAAGCAAGCCTGCTCATAAGATTCACTAGCTTGATGATAGAACTTTGCAAGTGTGGGAACAACATTGGCTAAATCATAAAGACTGCACCCAAATAAATACTCCAAGTCAGTAAATTGATACAATGCTCACTTCAAGATGACATAACCTTTCTTTCAATATGAAAATAAATAGCGGAATAAAAAAAGAAATTAGAGGTAAACCATGACCCTAACCAACAAAACATTATCTTGTGCATTATTAAACAAGACATCAGAAAATAATTAGTTAAAATCTTAACAACCTGTTCTGGAAAGCAGCATAATTCTCTAACAGTACAATGTCTGAATATTTTGGGTCGGTCTGTGCAATCCTCTCCAAAGTGACAAACATTATGCTAACCTGTTCCAAAGTGCCAAATTGTTTTTCTCCAAAGTCAATACATGATGACAAGCTAGCATACAAAACTTTAGCCAGCAAAAAAGTCCTGCATGAATACCTCAAAATATAACAAGCTTTGTTATTCAAAATGGTGCCGATTAACTTTTTGAAAGGACAAGCTACCTTAGTTGCATAGAATTTAAGAAATATGACAAGTCCAAATTACCAATAGATCTTGTGCCACTTCAAACATTTTATTTATTTTATTTTTTGTTGAAAGGAAAAGGAAACATTCGATAAAAAGTGATGAGTGCTGAAGTGATGTCTTTGACCCTAGAATACTCACAATTTTTGTATATGCCTGGTCAACCAAATCCCTTGATTGCCCCTGGATGTATTGCTCCATACGTGTTGCAAGAGAAGCAAATCTATGCATCAAGACAACAAAATCTAAATCATTCTAAGAAATGAAGAATTTAAACATTTACAGTATTTGCTAAATGGAGAGGGAGTAGAACTAATTTTTCAACCTAACAAGAAGATGAAACTAATATGGAAATAATAGATATATGTCCAACCAAAGTCTGTCGTATTGACCTGTAATGATCGTACCATACCGATTGTACCATACTATACTAGTAAGGTACCGATACGGTATCAAATTTCGATTTGATATCAATCGAATTGATCCAAACCGAGCTGAACCACCCTAAATAGTATTGCAGTTATGAATGAGAAAAGAATGAACATCCTGTCTTGATACGAGGTATATACCATACCACATCGAGTCGGTAATGTACCGATATGAGTCTCGATGCTGGTTTTGCAGGCCTTGTGCTTAATTATAACTTTTTATACTTAAGGCTTTCTTGTTGGATACATTCCTTTCAAATTCTATTGCTAGTATCTTAAGCATAAGATTACTTGACGGTGGAGTGATGAGGGTGAATCCCAAACAAGACAATTGAATGCCTCGAGAACCATCCACCACACATACTATAACTCCCACAGTTAAAATCATTTATAGATGATCCTTTTTCTAGATAAGAATTTGAAATAAACCCCTTAGCTCACTAAATATTCAATTACTTAAATTGTAAAATGAACACTACTGTATTATAAATTGATAAAGGCACTTCCTTACTTTGCTAGATGCATATCTATGTATGCTTAAGTGACTCTATCCCCTGCTCCCCAAAGGATGAATTCACCCAACCATGACAAATCCTGCCCTCTTGTCCTTCTCATTGGACCACTGCCACAAACACACTCATATATTCAATGTTAAGAGCTCCAAGAGAAAACTTTAGAAAGAAATCTTACTAGTTGGTTTGGCTGTCCCTCTTAGTGGTGGTTTGGCTGTCCCTCTTAGTGGTGGTTGGGCAGGCCTCTATTCAATCTATATATAAGGATTAGGGAGAGAAGAATGCATATATATATGAAACAATGGGACCTATGATCTATTGACTATTGAGGGTCCCACTTTTCAACGCAACCAGAGGGGTTAGAATTCTTTCAAAAAAAAAAAAAAATGTTTTGACTCAATTAGATATGTTCTAGCTTTGAGAATTACACGTGTATGGTTATACAATTTAAGTGGTTGTCAGTCAGTATCCCAGTTTAAGCTGGCACTGGTCCTACTCTTTAAAATCAAGAAGATAAAAATTTGACAACAGGCCACCTTGCACTAATGCTTGATGCCCATAGTGGAGCAAGAAGGCTTTGGGAAGGGATCAGTAGTCCGATCCATAAGTTGGGGGAGACATAACTAAAGCACAACTTTGCATTAATAATGATATGAATAAGCATAACAACCGAGTCTTGTCAGCCCACAATCACTGTTTAACTGGCATTTGGTTTACAAGGCAGGGATGACCTTAACAAGAACATCTCCCATGCAAGTAGACCAAGAAGACTAAGTTGTAAACATGTGAAAAAATGCTCTTTACAGTTTCGATTTCCCATGGAGTTAAGGAGTCTAGTTCCACTTGATAAGCTAGATTGTTTTTTGAAGGAGAGTTCAGAGGGTTTTCTTCCCCTGTACCAAGGTAAAAAGAAAGTTTACATCCAAAGCCAACAACAGATGAATAGATTACTAAACTCACCATAAACTTAGTTTACAACATCAAAAAGTGGAACTAGATCCATGAATTACGTCAAAAATTGGAACTTGATCCATGATATATCCAAGAAATAGAGAGGAAAAAATCTATATCATGAATTGACTTGCAAAAATTTACAAATTTGGTTTTGGTTTTGACCAACAGGTTAGACTAACAAGAAAATCTCATCCAAAATTAGTCTGTAGATGCATGTTTAAGAAAATAAAATTCAGTGAAATTTTATCAGATGCAATGAGTGCCAAATAACATGCAAAGAGGCCTACAGACTCCCACTTTGAATGCACCACCATGTTCAAAGAGAATTGAGAAATCCAGTAGAGGCCCCGTGACAATTTCCAATATCCATCCAACAAAAATTATATCAGCAATGTGATTCTTACATCAGCATGAGTAGGCAGGCAATACTGGTGGTCCATTAGGGTAACCTTTTTATGTTAAGGGATGAACCGAAATAGAAGAAAAGGTTGTGCAATAATTATTGGAACTGAAGAAAGATCAAGTTATGGAATGAAAACACCTAGTCTAGTGTACATCTAAATAGACAGGCTCACAAGGTCGAAAGATAAATAGGGTCTTGTAATGACTTTGGTAGGCTTCCATTCTTATGATAATCAACAAGCTTTTATCCTTGCATCAATTTTGGCTGCATATTTAAGTAATGACAGAGTAAAATGTTTACACCAATAAGACAATCTGTTAACAACATGATAGGAGACTCCCACAACTCTATAGATCTACTAATTTGTCTCTATCATGTAATCTACATTTCTCATGGCACCAATTTGCAAGCAGAAATTTTTGGTTAGATTTACAAGAAGTTTTAGCCAAGAAAAGCAAACAATATAGGAAGCAGAATCATCAAATCTAGCACTATCAAATAGAAATTAATCAAAAGCATAGCAAGAAGACTGAAAACAGCTTCAACACATTTGACCACACAAGTGAACAGGTTTAAAATTCAAAGACAGAAATAGTTAACCTCGGAATATAGGGTACAATCCCCAGTGGCCGTACATTACGTTCGTGCCTCTCAATCTGATAGCAAGCATCGTCCACAAACTGCAATGAACAGGAACAATTTATGAAATATTTGATTAAGCCAAGTCAAATATCATGTAGCACAACGACCAAACCCTGCTGAAGTGAGCTGAAATTCTGGTCTCCAGGTCATCAAGCAACAGACGCACAAATCCAGCTGCATCAGCTTTCTGACCAGAAAGGTAGCGGTCCGTAATTGCATGCATTGATATGCAGCACATAGGATCAAACTTGCATGCCCAGTCTACCACTGAATAAAAATCTTCCTAATAAAACAGAAAAGTAGCATAACAAGTTACTAAGAATTAATGATATGTCAGGCTATCATAAATAAATATTAACCAATCACAGACAAATCCCATAAAATAATATAATACTATTTTTCTTAAAAATAATAAATGTAAAAAGAGTAAGATAATAATAAACAAGTGGGAGTAATTAAGTGCTCTTATGGAACTAGAAGGTTTTCGGGTCAAATTTGCACTTGAAATAGCATATGAAGAAACATGCAAAATCCCGTCACAAAACTGAGTAGTAATAAGCATGTTGTGCTTGACTTTGCGATAAACTACTAGGGAATTTATTCCCCTCAAATTAATTAAACTCAGAAGGTATGTTAAGGTATCAAAAGCAACAGACATATCCACATCAAACACATACATTGAAGAAGGATGAAGAGTGCCCATGATTGAAAATTATTTTCTTCCAGCGAATATGGTGCAAAACTCTGATATGAGTGTTGAAGTGCAATCAATGAAAATAACCAAAAATTGGTGCTGAAGTGCACACAATGAAAATTATCAAAAGACACAATACAAGATATTGAGTTTACATGGTTGAGTGCTTGGTTTCATTGACATGTAGGGCAACCAGAGGAGCCAACAAAGATTTGTGATGAATGTATTCACACAAAAATCTCCAACAGCCTCAACAGTAAAAACAGGTGAAAAGTGACCAACAACTATTAATGAAGTTTTAACACAAAGTCTAACCAAGCATGTGCCCAAAAGTCAAAGGTAAGTTTTTGTAGTATTCTGTTTAATGCATGGAGACATATTAGGAAATGACCACATCTCCTGAATGATTAGCCAAAAAAATAAAGAATTGAAGGGATCTGCTTTTTTTTGCTTTTTTTTAAAAAAAAAAGAAAAAAGTGCATCAAATGGTGCCAAAAATTATATTTTTTGCTTGCACTCATCTAAGCCCTCTGTCTGTCAATACACCCATGTTATGTGTGCTACTCATGAAAGCATAGCTACACATACTTTAGTGTAGGGCATTTTCACCTATATCCACATGGCTATGGTCATAGAAAGATCACCTGTGTTCCATCAAGCAACTCTTGCAGACATTCATTTAACATTGCCAACTCAGCATTATTGTTACCTGGAAAAAGAATCATAAGGAATGTGTGCTACTTGCACAAATATGAATCACCAAAAGTAGAAAGTAAACATCATATGGGTCATGTGACAATGCTGAGGTCCATTTAAGAACAAAACATAGAAGATTACTGGGTTTGACATCATTTCCATGAGCATCCATCTTGCTTAGATTTTCTTCATTTGTGCCATTAGAACCAGTTCTGTGAACACTTGGAGCATCAGCTGGAGCAAATGTAGAAACTTCAAAACACATAAAATGCACGAAAAAGGAGCTCTGCAATAGCAACCAAAAGAGCATATTTTATTCCATGTATTGATAAGCTTTACTATGAGATCTAATGAATGAATAGCTGAAAACAAATAACCTCATCTACAAGAAGAGGAATAAAGACCGTCAGCATCTTTGAGTATGCTTCAGAAAGTGAAGAAATATCTGCATTATTTGGTGTCTGATTTGAACCCTCAAGCCAAAGATTTGGATTTCTTGAGGCCTTGGTACTTGAACGAAGTTCATTAGCAAACTCACGGACCTGAAAAGCATACATGACAAATTAGGTTACCATCTATATTTACAAATCACGTTCATCTATTTATGCTTATTGTTTTCTTATGGTCTCTACAAAGTATCCCTTAGAAGCTTAACTAAAATGAGTTCCAAAGGAGTTTTTACCAGCTAAGAAACCAGGTAAACCTAGAAGATGGCCAATGTGATAGAGAAGGAAGATTCTTAGCTAACATATTACAGGAACACTAAGGTCCCTATCTATATGCAAAGAAGGTCTTTGTCATAAATAGCATAATCTTGCAATATGCAACTCCCTCCACAAGCTGTACTGCTGTTTTGACAAGGTGATGCTTGCAAGTAAATGTTTGTATTATTACAGAATCAAGCTCTACCCAAAATTTAGTCTATCCAAATAAAGGTTCTTCCTCATTCCCTAAAAAATTACTAACTTCATACTTAGAGGGAAAGGGTTCAGCAAAATATGTTATGAAATTAATGATATAAAAATGCTACCTACGTAACCTACCATTTTATCCCTTCTATTTACGAACATTGGGGAGCAAATCCAGGAGTGCATATATTCTCATTATAGCATGATGATGAATATGTATGCTTACAAGACATGCTGATGAGCATGTCAGCCAGATCATGAGTGTCAATATATAATACATTCAGCAACCCTAGCATACAATCTGTACACACATTCAAAGAATAAAATATAAATGTCTTAACAGCATAGTAGAAGTGCATGTGGGGTATATATGATTTAATAGGTTGTGTACTATCTAACATGCCACACAAACACAAAGTGAATCAATAACTATACTTTTGGCAATAGATTGATAAATTTAGATGAAATTAAAGGCTAGACTTGTCTGTGGGTACAGAAAAATGCAGGGAAGTTGGCAAAACAATAAAAGTGTGAGCCAACGAACAAAGTCTTAAGCATGGATCAAGTCATAATGCTACTATATGCAAATGTGATTGCTGCCAAGGATGACTGCTGACATTTAGTTTTCCAAGAATCACCTAAAATGCAGCATTGAGAAAGGATCTTGGCAAACTCTATTATTTTTTAAAAACTTTGAGCTCACTTACAAGTTACAACCCTATTGGTTAAGTCTTCTCCAAGCCAGAGTCCATGGCTGAAGGTTTCCCACTCTTCTTATTCCCCAGTATGTGGCAGTAAACTAGAGAACAGCAAATTTGAAGGGAAAACCTCCATATTCCTGGACTGTTGGCCATGGTCTCTATCCATTTTCAAACACCTTTAAACCCCTGTCCATCCTCTTTTTCTTCCTTGTAAACCCATGTTTCTCTTCCCCTGTTTAGCTGTTTGTATTTAAAGAAGGCTTTACACTCTTATGGAATTTGTTAGTATCTCTTTAGGAAACAAAAAGTCAATCAAAACTTAATTCAACCTTCCTGCCTATAATAGATGGTCATGATTAGGTAAAAAGAAATCCTTTCAAAGAGAAAAAAAACATAATTTTGCAGATGGGATAAACATGTAGCTGCATTTAGAGGGGGCGAACCACCGCATACATAGTGGGTACCATGGAAATTTCTAGTAGTGGCAGTGGTGCCCCCTTGCACCCCCTGGCTCCACCAATGCATCCCTCATGATTAATTGACTAATGATCTCAAAACTCTTGTGCTTGTTATTCTTTATCCAAATCCAACATAATGAAGTTTGGTCACTGAATGCGACCAAATCTTATCACCTCTTAATTTTGTTCATTAGACCATCCCTTACACAGCATTGTTAGTCAGTAGTTATTTGTATCCTCAATCAATAATTTTTTAGTAGAATCCTCGGTCACTCATTGACACCCTGCATGCTTACTCATCATTTAACAGCTAGGAATCCCCACAACTTCAGGATAACTATCACACATGTGTTGTTGCTTCCACTTCTTCTACCTCCAAGCATACTCCAAAAGTTTTGACCTTTTGGGCCAATTATGTCACAAAATTACTTCCAGTAGCTGCTGCCTTTTCAGTTGCTGTATCTCATAAAGGTCCCAAGAGCACGAAATTTTTTATATGCATGTGATGAATGGAATTGGGTATCGTGCAATTGCCAACACAATCAATGAGTTTTGGCTTCAACATCTCTTCTTGCCAAGTTTCTAGATCTGACACTTTATTTTTTGTCAAAGAAGATTGAACAGCAGATAACACATAGAAGAAAAAAAGTAGAAGAACGGGTCTTATAGTCTCTTATTAAATTTTTTGCACATCAGTTGCACCATCTCCTCCTCTTTCATAACCCTAAGTGACTTGGACTCAGTTTGTTCATTGATTTACTACTGTTAATGATCCCACTTTGAAAATAGTTTATTGAAAAGAAGAAATTTTAGATCTCTGATCTCATTTTGAGTTTCTAGACCCCTTTAGACCATCATATTTTAGTAAAAATGAATCTGTTTGGTTCACCCAACATGTCCAAAAGATGTCCCTCATCATGCCACCTCAAAACACATTATTTTGCTAAAATAGGCAACCAACTTTCAAGTTACAGCCATTAAAAAAATGTACCTATAACCAAAAAGATTGGACGAATTCTAGCAAAATTTCAATTTAAAGATAGGGAGAAAGGGGGAAGAGAGAGACCCCAATTGGCTAACCCAACACCATGACTTGGGCTTGTAATGTTTGAATTGACCTACTTTCACCCCATGGTGTTAGTTCTCCAACAGAGTTGCAATCAGAGGTATAAGCACATATAATGAATCTTCACTTATAGTTTCCATGCTATAACACATTACTATTTACCATGTGATTGAGCCTTATCTGTATTGTTGTATATGTAGTGAGGTATGCTCTTGCATTCAACAGTTCCTCTCGGCAGCGAACACGAAAATACCGCTGGATCTTTCCAGGTATCTTGATCTCCCATAATGCTAAACCTGCCTAGAAGCCTATAGTTGCTAAGGTTAGTTCAGTTGCAAGGAAAATGACAGAAACTAGTTTTCCTTTGAAAATGCCTTATGTCCAGTTATGAGAATTTTAGGAAAAAAAAATATAAGATAGAAAATAATTTTCATATTTGTTAGAAGACTAGGCCTTTTCTGGGGGAAAAAGGTTCTGGAAGTTGAAAATTTTAGTTTGCATGAGACATCACTTTAATTTTTCCTATTTTAAAAATAGAAAACAATATATATATATATATATATATATATTTCTACTTGCTTTTAGAAAAATTCAAAACATATCCATGTTAAGTGTGGTTAACTATTTCAATTTTTGCATAAAAAAAGATAAAAAGATCAGCCCCCCTACTCCAAGAATTGATGGTGGAAGTAATGGTAGTAGGGGAGAAATTAGTGGCAGCAACAGCTATGGTGGCAGTGGTAGTGAAGGCAGCAGGGATGATGGTTGAAAGTGTATCAAGGGGGTGGGGGAGTGCACTTGAAAATCTTGAGTTCCTTTTTTTCAATAAAAAATTTGTTTTCACACTTTTCAGAAATAATGAGAACAGTTTTTCAGAACAGAAAATAGAAACATTAATATAAAATATATTTTTTTCTCAGTTTTCATGTTTTTGTTTTTATTAACAGAAAGTAGAAGAAAAAGGTGATGCCAAACTTTTCCAAAGAATAGGAGCATTTTCTAGCAAATCGGACCAAACTTTTTTGTTCCCCTTTTCCTTTTCTATAGGTTTCTTTACAGTCTAACAAACCATAAACTAATTTATGTTCAGTCCTGTTTCCAGAATTTTTCCATTCAGATTGGTTTCTAACACCAATAAGAACAAAAAATTAGAAAATTTGTAGAAAAACTAAGCCTGCTTCCTCCTTAAAATTTCTAAATCTGAACTTACATCTTTAAGAACCCACGTATTCTATGATAAGTTCATGTCAGATTGCACTAAAAAAACAGTTAAAATGCATCATGGTAATAAAGGTATAAAGTCCTCATTTTTATGCCATTGCATCAGGAAATTTCAACTGAAGTGGATATGGCATCTACTCTTAGGATTTCATGACTAACATTACAATAGACCATGGGCATATCATACATAAACATAAAAGGAGAGATAAATTGAAACATGACCAAAAGGAGTGTTTGGGCACCTGACCTCTCGACGAAATAGCAGGTTAAGAGAATGACAGTAAGCTTTCCTCAAAGGGCCGAGACAATTCTTGTCAAGATTCTACATTATTCATAAAAGTTGAATGTGAAATTATAAGACAAACTGAAACCAAAAGGTCTTGCTCAAATCTACTGTTTCTTAAAAAGTACATACCTTTATGTGCTGGAGAAGTCGGGCATATGTTCTGCACTTGTACCTAAGCTCTGCATGGTCAGGCCTTTTCAACTGTCCTCGCTGCATGCATCACAATGGACAACCTCAGCTTGAAGTTTAAAAAGACTAATAATTGATGAAGGTAAAGAGATTACCTGAGAAAAATAGCTCTTATCATTTATCATAAAATCCACGAGACTAGGAAAGTAATTCCTTAAAAATTCTGATGCTCGTCTAACAAATGTACATTTTAGTAATATAAATTCTGCACGTTTTTCCTTGACCTGTACAGATTAAATTTGTTAAATTTGCTTCAAATCCATTGCAAAGACAACATAGAGTAACTAAAGGAGTGTGCGATATTTATGTCATCTGTGTTTTGATGTCTGATCAGTGACTGGTTTATTACCCGATTCCACAAAAATTTCCCCAAAATCAGTAAATAAAAACACTAATTTGTTATCACAACAATGAAAACCAAGATAAATAAGACAACAATAAGAAATAACAAAGCAGAGTATTCCTAATAGCCTCATTTACACCAACCATAATCTATTTTCCATACATACATACATACATACACACATGTGTGCATTTGCATAAGTATATATCCATGTGTGTGTAATGGGCGACTCCGATGGATTTCTCTAAAAGTTTGCATATTCAGCCATTTAGAATCTGTTAATATAAGCAACACCAGAAGACATACAGCTCGCAATTTTGCATAGCATGAATCCAAATTAGGCACTTCGAGATTACGGATAGCATCAGTTAACCATTCACATGATTCGATGTTTTTAATCATGTTTGCCTCATCGAATGAGCCTCCTGTCAGAGCTGCTTCCCACTGCCAACCATGTATTAAATTGGATATTAGTCTTACAAAAAATTACAAAATAAGCTCTTGAAAATTGACTCCCATCAAATTGCGTTGGCAATAAGTATTTAGTGGTTACATTACAAACAGACATACCTCAGAAGGAATTTGCAAGCGTTCAAGTAACTTATCAAGTTCCCCAATAAGTAATTTGTTATTAACAGATTGTAACTCCAATTTATTGTTGCGCGATTCTATCTGCAAAGTGTAAGATGGATAAATGTGATTTGTGATGATGGTAAACAGAATAATTTCAAACAAATGGACAAATTTTGACCAACATCACGTTGGTGAAATGCATGGAAACAATTTATAATTAATTGCATGAAAGCATGAGAAAGAATATATACTGACAGTAGCACATTCCACTGATGATAGATACCTAGATCAGGTTTGTTGAGAGAACAGTTATAGTAGCCAATTTATTTGCTCTCCTGGATCTGGACATGGATAGAAGCTGGCACAGCATATGGATCTAACGAGTTTAACCCAACAGGCCAAGATTTGGGTACTTATTGGGCCAAACTAGCCAGTTACGTCTCTAAATTTCAGTGACAAGATTACCAAAAAAAGGCCAAACAAGAATCAATATGGGACAATGACAACAAAAAGTCTTAAACCCATCAAGATGGGGTCAGCAATAAAGCAAAACCCAAAGTAACGATGGACCAGTGATGAGATTGAACAGAATTTTACACCTGGTAATTAGCCTGACACCAATCCTCAGATATATTGCACCAACCTTAGTAGCTCATGCTAAATCATGGGCAATGGGAGCAACTTTCTGAAACTAGATATATTATGACTTGAGAGGATCATACCGATTCAATGTCCTCTCTCATATGTCTAAGCTTCACATTGAAAATACCGAGCCATTCATCCATATCATCCACACATACACTTGCTGTTTCTAGTCCTTGTAATACCTGCAAAATGTAGGGGTTGCAACAATTCCAAGTAAGTGACTTGCCTATTGATCTATTTCTAGTAGCAAAATCAGCTCAGAAACCATGCACGATATTCAATTTTATTGGGTGCAATGACTGTTGAGATGTACATAACCAAAACAGACAAGCCTCACACCAACGAATTACTTTTGGCTTTTCTTATTGGCCACTCATTCCTATTAAGGGCTACTGTCTCCAACTACCAGCTTTTCCAAGTCCTTTTTAACATCCACATTAAAAATTTGGTTAGTAAATCAGAGCATCTGAAAAACAAAAATCCCTTGTGAAACACCCAGGTAAGAGAGAGAGCGAGCAAGAGAGAGAGAGAGAGAGAATGCTTAAAATTAGACCATCAATTTCCATCTTATTTAACTCATCATTAAGGATAGGGATTCACAGGAAGAGAAGACTAATAAATCCACAGGCAACCTCTTCTATTACTGGTTCACTTTCCAGAAGGGCATGGACATTTGCGGCTTCTAGAGCCAAAAGTTCCCGCTTCAGCCTCTCTGAAAATGCCTCTGCTTCACCAATACCCATAACATACCTGCAACAAAGCAATAAATGCCTAATTATGCGAACTGCTAAGAAACAAGACATGACAAGAGTAAAATTTGATATAAAAATGGAGAAGTCAAAACAACAGAAAAGAGAACATAAAGAAGTGTTATGAATACTGAAATTAGGAGGAAACAATATGCTCTAAACCATGGCATACTGACCAGTATGGCATACCAAGCCTTGAACAACAAAAATAATTAAAATTGTACAAGAATCAATGCCTCCTTATAAACTTATAATTCTGTGATGATAATTGCCTACATTAAAGAGAGTTATAGTAAAAGCTTTATTCAATGCATATTTTATAGCATAGAAATCCCCGGAGTTCCTGGTGTTTTACCCATGGTGTGCTGGTTAATTATTGCATGAGATTTCCCATAAAGAACCTTGAAAATCATCTCATCAGTGAAGCCAATTCCACATGTTGACTTGGATAGCTTATCACAACTGATCCTATAGCATCATCAGCCAATCTGGATAAATTGACCCAAAATCTGACATCATGGACACCGTCAAGCATGAGATATCTAGCCATATTCCGGAAGACAGTAAGGCTTTGATGCTGATGTCTGTGGGTGCCTGCGATCCGCAGTTTAAGTCATGTCCCTCTATGCTCTTATCTCCAGCCACTGGAAGAGTAAGTCAGATCACACCAAAAAAAATGGAAAGATCCCTACATCCTTTTTCTTGTGTCTCTCAAGCTGACATGGCACCATATGAAAGCAACAAAACTACTGTCTGGCAGCCCTTTGGATCCATCATGCAACCCGTTGAAAGGTCAATTCTCTTACATCCCTTTGCAAGTGTGCTGCAAGTTCACTTGAAACCTGTGTTGTACCCTCCTAGATTCTTTTTTCATTGAAAGCTCCTTGAGATTTTTGAGCATCAATCTCCCCTTCTCATTGGAGGTTTTCAATATTAGGACTGGATCCCATAATGATAACTTGCTGGTATGGGTTGGGTTGGTAAGATATGCCCCCATGCCAACACATGGCTACATTGTTGGAATTAGCATGGCGGTTGTCCTACGTATTAGATTGGTTTTGTACCATGCCCCCCTATATTGAATATGATAAACCCCTCTCACTACCAAAAACCTGACTGCAAAACACAAACAACAATTCCTACAAATCCTATATCCCTTCATGGACCTCAATAAATATTTCTACTATGAACCAACTTTTGCTGAAACTTTGGGTTTTTCCTTGAATCTTTACCCTTCAACAAGATTGTCTCTCATGCTAAGGAATCCATGGTTTGCATCTTTCTACACCATTATAATCATACAATGGACCGATTTTCCTTGTTTTTTCATCATATGAGGATACGTATCTGAAACCAATACTCACCAGATACTTCTTTGATCCATGTATAATATCTATGTCAAGTATCCTACTTTTTCAAAATTGAAAAAAAAAAAAAAAACACTTGTATGCTTACTAGATACACTTGAGATACTTTCGTAATGCCTCTTAAAATAAGAAGGGTGTTTTCTTTATTATTTTAATGTTAATCCTTTAAGGTAAAATTTTAGACTCTAGTTATAAAGAAGTATGGTTTTGGGTTTATGGATTTGAATGATGAGTTTGCAGAACTTGATATTGTCCTATAAGATATGGACTATATCACTTTGATAGCTTACTTTACTTGTTGGATGCATGTAGGTATGTATATATGCATGTAATATCAATGATTCAAGTCTCAGCAAGAGGAGGTCTGAGACGGTTGAGATGTCTCATCCTAGAGAGATATCAAGACCGATCCTTGTCATTCCGTCCCATCCTATCTTGGCCATAAACATTATAGTGTCAATTTTAAATAGATCTAATTTATCATAAAGATATGACATAAGTTTAAATATATTTAAAAATCGAATAAAATACTAAAGTTTCACAAATAATTTTTTTTTAAGAAAAAAGCATTCAAAGCAAGTATTGAGACATCTAATCAGGACGAAAATCGAGACGGAACGAGATGCGAGATATCTCGTTCCGTAAAAAAATCAGGACACCTTTATCCCACGAGATTTAAAATCTTGTGTAATATAGTTGTGCATGTATGTATGTATAAATAAATATATTTCTTGATGTATCATAGCTATATTATATCATAATTTTTTTAATATTTTCCATATTGGCAAATCTGCATCACGTACCCATGTCCTCATTTGATAGCTTCACTACATGTTGAATCATAGAAAATGGTTATTATAGAAAAAATAAAAAGACCAATGACCTTCCAATTGTTGTTCCAAAAAGAAAACAATGATCTAGGGGCAAAAAAAAAAAGGATGTCATTAAGTAAGCAGTTAGGATGAGAGAAGGGGAAGTATCCCTTTTAAATGCTAGCTCCTAGCTCCCTACATCCAGAACACACTGCACTCGTAGTTAAATTCTAAATAAAAAAATAACAAATAAATTTTTGCCCTGTTGTGATGGGTTACAAAAGTTGTGTTCCACATGCAATCAGACAATAAAGTTAAATGATCCCAACTGGTAGCAACTGATGTTAGAAATGAGAGCCCCTACAATATTTTTTCTATGAAAACAAATCTACAGGGCAAAAATTAACAATAATAAACTTCAAGACTTGTCTTAACTTTTGGGGGTCAGTTTCATGAATATGTATTATATCCAATCATTAAGGAGAAAAAAAATGATGGCTGCTTTATATAACTTAGATATTCTGAAGATAAGAACAACTTCCGACTTTTTTATTAGCAGGAATGAATACCAACTTGCTATGGATAATGACAATTAAAGCTGTTTCATTCCGAAAAATGTCAAGCTTTTTTCTTCGTTGTTGGGGGGGGTGAGGGGGAGAGAGACAGGGGGCGCAAAATCTGAAAGTAGTAGAAAGGATGCAAAGGTTGCATTCATACATCTAATGTGTATAAACTATACTACAAAATTAAAAAAATCTAAAGTTTAAATCATTAATCAGATAACGTGCAAGTAATTGCATCAAATTAGCAAAATAGCAAAATACAGGAATACCATAATGAAAACAATCTTCCAAGTAAGGATGTATAGAGGCATACGTGCCAAGAAGAGCCTCCATGTCCTCTTCTTCAGCTTGCGAAACAAGGTCTCTTTCAACAGTAACTTGTGAATCATTCTGTGTCACAAGAGATGCAGCTGGTCCATCTTGGGTACTAACTTGATTTGTAACTGCAGGAGTGTTTTCCTGAACCAGATTTGTATTCAAGAGGTTTTACCATAAGGTGCTTACATTTAATGAAGTCTGTTTGAAAAGAAAATGCACATGCAGTTGGACAACAAGACTTTGTTTTGAGGAAGAGCGCTAGGATTTGATATAGTTGAGTTGTTTAATGTCTCTTGGAGTTAATGTAAGCATTGGTACTTACTGCGCCACGTCGATATATCATCCTATGTGTCTCACAGGCAAAGTACCCATGCCTGCAATGGTGTCTGTATTTCTAAGTATTATCAGGGGACATATTGTATTTGTATAATCCAATTAGAATTTTCTTTATATCATTTTGTTATATAAGTCAAAACAAAACAAGAAGAAGGGGAAAAAAACAGCAATGCCAACTTGATCCCATGTAGATAAGATCAGCTATGAAGCACATCTCTGTTTGAACGACTCTTAAGAATAAATGGAAAAGATTTTTGAACAGGCTCTCACCTCAAACCTCACACAAGTTATGCTAACAATACTAGTTTGAGCCAGTAGATGGATGGGAGAGCCCCATACAAAGGGAAGAGAAAGCAGTATATATGTTCCATAATTGAATACACATGGGTTTTATAAAAGCAGCCCTAATTGTGGCGACTTTATTCATGTTGTATGACTCCTTTCTAACTGCATACATTTTGCTTCACTTCCATAAGAGGTCAAGTATTCACTAGGACCTCTCAAGTAAGGTCCTCCATCTCAATACAGGACCCGTATTAGTACTGCTTTGGTACTATATTGGTATGCCTAACATGCAAGTCAGTTTAGTGTATCAAGTGAACTAAGACTTGATACATATCTGTACTGAATCTCGGTTCAGTACCGGTATGGTAAGACTAGTAAAAGGCGTCATAAACCAATACAACGTACTATGCTCTCAAGTTTCAGAAACAATCAACAAAGTTAATTTGAAAGATTACATGATCAACTTAGACCAAGAGAAGACACATGAAATGATTAAAAAGCAATTTTTTCAGGAGTCAAAATAAGATTTTATTATAAATTTCCTCGATATATCTACTGGCATATATTCCTAGCATCCTCATAAAGATTTTTTTTTCTGTTGATGTTTAGGATAAGGCCCTCTAGTGCATTTGAAAGTAATGCCATCATAAGACTTCAACAAAGTGCATGCATTTAAATCGTGGAAGAATGACTTGGAAGAATAACAGTCTATTGCTTAATCTATGTGAGTTTGGGTTAATTGGGATTCTTCAACCCATTTACTACTGCGTCTTCTTAATTTTCTTTGTCAATTATCATGGAAGAAGAAAATGGAAAGCAGTTACTTCATATGATTACTTTATGAACTTGGAAGAACACGCACATCCTATTTTCGTCCACCCAAAATAAATGAATAAATCTGCATCTTGATGGCAGGTGCATAGGTAAGGGTCAGTTGGTGTGGGTGTCTGTGCATGGCTGGATGGTTGTCTGCATCTATTTGTGTCTGTCTGCATGGATGGGTCATGCGTCCAAGGAAATGAGGATGCTGGAGTGCACCTTTGCCCAAAGAGCCATCTCCACAATATCTATGCCAACAATTTTTGGAAGGCGTCCCAATATCTCCTTGCACATGTTTAAGATGTAAAGAAGTAATCGATTCCTGCAACCAAAAAAAAAAAAAAAAAAAAAAGATATGGAATGAAACCGCAAAATCATATCAGCTGTTCCAGTTAAAATTGTTCTCGGCATAACAAGCCAGTAGAAAACATGCAAAACAGAGAAAGAGATCACCTGTCATCTTTGTTGCGCATTGTCCATTGAGGAGGAGCTACGCTCTGGCTTCTAAGATTATCAAAGCCCTAAACCAAATAACATAGGTAAAAAAATTGAATGATTCCATCACAAAAATTTACAATAAAATAAATGAACGGACCAAATTAACTTCCCCTCTCCATGAAACATGGAACCCATGTAGAAACATTTGATGGAAAAAAATGGATCCATAAGGAAGACCAAGAAAAAGAAAGAAAGTTACGAGCATAAAGGTACAGCCACTTGGATCATCTTGAATAACTTCCACTTTGGAAAGATGCTTTAGCTTGTAAATTTTTGCAGGCTACACAAGCAAAGATGTGGTGAGCAGGAAAATCTTTGACATGTTTGCCTATTTTCATAGACCTGACTTTAGGAAAAAAAAAAAACCATGCAGAGAATAATTTCATAAACTTGATCAAGATAATTTTACGAGTTAGGAACAACAAAATATACCTTCAAATTTTTGGCCACCCGTGTCCCGTTATCCTTATTTTCTTCAGTGAGTGGTGTGGGAGAATATTCATTTTTGTTCAGCATGTTTATAGCTTGTTTACGTCTAGTAGGCATTATGATTTCTGATGTTTAATGTTAAAGCTATTGAATTTTGACTCTTTGATGCAATACCAAATGACAAAGTCAAGATCGGAGAAGTAACTCAAAAACTGTATTTGAGAAGAATAATAAATAAAAGTTATTGTGTCACTAGCTATAGCTGCACATAACCATGGAAATGGCAAATTAATTAATTACCTCAAGAACTCCTCCGCTGGAATATTTGAGAACACGAAGAAAAGCTTTCGTCTTCTGGCCTTTTGATTTGGCTGCATTAACAGCTAGCAGTGACTATATATATATATTTTACACTAACGGCAACCAAAAATGTATAATGAGAGAGAGAGAGAGAGAGAGGAAAACAAATTTTATAGTTTATCCTACTTGAGACCTAAGTTACGAGATCAATTAAAATACAAAGCATGTCAATGAACGATAATGGTATTCATACGAAGAGAAACCAAACTGCCAGCAATTTGCCAGGCATCATAATTATTTAAATCATGTGGCTACTTGGCTACTAATTTCATTGGAAAATTTAGCTACATCTAGAGAGAGAAAGAGAAGAAATTAACAGGGTGAAAAAATGAAATGGTGCCGTGGAGTATATCGTACTGGTGATAGCAAGAACCCTGGGTTTGGCCATGTGGCGGCCGAGCTTGCCGGCCTTGCCCCAGATGCCGCGGCTCTTGGCCACCCGGATGGACAGCACCACCTTCTGCTTGCCCTCGATGGCCACCTCGCTCGCACGCCGCAGCTCCATGTCGTCCGCGCTCGACCTCGCCATCTCTCCTCTTCCCCTTGCACCCTGCCGAGGCTGCTGCTGGCTAAATCACAGCGGAAACGAAAGCAAACAAATGATGATTGGATTATTATTCGGCTTTCCTCGCTCCTAACAAAAGCTACCCACAAGCGCAATCTGAAAAAGATTCCCAACGGTTTGATGAGATCCGAGGATTTCTCCGGTTGTGCCTCCACTTCCATCGCGACCGGATATCCCCATTCCACCCCTTTTCGCGGAAGAGACGTGGTGGTGGTGGTGGTGGTGGTGGTGGTGGTCACCGACGACGATCAAGCACATCTCCATGCGACACGGCATGGTTTTTTTTTTTTTTTGCCTCGTCACGGTGACCGGTCAAGTTTTTAGAATTTAAAATATACCACCGGCGAGCACGAACCATGCACATCTTTTCAATATATATATATATATATATATATATATATATATATTATTTTCTTTCGTTCTTTCTCCCATTATAGCCTTTATTCCTATTTCCTTGATCTTTTTTCTAACTCTCAACACCTCTAACTCTTTTCTTTTTATTTCTCCTTCATATTTTTTGATGATTTTTTTTTTTTTCTATTATTCTAACAAGCATTAGAAGTGGTTCGAGGAGTTGGCTGTGGCACATTTAATGCGAGATCTTTCAACAACATGGAACAAAGATTGAAAAATTTATAAAAAGAAATAAAGGTGCTAAAAAATAATAATATTAGACCAAAAATATTGTAGTGCTAGGTGCATAGGGCCATGAAAATTTTATTCATTCACTCTTTTTTGAAATATATTTTATAAATTATAAATTATTTATAATTTTTTTAAATATATCTTTTAGAATAATTATTTTTATAAATGAGCACACGGCAATGCATGCAAATGAAACTAATTGTGCACATGCTGTTATATAATTATTTATAAAATTATCAATAATTTGTTTATAAAATTTTACAATTATTTTTTGAAAAATATATAATTATATAATTATTTTATAAAATTATATATCTTAAAATATTTTATAAAGTAAAATAATCGATCAACATATAAAATTGGTTTATAAAAAATATTTATAAATTTTAAATTTTTTATCTCATTTTTATTTTGAAATTTAAATCAAATCAGCAATATTAATTTTTTTTATGCTCTTAAAAATTCTTATCTTCTATGCGTTTCTTGTAAACTTAAGAAGGTGACTTATAAATTTGAAAAGATTTTTCTCATGTGTCCTAATCTTTAAGTAGGCAGCTTTTTACTTTTTTTATGAAAAGAGTGTTTTCCCGTTACCTAATTTTTAATGTAGGCTTTTTTTTTTTTTTTTATTCCTCTTCTAGATTTTTATCATTTTAGAGCATGTTTATTTGAGGTGCGAGCAAACAGAGACTAAATAGATTTCTTATTTATTCTATTCAAACATATAGTTTAATGTATAGCACTTATTTCTTTTGAATTTGATATTTTTTTCAACACTCTTATCTTCTATATTTAAAATGTTAATAAAAATATTCGGTCTCTTTTTTAATCCGATGATAACTCAAGATTAGATGAAATTATTTTTATCAAATATTTCTATTAAACAGTCAAAAGTCAACAAAACAAAACTAAGCTGAGAAATAACTATAAAATTTTAAACAATAATTTTAAAATTTCAATTTTTTTACCATATTTTTTTTTTAATAATATAATATAAAATATAACATAATATTTTTTTTCTAATTAAATAATATAATATATATACTACATGATAATTGATTATGTTGACGATCCCATCAAAATTTAATTAGTTGAGATGAGATTTGTTGAAGATGCGTGTAACGCATCTCTCAGATGGTTCTCCTTCATTTGAGATAGGCTAAATCCTCTTTAATTAATCAGGCATGCAGGTATCTAAAATCTTTATCTTTTCTTTATTTTTTTTAAAGATATTCTTGAAATTAGAAACAAAATTTATACTATTATGAAATATAAGGTCCAGCCCGTTGGCCTATATCAATAAAGTCTATTTTCCTTCCTACGAGAGTTCGGAAGAATCTACTCTGAAAATATCCCTAGGAATCTTGTTAACATAGGCTTGGCTAGTCTCTGTCTCTCTTTATTTTTATTTTTATTTTTATTTTTATTTTTATTTTATATTTTTCCTCGCCCTTCCTGCAATCCTTTGAAATTTGATGGATTATACCAAAAAAAAAAAAAAAAAAAAAAAAAAAATCATCCAAACAAGTCCTTATAGAGGAATATACCAAAGTGGCACCCTACCTTATACCGCTCCTAATGCCCGATACATACACAGGTCCCCGATATCATCATTGGCAAAGATGTCGAGATCTTGTATACTTCTTTGATATTTCGTTACGGCATATTTGTATTCTAGTTTCCTCCCCTCGAATGATAGAAAACAATGCGATTAATTTAAGATATTAAGCATGGAATTATCTGGAATAATCGTATGTACAAGTATACCTATATTTATCCTGACAAAAACTCAGCTGTTAATAGACTATGCATATCAGTGCAAGTGATTGCAGCAGAATCACCGTTTTAATACCATTTTATGATGCCGGTCAAAGATCTTCTTCTTTTTTCTTTTTTCTTTTTTCTTTTTTCTTTTTCTTTTTCTTTTTCTTTTTAAAAAAAAAAAAAAAAAAAAAAAAAAGAAAAGAAAGAAGACAACATTTGCCATTGCGCCGAAGGATGGTGGAGCTCACATTTTGTTTTGTTTTGAGAAACGATATCAGAGCTCGCATTGAAAAAAATTTGGTACATGTTGATGCGCATTATGAACATCTAGAACACCCACCTAACCACATGTCTCTTTAAAGCTTTAAGTAATTTGTTGTTTCATTGGCTTTTTTTTTTTTTTTTTTTTTTTTTTTCCTCCTGCCAAGACCAATCAATCTCTGTTGCAGGAAGGAAGGAAGAAAGAAAGAAAGGAAGGAAGGAAGGAAGGAAGGAAGGAATCAATAAGCCGACAAAAAGGATGGTCAAGAGAGGAGGATTAGACTTAACATTTCTAGAATAGAGAAAAACTGGAGATCTACCTACTTAAACGACTAAAGGCGCTTGTTGTTGGGAAGAGCGGAGAGGTGCGGTCATCCAGGAAGAGCGCCAGACTCTACGGGCAATCTCAGTCTTAAGATGAGGCGATGAGTGGCATCAGCCTGGGATGGTCCCTCTGCCGGAGAGAAAACGGCGAGCCCCCTAGCAAAGGCAAAGGAGCCAGTTCCGCCAACCACCGTGAGCTGCTGCTGCTGCTGCTGCTGCTGCTGCTCCTCCTCCTCCTCCTCCTCCTCCTCCTCATCCTCCTCTCTGGTCCCATGTCCCGCCGCCTGCCGTTTGGCCTGCAGACTGAGGCTACCAGAGTACTCTGGCGTATCAAATGTGAGATATATGATGTTGAAAGCGGAAAGCGCGGAGTGCTCGGTCGGAACGATGATGCCTTGGGCTTTCCCGATGACTCGGGAGGTGTTCTTTGGTCCCTCCGTGAGCTTTTGCTGGAAGATGAATGCGCTGTTGGCATGCAGGCTTCCGTCCTGGCGGGGATTTGGGAGGTGGGGAGGCTGAATGTAGGGGGAGAGGGATAGAGATAGCCAGGATCTTGAAGAATGAGTTCTCTCTGATTTTCTGGGGAGAGGCGAGACCACAGCCAGGAGGATAACTGCCAGCGTTGCTGCTGAGACTGCTGCGAAGAATATGATCTTGGTTATCATCGCGGAACTAAATCCAGGATCGCCCCGGCGGAGGAATGCCTTCGATTCGTCTGGTCTGGTCTGGTCTATTATGCCATGATGGCTTTTATACCGCGCTGATTTTAGTCCCCTCCACTTGCTCCATCATGCTCTGGAACCCATCTCTATCTTTTGATCCACTCTACAAATACCTAAACCATTACCCTGAAATGTTGACCTGAACCTCGATCGACATGGCTCTGTGTTAGGTGGGATGCTCGTGCTTTTCAACAACATCAACAACAACAAGAAGAAGAAGAAGAAGAAGAAGAAGAAGAAGAAAAAGAGAGACGGTTTTCGTCGTATGGCGAGCAGGTGAGGATGCAACATGGATGGATTGGATGCTTTGCTGGAATCAGGGCGTGGCCCTGTTTGACCCGGTGCTGCAAGCGTGTTATCTTGCCATGAGCCCAATGGGCGTTCAGTCGAGTCTATTATCAAATCAACTCGTCCTGACCTTACCTTTCATATATCATAACATCGATGGCACTTTATACCCAAGTTCTTCTTGTAAAATTTTTCACTTCATGAATAAACAAAATATTCTATGTCCATTCCTTGGTGTTTACTATGATCACATGATAAATTGCTATGATCAATGTTCCATTCCTGGATAATGTTGCTGTCATCCAAGTATTAATATAGAGCGAAACAATGTCAAGATGGATACAAGATTTGATTTAATTTAGACTATCAATAATAATAGATGTGTATGGTATAGAACTCATTTCCCTTTTTTTTTTTTTCTAAAATACTTGATATATAAGTTTTCTGCAAGCATCTTTAAAGACCTATACCTGTAAATCTTAACGTCAATAATATAAGTATCTTTACTTATATCTTTGATCTCAAAGTTTTGATATAAAAATTATTTGATTTCTTTTAAATGGAATAAGATTAATTTATAGTACTAAAATTATAAATTTATTTCCACTGACATTCAGCTGTATATATATATTGATCAATAATATTTTCTTTGAATTCAAAAAAGAAAAGCGATTGTCCCATTAAATTTGTTGTGGTAAATTACTGTAAAACTTAATATAAAATTAAGGAAGCCTATGGGAATTTCACAAATGGAAGCTGCAAGAGAATGCATTAATGCAAAAGTTTAGTCCACTCACAATACCATGAACCACTTTCACCCGGTTCGTTCTCGACCACATATATATTTTATTGATAATGAATAACAAATCAAGCTATTACATATTTTGTAGTCGCTATGCCTTCTCTTGTCATATTTGGCATTATGAACAATAAGCGCTCGATTATCATGATCCTTTCAGAAGAATTCCTTAGAGTGGTTAAAAGGACATCATCATTGTTTCTTTTGTGTCCTGTAGATTACTTTCTTTTGCCAAGAGGAGAAGATATCTCATCATTCATGCCCTTCAAAGTGGAAACTTGTTGCTCCGTCAATTGTAGCGAAGAACCTTTGATTACTCTAACAAAGGAGGGGTTAGATATATATATATATATATATATATATATATATTATAGTCAAGTTATAAACATGAGAGGGTGATACTTATTTCCTCGCATTACAAAAATTATCTCTTTATCGTTTGTTCCAGAAATGTCGAAAGGAGCTTGATGAAGAATTTCCCAACGAGTCTGACGGGATTTGATTTGAGGAAGTGTCTTAAAAGGACCTAAAGAAAATGTTATGACTGATGTGCTTAAAGAAAAGTCCTACTCTCAAATCAAGCTTGATGAAGCTCAAAGAAAAATCCTACTCTCAAATCAAGCTTGATAAAGCTCAAAGAAAAATCCTACTCTCAAATCAAGGCAGATCAAATAAGGATCAAGTGGCCATGGCATGTCATCAAAAGAAAATTAAAAGATTATTTCGACATCAAATTTAAATGGCCTAATTGGTTTAAGGTATTCAATTAAAGTTTTGGTCCAAAAAATTGTATCCAGATCTACTCCCTTACCTGAGTGAATCACCAACCAATTGGCATCTAATTAGGTGACACATGGCCGTTTGCTCAGATCGTCAAGACTTACAGTGATGGAACAACACTAAAAGGACATAGCTAACAAAGCTATTGGCCACTCATACCCAACAAAGACACAGACCACATAGGCACAAATAAGACTAAATGTGCACACCTTTAGCTATCAACCACTTACACAGGGCACGTCCCATAGCAACCAAAGCAATCACATCCAATGATCAATATATCATAGTAAAGCATATGACTGTGGTTTGAATGATCCTACTATCTGATCTTGAGTCTGCTTGTAAAGAGAAACCCGCATGGTGAAGCATATGACTATGGCTTAAATAATCTTAGTATCTAATCTTGAGTTTGCTTGTAAAGAGAAAGCCCATCAAAAGGCGAAGGACTTTTTTTTTTTTTTCTCCCTTTCCTTTCTACTAGTAATAATTCTTTGAATTCCTTACTTTTCTCAAATTTTTTTTCTTCATTAATTAGAATGGCCATAAGGTATGCTTGTGGCCTTCTCCTCTTTTCCTTGTTGGCTTAAACATCAGAGGATCTTAGTCGGAGCAATCATTATCACCCTTCACACTTGTCTTCTGTCTCCATAAGAGCTCCAAATTAAAATAAGACCCTTTTTTGTTGGGCTCACTGCTACATTTATTTTCAGTTCATCATCATCACTGTTGGCACATAAGATCCTTCTGCTAGATCCCTAACACCAACAGTGGGCAAGTGGTGATTCATGATTGATGACTAGTTGGAGCAAAATGTTCGCACTATTTCATCTTCTAAATCAACCAAACGTGACTTACAGTAAATCAATGGTATAATGTAAACAAATAGAGAAATTATTTAAAAGATTTTTTTTTTTGGTTTTTTTGACATTGAAGATGTTGTATCCGAAGACGGGAGAGCCGGGTGAGGATGAAAGGTAGAGAGCTTAGCCAAACTATATAAAAAAATACAGTAAATAGGCAATAGAGATGACCATATCAATGTTAAGATATAACAAATTTTTTTATTTTTTTATTTTTTTGTGATGAATATTGATGAAATCATATCAGCATAGGCACCATATTTATAAAATCAGAAAATAAGATATTAGGAAGAGACGGAGGAATCGAACGGCCGGTTGCAACTGGCCCATACCATGAAAGGACAGCTTGTCTGAAGGCATTAGCACCGCCCCCACCTTATCCAACATCCATCCAATTCAATGACATTTGCAGCCATCCGTCCACCAACCGGCCAGCCGGGCATGGATGGACTACTAGTACTGTAGCTTAGGCCGCTAGCTCCAGTCCTCCGATCCGTGATTGTTCCCCAAATCGGAGTCCAATCCCCCGACCACCCTCCCTGTTCCGCAGACAAACTGTTGCACACCATCTAGGCTGGCATCGCGCTCGCTCACCATACGACAAAATAGCCAACGCGTCTCCTCCACCTCTGCCCCCTATATATCCTTCCCGGTCTCGCCACTTCCTTCCCCTAACCCAACGATATTAAACAAGCCGCATTAAAGAGTAGAACAAACAGCAGCAGCAGCAGCAGCAGCAACTACTACTATACTTTGAAAAGAAAAGCAAATCATTGACTTCGATTTCGTCACCGATTTCTCCGGCCGATTGCTCTTTCTAGATCTTCATAGAGGCCAGCTCCGGCCGGCTCATCCGCGATGGGGATCTGCAGCTCGTGCGAGGCGACGGATTCGCCGGTGGCGGCGGCGACGGCGACCGTGAAGGTGGTGCTTCAGGATGGGAAGCTGGAGGAGTTCCCGCCGCCGGTGAAGGCAGCGCGCGTGCTGGAGAAGGACCCGACGTGCTTCGTTTGCAACGCCGACGACATGGAGTTCGGCGGCTCCGTCCCCGCGGTCAGTGCCAACGAGGAGCTCCAGCCAGGGCAGCTCTACTTCCTCCTCCCGCTCTCAATACTGAGGCGACCCCTCCACGCCGAGGAGATGGCCGCCCTCGCCGTCCGGGCCAGCGCCGCCCTCATGTCCGGCACCTCCTCCGCCTGCCGCTGCCAAAGAGACTCCGTGGCGCCGCTCTTGTTCCCGTCCGGGGGGAACAGGGTCGGCGTTGACTTTGGGGGAGGCGGAGGCGGAGGCGGCCAGGTGGCGGTGGCGGAAGGGGAGAGGAGGCGGCCGAGGAGTGCTGGTGGCAGGGGACGTAATTTTACTCCCAAGTTGAGTGCAATTGCGGAGTAGATGCTCGCGAAGGCGACCGGAGCATTCCATGTTTCCATTCGATTGTGCTGATGAGGCGGGAAACGGCTTCATTTAATTGACCGATAGATTAATTTTGTACGGCCCATATTTAGTTATATTCTTAATAGTCGGATGGACGGAGGAGATTATTTCTCCTGACAAACATTGTTCCGTTCCGTTGAGTCACCGAGAGTGCGGCAGCAGCGTCGGTCGATCGGTCTCTTCTTCTTGTCAGAAGAACGGTAAATAAATAATGTATAAAAATTAAGAAATCTTGGAGACAAAACAATTTTCTTCTTTTTCTTCTTCTTCTTCTTCTTCTTCTTCTACTACTACTATTATTATTATTATTATTATTATTATTATTATTATTATTATTATTATTATTATTATTATTATCTTTGATCTTAAACCAGACGTTCATCCGAATTGCGACCAGCGTATTAGACACTCTTTTTACGAAGTCAAAAAAAAAAAAAAAAAAAAAAAAAAAAAAAAAAAAAAAACAAATATAGGTCTAGAACCCCCGTTAGACGTACACATTCAGACAAGAATGGAACCTTACAAGGATATTTTGGTCAAAAAAAAAAAAAGTCAATGTTCCCAGTTAATGCCAATGGTCTAACGGCTCTTCTAGAAAGACCTTGACGGATGGTCTTGTAAATGCAATTAACTTTATCTAGATTGCAATTAACTTTATTGATTTATATACAGTGACAAGAAGAAGTGTAATATATAATACAGATAAATCCTAGATGCGAGTCATGTGACATATTAAAAAAAAAAAAAATTCCTAACTCTAAATACAGTCTATCAGGCAGGCATATATTTTGCAAAGAAGCAGTTAACATTTGCAACGAGCACTGCAAAAATATTTCCACACGTTTGACCTGGAATTTCGCTCTCTCTCTCTCTCTCTTTGCGTATTGAAGGTGCCTCAGGTCGTCATGAGTCTGAGGTTAACATAGAAATCTACAGACAAACCCAAAAAAAAGGAAAAAGAAAAAGGGCGGACCACCATGATTTTATTTCTAGAAAATCTGTAATTAAACTCGAAGCGCCAACAGAACATTCCCTTTGTTCCCTTGCGTACCCTAGACTGATTCAAAAAAATAGAAAGCCAAAGGGAATGCGCTGTTTCTTGTCGTCACCTCTTCTAATTTAAATAATCAGCAATAGAAGTGTGGAGGATTAACAAATTAATATTCATAGCATAGCATGGCTAAGCGCCAGGCAGCATCGGTCCGTTTATTTCTACTACAAATTATTAATATTGTCATATTCATATATTATATATATATATTATTATTTTACATTAGCATTTCCTTTGACAAAGTCAGCATGCATGTCTCCTACACCGGTTGTAGCCTCTCCTCCTAGTCGGCTGAACTTTTTGACTGGCATGTCAGATGCAAGACAGTCCAAAAGCATGTAATTTCTTGGATGAGGACGTCGTAGTCATCGTAAAATAAAGCCCTCGATTATTTATCACTAGAAGCCATTTGATTTTAACTAGGAAAACAAATTAAGCCTCCGCTCGAGGAGACAAAGCTCTATATATATATATATATATATATATATATATCGAGCTGCTGCTATAAGGTCGTAGTTATTGTCGCACGGCTGCTTGTATTATTAAAATGGAATGATGGAACAACCAAGTTCCTGGAATCATCCCATCTCCTTGATCGGTAGAACAAGGTGGTTAGGTTGGATCTCAGATATATGATCTAAAAAGAAGGACGACATTTTTTTAAGCCTTTTCCTGGGAGCGGAGACAGCAGAGGCGAATGCGCACAGCTTTGAAAATTAAAAAGCATGCAAGGTGTTTGTTTATCTAGAATGGAAGATCAGCACAAAGGCTAGCAATGAAATTGTAGAGTGCTCCAAGTTTCTGAACGCTCCGAAAATACATTCAAGCTTTCAGCATACGATGAGGCACATTTTCGATCTACTCAAATTCCAGAGGATGAACATGATGGTCTAATTCTACAATTACAGCGGTCCGTGCATCACGGGATAACTTGTGATGCACGGACGAGGACCCATGTTTTACATGGTGCAACGCCTTGCCATCCTATGAAGTGCCCATCAAAACTCAACTCTACATTCCGTGCTTGAGTCATGTCTAGATCTACAATCTCTTGCACGGAAGAAATTAAATGGAACTTATCAAGTAAAATTTAAATTTTTTTTTTTTTTTTTTTTTACCCTTTTATTGTAGAAGCTATTCCTCTCAAAGGTTTTCTTATTTTCTAGCTAGTGTTTATCTTGTACAATATTCAGGGCTCTTAATTCTTTCTCTGGAAATGAAAACTAGACTAATTTAGTATCATCCTATTCATCCCCTCCCAATGAACGCTAGTATCATGCATTAATTGAAGGTTGATTAATTTTTGATTCTTCCCCCAACTATATATCTTGGTTATAGCTTTCACAAACCCTACGACTGAGGGTTGAAGTTCAATGTTGATGCGATGGAATATGGAGTACATCAATTATATAAACCAAATCCAGTGTCTTTGAGCCCATAGCTGCCATTGGCGGCATGTCAATGGCTGTTAGATTTAGAATTAGACATAGAACCTCTGAAATCTAGCAACACTTCAACATTAAGGATATCATCAACAAGGCGCTTTGTGCAATCTGTAAAATTTGCAAGAAAGGCTATAATTGCGACACTTCTAAAAGAACCAATCACTTAGCTTAGCACTAGAAAAAACATGGAAGTGCAGTACCTTATGTCATCCAAACTCAAATTAAAATTAGCCAAAAAGGTGAGTTAGGAAATTTTTTTTTTTTCTCAAAAATTAAATAGGAAAGAATCATCAAAATTTATTGTAGGTAGTGAAATACCTTTTACATTTACCAAAAGTTCAAGATTTGAAAGTTATATAAAAAATGCTTTAAATCCTGCATATAAAAAATTTCTTGAAATATTGCTAAATCTAATTATTTTTAAATAATTTTATAATTATAAAGAAAATATAATTTTATATTTCAAAAATTTTAATGGTAGAATAGTACTTATGTTTGATATTTGGGTAAGTGTAGTTGAATTATCTTATATATGTGTTACCACTTATTTTATTAATTACGAACAGGTTTTATAAAAAAGAATTCTTAGTTTTAATTATTGAACATTTACACACTACCACCATTATTCATGCCCATATTATGCAAATGGTATATGAGTACCACATATATGATAATTTTTTTTAATTACTTTAGATAAAGAATGAAATGATACAATTGTGACAAGCCATTTATCGACTTATAAAAAAGGTATGTATATAATTTTTTAAAAAGTTATATTAGAAACATTACATTGGCTAGTACATGAGCCAACACCATCGACCAGCACCATAAGCCAGCACATGGGTCGACACAGCCGATCAGCCCACCTGGGTTAGGCCTATGGACCATACTGGGTTGACCCTCCCAGCACCAGCGAGCCATGCTAGTGTACTATAGCGGGCCATGCTAGCATGGCATAGTGGTCCGTGGCCGGTCACTGTAACGGGCCAAACTATAACGAACTAGCTCGTTTGACATCTCTAATCCTGTCAAGGATCCTCAAATACTTAAATCATACGAGATTGAAGTGGTGGCCACTTAGAGGATATCTCTGAGGCCTAAGGTTTTTTACAAGAAATAAAAATTAAATATGAGAAAAAGGATGCCACATTGAATGCGATTGCATAAATTCTTTCTTCTGGACTCAAAGTTTATTCCATCTAGAATTGATTAGGCACTGACATGGCTCTGATCAGTTCGATTGAGACAGATAGCCATGTGTCAAATGAATACACTAGAGAGGTTTACTACATTAATAATATATATATATATATATATATATAGTGGTAGACTTTGCTATATTTGAATGTAGTTAAGTTCAAAATTTGATCATCTTTTCTGCCCTTATATCCATATGGATCTTGAAGCCACCTCATTTTTTTTTATCTTTGGGACTGTGAACTGTGTGGATTTAAGGATGGAAGAAATGATTAGATCCAAATTCAGCTACATTTGAATATAGCAAAATCTACCTCTATATATATAGAGAAAGAGAGCGGTAGACTTGGTTAAATTTGATGTAGTCAAGTTTAGAATCCGATTATCTTTTTCATCTTTGAATTCACTTAAATCTTAGAACTATCTTATCTTTGAAATTTGTGAATCGTATGAATTTAAAAATAATGAATATGATTGGATTTAAATTTAATAATATTTGAATGTAGCTAAATTTATATATATATATATAATTTGTAGATCCGTAGGCTATCTCTACAGTAGGGCATGTGATAAACATATGGCAGCAAAAACTCGAGGCCAGAGGGCCAAGGGAGACTGGATAATGAAGGGAGCCGGCGGAACTCATAAGCTATGCTGCAATTTGTGCAAGGACCGTTGGATCGGCACATGATGCCCGCCTGCATCACAATACAAAAACTAAACCACTTAATAGGATCGATCATGGTTCCAAGGATAAGTACCCTCTACCCAACCTCTTTTTTTTCTTGTCTCACCGTTGAGAAAGAAAAGTCCTTTGCAAAATGAGTCGGACCGTTGGCCCTTCCATCGGTGTGGGCAAAGGTCCTTAAAAGGCCATTGCTTCTGCCAGCACGGTGTCCGATGGTGACAGGGCCTCCAATCTTTGGTGGAACAGAGGCCAGGCCATCAAACATGATCATGATGATGATGATGATGATGATGATGATCCACCCAGCTTGTTCGCTTCTCTTGTCTTGTTTGATGCTGCTCAGCTGCGATATCAAATCAGCAGGGCCTCCTCGAGGCGTTGCCCTTCCGGCGTGACGTTCCCAATATTCCCAATCGCCCACTGGCTGGCCTCACCCAGCATTCGCCCCTACACATAATGCACAGAGAGAGAGAGAGAGAGAGAGAGAGAGAGAGAGAGAGCACAGCGCAGCGAGTCCCACGCGCAAAGTCCTGGTGTGGTGAGAGGCCCTGGCCCACGTCCAGGCTGGCGGGTAGGTCAGAATCGTAAGCCCATTGGGCTGCGGAGCCCATCAAAAGGGGATCGATCGGGTCGCCATCTCTTCTCCCACTTCCTCTCTTGCTAGGGTTTCCAATCCGCCGAGGGCCTGCGACCCATCATCGTCTCCCGTTCCTCGACCCACCACCTTCTCTTCGAGCGCGCGCGCGAGAGCGAGCGAGCGAGCGAGAGAGAGAGAGAGAGAGAGAGAGAAAGAGAGGAACCAAAAAACCAAAAAAGAAAAAAAGAAAAACGATTAGAATTTCCCGCCTTCGCTACTCCATCGCTCTCCTTCTCTCTCAATTTATCGTTCACCTCCAAACTCTAGGGTTCGGGTTGAGGCGATCCCGTTGATCGCAGGCCTCCTCCGAGCCCGGCTTTCTGGTAAGATCGCTAGATCTCCTCCTCTTTTTTTTTTCTCTCTCTTCTTAGATTCTTCCTGAATTGCCCGGTTTTTATGTGGAACGTTTGATTTGGGGACTCCGATGTTTTGTTGGGTTTTTTCGTATGTTTTCTTTGGTATCTTCGTCGCTTGCTATCGTTGCCATGAGCTCATGTTCCGGATGCTAGGGTTTAGATTTGGGGACTTCGAGTCGCCACTGCTACCATTTTCCCCTTCCGTGTTTGTTAGATCTATTTATTCAATTTTCAATCGAAGAAGGCTGGGGAAAGAGGCGGGATCTCGTCGCATAATTCTTATTATATGTCATGGATCTGGCGACTTATTTCGATTCCGAAAGGCAATTCCTCTTGCTGGGCCTCTGATCCAGAACAGCTCGAGAATTGGTGAGCTTTCTTGATATATGTTTTTTTGGATTAGGGGAAGAAGATTTGTCTCCTGGGAGATCTCGGTTACATGGGCCTAACTGCATAAGCCCAAATAAAACAGCAGGTGTCTCGAGGGGAGCCCAAGCGCGATCGATGCTTAGGTTCACAATAATTAATCTCACGTGTAGCGCAGCCCAGATGGGATCTCAGGCCTGAAGTTCACAATAATTGTTGCCTCCAGCTTATGGAGGCCCTGCAATCCTCTCATGCTATCTGCTACACGACACGGGGAAAAAAAATATCCCCTGCATGCTATGTTGGGAATCATGTGTCACCGACCGGTTGCCTTGCATGATTCCAGGCATGCTGATCACTACCAGTTTTCAAGTTTCTGTAGCAAAACAAGCAGCAGTACTCACTAACAATTATATTACTCAAACTCAATTGTGTCCCGTGTTGCATGCAGGATCATAACATGATGGATTCTCCCTCTTCTAAGCATACTAGGTATTTCATTTTATTTCCAGGTTTGAGTTTCAATTATAGCACAACATGTAGGCCTACTAGCATATTCTTTGAGAAATAATTAGGCCTTAATATGATTTTCATGGATGCATGACAACTTTTTTCTCTCATAGCCCAGCATCAATAAGGTCTATGGTCCATCTGGCTGCCCTTGAACCTTTTACATGTTTTCTATCAGGCAATCTGTTCAGGTGGAAGAGATGTGGAATTTATTTAAGACATGTATTAAATACCTAGAGAGAGAGAGAGAGAGAGAGAGAGAGAGAGAGAGAGAGTTAATATATGATAAATAAGTATATCATATAATATATAAAGTGCATTCTACAATAATATCATAATTATAATAACATGTTAATAATGACATATTAAATTAACTCTGACAAAATTATATTAGAATGTATTTCAGTTTAATATAAATATTATATTTATTTATAAAAAGACATTTTTTATTATATTATTTCTGTACAGCATAATATGATACTATATCATTTAATATATTTGTTTTACATGTTTAGTATAATAGAACATCTAACAGATTGAAGCTGTATTTTGGTCAAATGTCTTGAGGGTGGGGAGATTGAGGTGTGATAATTTATGGGATGTGTGTTGTTGTGCTTACTTTGTTTGGAATAAGAATGAAATATTGTATCTTAACATTTGAAAAAATCACGACCAAAATTGAGTTCAGACGTTACCATCCGTGCCACTTCACGAGAGTTAGGCTCATTTCGATTCTGAAAGGCATCAACCCTTCTTTGTACCCTCATTTTTGAATACCCTGTTTTTGTGAGAGTTAGGCTCAGTCTGCCCTCATTTCTCAATTACCTGTTCCTGTGAGTGTTAAGCTTAGTTTGCTTAGTTTGCTTGGGGACTTGGGTTATGTCCGTGAGGGGGGTTGGGATTTGCAGGTAAAGGATAAGGTGTGGGGCTATAACAGCCCATTACTCGTGCTCACATTACACACACAAGAAAAAAAAAAGGAAACCACAATCTCTATTGTTTAGAAGAAAAAAGATGATTGTCACATTCCTCTATTTAGTTTCATATTGTCTTTAATAAACAATACATATGCTTTCTCAAATTCCTCTCCATCTATTTGTGTCAACTTCTTTTGTAATTTTGAGTTCCTCCTTGCAATTCTTGAAGAGGCAATAGTGCAAAACTGACTACCTGGACTTTCAGGAAGTCATGAGCATAAGCCTTGAGATGTTCATGCTTAAAGTTTTATGAGAATTTGCCGAAGAATAAGAAAATTCTTTTTTATTAAAGAAAAGCAGTGTACAGAATGTACTTGTCCTTAGGTATGTTAGGTATGTTTGTTACTGTGAAGTTGCTTAGATCTTATAGGCTATAGGAAAATTGGTTGGCTATGTTTTGATATCACATATGCCTATGTAGAGCTTATAGTGCCGAATAACTTATTCTTCCATACATAACGTAGACTCTTGAAGTCCTACATTTTCGTGTAAGATAAATAAAAGCCCCATGACCTTAGTCTTTATAACAATGATAGAATGTATGAAATGGGATGTTTTGTACATTATAATGAAGTGATTTTGTGTGTGTGTGTTTATGCTCTATGTCCTGTTATTTGTAATCTAATTTTTGAGATGTTAGAACATCTCTGGTAGTTCTGGTTTGTTCTAGTACTCTCTGCTCGATTTACACTTGCTTGATTGCTTTCTTATTTAATTAGTTGCTTCATTTTGTAGGATCGACTAATTACCTTTTTTTGGCAGGCCTTTGAGGTTAGTTGTTTATTTTTTTAACTGATGCAAATAATGTCTCTAAATGTTATGTTTTGGTTTAATTGTTGAAGTGTACAATAAAGTGCATAATCACAAGGCTCTTGCCTCCTGTTTTTGGAAGGTTCTGGATGATAGCTTTACTCTTCCCCCACTACCTATTATTGATGTGTCAACAGAGATGGATAAGGTTATATGCCTGGGTTCTCTAGCTTGACTCCCACATCTCTTTGGGGATTCTCAACATAAAAAAGATGAGCTCATCCATGTCTCTATATATATCGATCCTGATCAACTGGTGGAAGTATTTTAGTTCTTTCATGTGTGTAGAGAAGTAAACCAGGTAGAAAATATGTTGGCCAATCTGGCTACTGCAGGCAACTCTTGACCAAAGCATTCCCATAGCAGTTGGTAATAAGAGCCTTGGCTGATGCCTATAGGATAGGCTTTGAGCATGTGTAATAGGCTACAGCTCATTTTTCTAAACAAAATAAGGCTCTTTTAATTTCATTCCTTATTGATCAAAACATGAGAATTCAGAATTTGTACTCAAATTAATAAAAACAAAAATCCTTCTATCAATATCGTATCAACCTTTTTTAGCTTGTGTTCAAAGATAGCATTAGTTCGACAGAATCATGAAATTTTAATCTGGTTACTTATTTTAGTAAGAACCATATTTTAAGACTGGGTAGAGTTCTTTCTCCTCTTCCTTCTTATCTATGTCCATTTAATTCCTTTTCTAATCAGATATTTGGGAGTTGCGTCCTTAGCCATCTTTATTTCTTTTCAAAAATTCCCAACTTTTCTGCAATCATTCCTGTCAAGACCAGATCTGCTGTCACTACGAGCATTTTCATCCTTTCTCACAACTTCTGGCCTTCATATCTTAGGCTCTCTCTCCTTGTTTGGGCTGTTGAATGCAAATATGAGCTTCTTTCTTTAGGTGCTTCTGTAAAACTATGCTGCACCATGCCATCTGTTTTTGGTCATCCCCATCACTTTGGCCTCAGTTGGTGCTACTTCTATACTTCCTTGAATGCACTCTTTCATCATCTTAACCTCCCTGATTTTACTCCACAACAGTGATGTCATTCATATCAACTATAGTCATTTAACGACCCAAACAATAATGTGATGTCAGAAGATTTTCTTGAGTCTTAATGCATGACCCCCGTCTGCCCCATCTATGTCCTCCTTTTTGTACATGCAAAAACTTGGTCGTCTTTGTTCTTTGTTTTGCTTCATTCAATTTTTATTTACCACAACTCTTTATAGAGTATGCTTAATCTTGATTTATCTTTTAAGAGTAACTTTAAGCCTTTTATTGTCTTTTATTTTACTGAATGAACTGTTTGAATCTATGGATGGTACAAGTTTTTATACATTATTAGAGAAGGATTTTGATTTTTGGATTATGGACAGTATAATTTTAAATAGGTTTTTATTTAATAACAATCATTCTCCTTCTCCTCCTTTTTTTTTTTTTTAATAAAACAAAGTATTTTCTGCATCAATAAGTTAGTAGAAGATTAGAATTTTTGTCCTGCATTAAGTAACATATATCATGGACTTTGCTCGGAAATCTATTTTAGGATTTTTGCAACTCAGTTTTTCTTCGCCTTTTTTTTAAAAAAAAAGTGTATTTTCTATTAAATCAGTAGAAGATTGGAATTTTCTTCTTCTTATTTTAAAGAGCATTTTCTGTTATAATAAAGCAGTAGAAGATTATCATTTTTGTCATGCATTAAGTAACAAATATTTTGGATTTTGATGAAACCTATTTTTCGCATTTTTACAACTCAGTTTATTTGACAAAGTTATTACTCGACATTTTTCTGCTAGTTCTTATTTTTGCAAGAGTCTCTAGTTTTAGGAAACATGTACTCTGCAAGCAGTTTTCTAGAAAGTGGTGTTTCAAAGTGATATTTTATGCTGAAGTATGGTGCTCAATGCTCCAAGAAAATATTTACATTCATGTCACCTTATTATTTGATTGGGAGTCTTTTTACTTTAGTTGCTTTTTGTTTCAGACTTTTTTTTTTACCTTTCACCCCTTCTCCATCCAAGTGTCTAATTGTTAATAGGATATTTGTTCTTAACACTGCTAATGATTTTCTCCAACTTTCTTTCTTCTATTGATGCCTACATGTATTTCTCCATCTTTTTAAACCAACTCATGTTCAAGATTTCAATTTTTAATCGGTATTTGTTTATTCTTTTTCTAAGTAGTAGATGTTCTTCAGTTCATCATTTTACCTGAATTTTCTTTTCTACTCTTGGGTGAGTCAGGTTGTCATTTTTAGCTTCTCTTGCCTACCTTTTATATGGCATTTCATTGCTGCTTCTTTTGTCTGGGGAATTGCTCTTATTTAGTTTTGTTGTTGTAAAAGATTCAGGATGATGCATCCCATCCATGTTGCATGGAGCCAACTACATCTTGATATACACATTTTACATCCCTTTTGTGGTTCCATTGTGGAAAGAAATCTGGAACATAGCAGAAGTGAAGTGATTTTATTTGGCTTGCTTTGGATGAGTATCATGGCAAGATTTTGAGAGATACTTGATAGGCATCAAGATTGTAAATATAAATAATCATTTTTTTCTTTTTTTTCTCCCAAAGGGAATTAGAATGTCAGATATCATCCATCCCAAATTTGATCACCTGCATAGCCTTTGGACAATTACTGGTTGTGTCTCTGTTGCATGCTTGTACATCAATCTTATATGTGTGGTATTGGCCCCTACTCTCATAATTACACCTTCTTTGTGGCATGGTGAATTTCTTATTTTCTTTTTCATTACATATAAATTATACACTGTCAGCTTTAAGATGACCAGGGTAATTTCTTTTCATTATGTTGTAAAAATTTAAAATGGAAAGCAAAAGGGGTGATAAAAAATTACTAGTTAATTTTGTCTGAAGATCTGCACCATCAAAGGTGTATTGCTTTTCGAATTAAATTCATTTAATGTGGATGTTGGGTTTTTATTGAAATATGTGCACTTTTTAGGAATTGAAGGACCTGGAGATCACGTTAGTCTGTGTTCTTGTTTCATGCAGTTTCTCTTTATTCAGCATGGCTAGTGACACTGAACCAGTCACCACAGAAACAACAACTCCACAACCTTCAAAGCGCAGGAGAAAGAAGTCGTTGGTCTGGGAACACTTCACCATTGAAGCTGTGGCTGGAGGATGTACTCGGGCTTGTTGCAAATTGTGCAAGCAAACTTTTGCTTACAGTAGTGGTTCAAAGATTGCAGGCACCAGCCACCTCAAGAGGCACATTGCTCTAGGCTCATGTCCTAAAATCAAAAATCAGGAGAAGAAACTGCTTGCGCTCACTTCAGGTTCAAAAACTGATGAGACTTCCACTGAACCACCTCCCAAAAGACGATACAGAATGTC
Source organism: Metroxylon sagu (assembly GCA_017589505.3). Lineage (NCBI taxonomy): Eukaryota > Viridiplantae > Streptophyta > Magnoliopsida > Arecales > Arecaceae > Metroxylon > Metroxylon sagu. The sequence continues at coordinate 485,494 of JACVBY030000424.1, read as the reverse complement.
TGGTTTCGCAAATGCTGCATTTGACCAGGATGTTAGCTGTGTATATCTTGCAAAGATGATCATTGTGCATGACTATCCTCTTCACATGGTTGAACATCCTTCTTTCATATCTTTTGTTCAAAGTCTCCAACCTCGGTTTAAAATGGTAGACTTTAATGCCATTGAAGCAGAAATATTAGCCATTTATCAGAAGGAAAAGCAAAGCCTTATGCAAGTCTTTGGAACTATGCCTGGAAGGGTCAGCCTCACGATAGGCCTGTGGACAACGAGTCAGACTCTTGGATACGTTTGCCTCACTGGGCAATTCATTGACAGTGACTGGAGACTGCACAGAAGAATGCTCAACTTCATGATGGTATCCTCTCCTCATTCAGAAAATGCTCTTAGTGAAGCTATCGGGTTTAGCCTTTCGGATTGGAACATGAAGTCTAAGTTATTCACCATCACTTTAGACAATAATTGCTCATCTCATGACATTTACAGTGCAAATCTCAGAGATCACCTGTCTAACAAGAACACGCTCATGCTCAAGGGTCAGTTGTTTGTTGTCCGTTGCTATGCCCATATTTTGAATGTGGTTGCTCAAGATGTGATTGCTTCCATCCATGGTATCATATACAACATCCGTGAAAGTGTGAAATTTGTTAAAGCTTCTGCAGCCCGTGAAGAAAAATTTGCTGAGATTTCCTTGCAACTCGAAATTCCTAGCACAAAGACCTTGTCTCTTGATGTTATCACACAGTGGAACACAACTTACCTCATGCTGGTGGCTGCCTTGGAATACAAACAAGCATTTACTGTCTTGGAAACATGTGATGATAACTATAATGAAGCACCATCAACTGAGGATTGGAAGAAGGTGGAGATTGTTTGTACATATCTGAAGTTTTTGTATGACTCTGCAAATGTCATTATGGCAACAGCTGATCCAACTGCAAATATATTTTTTCATGAGGTATGGAAAATCCAGCTAGATCTGACTAATGCAACAATGAATGAGGATGTTTTGGTGAGCAGCATTGCTAAAGAGATGCACGAGAAGTTCGACAAATATTGGAAAGACTGCAGCCTCGTCTTGGCAATTGCTGTGGTTATGGACCCTCGTTTCAAGATGAAGCTTGTGGAGTTCAGTTTCTCAAAAATTTATGGTGCAGATGCTGCTAGATATGTTAAGCTAGTGAACGATGTCATTCACGAGCTCTATCTTGAGTATATTGCCCAGCCACTTCCATTGACTCCAGCTTATGAAGAACAAGGGGAAGCTGCTGCTGCTGCTGCTGCTGCTGCTGCTGCCGCCACCACTACCAACATCGATGGCGATGGTGATGGCGATGGCAACAATCGGCCAGCAACCCCGGTCTCCAATGGTGATGGGCTTCTAGACTTTGATCTCTATCTATCTGAGATGGCTGTAAGCCAGCCAACAAAGTCAGAGCTAGATCAGTATTTGGAGGAGTCCCTTGTCCCACGGATCCAAGAGTTTGATATCTTGAACTGGTGGAAGCTCAACAATCTGAAGTATCCGACACTTTCCAAGATGGCTCGGGATGTCTTGGCCATTCCAATGTCCATGGTGAGTCCGGGCTCCTCCATATTTGCCAGTGGAACTGGAAGCAGAGTGCTCGACGAGTATCAAAGTTCGCTGCGTCCTGAGACAGTGGAGGCGCTGTTCTGTGCAAAAGATTGGCTCCAGTATTTGCCCACCATGGCGGAGCCACCATCAACAGCGATTGTCAAAATGGAGCTCTAGGTTATGCAGAAATATTTTACCTTTTTTCTAGCATCATGCATATGTATGTATGGACTTTGGATGTGCACATATGGCTTTTTTAAGTGCTGCATCAAGTTGTTGTCAAACTATATGGATGATGACGGGGCATCCTAGAGAACTTGGGTTTTGCCTTCTATTTACCTTTGTCTTGGAACTTTTAAAATGAATTGCAGTTGCGTCATATTCTGTTTCATCTGATGTAAGCTATATGATATGATCTGGAAGAAGTTTGCGATAATGTTGGGGGTGTTCTCTTGGGGGGAATTATGATCTAATGGTTGATGATGTTGTGGTTGTTGTTGTTGTCTGGTTAAGAGAAGGGGGATGTTTTCTGGTTGGTGGCAGGAGGCATAATGTATCATCACTTTATGAATTGCAGATAAATAAATAAATGCCATCACGTGCTTGCGTCTACCAATCTGGAGTCCAGAGAGGTCTCGTTGGAGAGCTCGAACAGACGGGTATTTATTTATTTATTTTAAAAAAAAAATTTGATATTTCTAAGTTGAACATGCACCCCAGCACCATATCTCTTCCTCGCCCGGATCATGATGCTCTGCCCTTCGGCTCGGTGGTCGCGGTCCGGGCAGGCGCTGCGGAGGTGGTCGGCTCCAAGAGGTACCACCGCCACCGCGGCAACAACACGTGCGGGGTGCGTCCAGGCCACCTGCGGCCTCATCGTTTGCTCCCCTACCAAACCCAACGGTGATGGCTATGGTCAGGCACCTTACTTTCTTTTTACATTTTTTTTTTTTTTTATTTTTTATTTTTTACACACACACAGACACAGAGCTAGAGAGAGAGAAAGAGAGAGATGAGAGATTTATGCTAGAGTGAATGGCATTCAAATGATTATACTGTGATAACGAACAGGTTCTTATTACAGTAGCCATGACAGCATGCAATCAAAGGATTCAAAGTTAACCAGCAACTATAACATACGTTACGTCACGCCTTCTTATTACATCTACGATGGTAGGCTATATATATATATATATATATATATATATATTGGAAAACAAACTTGTCTATGCTGAGGGGAGAGACTTCATCTCTTGCTTGATAGCCGCAACCAGCTGGTTATAAGCTTCTGTCCAGGCATCCTTCATTTCAGGGCTCCACATGTCTGGCACTGCCTCCTCTATGGTTTCCAAAAGTGCAAACCTGGTCACCTGTTTTTTTAAGAGAACATAGTCAGCCACCGTCCTTCCCCCGCCAAATTAAAAAATGGGAACAACTCATTTTAACCAATCCTTCCTTTACCTCAAAGTGTTCATTAACAACGCCAGCCTTGAGGTGGGTGGCACTCAGCTTCTTCAGAGTCGTCTCCCTCACCGTCACCTTACCCGACTTACGCAGCTGTGCGGCCGACTCGCATGTCTGATCGAGATTGACCAACAGGAGGAGGATTAGCTATAAAGCAGAAGAAATTTTACCAAGTTTCTGGAAAAGAAAAGAATATATATATATATATATATATATATATATTTAAAAAAAAAAAAATACTACTCTCTCATTGTGATTGATCATGACTTTCATATTCAGTCAGAGATGTCTCAATTCTTTTTCATGCCTCCAGCAAAAGGACTTAAAAATTTGCCAAATGACTGGCATAGGAAGAAGAAAAGTGAGATTGGAGACATAACCTTTTAAGAGAGATATTTAAGAGATCTTTCTTCTTCTTTTCTTTTCTTTTCTTTTCTTTTCTTTTTCTTTTTTTTTTTCTTTATATAATCATGCAAATTAGAAATTATTTTACAGCCTTAACTTTTTGTCTTTTTTTTTTTTTTTTTTTTGTAACTTCTTCTCCTGTGAGCACTAGTGACTTCATTTATGGATAATTCCATTTTGGCTCATTGCTCTACCAAATAAACACTCTATATCCTAATAACTTCACTTCCAAAGTTGATTTCAGCCACAAATCATCCATGCGAGGCCTCTTGTGTGAAGAACAATAAGTCGCCAAAAATCAGCGCTTTGGATTGACCGCTAATCATAGTTGATCGATTCGTTACCCACACGCACACGCACACGCACACGCACACGCACACAGAGATAGATAGATAGGTAGAGAGAGAGAGAGAGAGAGAGAAATACCATTACCATAATAAAGACGGACATAGCGTGGGGTTTGAGCTTTGGGTTGTTGTGGAGGGGCACATTAGAGTCACGCAGGAAAGAGAAGAGCCGACTTGCTGATGGTGCGATCTCGAAGATTCTGTGAAGACATGAATTAGTAATATATACAAGGGAAATGGTAGAAACACACACCATAGGGAGGGAAGGAGGGAACAAAAAAAAAAAAAGGCCGGTAGTGAAAGGAAAACCTCAAGAAGAACTTGAGCCCGAGGGCGGCGGCATCTTTCTTCATGACGTTCCAGGATTTGAGCACGAGGGACTCCTGCTCCTCGGTGAAGCCTTTCGCTGCCGACTCACCGCATACCCCCTCGGACTTGGACTGGGCCATCGATGCTCTCTGTCTCTGTCTCTGTCCCTGTCTCTCTCTCTGTTTCTGTTTCTGGTTTCACGGTCTGGTGCGCCAACAAGGGCTTAAATAGACGGGTGGGGTGGCTTGGAGCTTGGGCCGTGGCAAAACACCGGAGACGAGACGGGTCAATGTTAAAATTGGCCCTTGGAGGATGGGGGGAGCCAAGTCTGCACCCACCCACCACCCTTATAAAAAGTGTTCCAAAGCAATCCCCAAGGGGCAGGATTACATGCGACCATCAGGCACGAAACCACGAGCGGCCGCCGTGGACTCTTATCTTACTGTGGGCGGCGACCATACCATGCCATGCCATGCCAATATACGACGGAGACGGTATGAAGACGTCCAGAGGAGCTCAAACAGGGATCACGATCCACGAATCATCATGATAAGAAGAACGTTGATTCAAGCGATAAATAAATACATGCATACCCCAAAAGAGGTCCAATAAGAAGAACGTTAATTCTGAGGTCCAATAATATTCCTCTTCCAAAATGCATACCCTCCCCTCTACCGCCGTTACCTGTTCTTTTGGGCTGGGCTGGGCTGGCCAAGCATGGAGTAAGATGCAGTTGACCAACCAGCCCGACTAAATAAATAAAAAGGGCTAAGTCCACCCAGTGACAATGAGTATGACTCAGATGGAACTAAGTCCAAACTTGAAACCTACTTCAAGTTGGAGATGGAAAAACAAAATATATATATATATATAATCAAACTTTGATGAAGTCCAACCCTAATAAGGAGTTCAAGGGAGGATAGGAATCAAATTCCTTTGCCCCTATAAATTTTTCTCCATCAAAGGCTTCATCTAAATTTTTCCTCTCCTCTCTGCCTGAGTTGTTAGCAAATTCTGCCTGTGCTCCCCACAAGACCACATCAAAGGCAACGTACAAGCCTATATGCATCTTTTCTTTTGATCTCCTCACCTTCTACCATCGTTGCTGCCTAAATTTTGTTAAGGAATCATCAAAGTTGGATAGAGATCAAACCTTTTTCTATTTTTATTTTGTTCTCTTGTTTATGTTGATGCAACACCAAACCTGACTTGATCTGATGCCTCTTGACTCCTCCTTTCCTTTCTTGAAAATGTTCATACTTAGTTAATGATTGATTGATGATGAGTTAGAATTATATCGATTTCAAATTAATTAAAGATGTTAGATGTGGATGTGTGATATTACATTTGAGTTAGTACCGGCAAAGGTAAGGATCTCCCTGCATTAATATATAAATAATTGTGGACATTTTGTGCACATATACCATATGATGTTAATTTAGATAATTAGTTTGAAAGATTACTATTAAATGATTATATCTATTCTTTATATATCATATTTTGATAATTTCGTATTCATGATATATATGTCATATATGTTGGATTTCCATATGAATTATATTTGGCACAACCATCATAAAAATAGAAGCTTTGATAAAATTTATTTGGTTAAGTGAGAAAGCTATTTAGATAAGCCATGAATTATGAATGGTGACTTGTGTAGGTACATGGAATCATAGATTATTATCACAGATGAATACATGAAATCATGAATTGCCACCATAGACAAATCATGGAGCGTACATTTCTCTGCCACTAAGATATATTGAGGATATATCGAGTATTGTTAAGGTTTGCCTATCATGAGCTGAAGTGAGACTATGGTTAATGAAAATTAATTATTATCGGATCCATATTAGTCAAAATAAAAGATAAATTATTTAAAAATTACTATTGATTGGATAGATTATTGTATATAGTACATGTGATATCATGTGAATTGATACATACACACATATATGCATCTTAGTTTATATAGCATCGATTGATATATTATGTTTTTCTGATCTTTGTCATCAATATTGATACTTGACTATTTATTATATTAATATTAATTATATTGGTTTGGGTGTGTGGAATTTTTATTAATTTGTCAACTCATGAGATATTTTACTTGTCTTTTTAAAGTTTTAGGATCAATAGAGTTGAGATGCAAGTGGATCCAACTCACGATCAGAATGGTTTATAGTAATTATGTATTTTTAATACCTATCAAATAAAAAGTTGTAATTTAAAAAAATATTATTATATTCATGATATTCTTTCATTGTGTATATTAATAATGATATATTGTGCCATTATGGAAATTGATAAGAATATATTTTATAGATTTTTTAGGGCCACATCCTATGGGACATGCAATCATGTCATATGTCTATCTAAATCTAAATTTAGGGCCTGACATCCTCTCTTCGAAAAATAAGACAAAAAAAACTTCTTTGTTATCATTCATCTTGTGAGATGTTCGTGAATTGATCTAAATTGTCATGCTACTTAATGAAATGATAATCAAGAAATTTTTTAGTTTTAATTTGAGCCTTGTTTTTCTTATAAGAATCTTTTTTTTTTTTTGAAAAAATTGCAATTTCTTAGGAAAAATATTTTCATTAAAATGTTTGATGAGAAATTAAAGTTTCCTATATTCTTTTTTGTCTAGAAAAATGGAGTAAAAAAATGAGAAAGATAATTTTCCTCTGTTCTTTAACTTGCAATTTAATTTGTTTGAAAAATAGCTAATTTTTCATTTATATTCTTAAAAGCTTAGGTGGGAAAGTGACTAACTTCCCAATGTCCTTTTGCTATGCAATTTTTTTGAGAAAGTAGTTGCTAATGATGATAGTAGCAGTAATAAATTTTATATGTAATACTAATTTTATTTAATTTATTATAAAATTTTTTATTTTTATTTATAATAATATTATTATATTTTTATTATAAATTTGTTATAGTATATCTTCTTATTATAAATTTATATTTTTATTTGATAAAATGGTTTTCCTTTTATTTCATGGTCAATTAAGATGATTTTATTATTATTGGCGTGGCCGAGTTGATCTAGTAAGCCAATGTGGCTAAAAGTAAGTCATCGCACTGATCAAATCACTATATATACTGAGATGTAATGCATGAGATATTTCGCCAACAAAGAAGAATCATCAGCAAAAAAGGGTCTTATCAAGTGCGTTAATCTATCCAGGATTGTCTTCTATTTAAGGCACAGTCTAATTCAAATAAGAAATTATCGCCCAATATGGAAAAAAACTTCTTTATAATAACTACTCCATTCGAGGATCAAGCTTAGCAAAGCTGTTTATTAAGAAGTGGCCAGCTTCCAAAGAATTCTATTAGACGCTTATAAAAGTAGCCTTAAATTTTACGAGTAATCAATTTTAAGCCTTAACTTTCAAACTAGGATACTCGTTTTAGATAGCTTAAGTCTTTTTTAATCAATTTTAAGCCTTAACTTTCAAACTAGGATACTCGTTTCAGATAGCTTAAGTCTTTTTTCACCCACTTAAGCTAGTTGAGCATCGGTTCTCTTACATTCTTTTTTCTTTTTCTTTCTAGCAAGGATTAGCCTATTTTTTCCTTTTTTTTTTTCTAACAAGGATTAGCCTAGCCCCTTCGTATTCTCTTTTATTTTTCTTTCTAACATTGGTTGGCTTTAGAAAGTGCTCTTTTTGTTTAAGCTATAAGTTAATGTATGAGGATTATTCTTGAATGTCAACAATCATAAAACGTATCAAAACATATAATTATTAGACAACTTTTTTTTTTTTTTTTTTCTAGTTTAGAAACTTACTTTCATCATCTAAGATAGGAAAGAAATTCTGTAGGAACCTATTTTTACAAACAAAATTATTTTTCTCTTTTTTAAAAAAATAACGTGGGAAAGTTGGTGGTGGACCCACTTCCTTGTGGTTTGCTACGTACTCCATCATTTTAAAATCTAACCATTCATTGAAGCAATATTATTTATAACATTTAAGAAATGGATCGGTAGGAAGGTTATTTATAACATTTGAGAATGAACCGATTGGTATGGTAATCACTTGTGAAGAGAAGAAAATATTACATGCTCTTGCCACGAAGCATGCCCCACTCCTCTCTCTCTCTCTCTTTCTCCTTTGTCTTTTTAAACCCCACCTCTCCCTCCCTCCCTCCCTCTTTTCTTCTTCTGTCCTTATCGGTTATGAGCCTTTGACCGCCCTTCTTTGGCTCTTTAAAAAAGAAAAGAAATCTCAGTATGTCTATCTATCAAATGAAGGCTTTTTTCCTTTGGATCGAATATCCCATTCTACCTTGAGAATTCTTAATCCAACTTGAAATCCATCCTCCCCTCATTTATCGGATTTCCTCTTGCCTGACGGGCGGGTATTGGATCAAAAAACGATCTTCAACGTCACGTCTTCTTCTTCTCCTCCTTCTTATTCTTATTATTCTTTTCCTTTTTCCCTCACGGCCACATGATATATATATATATATATATAACAAAACAAAACAAAAAAAAAAAGAAAAAGAAAAATCTGGCGAAATAGCCGCCGAGATGGCGGGACTCGTGTGATTCGCACGCAGTGATTCGGGTGCGATGGCGGGCAAAAGCCATCACGCGATTGGCACCGTCGTTCTCGCAACTGAACGACCCATCCCATCCCATCCCATCCCATCCCATCCGCTCGCTTTAGCACCGATTTTTCAGCCCGCATTTTTGGACCGAGACAACTAACTCCTACATATACGTATGATAAGATAAGATAGAAGGACTCCTCATAAGTTCCCGAGGCCACTCGCAGTGTGTCATATGAAACCACGCCTATTATTTCAGTATCTAAAAATAACCAGCATTAAAATAACCAGCGAGGATGCCAGCTTATCACGCCCTATGATCATCCCCCTGCTTCCCATTAACGGCTGCGCTTCTCTCCGATAAATCCAACGTACCTCTCTCTCTCTCTCTCTCTCTCTCTCTCTCCGCCTTTCAAAACAACAAATGATATTGTTATCATTTTCTTTTTTCTTTTTTTTTTTTTTCCTTCGATTCTCATTAGAATTTGATCACGACATCACATAATATGGTCCGATTAAAGGAACGAGACGACAAGCACGAGGCGTGGTGGAGCATGCTCCTCTCCATCGCCGACGTCCTGCTGCTCCCCTGCAAGCCTGTCATCTTTCCCCTGCTCCGCCCCCGCTCGCCGGAACCCACCACCGTCACCGGCACCATCCTCTGCCCTCACAACGGCGACGCCAACAAGAGGCTCCGCCTCTGCCTCCAGGACGGTGGCCCAGCGGGGCCTACGCTCCTCCTCCTCGAACTCCCCCTCGACCCGTGCGAGCTCGCCGGCGCCGCCCGGATCACTCTCGAGTGCGAGTCCGCGGGCGCCGGCCCGCTGCTGGCGGAGCCCACGTGGGCGGTGTCCTGCGACGGGCGGCGAGCGGGGTTCGGAAACCGGCGGGCGGCGCCCACGGAGGCGGAGGCCCGGGCGATGGAGGCGATGCGCGCGGTGTCCGCCGGCGCCGGGAGGCTGTCGGCGAAGGGCGTCGGCGGTTTCACGTACGTGAGGGGTAGGTTCCAGAGGGTGGTGGGCTCCGCCGACTCGGAGTCGTACCATCTGATGGGCCCCACCGGGTTCTTGGAAGGCCACGAACTGAGCTTCTTCTTCCTTCGCGTCCGACTCTGATGGCACACAGATTATTATACCGCAGCCGATCACCCTCCCTCCAGTTGAGAGTAGTCTTTATCAGACTCTGTTACTCTGGTTTGGGTCTGGCAATTCCTTTCTTTCTTTCTTTCTTTCTTTCTTTTTCTGTTTTTTTTTTTTTTTTTTTTTTCCCACCTTTTTAAGACATTTTTTTTTAACAAAAAAAAAATTATAGATGTAAATAAATCGGGAAATCCAACCTTCGGTTCAATTTTTTTTTTTAAAAAAAAAAAAATTAGTAAAAGTTAGCTTGATAATATTCTTTTCTAATATGTAAAAGAAGCAATGCGATTCATTTAGTTCCATCTGTCATGTGCTCTTTTCCACGATATTGCACACACCAAATGAAAGTATTCATAAGCCTAATCTTTAATCAATCCAAAACATTTCGTTAAGGCTTCTACTTACAAATGACTTTCCACAAAGGGGCAACGTGCCCTGCCCTGTATGTCAACTAAAATGGTGTACAGCAAAATATCTGCATTCACTTCTAAAACAACAGAGTGCAACTTTACTTTCTTTGATTCTCCTTTTCACCCCCTGAGCACCAGCTTTTTGGAACCGTAACACTTTTTAAAACTTGATACAGGAAGAAAATCTATTTAATTTAATAATTTACCCATATTATTCAGGCACAGTGTATGCATGTTTTATTTTATTATTATTATTATTATTATTATTATTTAAGATAACAGAATGGGTTTCTAGCCATCCATCCATCCAAATTGAGAGTTACAGGTGGGACTTGATCCCAGGCACGGTTTTGATTCCCAGGCTAAACTAGTGCAGACATTACACTGCTATCTGATGAGAAAAAGAAAGGCCAATCCAGTTGCATTGAAATTATGTACACACTATGTAAAAAAAGAAAAAACAAAAACAAAAACAAAAAGGGCCAACTCATCTCCATCTAATGCTCAGAGGTATGCCGTGTTTCTCTAATGCAAACAACATCAGATGGTGTCAGTGTCTCTAAAGATTTGTCAATTCTCTTAAAGCAAATATCTCCATCCAATGAGGCATGCCATGCTTCTCAGATGGTGCCGGGTGTATCTAAAGATTTGTCAATTCTTTTGAAAGCAAATACCTGAAAGTGTGCAGTTGTGAGGTATCCATTCAACGGCATCAGATGGTGTCGGTGTATCTAAAAGAGTTGTCAATTCTTTTGAAAGCAAATACCTGAAAGTGAAGTTGTGAGGTATCCATTCAATTATCTTGCGGGATCTTTTCTGCTGTAATCGATGCACCCCCATTCTTAGTGTCTCAGGAAGATGGCATTGGATCATGTCCACTAAACTTTGCTCACTTAAATTGGTGTCCTTTGCAAAAGAGTCTATAATCTTTGGTAAAAGCATCATCTCTTCCTTCCGAATACAAGCAGTAGCATGGATGTATTGCTCTTTTGCAACTCCCAGCTGATGGAACAATCTCTTTGGCGTGTATATGCGGACCTAATAAAAATAAAAATTAATATATATATATATATATATATATATTGCAGAGCCATATCAAAATGACTTGCCATGGCGCATTCATAGTTATTGCTTTTTAAGTTCTTTTCTGTAGGCTATTCCACGAAAGTTTCCAAGAAAATCCAATCAATATGAGAATGTATTTATTCTTAATTAGCAGAGGCATCTTTTTTTTTTCCGGATATGAGCAATGTAAAAATTTACCGCAGGATCTGAATGCGTTCCTGAACAAAGTGCAAAATGTAACAGAGGTTCAGGATGCTCAATGGCACAGGCTTGCCAGTCATCTCCATCTTTGAACTTCATTTTGCTTGAGAGTAATAATCGAAGCCACTACAAATACAAGAAGACTTGTTAATAATCATTGCAGAAAGAAAACTAGTGGTACTAATCAGCAATAGATGTAGCTAATGTAAAGAGCTGCTGTGAAAAGTTTATCTCTATGCTATTTAAGCTTAGGCAGATGGCAAAGAAGTTCACAACACTGACAATCGAACAATATAGATAAGAAAGAAAAGAGTAGCTCTTTAAGCACGCCTTCATACCAATCAGGATTCCAGAAGATGGTTAACCAATTGTTAACTTCCACTGTGATTATAAATCTCAGGTTGAGGGGGAGAGGATTCTTCTTGTGAGCAAAACATAGTTAGGAAGGTTGATAGCTCTTCAAAACACTTCCCGTTGAAGTACTCATCCATTTAGTATTTTGTAGTTTGATCAATGAAGACAATTGAATGGTACATGAAGGCAACGTTATGTTGTAGATGAGACACCATGATGGAAATTGTGAAAAGCACACTTTTTCTGAAAAAAACACAGGCCATGCTCATGAAAAGTAGCTACAAAACACTACAGATTGAAGAAATCATATCAAGGTAGTGCAGTGGTGTTTGTGAATTTTTTTCAAGGAAGAATGTCTGGAGAGATAAGATGATGAAGTTTTATCACCGTGTAAACTTTAATATTATATTAGAATAGCAAGCATAAGCCTAAGAACACAATCCTTGTGCATTTGAAGTCTTGTACTATGACATACAACACAAAAAAAAAGAAATAAATAAATAAAGAAATCATTGGATCCAATAGATCTTTCAGGGATAATACAAAGCATAGAAGAACACCTGTCCAGGAGGATGTAAGCGGCATCCCAAAATTGAACCTTGTATCCTGTCTGCGTTTATAGGACGACCACCTATATTATAAGTAGCCTGGAGCAAACAAGATTTTGATCAGAATAGCTGTCCTCAAACATCTGCATCTAAGTACAGCGCTTTTTTTTTATATTCACCTCAGATATATCTGAGGTTACGTTCACCTTGATGAGTAATGATGCCCTTTTCATGCTATTTTGTGGGATCCCATACTCTAAATGCGCCTGCATAAGAAGAGAGAGTTAGGAAACGATACTCGGAGATCGCTACGGAAATAATAATAACACAAGGCGAAGTCAACCAAGCTTCAGAAAATTGACATTAGTTACATGCATCATCATAGCATTGTGCACATTGATCCAGAAGGCAAGTTTCTCCTCGTTCTTCATCTTTCTGGGATCAACTGTTTCCAATCGATGGACAAGTGATCTGTCACGAGAAGTGATTCAATCTCTGTGTCATGAACTTTACATTAAAAGGACTGAATAAATGTCTAATTTGGTCATCTGATCTCTCTCTACTTTGTCAGATGTTCAGAAACAAATGCACATTAATCAGAATATCTAGTCTCAAAAGTTAAACGAAGCAGCAAACAGAGTTTACATTCAGAGAGAGAGAGAGAGAGAGAGAGAGAGATTGAAGTGCGAGATTTGAAAAGAATCAATGAGTTTCCATTAATTCTATACTTCTTTCGGAGGATAAGACTTAAATTAAGAAACAATTAGCAGTCCAATGATTCTATGTTTCATTAATAAAAACTAGTTGCGGTTCTTTTTTTTTTTTTTGAAGGAATCGTGAGGGAGGGTTTCTCCCTCACGGTAAGTTTTATTAAAATCATGAGAACATCATGATGAAGCTTGAAATACTACCAGTGTGTTGTGTTTTGACGAGTGCCTCATTGGGTATCAGATTTTAATTGTTAAGTTGTGGAATAAGAGGGGGACTTACTTATAGTCATGCAGCATGTCACTAACATCGCTAAACCTTTGACTCCTCTTGCGAATGGAAGTTACTTCTAGCATTGCACTGTAAGGTCCGCTGAACTCCTTTAACCCTTCAACCAGCAAGGGATTGTCTAACCGTGCATCCAGAGTGGATTCTCTTTTACAAGCAGGACTCCATATATCTCCCATAAATTTGGGAGAAGATGCACTCTTTGACGAGAAGGATGAGGTAGAGGAAGACGAGAGGCCTTGATGCACCAGAGGAGAGTCTGCGAGCCTGCAGTATATGGAGCCCATGCACCTGACCATGTCCTCGGATAACCTGTTGGGTGTCTCGGGAATATGATCAGCGATTCTAGTTCCAAGATGATCTGCGAGGCTTATCACCCCTCCTGAGTCAGCATTCTTTCCCTGCTGCACCCGAGGCAATAGTAAAACCACGATTAAAATGGCACTGTTATTGGTGGGCAAATGATCCAAGTAAAGCAATCAACAGATGTGAGCATTATTATATTATATTGGATGAAGTTGGTGTTCCAACTACTACCTCAAGAAAAGATAAAGGTAAGGTATGGCATGCCGCAAGAGCTCTGGTTAGGTTCTTAGCTGAAGGTGACACTCTAGCCGAACGAACTGCACGTTGCAAGAGGGAGGAATGGCTCCGGTGGATGCCACGACCATGCTTCTTCTCTAGGCTGTGGACTGAAGAAGCGCAGGCTTCATCTGGGGAGTTCGTGGCTGACTTGTGGGGAAGCATCATCATCTGACTACTAGGCTGAAATGCTGGATTCCCTTCTCTGGATGAGATATTGAATGTGGTGGTAGCATCCGATGATAGCCTTGACCGTGAGCCCAGAGGCTGTCTCTTTCTGTCTGATAAACTGGATATCTGCTGTTCAAGAGCTTTCCGATACAGGGATAAAAGATATTGCTCCAAATACACAACCTCTAATTCTAATATCGCAATCTCCCTTATCAAATCCTTGGTGGGCTGGCACCACATGGAAGCTATGTTAATCAACTTTCTAAAACAAGATCACAAAGAGTACACTAAGGACAGTGAAGGTAATTGGAAAAATAAAATAAAATAAAATAAAATAAAAATCCAACTTGAGTATCACAATCCAAATCAGCCATCCATCAGGTACAATCTATATTTTGCTATTTTGCCAGTTAGACATTCCTACTTGGTCGATAGCTGAACGTAGTTGAATACCAATCTTAGACTTCAGCAAAATAAGAGATGAAGATGCGATAACATTTTTGTTATCTCTCGTAATTTTCGACTCAAGCAATGTCATCAACTAACTGAATTAGCAAAATGAGGAGATTCTTGTCATTAGCACATTCTTGAACTTTCTCCCTATAGCTTAAATTTTTGGATCTAGTTGTAAGTCAACGTGGTATCGGAGTTGAAGGTCATGAACTCAAATTTTCTATTTTATCTGTCGTCATCTCTCTCGAGTCATTCTTGATTCCATGCCATCATGTATGTGGTTCGGACAGCGCATAACAGCTTAAACTTTTAGTATTTAGTAGTTAGTTAATAATTAGAACAGGAATTGATTTAAAAAAGACATATGCTTGTTTCTCAAGAAGTTTTTTTTTTTTTTTTTTTTTTGTCATCTTTTTCTGCTTGAAAAACCCACCTTTCCAGTCCACCACTCTAGCTCGAAAATTAAGATACCTATGCGACAATCAAGATCGCTATCGAAGAGTAGGTTCCATTGAAAGATTGTCAAAAAGAAGGTAACAACGCATTTAAGAAGTAAAAAATCAGACCTTAGGGGGGGAAAAGTAAAAAAAAAAAAAATAAAATTAGGAAAGAATTACCTTGGGCATCAGACCGTCACTTGACAAATCAACAGCAGGATACCTGTACCCCAGCGCTTTCTCTAGAGCACGGCGCATAAAAAGTTGATTCTGAAGCCGTTTCTCAAGCTGCTGAATCTGCATTATAACAAAGAACAATCAGAAAGAATTTCTTCACACACAAAAAAAAAAAAAAAAAAAGCATTTCAGAATGCGACAAAGTGTGGAGGAGGAGCTGAAATTGTTGATGGTAACCATCAACTTAAGGCTCATGGAGGACAGTGATAAACTAGGTGCTATATATCAAGAGTTTCAGCTCCCTGAAGAGCTCCTGTTTGAACGTGGATGAGTTCTTTTATTGGATATTATCTGCTGACATGAAGAGTTTAAGGGCAATGAGATCAAAGAGATATTGTTCAAAAAGCAATCGCTAATGCTGATAGTTCGATGATAAGAAGTAATATTTTTCGCATTGTTAAAGCGTTATGGACTTAGAACTGCCGTATAAAAACTCCAAGCACTGGAAGGAGAATTCTCCTTTGCAAAATTTTAATCTCAAATATTTCTGGAGCATTTCTGAGAAACAAATACTGCTAGCAGTCTAGTTGATAGCACTAAAAATTCTGAAAAATGGCATGTTGTAGTTACACCCAAAAACTATTTATCATTTCAGCTTCTTTTTTTTTTTTTTTTTTTTGTGATCAAAACTAAAACACAATCATTTCAGTATTTCAAATATGCTTAATAGCCAGATGATCCCAGTTTAATTCAAGCCTATTTATGCAGGCAACTTATTATCAACATATGACTGCTGCACCTGCAAATGTTTGACACCTGCAGACCAGAAAATCAGAATAGCAAAAAGATTGAGATTTTAACAAGCTTCCAGTAGATGTTATGTGCTCTTCTGTGTACCTCTTGCTTCAAAGAACTATGGACCTCAGTGTCACGAGACGGTCTGTCCTCGGTGCCAGTTTGCTCCTTAGCTTCTATATCCTGTAGACCAAATCAAATCTGGAATCATTTTTTTCTAAAGTTCATCCACCTTTCTCAGAAGACAACTGCTAGCAATTTCATCAAAGTGGCTATAAACTAGAATGGCCGAATGACTACCTGTAAACAGTTGCATTGCCCCTTGTTATGTAAAGAGAGAAAGTTTGGTAGCATTCACATTTTCTAGCTACATGTGGCTTGGTATTAATCCGAAACCAAAAGGCACAGAGCCACAGGCAACTTAATTTGCAGCTTTTTTTTTTTTTTAGTGTAAAATTTAATTTAATTTGCAACTTAAAGGTCTCAGTCCATGAAATCAACAAGCTTGGCAACTGCCTTGGGCTATATAAATGAGAAACTAAATGTTTGGAATTAAGATTTATTGCCAGTTGTGGGCAAGTATTCTGCACATCCATGAATTAACAACCCTAGCTATCTAAATAAGGATCTCAATAAAGAAAACTCTTCAAATACATGAATTAAATAACTTTAGCATTGTATTTTAGGATGTAAAGAAAGAAAAATTCTCACCAGCCTAAGATGGCGAAAAGATTTGAGTGACGAATCCAGATTATCCTTCTTGACTCTCTTATCAGAATCACTGTCATTGCAAACCAACTATATCAACACAGGGTACAATAAAAGCACTTGCGTAATGACTTTAAATGAAGCAATGTTTAGATCTAAGTAACATCCAAAGAAAATCCAGCTATTTTAAGGGAAAGAACGTGACCTCCATCGTTTCACATACACCCAGAAACCCATCTGTCTTCTTTCAAAAACAGTAGGGCTAAAGGAGGAAGAGAGAACGAAGTTGTGATAAGAATCAGCTACCTCTTGGAGCGCTTATGTCTTGCGGAGGTTACTTCCTTGGAGTCCATTGTTTCCACAGAAGAAATTTTGCATTTCACTTCTGGCTTTTTTGAGTCATCAAATCACCTCAAAAATCATTCCTGCTGACTGTTTGAAACATCCAAGGACTTCCCCAAGTTTTCAAGCAACGAAGTAAAATGAGAAACAGAGCATTCAAACCACAATATCCATGGCAGGAAGAACCGTCTTAAAGAGAATTAAGTGTTAGAGAAAAGAAACATTCAAATGGCTTGTCAAGCAGAAGAACCATACCCCATTATGAATTTCAAGATAACTTTCAGCTCCTGTCAAGATCAACCGTTGCTTGTGAGCAAGGCGCCGTCCAACACTAGAAAGGATTCCACTCTGACCTCTATAGAATTTATGGGCAACCACAGAGCCAGTGTCCGGAGATGACCATTTGAGCATGAAATCTTCAAACAAGCGAAGAACTTTTTACCGTCAAGATTTAAGGAAAAAAGGTTGGAGACTTGTGATTGACAGTGATGTAACATTAAGAAATTCTAGAAAGTTTTTCATGCTTGGAAAAACTCACAAGATATAAAAACTTCCTACCTTCTCCTTGACTTATCTCTTGTACATTCTTTTGTCCTAATTCATTAATACAAGCTTGGGGAAAGGTCTTCCTCTACTCCCAATTTTAAGTCAAAAAAAAAAAAAAAAAAAGAAGTTACTCTAGGTCACATGTTCTCTCTTATCAATAAAATCCTGATGAAGGGGCCCCTCTCCATTCCATGAGAGAGAGAGAGAGAGAGAGAGGCATTAAGTATTTAAGTGATGCAGTCAATTTACTTTGGCAGTGGTACTCGAAAGAGCGTGAGCCGCAGGGCACCTTCTATAGCTGTCAGCAGCACATAACACCATAACATGATAACTTGGATAAACCATGTCAGTTCCATTTGTTATTCAGGGACATAATCGCGTACAAAGTTCAATGGTATATCATATTTTAATCACAAGCGGATGGTGTGGATATCTGATTTCTGTTTCAGATCAATGGGAGTCAACATGTCAGTCTGCTAGAGTGTCGCAATGCTGCATGAGGCCTTGTCCTATTTCCACGGTCATTAATTTGGTTTGTTTTTTACCGGACTGGCGCACCGCAATCCTACTTCTCCAAGGGACCGGTGCTTGTTTGGTTAGAGGTCTTAGAAAGTCATGTGACTGACTGTCTGTCTGGCTGACTGACTGACTGACTGACTGACTGTAAGGTACTACACACTATAATCTGAATTAACTCTATTATTTACTCTAAATCGTGCTTCCCCTTCCAATCTCTGAATCTTGAGCCTTCTTTTTTGTCATTTAGTCTGAAAGGATGAACGCTGAGGACATTGATGATTTAACATCAAAGATAGAGGTTTTCCTCAAGAGAATCTTTCCAGCTTCTTAAAGTTAAAAAAAAGGGACAGGATAACTAACCCTTTAAAAGGGATGAAAGTGAGGGATAAAAGAGGATTTGGCTGCTTCAAGGAAGGTGTTGTTAGGGGGGTGGGGAGGATTTCCCTTCTGTTTGGACTATTAATCTTGCAAGGAGCTAAAGATACCCAGATTGTCCACTATCTCAATGGAGTATTGTTTAACACAGAATCTCTTGCGTAATATAACTTGGATTGGCTTGGCCTTTTGCAGCAACATCCTAAAAGGAGATTGGGTACCACACTTTCTTTGTTTTTTTTTCCTTTAGTGAGAAGGACATGCTCAAAAAAGGGATACCCTTTTGAAAGCTCTATACAGAGTAGACAGAAGAAAATCCAAAGCTTTCATGGGACCTCTTTTTTTAGTCTATTTCTATGGATTTACAGGAACCTTTATTTTTGATAACTTTCATTAGGTTTTTTATTTATTTATTTTTTATTTTTTTCCCCCTTCCCATAAGTTTGTGTTAAATTCATGGAAGGCCGGAACTTTTTAATTTATTTTTATCAAAAAAAGGCAAATCTCAGGTTATCTAAATGCCAAGCCTTAACTTGTCAATTAGTTTGTTTATTTATTGTTCTCTAGAGCCTAGACGGTTAGGTTGTCACGGTTGTGGAAAGCGCAACCATCTGTAATAATATATCATCACCGAGCCCAACAACTATGCGTTAATAAATCAAGCTAAAATATGATGGACGACAGACATGCTCGAGGTCTCATGTGCTTGTGGAGCTCCCAGCTAGAGAGACCTCCGTTAATACAGCCGAGAAGGGGAACATATAATAAAATAAAATTAAAAAAAACAAAAAAAACAAAAACACTTGAGTAACAAATCCCTTCCTCAAATAAGCTTCTAAAGTTGAGAAATAAAAGGATGCCCATGCGTGATGCATCCATTGATTAACATAAATGTTACCTTGGTGGTGCGGAGGGCAAAGGGTTGCAGGTCTTTTAAGTACATTTTTCTTCTTACAACTATTTTTTTTTTTTTTTTTTTTTTTTTTTAAAGAAAAACAAGTAGATGGTTCTAATTACATCTAATGATCTCACCCACCCATACCCACCACCACCTGCCTAACGTTGCCTGTGAAAGGAGAATTCTATGATTCATGGTAAGCATAAGAAATCCCTGGTGCACGAATCTCGCAAGGCAACAAACAGTATCTTCCGTAGGCATAGCATCAGAAATGCGCATCTCTGCAACCATATATTATGCAGCAGAAATTTTCCCCTTTCCATTTTAACTGACAATGATCAACATTTAAGACCCATATCAGCATTACAGTAAATTGTTCTTTTGCTCCATGGTCAACATGCAAAAACTATTAGACTTAAAAATACGTGAATTTCCCGGCAATAAAATTGGGTGGTGGATTCACCTTCCTTTACTCAACAAAAACAAAACAAAAAGCGAATTTTGTGGCAAAGGCAAAGCTTTTTCTTCGACATCCAGAATCATTTCGAAACATGGCTTGGAAGTTGGAATCCCACCATAGCAGCAGGGAAAGGAAAAGAAAAAAAAAAAAAAAAAAAAAAGAAGAAAAAAAAAAGAAGGAGAGAATGGAAACAGAAAG
Organism: Metroxylon sagu; assembly: GCA_017589505.3. Taxonomy (NCBI): domain Eukaryota; kingdom Viridiplantae; phylum Streptophyta; class Magnoliopsida; order Arecales; family Arecaceae; genus Metroxylon; species Metroxylon sagu. The sequence continues at coordinate 465,456 of JACVBY030000424.1, read as the reverse complement.
CAGCTTAAACCTCAAGTTCCCCAAGACTATTTCTACCATCACCAATACCAATATGGATAAAGAGAAAAGTCGTTATTGGAGAGGAAAAAAAAAACATCTCAGCGGGAATCAGGGTCGCGTTTCTCGGAGTCTAAATCTCGGTTTACGTGCGTTTGATTCGGAGAGAGAAGGCAGCATGCCGGCCCCACGGTTAAAAACAATGAAAACGAGTACACTTGAAGCAATGTGTTCGATAGGCGAACTTTCCAAAAGGATTTTGATGACAGTTTAGATGCTCTGTAATCTCAATTTGAGCCGAGACGAACCTAGCCTCTAAAATAGCTGGTCAACAAACTAAAGAAAAGGCCCCAAGACCGCCAGCGCCAGCAATGTCACTCACAGCACAGCAAGCCTGCCACCTTCGTGGCGGCTTCCTTTATTAAACTCACAATTAGATTAGTTATATCATTAAAGGTATCTTTGGGCATGTGAGATCAACGCCCCTTTGCTGTTGGTGAAGGGGAGGGGAGGAAAAAAAAAAAAAAAAAAAAAGCTACGGATCACGTTGTAGAATTGCAGAGACGGGTGGCTAGGACGATCTTCGCCAGTTATCTTTCATGCAAGTGGCCCCAAATGAATTCAAAAACATAAAAGGCTGAGCTTTATACTGCATTCCCCTGCGAGCAGTGTCATTTACGATGGATGAGATATGCAGTATAAAAATAAAAGGAGATCAAATTTTTTTGAACTGGTAGAGATAACGAGATATAAAGTCTCTCTCTCCGTGTGTGGGATTTGGGGCGGGACATCTTGGTTTGGGTATGTTAGCATTGAAGATTTGGGTTCAAATCTCATGCTACTACTATCTTCTATGCCTAGTCCAAGGTCATTTTCCACGTGTCTTCTTCTATGTTCTAAGTGTAAGCACCACAGTCAGCCATTCTAGCTACTCAGTGATGGCTGATCTAGCTTGGGACGAAGTCCCAAAGTTAAGAGAGAGCCTCTTAAAAAGAGTTAACACGCAACCAACAAAGTAAGAAAATGGTCCTTGAGGTTGAGTGAAGCCATGGCATACTCGACTATTGATTAACCAATAGGGCAATCCCTATGGTCAATTCAGGGATGACCAGATGACAAGGAACAATTAGGGAAAACAGAGCCTCCCAAGGCTAGTCCATCATTCACAATCGACCGATCAATGGCCATGGTGAACCAATCAATAGAGACCAGGAATGGGCAGTGAAATAGGAAATTAACAGGGGAAGAAGTTGTTTTACCTTTTGGCATTGAAGGCCTCGGGCTCCTTGCATTAGTGGTAGACTACCTTAAAAGATAACACACCAGCCATAGGGATGTTGACCATTGGACAATGAAGAGAAGGATTACGGAGGCGTGAAAATAAGATGGGAGGAAGTCAAGTCTAAAAGGTAAGGAAGAGGAATTTATGAACAAAATGGCAGGGGTCAATGGCATCTTAACTCTCATCACACCGAGCATTTGGTGCGATCTTGTAACCCCTCACCAAGGCACCGGCATGATTTTAATGGACCATATTGGCCAATTGAGTAACAGTGGATAGGGAGGTAAGCGAGGGAGTGAAAGTGCGTAGAGTATTATTATGCTCCTTAAGGCTTCGTGGTGAGAGAAGACATGCATCATACTTATGAATAAAAGAGGTAAATTTTATTTCTTAAAAAAAAAGAAAATTACGCAAAAGTTTAGAAAAACAAACAAATTTTTTTAAAAAAAAAACTAGAGTCTATTTGCTATTACTTTTAATTTTTTTTATTTTTTATTATTAAAAGTAAAAAAATATGAAATTTGATGTAAAAAATAAATAAATATATTTAGTTATATTATTTTTATTTTTTATTTTTTTAAAAAAATAATTTTTGTTATTTAGGAAGAAGAAGAAGAAGAAGAAGAAGAAGAGAGTGGAAGTGAAGTTTTTTTCGCTTTTATTTTATTTTATTTTATTTTTTTAAGTAATATTTTGAAAACCAGCACGGCCGGTATAGCATGTACATTGGTGGCTTGAGCACCTCAGCCCAGCCCCTCATGATTGCCGCTCAGTTTTGAGTCCTCCAAAAAGAGATGGTGTTGAACAGGGCAGTGGCTGCATTCCCCTGTACTACCAGGTTCGTGCTCTGGAGAAGGAGAATCAATACCAGGATCACCATTACGAAGTTGGATCATATCATATCATATCATTATCATTATGATAGCCCAAAAGTCTAACCGATAATGCCGTGCTAGGAGGCAAAGCTTTGTTATTTGTGTCCTGCTTTTCAACTCTACCAATGCCCGATGAGGATTTCAAACACCACACGCAAGCAGTGATCATTGGCTCCAGGTTCTCTACACAGCAAACACGTTCTCCGATATCTCCGATGACTGACCCAAGGCTCTCGGCAAGAAGAACCCGAGTCCCAAGTCTAGTAGCTCCCCTTCGTCGCCACCATCCATGGGATTTCGGACGGTTAGGAGTGGGCTTGTTCGAGGAAGCGGTGGCTTGGCGCTGGAGCTCGGTTCCCACAATTCGCCATCTGGTTCAAGTCCTCCAGTGAGAAGCTGAATAGAGGAGGGTAGGGTGGGCATGTCCTCCTGCAATGTCAAGTCAAACAAATTTTTATTATTAAAGAATAAAAATAAAATTTCTATTTTTATTTTTTAAAAAAATAAAAAAATAAAAATAAAAAATAAAAATTTTAATAATAATAATAATAATAATAATAATATATAGCAGCCATGTAGAGTGCTTTGTGTTGCTTCTGCTATCAAATGTATGGAAAAAGAAAAACTTTATATGCTAATGTGGTATGCAGGTTAATTTTTTTCAAAAAGACGGTGCCATCTTCTTTTAAATACACATATAGAGGAATTTTAATTAAAAATTATGGAAAAGAGGAAAATGTAATCCTTTTGCACAGAAGGGAGAGAGTATTTAGAGGTGGCAAACCCATGGACTCATGACCATATGTTTTGCTTGTGCGTGGTAGATGCAACAGATTTGTCATCAATACTCATGCCAGATTTTTGCTTATGTATGGTTTCTGTGTGTGTATATATATATATATATATATATATATCAATCAATCAATTTGTATTTGATTTTAATATTCTATTGTTTTCTTTTTAATTGTAATTGATTATTTAAATTCTTTCTGAGACTTTTGATGACTTGTCTTTATTTTTTTTAAGGAAAAATATTCCACGTCTTTGATTGCATCTAAATTGTTTCTTCGATATCAAGCATATAGCTCCACAAAAAAAGAAGAAAAAAAAAAAAAAAAAAAAAAGAAGAAGCCTAGCCGTGCCAAGTTTTTTCGAATTGTTTCTTCTAGCCATGAATCCTCTGTAAACGGCTTCGACAGAAGCTCCCGTTAAGGGGTTAGCTAGGTCCAAGTACGATCACAAGCTCTCAACTCCCCCGAAATGATTCGGGTAATGTTTTGGTTTCAGGAAAATCCAGTAAATTTATTTATCAAAAGTTTAGAAAGAATACAAATAACTGAAAAAAAAAAAATTTAATATTTCTAAAATATTTGTGAATATATTATTTTGAAAATAGGCATAAGGGAAGCAATAACAAGTAATTAAAACCACACAATATCGCTTCTCGTGTGGGACCATTCATTCGCAATGCATATTTTATTTATTTATTTTTAATGGTGGTGAAATACCTCATAAGTAAATTGTAGCATTCTTGTATAATTTGAGAAGCAATTGAATAATTATGAATTGATTTATTTTTTAGTAAATAATTCAGAGAGTTATTCAGTAAGAGGAAGATTGAGAATAATTTATAAATTTTCTAATTGTTGAAAGAACGCTATAACTATGGATCCAAACTTACAGGCCTAAAGCCCATATATAACGTGTCAATTGGAAAGCCCAGGAGGGATCTTTAGCCCGTTCATATTGCTTTGAGTTGATTGATCTTGCTGGACGGCGTGGTGCTTCTAACCCCCAATCAGATGGTCCCCATTGGTTGTACAAATCATTGGATCGAGGAGGATCCAGCTCTTGTACAAGGAAGATGGTTTCTTACTTCCTTAATCCATGACATAGACATTCCTAAACTATGGTGTCTCTCCCCATTGAGAGGAGAACTCGGGTGCCACGACTCCTCTTTTTAACACACGCACTCACACGAACATCGCAAACCTTTTGTCCCACGCTAAGTATGGCTATTTAACCAATAATCATAGGCAAAATTTATATTGCTTCCCAGTTCTATGCTTAAAAAATAACATGGAAATAAATGTTAACTATTTAATTCATTATGTATAATCCAAATTAAATTGAGAATGAGCTCTGACACAATGATAAGATTACTCCACTGTAGCTTAAAGATCAAAGTTTGATACATTGAAATAAACTATTTCAAGAGGTATGAATCAATTATACGAAAGATTAAAAATTAATTTTTCCGTCCTTTCTCTTTTGCTTTTCTACCTCAGGACAATTTCTTCCCCTTTCATTTCTTTTGCATTGAATCTAACCATCTTTCTTACCCTAATCCTTTAGGGCAACCATTACATTATCGTCTTAAGAACAAGTTATATGTTATTCAAGTGCCTTCATAAAATGTCACTGTATTAAAATTGATTCAGCTTGTTACGCAATGGTGCTAATATTTGTCCAATATTATTGGAGATTTAGGAAATAAGTTAATAATTGGGAGTCTATAACTTAAAAGAAGCGTAAATACTCTGAAATCATAGATGTAGGAAATTTTTAAAATTGAGGTTCATGATAATTTTTATAGTTGCACAACTCTAGTTCACATCTAATTTATCAATGAGGTTGACATCGAATAGAAATTTAGGGATTACAATTTTATCTTAATTTAATAGGATCTTCAAGCTTTTAACTGAATTTAGGATAAATTTTAGAAAAAATTAAAAATTTTATGATTAGAATTGAAATGGGGGTAGAATATGAATATATATATATATATATATATATATTTCAAAGCTGCTACGAATCAATGAAGCATCAAAAGTTGGAGATGAAAATGGAGTGAGCAAGAGCCAACTTCAATTTACTTTATTGTGATATCTAGATCTCGTTTGGGGTAGCCATGGAGAGAAGCCAACGACAGCTATTTTTCATGACTTTAAGTGAGGCAGTTATTTTCAACGGCTGCCCCAAATAAGGACTCGTTTGGAGCCTGCCAAAGGAAAGGTCACCGGCTTTTCCAATTCCTGCAGCCTGATTTCAATGCCGTCGTTTTCGCCACTCGGTTGCGCCAGGCACGTGATACCGGACAAGTCGTGGCGCGGACTCGCACGTGGTCAGGCGAGACGCTCGTCAGACCGGGGCTTCCGCCCCTTCTCTATATACACCCCTATTTTTAATAAATCCATCCTCGTTTTGGCCTTTTGCCGCCGCGAGAGGAAAACGAGAAAACTGGACCACCAAACGGAGAGGGGTCTATATATCGCACCTCCACCTCCCCAATCCCAGCGGTTCCGAGTATCGGTTCCAGCCGAAAACAACAAAGTTCGATTCTAATACAAACCCTAGAGACGAGCAAATATCCTCCTCAACATCCCGCAACGACGATCCACCCAGCCCGCTTCCCCTCTCTCTCTCTCTCTCTCTCTCTCTATCTCTCTATCTCTTTATCTCTCTCTCTCTCTCTCTCTCTCTCTCTCTCTCTCTTATTCGAGCCTGCCTCTGCCTAACGCATCTGAAAAAAAAAAAAGAAAAGAAAAGAAAAGAAAAGAAAAGAAAGTAAACTAAAGCCCAGAAGAGGTAAAAAAATAAAAAAAAAGAGGGGTCGCACCGCACAAATCTCCCATCCCCATCATCCCTCCCCGCCTCCTCTCCCTTTTCTCTCTCAAATTGCATTCCGATCTTGGCATCCATCGAAAGGCGGCAGCAGGAGATCGGCATTAGAACAAGGTACGTCTCCCTCCACATTCTCTCTCGATTCCGCTCGCGTTCCAAAAGTCTTTCGTTCGGTTTGAAACCCTTGTTAGCACGGCCATGGTGGCCGGTCTGTGGCAGTTCCTTTCTGGTCTTTCTTTCTTTCTTTCTTCCTACTTAATATATTCTAGAGATAAAGGAGATGGAGCGAGCAACGGTGTAGAAAACCCTTAAACCTGGCCATCACGGTTAAAAAGGCGTTTCGATCAGAGTCTTCCATTCCCACTTGCTAAGAATACGCTCTCTTTTGCTAGAATTTGAATGTGATCTGGCAATCTGGATTCTGGGAACGAGAATTCGATCCTTAGGGTTTCGATTTTCGATTCTCGTGGACACGTTGATTCAGATCTCGTGGGTCGTTGTCATGCGACTTTTCTTCTCTGAGCGTGTAAACGATCAATCTTCGATAACACTTGTGGGCTCTTGGGTGCCGCCGGGAGGAGAGGGGGTTTGCTGCCGGGTTCTTTTTCTTGACATGTGTCTGGCAGCGTGCTGGAGCCGTGACTCGGCTCATGACCTCGGTGTTCTCCGGGAGCTGGTCGGGGTAATCACTTGCCCACCCTTTGTTCAGGATTTGCCGAGCAGTCGTGAGACCGCAGACGGTTCCGCAGGATCAGACGGGTAGCTGCTTAAGCTTTTGGTAGGAACCTGTAAGCAAAAGGGGACCCCGACCTGCGTCATGCATAAACTGATGAGACGTATTGATTGTAAATGCATGCTTCAAATAGTCATACCATCTTCCTTAAGCAACTCCTTTACCTGTAAAAGGTTTTTGCCAAAACCATGGCGTGCCGTGGAGCTGGTGTTTCAACTTTCAACCTTGGCATGGTGTGTGCCCTCATAGTTATTTCATCAGTAAGAGTTAACTCTCCAATATCTGCCATTCCAATATAGGGCAACAAACCGGAATGCATAATTTTTAAAGGTTATACATCCAAATGCTCTATGGTTAGAAACTCATGTGGGACCACGACATGTCCAATCCAGGTTTCATCCAGAACTAATTTATGGGGCCAAATTGTATAGTTAGCTCATTTAATCTAATTAGTTGCATTTTTGAATTTTCTTTAACAGCTCAGAAGCACTTTTTCCAAGACTAAATTTGAATTTTGCAAGTTTTGAGAACCTTTAGGAAGTTCTATGACATTAGAGTCCAAAAAAGATTTAGATGAAAAGTAACTGCTTTGGGGTAGATGGGCTATTCAAAACATGAAATCTCATAGGTATCTTTTTGCAAGTGATATAGTATGCCATTAGTCATTGCTCTTGGAATGCTTTATTTTTTAAACAAATAAAAATTTGATTTTATTTTTCAATGGCAAAACAACTGAAAGAATGCATCTAAAAGCCCTCCACAATATTTCAAGTATTGAAAAAAATGTTTGATTTATTATTTGACTAATTTTATTTATCTTCACTTTTTTTCTTAATTTGAATTTCCTCTTTTAATTTCTTTTTATTTTCAAATGAAACTTCCAAACTAGTCTAAAATCACAGATTTTACCAAAATAGTGGAAACTGAAACTGATTTGGCCAGACTGAAATAAAAATTGTGATGAAGTTCTTGAACCTTTTTATGTAGCCTATAAAACGTTATTATAGGCACCATAGTGCTTGCACAAACTTTTTCTAGCGAATACCTTTGATGATGCATAGGAGTCAGACATAGGGAAGGAAAGTATGGGATGAAAATGGTCATATGCAGTGATGGTTAAAATTAGTGTTGGTAGGGAGGGCCGCATTTATGTTGGGAAAGGTAGAAGAGGTAAGGAAGGGGTAAGAAAATATGTTTGCATAATGAAGCATCTAATAAAGCTTGTGTTAATAGAGAATAAAACCTTCTATAAAGCATGGACATGGAATGCAATATGGATATGACATGAAAGGGATACATCAATATGATGAATCTTGATTGAATAAGATATAATATGATTGCAATATGACTAATGAGCAAGAGTATTTTTTTTATATGTACATGTAAAAGTATTCGTAATGAGTTATCATAATATAGTCCATACTTCACATGATAACATTGACATTTACAAACTTCGCTGTTTTCAAATCCGGTCATAGCCATGCTCCATATTATAACATCAAGATCAAAAATTTTAAACAAATTGTTTATCATGTTCATTATTAAAGGTTATCATTCAACCCTTCTCCCCCTGTCCAAAAAAATTAAAGAAAAAGAAAATGAGGAAATCTCTCCTTTTCTGGAAATGTGGGATGTTTTTGAGAACCATGTGGGATATATTGAGAAGTACTCATAGTTGTGTTCTTTTCTTTTTTTTTAGAAAATTATAATACTTGACATAAATATCTGAGACATATTCTAACTGCATCTGATGTTTACTGGATAAACAGATATGCATCGAGTATGCAGATAAAAAATCTACTTAACCTAAGTAACCTTGAAGTTAGTGCAAATAGAGGATAAAGTATTGGATGAAGATGGTAATTTCCAATGTAAGTTTACTTTGGTTTTGGCCTAGGTGGGAAATGTCCCAGTGGTTGCTGTCCTCTTGTAGTTGGAGGACGCATAAGGTTTGAAACTTGGGAGGTGCATGCCCAAGTATTTGGATGCCAGTAATTTTGCATTGGATTGGTCTTCCGTGCCCCCCTCCTTCCCTTCTTTCAAAAGAGGCTTTTGTTGGCATTTGATTCATTTATGTTCGAAAGGTAGAAGATGTAAAATAATAAAATTGTTGCAAGGTGTGATAAAAGATCTCATAAAGCTAGCATTCATGGAGAATACAATCTTGAAGTGAGTGACAAGGTTTTGTAGAGTTGCCCCAGATATATGGACTTATTCATTGTATAATATATAGTTTAGTGTAGTTAAAATTTATCATAAATAAATAATTTTTGATGATTAAATGAAATTATATGCTAAACATCGGTTTACATGATTCAATCTTTTATCCTGACTTTTCTTTTAATTTCAGCGCTACTCTTTTTAGTTGATTAGTTATTGTCAACTATTTGGTTAACAATAGGGGTGGCGAATCATGTCAATGGATCATAAACAGATTGTATCAACTTCAAAGTTTAACAACAAATGGGTCAATTTAAACCGAATTCGTTTATTAATCGGATCAGAAATTTAAATTCGGACCCGACTTGTATATCAAACGGGTGACATGGCCTGTGCAACTCATTTAACTCGTGTAACCCGTTTGACACAAATGCATGATCTGTGTGACTTAGGTAACCCATATAATTTGTGTAACCTATTTATACCAATTCAATCATAAAGTAATTATATATTCAAAATCATAATTAAAGTAATTATATATCCAGCCAGCATAATTTAATTCTAATTGTCCTCAGTCTATTTCCATTCATTCGTTAGAACCTATATGTTGATAAAATAATAACTAATTAAGGAGTGATATTAACTTGGATAAATAGATTTGGCGGGTTATGTCCAGGTTGGTAGCTCGGACTACACAATCGATCCATTTAATAATCGGATCAATTATGGGCCAATTTCAGGTTAGCGGATCGACCTGCGATCCGACTTGTTTATTAATTGTGCGTAATGGGTTAACTCGATTTTGATTTGAATTTATGTATGCTCAACCCGAATACACTAACTGCGTGTCGGGTTTGAGTTGTATCCATAATTGCCATCCCTAGTTAACAATGATCCATGCAATCTTAGATGTGGCAGAATAGATCCTATCTAATTCTAGTTCTTCTGTAGTGTCAAAAATGTGCCTGTATTGTATATTTTCAAAATATTTTTGTATATTCAACAATCATAAACAGTTAGGAACATCAAACCTTTGGCTTCACTAATATCTCAGTGATTTTTTTCTTTTTCTTTTTTTTGGGTAAAGACTTTTCATTGAATCCTTCTTCTTGATTGCATTGGAAGACAAAAAACTAAAGAACCTGAAATCTGGAAGTGATATAGTTTGCAAATTTATGAAGTGACTCTTTGTTATGACATGATGGTGTTAGTGATGAATTTATGTAAATTTTATATAATATATATAATTTTTTATAATTATTTTTTATTTTTCATCTTTTGTCTTAATTTTCTGAACTTCTGCCAAGTATTTTCCAATTTTATCAGATTGCTCTTTTAAGGTTCTAACATTTCCGGTGATCCATTTGCGAACACTACAACTGTTGTTGATAAAACTGAAGCCCAAACAGTTTACCATCTCATGATTTCTTTGTCGAATCCAAGAACTAAATGAATTATTCACAATTAATTTTTGAACCAGTGAATAAGTTGCAGAACAGTTTGGCTGACCTCAAAACTGTGAATAGTTTGTGAATTTATGAAAAAATTTGGTGAATATTATTACTATGCATGGGTCTTGTGTAGTTGTTGTGGTATAAATGCATGATGTATAGTTGTTGTGGTATAAATAGATGATGTGTAGTTGTTGTAGTACAAATGGATACATGCATATTCTGTTGCTCATGCAATTAATAAAATACTAACGTCATATCTAGGTTTAGGAAATTCCCTGGATTGAGCACCTATATCTGTGCTACCATGTGTTTCTGTGTCTGTATCTCTACCATGTCGTAGGCTCAGATAAAGTTATAACCATAGCTATCATTTACAACCTTTCCTGATCAAGGTAGTCGTGCTTTTGTCAGAATTCCTTATCGCCATATTGCATATTTATGTAATCTGACAGAAATTGGTTGTCAAATTTGCCTGAAACAGGGTTAGAATTTGGAAGCAGGACTTGCATGTTATATGGAATTCAGAGCAATACGAGGTAGTCATGTCAATACTCTCTCTCTCTGAAGTTCAGTATGTTGGTGAACGAAGTTCAGGAACAAAACCAACAGAAGACAAACTCGAGGAACCCACATTGCTGAAGGCAGGGGAGAAACTGTCACTCGCAATTTGTGACAGGAAACAGATCCTAGTAGAGGATGGTCAACAAGGACCTGCTGATGATCAATTAGACAGTGGGAAAGATGGTACTTTCAAAGAGCTTAATTGTTCTCCTCGAAGGCATGATGATGAAGTATTAGATGGCTTCCATGCTACTGAGAAACCATTGCACAATGTAGACATGTTTCAACAGTGGCAAGTAAATGAACAACTAAGCAACAAACATGAAGGAAATGCTAACTTCCCAGATACTGACACACATGAAGGAAATGCTTGCTTCCCAACTACTTATTCTCAGCTGGCTGGACGAGAAATATCAAATGGTAAAGTAGAGGAAGAAACTTCTTCTCTTAGAGAAAAAAAAATCAGGGAGGATGTTATACACTTGAGAATGGAATCACATTCCTCTTCTGATCAACCGTGTAATGAAATAGGCAGCCGCCTTGAGCAGGCACCTGCAAAAGACAGCCAGGGAGATGAAATATGTGAATTTAAAGATAGAGAAGATGCACCATGCAGTGCTGAATCCATTCAGATTGATACTTCAGATTCTTGTGGAGAGGAGGAAGACCAGTCTTGTCCCCATCACAAGTCATCTGACTTCGAACCTGATTTGCCTGAGCAGGGACAAAAGAATAATTCATTCCTGTTTGGTGGTCCCTCACACCCATCCATGCCAAATATGACCAATAATGTACAGAATAGCAATCAAGAAGGAGAATTAGGTCTTCTAGGAAGTGAGTGTCTTGAACAAGATCATCCCATGGCACTCTGGGTGAAGGTATGTCTTATGTCAAAATCTTCTATTTATTAAGTTACTTGTGTTTGTTTAGTAGGTGTATGTGTATTCAATGTCTCAACCTAGTTGGTGTTGTGGCTCTCTCTCTCTCTTTTTTTTTTTTTTTAATGATGGAGATGTTGGTTGCATTTGGTGTTATCAATTTATAGATGAACAACTGATCAGGAATGCTCATAGAGTCTTGGTAAATAAGATGATAGAACAATAACTTAGCTAATACATTTCACTAAGTCAAATCAATAGATCATGATTGTCTACACTCTGTACCTTTTTTACCATTTTCCTAAGTATTGCCTTTTCAATCTAAAGAGCTCTGGTTGATGGAAGAAAGATAGCACTCTAATTTATCTAAATTTCCTAAAAACCAAGGTCTGTCATATTGAGTACCAATGTTGTACTGGTACTAGGCTGATATAGTTTGGTATGGTGTGTGCATGGACTGGGACACTCCATCCACATTTGCCACTATATTGGGCAGTTTGGTATGGTTCAATACACTAATATCCAGGTGGTACAAGTGGTTCACCCATCTGAATTCCTAAAAACCAAGGTCTGTTATACCTTGTACTGGTATCGTACCAGTACTAGGCCAGTACCGTTTGATACGGTATGTACCATACCAAATCGGTGGTGTATCAGTTAGGTGGATTGGGAGGCTCCACCCACGTCCATCACTATACTGAGAAATTTTGTTTGGTTTGGTACACTGATACGGGTGGTTCGTCCTTCGTACTGAATTGGAAGGCTGAGCCATCCTGGTTCCATGTCGGTTCGGTTGGGCTCGAACCGCTTGATTTGGGATGGTTTGGCTAACCTTGCTAAAAACATATGCCAATGGTTAAATGCCACCTTTAAGCCACATATAAATCTGTTTTTTGTCTAATGGAATTGCAAGATGGTAAAATTTATGAGGATAACTTCTGAAGCAACGCTTAGCTACATGTTTGAGGATGGCTAACTTGAGGCAAGGAGTGAGCCTCAAGTTACAAGGGGGGGCGGGGGCCGGGGGGGGGGGGGGGAGGGGGGAGCGGGCGATTATGTTGAATAATTCACATGTTTACAAAACTTACCTCACATGTTTGCTCACTTTGTTTCAATTCCTGCGTGAAGCTTGATTTGTGAATTAGGTCCAATAAATATCCTCCTATGGTATTTGAGCCCCCAAACAACATCACAAATACGTATACATACATATGTATGTATGAATGTATGTACATATGTATGTATGAAGGACCCATTTCTTTCTGTCCGTTGTTTGTAGAATCATTAACATCAACATGTAGGCTTAGGCAAATAGCTCACTTGGGCCGTGTTATTATGTGAATTGGATTCAGTGCATAAGCCCTTCTTTTAGTCTCTTCCTTGCACTTGAAGGCGTTTAGGAGCATTTTATCTTAAGGTTCAAGTCTAGTCTAGTCTTGAATGAGTCTTGATTTAAATATTGTCATTCAATAAGTTAAACAGCATTCAACTTTTATTTTAGAATTAATGTTTAGAATTAATGATAATTTTGTGTGTTTCAAGAAACTTTGCAACTGCATGGGCACCTGTTAAGATTTCATTATATTTCTCTGCACGTAACAGACATCTTATCAGAAACTTTATTTTATTTTTGGTCAAGCAACATAGGTTGAGGAATTCAATGCAGGATTCTCCTAAATAAGAATTGTCTTTCATGCTTTGGATTAATTATGCTTGCAGTTATATGCCAATCTTATCAAGTTTTATTCAGATTTTTTAGAAGGAACCCACGTTTCTTGGCTTTTGTTTCAATTTGAAGGGAAACTTATTTTATTTTCATGAGAATTATTGAAAGAAACATATTTCTCAACAACAGTAGATTCATGATTTATATGATGAGAATATCAGTATATGAACTATCTTCATACGTAGGCAATTTGTACTCAATTTATACTAATGTGGTGATTTATGTTGAATGTGACATCATGTATCTGCTATCAGCATGGTATATTGTTATATGATCTTCATTTTGTCTTTCTCCAAAATGGTGGTAATGTGGTGAAAATAATATTACAAAACTGACCCTCTTTTGGTTGAGAGGCATATAATTGATACAATTTCCTTTTCTGAATGCATGTACAATGTCCTCTTGCCATGGGTTTTCTTTTTCTGATCCTATTACTCTATTTATACTTGTTTATATTATTTTACATTAGCAAAGGCTTTCAATTAAGGTTTCACATAGTAGTATTGGACCTTGTTCCGGTTTTTTGCTGGAACAGCATGGTTCAAGGTACTGACACATGGTATGGGACAGTCCTGTGCTGACACTGCACCAAACCAGTCATACCATCCCATTCTGGCAATATTTAAAACTTTGCTTTCAATTTTGGCCAATATTGTGTGTGGCCGCCTGAAATTTAAAATAATGCCTAAAATATATCAGCCACTGGGCTGGCCTGATTGAACTTGGAAGACAAATCCTTGGAGCTTGAAGGTACACTATGTTACCATTCTTTTCAAACTTGTGACGTGTACCAACCAACTTTGCTGGTTCTGTGGATACACCCTTGGCATGGCCAATTATGGCATCCAGATTTTTTTCCCCTTCTCTTCTCTTTTCTTTTTGTTTTTTGTTTTTAGAATTCTAATCATCATGTGGAATGAAATTAGGTGTTTTAAAGTCAAAGAGATTCGATTTGCTGATTCCTCCTTTTCGCTTGTTTCTTTCTCATGTTGGATAGTTTGTTTAGGTCAACGAACTTTCCTTTGAGCTTTAAAATACAAGTAATTGTCTTGAGCAAAGAACTAAGGCAATCAATCTCCTTGTTGATTTCAAAGCAATCCAAACTTGGTGACATAAGTTTAGGACTTGGAGAGCACCCTCTGCCTCTCACTCTCTCTCCTACCTTCAAACCTTGTTCATCACTAACATTTACTTTGTGATGTGAATAAGAGAGTGTGACCACCTGTAATAGATCATCATGTTACATTGTAGGGATCTTCTCTTGAAAAATGCCTGTTCTCATATAGGAACATGTAACTTGTTTCTGTGTATGGAAAGAATTTTTTTACCCAAGAAGCTATTTAGTCATTTCTTAAAATGATTTTAAGTTTATGCTTTGCAATCTTCATGACCAGGGATTTAAATTTCTTTTTCCTTTAGCATGTATTCCGATTACATGGTGATAATTTCAACTTCTCTTTACACCATGCCTCCTTCTAACTCCTTTTGTTTTTCCCTCTTGAGAGTAGTGGAGGGGGAAGTGGCAAACAGGAATACGATGTCCTAGGGCTGATTGCCCATTGTCAACTTTAAAAGGAAAGCCTACACATGAGAGAAAGAAATATATTGCAGTTTTTTTCCCTCGTACAAGGACATATTCTTGGGCAGATATGCTACTAGTTCGTTCAATTGAGGAATCACCAGAGCCGCTTGTTAATGGTAACCATCGTAGATGGAGAAAACTGGTTAAAGACCTGACTATTCCGCGTCGATATATTATGCAAAAGCTTGCTTTTGCGATGCTAAACATCAGTGACCAGCTACATACAGAGGTTTGGTTCTATTTTGTCTTCTAACATCTTGTCATCTTAAATTTCTCCTTTTGGCATTTCTTTGTTATGAGGAATCTACTTGAATTTTTATAGGCTGTAATTGAGGATGCTCGCAAGGCCAAAACCTGGAAGGAATTTGCTATGGAAGCTTCTCACTGCAGAGATTATGTTGATCTTGGAAAGATGCTGTTAAAGCTTCAAAAGGTAAGCACATGACCATAATTATTGTTAGGAAAAAATAATAATGCTATTACTCATTTTCCCTTTTTTGGGTGAAATTTAAAGTTGATCATCATTGTGTGCTTGATCTTGGCTTATCATATAATTTGCTCCTAGTGCTGGTCTGAAGACTGGAAATTCTTAATCCGTATTATCATGATTTTGCCTTGTTTGACTTATTAAATTTGTTGTTATATGTATCAATGTTAGTTATCATGATGTAGTTCAGGTATTTCTTTAGTAAATGTGCATATGTCCAAAAGATACTTTCCCTATGCTTCCATTTATTTTACTTTTATGTTGTTTTCTAGATTCGTGCATAATAGATAAACTCATAAATTATTATGTTGTATGAGACACCAGGTTTTTAAGATATTATGCATTGTAGTTAGCTTGCATGTAAGTGATGTCACGTTGTGGTATTGGTGTCATTGTTTATGTACCCTTTATGGACCAAGTATGTATAACATTGTCTATATTTACCATTTTATTAATCAATAGCACTCTAAAACATTTCTTCCGTTAGATGATCTGTAGTTGGTGCATGGTAAAACTGATTTCTTGATGCGGCTATTGATGTCAAATTGTCTGCTGGACAATGATATTCCTTCAATTCTCAAAAGCTGGTGCTAGAAGGTCAAAGCCGCTGGCTAGGGTCACAATTGAACTCTAGTTATGCTAGGATCAAAGCATGCTCAATGTTTTGGAATGAAAACACTTGAGAGTTTAGTTTTGTTGATTGCACATAAAATGGAAATCCTAAATGACAGAAAATTGGATTTCAGATGATCTAGATTATAACAGTAGAGGGTTTGGACTAGTAATTTAAAATGAATAGATGAGAGGATTATTATTAAAATGTGGCTACACCTGAACATATATGGTGAAATAATTAGTCAAGAGATGACTGACTGGAAAGTATGATTCTTGGTAAAGTGTTCATCAAATGATTCTTGGACAAGTGTTTGCCACTGTTATTTGCTAAGAATTAGCATGTAGGCCCAATCATCAACTTTAAGCTTCATAATCACATCATGGAAAAGCAGTATGCCTAGGTGCTTAGCAAGCATAGATGAATCTGGCCTTGACTTTATTAGGTGTTCATCTTAGGCATCAAACATAACTTAGGTGGCGACTTAGGCAACTGCCTGATAATTTAGGTGCTGCCAAGTGGTAAGTGCTCTTTTGCCTGCTTTATGGCATCGATATAATAGAATAGTGTAATTTGATTGGTACAAGTAATCATCTATTTACCTTACAGAAGTTATATAAATCCTTGGGTGTCTATGGTAATTAGAACTATGTGACTGATAGCCTAAAAAATAACATCGTACATGTTTTGGAATATTTAGTATTTGAAGTACTTTTTTTATGGAGTATATGGAAGTGGAACTTGGGCGATAAAATTACAATAGGGTATTTTGTGTGTTTACCCTTAAAAATATCTGAAATTGCATTATATACATACCTTCACAAATTTACTTTTTGCATGTATACACTTATAACATTTTTTGCATATATATATATATATATGTATGTATGTATGTGTATATATATATGTATGTATGTTTGTGTGTATGTATATCCTTATAAATATTTGAAATTATGTGTATACCTCTCAAATTTGCTATTTACGCGTATACCGTTATAAATTATTTCTTTTTGCATATAGATTATTTCTTTCTACATGCATACCTTTAATAAGGGAAGATGTGCAAGAAGAAATAATTTATAAGAACATACATGTAAATTGTAAATTTATAAAGGTATACATGCAAAAAGAAATAGTTTATAAGGGTATACATGCATATGGTAAATTTGTAAGGGTGTACATGCAATTTTAGATATTCGTAAGGGTATGCGTGCAAAAATTATAGAGGTAGTCAAGCAAATAGTAAATTTGAGAGGGTATAGATGGAATTTTAGATATTTTTAAGGGTATATATGTAAAAAAAAAGGGGGCAATTTGGCCTTTTAGCACTACAAAGTTAAAAAGTTTGCAAAATATTACTTTAGGGAAACACCAAAATATTACTCAAACCATTGCATAAAACTGTCTCAATGGTTTGACTACCTTAAGAAGGGTCATTTGCTTAAATCAATTTCTTAAGAGACAAAATGTGTCTTGTTTTAAGGCCCAATTATCTGCCATCAAGAATGGGGAATGGTTTCTACAATGACAAACTCCTTCCAAGCGACACCTTCCCAGAATTGAACTTCTCTCTAACATTTGTTATACAAGTAAAAGAGATGGGTGCTAATGCAAGATTTGCTTTTTTTTCAATTGTATGTAGTCTTAATTAGCTCCTGTATGGTTGCTAGGAATTTTTTGGGTAAGAATAGTGTCTGTTAAAGCCTTACAAAATAAGTGCCTGTAGCATCAACATCTAAGAGATGACAAAGATTTAATGGGAAAATTTTATTCTAGTAGATAATTTGTGTTTTGGATGTGGCTAGATTCAAGGTTTTAAATCTCGTGGAACCGAGGCGTTCCGGTTTTTCCATGGAACGAGTCGTTTCGCGTCCTGTCCTATCTCGATTTCCGACCCAGTTAAGCATCTCGGTACTTATTTGGGATGCTCTTTTTTTTTTTTTTTTTTTTTTTTTTTTTTTTTTTTTTTTAAGAAAAAAATCTTTATGAAGCTTTAGTGTTTTATTCAATTTTTACACATATTTGAATTTGAAAAAGTTATACCTTTATGATAATTAGATTGATTTAAAATTGACGCTATAATGTATTATAGCCGAGATGGGATGTGACGAGACAGTCGAGATCGATTTTGGAATCTATTTTGGATGAAACGTCTCGGCCGTCTCAACCCCCGTCCCGTTGAAACTTAAATCATTAGCTAGATTAACAAGAAAGTCCACTGCTTGGTTGGCTTCATGAAACACATGCCTATAGGAGAAGTTTGAAAGAGAGATTCAATCTTCAATTTAATACTTCTTTACTGAGGATGGAGGCTCCTAGAATTGCCATTAATCCAAGCTACACCTGTGGCTGAGTCACCTTCTGGAACAACACCATGCACTGTTGAAGCGTAAAGTAACCCAATTATCAACCCATACCAAGTTGTAGTCACTTCAATAGAAGGAACTGAAGAGCGATGGAGGGGGATTGTGGCAGCAACAATAGGTCTTCCATGGTGATCCTCGATGACAAAGCTTACTCTAGCTATATTGGAGTGTATCAATCCATCGAAGTTGATTTTAATGTACCCTAATTGAGGAGGCTGCTAGTAGATAATTTTTTGAAGATGGGGTCTCATAAGCTGGTGAACGCTGCTGCCCTAGGTGCTAGAGAGCATAAATGAAGAGTCCTCTTTGGATTGGATAAAATCGTTGGACATATGATAGGCCTACCTTAATACATGAGATGGATGGAATATTTTATTTTGAAACAATTCCTCATTCTTCTCCTTCCATGTGAGCCACAGCAAGTCAACAAGAAAACATTGCACGAAAAGCATATGAGAGGATATTGGTTTCTTGATAAGAGAGGTTGCTAGGAATTGTATACTTTGAGTAACCGTTGTTGCATGGTTTAGACTGGAGTGTAAATCTAGTGAATCTCCTATCCACCCCCCAAACTGGCCTCACTACAACTTGACCTACCTTAGTTTTGGTAGTAAGATAAGGTTGTGATATTTTGGTTTGCTTTTTCTATCTTCCATAACATATGACTGTGCTCTACAAAAGAGGTGGTTGTAGTACTTGGAGCTGCAAGTGATCCGGTTCATGCATCCAAACTATGAACTTTAGCTTATTGGGTTGACTTAATGGACACTTGGTGGCTTTCTGTTGCACAATTTTTGATGCATTTATTGGACGGCATTTATTTTGTCTTGGTGGGAAAAGAAATTTGGAATCTTTTTTCAAGAGTGACATCTTTGGAATTTCAGAGTAAAAAGATTTAATGTCTCTTAATTGATAGCAATAATTTGAAAGGTTCATGAAGAACAATTTATTATATTTTTTTGATCTTTGTAGCTTCAAGGAAGAGATTTTCAAGAATGTCATGTTTAGAAGGGTAAAAGGATTTTTTTTTTTTAAATCAATACCTAATTTTAAAGAGGTTCGTTAAGCTTGGTGGGAACAAAAGCTTCTTTTAAAAGTGCATCTTTAGAATTTCAGGATAAAAGAATTTGATAGTCTTTGGTCAATACCATTGTTGAAGTGGTCCATTAATTGTAATTTCAAGGGAGCCTAGATCCTAATTTTAGTTCTAGGAACCATTAAAAGTTAATTTCCAATGTCTCTTTGAGGACAAATATTTCTGAAATTGAAATTTATGCCACCACCTATTAGAAGATTGGAGCTCTATTATGATTGCATCCTCTTGAACACCTAGGCTCATCCTAGTTTCATGGATCAACTGGAGATTGATGAGGTGATATGTTGCACCTTTTTCTATTCAAGTACATAAAATATCAAACAAGGTGGAGGTCTATGCTTTAAAGACTGGGCTCTCATCTTGCTGGATCAGTATTCATTGTTGAAGATGATTACTAAAACATTATTAGTTCGTTTTTAAGAGGCAATGCACCATGGGGACTTTGATTTCCTCTTATTTTTATTGCTATTGGTTAAAAAAAGACAATTTCTCTTACTATGAAGAAGGTTGAGATGCTTTATTTGTAAATTCTTCGTTTGTCCCATATTCCTTGTTATAATAGAATGATGGATGCAAAGTTTAAAATACTGGTATAGATACCAGTATCTGTACTTTATGGGTGCAAGATGAAATGGTACCATATGGTTAAATGATATGTCTCTTGGTGTCAGGGCAGGAAAATATATGTAGGGATGCAAATGAGCTGAGTATTAAGCTGCTCAAGATCAGCTTGATCTAGCTCGTTAATGTTCAAACTTGACTCAAGCTCAAGAACAAATGTTCAAGCTTGGCTCAAAAT
This sequence comes from Metroxylon sagu, assembly GCA_017589505.3. NCBI lineage: Eukaryota > Viridiplantae > Streptophyta > Magnoliopsida > Arecales > Arecaceae > Metroxylon > Metroxylon sagu. The sequence goes on along the minus strand of JACVBY030000424.1, from coordinate 445,223 downwards.
CAACGAAAGAGGCTTAGACTCAGCTTGTGATGGGCTCATTTAACCAATTGAATCAAGTTTGAGCTTGAAACCATGCTCAAATTAAAACTTGATTGAAACAAACCTTCCAATCTAGAAAAAACCCTAAATCCCCCTTGAAGAAAGGGGAAAAATACTAGATCTAGATCCGGTAAACATGGGATCGGCACTTTCTCAAGGAGTGTTTGCTGAAATATGATCTTGGCATTTTTTTTTAAACCCTACGTAAAGAAAGGTATCACATAAAGTAGCTAGGCTTGATGTTTCCACAATGAAACAATGGGATGAGGGTGTGAACTCCAATGGTTGAAATAACAAGATCTCTTAGAATGCTGCCAAACTTGAGGCTCTCATGGTGAGGCTAGGGGATAAGGGGAAGTGTCCAGGGTGAGTCAAGCACGGTCCCCTCGAATACTGCAATACTTGAGGTTCTTGTGGTGAAGCAAAGAGATAAGAGGGCAATCTCTGGCATTGAGAGGAGCACGATCTGATGAAGTGGGGGGTAGAGAACATTTTCTAGTGATGGAATGAGCTGGTGAGCCTGATGTGAGATAAGAGATGAGGAGGAGGTAAGTGGTCAAGAAGGGGGAAAAGGAAAAATTTGGGAACCGGTTCTAGAGAAGAGGTTGAGTTAAAGTACATATTTATATATGCGTGTTCATGAGCCTGACCTACTCAAGCTCCCACCTACTCGAGCTTTGGTCATTGAACAAACAAACCTAGTATCATGGTTGGGCTTGGCTCATTCGATTTTTGAACATGCCTAAACTAGCTTTCTAGCGAGCCAAACCTGAGTTCATGGACAGCTTGTTTTGTTTGCAGGCCTTGATAAAGGTGAATTATTATTTTGGTACAATACTGGTATGGGGCATCCTGGTATTGGTACCTTACCAGTAAGATCGTGTATGGCTTGTACAGATTGGTACTTAAATCATTAGAGGGGCGTTCCAAACTTTTCAATATTATTTGTGGTTCCATTGCAAACAATTAGCTGGAGGCAGTCTACAATAACCTTATGCCCCATAAGCCTTTGTACATATCTGGTGATGATAGAGTAAAATGATTTCTTGATAGCACCAATGGATGTGACATGGGGAGGGCAGTTCTACAGTGTAGTAGCCTGTAAACATAACTTTGTGCAAAAGGTCAACTGTTCAAGTGTCAACAATCTAGACATGACGCTATGTCATAGAAAGCAAACATGGATATCTCTCTAGATCTTCAGTGTTTTTTATCTCCATATGTTTCAATACTCTGTTAGGTGGGTCTGGGAAGTTCTAATAGTAGGAATTACAGAAATGCCAAAGAAAATCATTAGTAGATCACTGATGCATGATGGTGTAATTACAAATGCTGGGTATTTCTCATATGGTAAAATAGAAAAAGCAATTTCAATTGTCATTGGCAAAGTTGATTTAAGTTGATTATTGAGCTGTCTTAAAGAACTGGACTGGGGCAATGATAAAGAAAAAATAATGATCCTTGACTATGGGATCATGTTGATGCCAACAATAAGGTACCTGTATGTATGTTGATGCCAGCAATAAGATGGTCTTAATGATATGTTTTAATTGCAGTATTTCTTGATTGTACTCTGCAAAAGTTTCACTTGATTGCTAATTTGCATGTGTTTATTAGTTACACATGACCCTTGAGGGATATCTTGCTGAGTAAAGCACTTTTTGACTTAAAGTGAATATGCATTTGTGCAAGTGCTAGAACAGAGTTGGTCAAATGTCAGGTCGAGCCAAGGTATGCACTGGTAGCTAGGCCCGATGCTTAGGCTTAGACTTGGCCTAGCTTGGCCATTGGGTCTATATTTTTGACTAGGCCTGGCCGAATCTCAAAGAGCCAATCTTAGGCCTGTCCATCAGGCTCAAATTCCCTTCTTCCTCATTAATAATTATAATGTTTTAGTGCCCAAGCCTATAAAATTTCAAACCACGCTTTTTGTTGGTTGGGAAGGGGGTGGGGGGGGTGCAGCATGTGACTCATGATCAGCTTTTTAATTTTCTTAAGGCCTTGCCAAATTTTAGATTGGAACCTTTTTTTTTATCTAGGTCCATCCCACGGGCCTATTTTGAGTGCTCAAGCCTGCAAAATTTCAGGAGCTTTGTGCTAGAACTGCTTTCAAATTTTGTGATGGACAGGGACCAGAGTAAAGAGTTGGATTGGAGTCTTCTTTATCTTGGTTCCCAATATTAAAAAGCTTCATCCTGGGTTTTCCTATTAAAATACAGATACTGCAATTGTGCAATATGTTTCCTGCAATATTGAACTGGAAAGGTTTTCAATTAGTTCTCTTGTATTTTCCTTTTTCTTTTTAACTTTTATTTCCATCATCATCTTCGAGCGGTGTTAAGTTCGTATATCTGGATGGTCATTTGTTTCATTTTCAATGCTAAGTTGTGAGATAATGGATTACTGAGCATTCCGATTAAATAAAAATTAAACTTTGGTAGTTAGATTGTTCCTGTGAAGGTGTTGACAGTTGTTTTACTTGCAGATGATACTTCCTAGCTACATAAGTCAAGATTGGCTGGGAAAATCTTTTGACTCATGGATACAGAGGTGTCAGAGTGCACAGGCTGCTGAGTCCATTGAGATACTCACAGAGGTACTGAATTTTATTTTACTGCCTTGCGATTTTTATTTGAAAAGACGTGGAATAAGTTATAATTTATTCCTGTAATTGGAAAAGTACCATCAATGTTTTGGTATCTTATCCTGTCTAGGTCAACCTTTATGTCTAATAATATCAGATAATGCTGGTGCGGAATGGATTAATTTTACTTTGCAGTGATGGCCTTCTTTCTTGACTTTTGAGGTTGTCTAACTTCTGCTCATATTCATCTCGATGCTCCTACCTGAATTGTGAAGAAACTTCAATCTATAAGTCAAATAAGTCTCAACAATCACTCCAAATTGACTATTAGCTTTGACCAACTTTCCTTGAAAAGAGAATCATATTCTGGTAGGAGCTTTTCAAAATGTTACAGTATTTACTCCACTTGTTGTTTTGAGTGGCTAGCAGGTAGGGAGATCTATCGCATCAGCTAGATGATGCAAACTCATGTATTTTGGAAACAGCTTGTCAAGGTTCCTTTGGATAGTCCCTGTGAAGAAGGAGAAAAGATAAAATTTGATATTAGAAAGCTATTTTAGTCTGGTTCATTTACTGAAACAAAATGTTATTGTTTTGGTTTGTCTAAAAATAAAGATCTGTTGTTTGGTTGTATGAGATACATATATTTTTGCATTTGATGCACTATCTACCTGTGTCTGCTATTGCATGTGGCGAAGACCATGAACTTTTTGTATCAGCTGGCTGGAATAATATCACATGTGCACATGCAGAGGGATTTAACTGGAAGACTTGAGGTTGCTATTCTGGTTACCATTGGAATCAATCATCTAACTGCAACAGCATGTAATTTCTCATGTTGAAATATTCAAACTGAAATCATTTTAACTTTTGTGGTTTGTTGGAGATTTTCTCTCTTTTATTTTAGGATTTGCAAGGTTCATTTCATTTTATTTCTCTGGCTTGCCTTCCTCTTAAATTTTACATTAGCTTCCATTATAGTATGTATATTGATTTTTTCAGTGCATTCCGAAGGTTTTTCCAGCTCCTGACTGATGTATCTTTTCTTGCTTTAACCAGGAATTAGTGGATTCTGTGTGTTGGACCAAGGTTGATGAGCTCTGGAACGCACCTGTGCAACCAGAGTTGGGTCCTGAGTGGAGAACTTGGAGACAGGAGGCAATGAAATGGTTTTTTTCTTCGCATCCTACTGCTATTGGTGGAGATGTAGATCAGCAGAGGACCTGTGATAGCTCTGCAGGCATGGAACCTCAGATTAGTAGGAAGCGCCCAAAGCTTGAAATCCGCCGAGCAGAACCTTGTGTTTCACCAATGAAGGATTCTGCATCTGGGTTATTCTCACAATTCGGCACAGCAGTAACTGATTCTGGACATCTGGATTGCCAGAATATCATAGAATCTACGCTAACACTGGAACCTTGTAAAGTGGATGTGCAGACTCAAGTGGCTGTAGCAACAGTGCCTGGAATCACAGCTGATAGATGTGATGATATTAAAGTTGAAGGTAATAGTGTCAAATTTATTCAGGGTCCTGAAGTGGGTATGTCTACAGATGGAGGATGCGGCAAGGAAACCATAATTGATTCCCATATTGAATCAGATTCTATGAAGAGATATCGTCAATGTGCTTTTTTCGTAGAAGCCAAGGGAAGAAGGTGTGGAAGGTGGGCAAATGATCGTGCTATGTACTGCTGTGTGCATTTGAATTCTTATTCTGGAGAAAAGCCATCTCAAAAGGTACAAAGACCTCCTGTTGGATCCCCGATGTGTGAGGGCACCACTACTCATGGTAGAAAATGTAAGCATCGAGCTCGAATTGGCTCTGCATTCTGCAAGAAGCATTGTCCTCAGAGTAGCCAAGATTCAGTGACCATTGAGAGTCTTGCAGATCCCTCCGAGAACATGCTCAAGAGAAAGAATGGTGAGAACAAAGTTTTGGAAAACTTATCCATATCAAGCACCATTGATACAAAAGAATATGGGTCAGTAGGAGAAGTCCAGCTGCCTGTGCAAGAGAATTTGATTCCGATTGTAGTGGGGGAAACCTTGGACGAAAGAAATTGCTTAATGAAGAAATCTGAGCTTTATGATGCACTACCAGTTCCTGTTAAAAGCAGTAGTCCAGATTTACCATGCTGCATCAGATATTACCATCACAACAATGGTGACCAATGCCTAGAGCATGCTAAACGTCACACTTTATACTGTGAAAAACACCTGCCAAAATTTCTCAAACGTGCGCGGAATGGTAAAAGTCGACTGATTTCAAAAGATGTATTTGTGAATCTACTGAAGAATTGCTCTTCAAGGAAACAAAAAATATATCTGCATCAAGCATGTGAGCTTCTTTATGGGTTTATGAAAAGTAGTCTGTCCCGCCAAAAGCCAATTTCAAGCGCTGACACCATGGATTGGATATTATCGGAAGCCTCCAAAGATATAGTCATTGGAGAATTCTTGTTGAAGCTGGTTACAAGTGAAAGAGAGAAACTTATGAGAATTTGGGGCTTCAATGCAGATAAGGAAAAGCAGATATTTTCTTTGGAAACCAAAGTAGCATCAACACCTTTGCTACTCGAGAAGGCAAATAACCCTGAGATGAGTGTGAAGTGCAAAATCTGTGCTGGGGAGTTCTCTGATGACCAAAAGCTTGGGTTACATTGGACAGAAGTCCACAAAAAAGAAGCTCGATGGCTGTTCAGAGGATTTGCTTGTGCAGTCTGCATGAACTCATTTACCAACAGAAAAGTTCTTGAGACACATGTGAAAGAGAGGCATGGTGTACAGTTCCTTGAACATTCAATACTCTTCCGGTGTATGTCTTGCAGCAGTCACTTTGTGAATCCTGAGCAACTATGGCAGCATGTTCTCTCTTTCCATGCAATGGATTTTAGGCTGTCAGACCTTACCCGACAGCCCCTGGATCAAGCTGCTCAACCAAAAATGGAGATGACCAATAGACTCTGTGATAGTAATGATGTCTTTGAGAAGGATGATGTTTCACAAAGGTTCCTCTGTAGATTCTGTGGATTGAGATTTGATCTTCTACCTGATCTAGGTCGCCACCATCAAGTTGCTCATATGAACCCTAATTCCATGAGCCACTTCCCACCAAGGAGAGGGAACCGTCATCTTCGAAATAGACATTGCTATCCTAGATTCAAAAAAAGTTTTGGAACCTCATTTAGACTAAAGAACCAGACAAGTTTCCGCATGCAGAAGCATTTAAAGTCTTCTAACTCGGTTTTATCTTCAAGGCAAAGGCTGAAAACTCAGGCATCAGAAACAACTGGTCTGGGGAGTCTATTGGAGTCCCACTGCTCAGATGTTGCACAGACCTTGTTTTCTAAGATCCAAAAAACAAAACCACGGCCAAGTAACCTTGAGATTCTTTCTATTGCTCGTTCTGCTTGCTGCAGGATAAGCCTTGATGCTGCACTGGAAGTGAAGTATGGAATACTGCCTGAAAATATATACTTGAAGGCAGCAAAACTTTGCAGTGAGCTGAATATCCCAGTAGACTGGCACCAAGAAGGGTATATCTGTCCGAAAGGATGCAAGCCTCTCACAAACCGACATTCTTTAGCACCTTTGAAACCTCTCTCAGATGGGTTTAAGGAACCTCCTGCCCTTACAGTTGATCCTGAAAATGATGCCAGGTGGGAGATGGATGAATGCCATTACATTCTCAACTCAGAGCATTTTGACTGGAAACCTATGCAAAAGGCCATTATTTTGTGTGAAGATGTGAGCTTTGGCAGGGAACCGGTTCCAATTGCTTGTGTGATAGATGAGGAATTTAAAGATTCTTTCCATATCAGTCCTGATGCAGTACCCTCTAGTCAAGAGCTTGGCATTTGTGTGCCCTGGCAGGGTTTTACTTATGTCACTGAACGTTTGATGGAGCCATCTCTTGGTCTTGATACAAAGGTGGTTCTCTTCTCTCATATGTGCACGGTTTTTTTATCTGACTGAATTTGTTCATCTGTTGATGGGTAGAATTTGTAACCTTCTATATAGGAGCCATCATCTGTGTTCTGTTTAACCATTAGGTCTGTTCTGCAAATTTTGTTGCTTTTACAGAAATGATATTCTTCTGAGTGCTTTTGTGCAGAATTCACAGTTGGGATGTGCCTGTCCACATTTGAAGTGTTATCCTGAAAGCTGTGATCATGTGTATCTCTTTGATAATGATTATGAAAATGCTGAGGATATTCATGGTAAATCAATGCATGGTAGATTTGCATATGATGAAAGAGGCCGAATCAGGTTGGAGGTAATGGCTTATGTGAATTGTCTTTGTTTTGTGACTTGCACTGTATTAATTACATGGGTTCTGCTTTTGCAACTTAAGACTGCTGGCAGGAAATAAGACTACCTGGCTCTATGGCTTCCTGTTGTAGTGATTTTTAAACATATATCAATATCATGTATTGTTATGCGACACATGACTACCTGGTTGGGTTGAGTTGTTTTCTTATTTTATTTTATTTAGCTATGTGCTAATCTTAATGAGGTATGCAGGAAGGTTACCTGGTATACGAGTGCAACTCCATGTGCAAATGTGACACAACTTGTCAAAACAGAGTGTTGCAGAAAGGAGTTCAAGTCAAGCTGGAAGTCTTCAGAACAGAGAAGAAGGTGAATTCCTCAATATCCTGAACAGTACCTCAAAGTTTGAAACCTTAATTTATCCTATCATTTGTTACAGGGTTGGGCAGTCAGAGCTGGAGAAGCTATTTCGCGCGGCACTTTTGTGTGCGAGTACATTGGAGAGGTTTTGAATGATGAGGAGGCGAACAGAAGAGGGGAAAGGTTTTATTCTGCCATGGCATTTCTGTGCTTAAAGCTGTCCTATTATTTGTTAAGAAGCTTTATAATCTCTCCAAAATTTTCAGGTATGACCACAATGGATGCAGCTACTTGTATGATATTGATGCTCACATTGATGGTGCCAGAGGTTTGAGTGAAGGGACTGTACCATATGTGATCGATGCCACAAAATATGGGAATGTTTCTCGGTTTATTAATCACAGGTAATAACATGGTGCTTTTAATCATAAATGTCATAGAAGCAGTACTTCCTTTCACATTAAGTACTTAAAAGCTACTTATGCTTCATTGCTTGCCTTTAACATGTCTGACATGATGTTTAAATTGGTGGTAGCTGTTCACCCAACCTTGTGAATTATCTGGTTTTAGTGGAGAGCATGGATTGTCAGCTTGCTCATATTGGTCTCTATGCAAGTCGGGATGTATGAACTTTTGCTGATGCTCTGTCCGTTTCTTACCATATTGATATGGATGACCCTTGTAGCTTACTGAGGTCTCTTTTATTCTTAGATTGCTGTAGGGGAAGAACTGGCTTATGACTACCGCTACAAGTTATTACCTGGAGATGGACGCCCTTGCTATTGTGGAGCTCCAAACTGCCGAGGTCGCCTATACTGAGTTCTCCATAGATTTTCGATCCAAGAATTTATAGGTCCATTATTCAGGCCTTTTTAGGTATTTTGCTCCCTAAGCATTGGAGAATTCATGATTCTTTAGAAATTTTAGATTTAGAAAGATGAAGAGGGCATCTCCCTTGGTTGAGCTGGTCAGGACTGACAGATGATTAACTGGTATTTATTTGCATAGATTAGATGCAATCATCTCATTTTAAATTCAAAAGAATGTATTTCTTTCACATATTGATTATTTCCTTTCAGTCTACAGACGCTTAAAAGGAAGTGTAGGCTGTCATGTTTAGCTAGGCTAATTTCTCAGACTTGTAATATATATATATATATATATATATGCTCCGTTCAAATTTCTGTGGTCCAAGTATCTTTTAAGAAATGTTAGTTGAATCTCTTTGTTGGACTAAGATTACTGGGCATTTCTGCGCTCAAATTGCATGGAAATAATATGCCCGACGATGCTGTGGGACTTTGTGCTCGTGGATTTGATCGGTTTTTTTTTGTTTTTGTTTTTTTTGTGTGTGTGTGTGTGTGTGTGTGGTTTAAAAGAAAAGTGTAGCATCCTTGGTGCGTGTGGCCTATCAGATTTTAAAGGCAACGAGAAATCACTTCTATGGTTCCAAAATTCCAGTGTCCTCGAGATTGTGGGAAATTCCCCCATGGTTCATTCTCACACTTCTTCCAGGCCACCTGGTTAAAGAAAAGGGTAAAGATATTGCATTGCTGGAGCGCTGCACCACAAGAAGTCAAAACTCATTCAGCAAATCAGCAGGAGCGAGCGATGCCACAGTTTCTGCTGCCTCCATGTATTCACTGGATTGATTACACATCTAACGCGAAACCTTAAAGGAAACGAACGTATTCACAGGATTGATTACACATCTAACGCGAAACCTTAAAAAGGAATGAAAACCAGTCATTAACTTAATTATCACAAAATACCACTAAGCTCAACTCCAACGTCCCCACTCAAAACAACCCATGCATGCATGCATGGGGTGCGAAAATTGATATCCCTTTGGAATACGAAAACCTCCCGAGTTCCAGAAAGATCCCCACTTGGTTTGGCAGGTCATGGTTGGGCCCCACAGATCCCATGCGCAACAGCACAAGGACAAGGACAAGGACTGGAGATTTGTCGGACACAAAAACAAGAGAAGATTTCATAAACACATGGGTCTCCTATTTCTATTTCCCAGGAATTTAATACCAGGCTTCAAAATGCCAAAGAGCCAAAAGGCTACCACATATAGCAGGTAACTTATTATCTGAGGTCATGACTGTTCAAGTTAAAAACTGTACAGTTGTAATATGATGCAACTTGGACTGGGTTCAGCTCTTGTCAACCACTTCAGCTGGGATGTTCAGATCAAAACAAGCAGCACCTCCAAGAGCATCTGTCCTCGCACGTTTACGGGAAGAACATCCGCTCTCATCTGAACTTGAAGATCCATGCAACATGACAGAATGTCTACCTGGCATCATTGCTCCTATATTACAACATTAAACTCTGTTAGAGGCTTCTAAGGCCAAGCTTTTTAAGAGATTTCCAGCTAATCAACAGAACATAAAAAGAATATTATTGATGAGCAAAAAAAAAAAAAAAAAAAAAAAGTGGAACAGGAGAACAGCCTACAGCACCAGACGCTAAAAGTGTACATCATCACTAAATAAAACCAGAAAATGCAACTGTAGAGGCGAATATATGTACCACTTCCATTAGCAGTTGAATTCCGTCGTGCGCAACTGTCTTCAGGATTGGTTTTTGCACTCAAACTTTGATCAGAATCCCAACAAACAGAAAGTTCTGATGCCTTTTCAAGACCCTTGGATTTATATGGAGCAATATTATGAGTCGCACGTTGGAGGGGATACAATAAGTCATTCTCGATACATTGGTACCTGCAAGGATGATCTTATCATTAACTGATATACAGATATAAACTTTGTAAAGTGCACACTTACATCTGCTTGCAAAGACGGTCGACAACATTGGACAGATTGATGACATGCCTCATTGTGTCCATGACCTCATCGTCAGAAAAATCTTGAAAATCCTTCTCTAAAAACATAGAAAGCTTCTCTACATTAGATTCAAGTTGTTGTTGCTGGTCCTCAAATAGGTTTTGCTTCAATTCCCTCTCCTCTGCTGTCATCTCATCCTTGAAGAGTTCGTCTCCAAACATGTAAAAAGCAAATGGATATGAATATGAAAGAACACGCCTTGATCTAAAAAGCCTGTTCAATCCATTTGTCACCCAAGTGTAATCTTTGATCTTGGACTCCTTATTTTCTGAGATAGATATTTTCCCCTGAATAGTCTCCTTGAGATTGCTTTCCTGCTTAAGAGAATCTGTGTGAGCCTTGTATCGGTTATGATAGTGCATGTACCGGTAAAGGTCACGCCTTGCACGTTCTGTCCTCTTGGCCTGATCTTCTTTGAAGCGTCCGCAGCTGTGGCCACTGATACTTGACCACGTATGATCTCTCCCGGTAGCACCACCACATAGCCAACTGCATCGAAACAGTAAATTTATAAAAAACTGGTTGTTTGTATAATAGTTAGCAGGAAATCATAAAATTGCTAAAAGATGCAAAGCATATTGTTATGACTGTGTGAGGAGCATTATTCACAAAATTATTTCATACGTAATTCATGTAACAAATGAGTTGCATGACTTGAGGATATAACTTAGAAATTTGAATTTTTTTCTCTTTCTGTTAGTAAGACCTCAAGGCAGCTCCATTTATGAGCAAAACATGGAGTCTGCAAGCATAGAAGATATAGCTCCAAGTTATTTTATAACACAGCTAATCCATCAAGTTCTAACAGCATATACACTTCCTACTGCCATCAATGATAATTGAACTCATCTTCCCCAATTGTCATTATGTTTACATAGTATCATAGAATGGATATAGAATATCCCCAATATTCTTTGGCAAGATATGGCAACATATGATCACGATACATAATTAATAGCTTCAAGGAACCTTATGGATAATGACAAAATAATTCTAAATCACACTCCCAATGTCTAGAGGACCCTCTCAACCAAACTTAGTCACATATATCTTTTTCCCCTTTTTAAAACAATTCTACCATAAGCAAAACTCCTGAAGGCACAAAAGCTGTCTTTTTATTCTAAACAAAACCAACCTAAAGGTAGAGCATTGCAATATGGCATATAAACAATTTAACATTTTGAATATCTTAATTTCAACCGTTTTAGATATACCAAGGATGCATATAGAATGCAACAGAAGGAAATTTTGATACTTGTTTAGTCATCAAGCTCCTCCAATTGGAGAAAGTTTGCAGCTGAGCATTTGGTGCCTTATCTTTCTGATTCCTCTTGAACAAGTAATTCTTGCTACAGTCATGATGGATAAATTCACTTTAAGCATTACATTTTCAATTGAACATACTCTAGATGCAAATCAAGGTATTGCAAACTGTACTGAACCATCCAATAGGGGACGTACTGAATTATATCAATGTGGAACCAGTACAGTTTATCATTTCGAAACATACGGGGTTGGTACCGCTCTAAACCGCCCTATATAGCTCAAAACTGCCCCGTACTAACCTTATACTGACCTTGTATCGTACTGAATCGCATCGTACCATGCCGAACCACCTGGTTTGGCTTAGTACAGGATGATTTATGAGTTGAAACCTTCTAGATTATCTAACTGATATATCGTTGGTTCGGTATAAAGTGACTAGTATGCTGTCGGTTTGGTATGGTACGTCTCATACCGGACCATACTAGTTTGGTATCGAAATGGTAATAGTTCTCAGTGTGGTGTACCTTGATGCAAATTGTTATGAAAATAAATCAATGGAATAAATGAGAACTATTAGATGCATCCAAGTACCTTTTATCACCATTTTACAAGATTTAGAGAAAGTAAAATGATAGGTTGCAAAAACAGAAGTGACTGAAGTGAGAGAAAGAGATGAATTAGAAACCTTGAATTTCTTACAACCAACTATAAGGGTACCACACCAATTTAGAACACTTGCAATGAAACAAGCTTTCTCATTCTCCCAACACTATGCAGACAAGCTCTTGTCACTGTGTACCATCAAGACTAATCTAGATTTGATTGGATTTTTTAATCCATGTATAACATGTCTCTTTATATACGTCTCTGAATTGATGACATTTGTTTATTTTATTATTATAAGTATTGCTATAAATTCAGATGATTCTTTTATCCTCATCTTCACAAGTTTCAATCCATTCCCTGCATATGCATTTGGATATGCTCAAATACTCCTCTCTCTCTCTCTCTGCGTGCATGAGTGTGTATATATGTATGTGTGTCTATATATATATATATATATATATATATATAAAGTAGGCTAAATGCTTTCAGATTTTGACTTTTAAACTAGCTGAAGCTCATATAAATGTCCCAATTTACAGTATTGCCTACACATAAGGTATTAAATCTCATGGGATGCCCCACTGTCCGCCCCTTCTTGACAGCCATTTGGTAGAGGATCTCGGTAGGTACCCCTATATCTCTCTCCTCCTTTTTTTATCACTTGCTTTATTTATTTATTTATATATTTCCTTTCCTCCTTTCTTTTTTACTTCTTTATTTTCCTTCTTTCCTTCCTTTTTTTTTTTTCTTCTTGCTCTTTCCTTTATTTACTCCTTTCTTTCCTTCCTTTATTTTCTTTTCTTCTCCCTTCCTCTTTTTTCTTTTTTTTTTTTTCTTTTTTTTTTTTTTTTCTTTCCTTCCTTTCTTTTTTTCCTTTCCTTCTTTCCTTTGTTTCTTATTCTATCTCTACATGGATGGGTTTCAATGTCCCACCTCTATCCTTCCTTTCTTTTTTTCCTTTCCTTCTTTCCTTTGTTTCTTATTCTATCTCTACATGGATGGGTTTCAATGTCCCACCTCTATCCTCTCTACATGGATGGGTTTCAATGTCCCACCTCTATCCCGGTCCTATTTTCCAACAAGAATAAGATGAGAGGGTTGGGATGGCATTCATCTATTGGGACTTAAAACCTTAACCATGCATATATTTTAATATTTTTTTGAATATATATTCATGTAGGATTAGAGGGGCTCCGAACTTTGATACCAAATTTGATGTAGGCAAGCCCATACGAAGAGAATAATTGTTAGTCTTACATCAAATTCATGAGGGTCTTCGAACCTCTACGGATGATAATGGGATAGGACGAAAATGGAGACCCTAATCCCCATCCCTATCTCTGCCAAAAAAAATAATCCCAATCCCCGCCCTATCCCATAAATAGAGAGATTTTTCATCTCCATCATCGGCCTATAAGGAATGATAAATCTCATCCTTACTCTATCCTGCCTTTCCCTTCTTCTTCCCTCCCCTACCCTAATGACATATATGAATTTTCAACAAAAAAAAAACGTAAGAGTAATCTTGTAGATAAAAAAATATATAAGGATATTATAATATTTAAATACAGGGTCAAAGGGTAGGGTAGGGTTCGGATAAACTTATTCCTCCTCCCACGATGTCCCCAATAGCAAGGACAAAAATAAACATCATTTTCATCCCCATCCTTACAAATAGAGAATTCCTACCCAAACGATGTGGTGCAGGTTCCCACTTTATGGATTGAAATTATCATTTCCATTGAGCTCTCTGAAGAACATTTGAGGTTCACGGCCTTGAAACGATTACCTCTCAAAGAATCGTGGTCTCGCACTGTAACAAGTAAGCATTCTCTCCAAGTAAGAAAAAAGAAAAAAACTTCAAATTTTATTATTGGTTTATTGATGAATACTTCATATCAAAATATTATAGGCCTATTTATTAAGCAAGATATCTTAAAGCCAATAGACCATCCTAATTCCTGTAGGATACAAATCTTTTAAAGAAAACCAAACAAATTAACTTCTTATTGACTTCCAACTCCACTAATAGAAGAAATAGACCAAAAAAGTTGATAAAAAGAAAATAAAAACTATCCTTTTCTTCATAAGCTGCAGAATGATATATTCATAATTTTTTGAAAGTTCGTTAGCACTAACACATCTTTCATAATTAGTTCATAACTTTTTTTCCCGACCTCTATTTTATATGATTCAAGAAGCGTTGGAAAGCTAACTTGATGTCAGACGATATAAAAGTAGATTTACTTAAAATTTGTAATTATATAGGTGCTGCTAGTCAATGCTCTTTGAATTACTTTTTCTAATATGATGGGTAATAGACTTCAAAATTTAAGCTCCGTTGACACCTATGAATTAAACATCATCCTTTATTCTTCTTTAAAAAATGATGCATATTAATTTGGTGGTCTTTCGAAGTAAGTTCTATTCCATTAGCTCAACTTAGTAGGTATCTCAAAGGTTTGCATTACAAACTTGTTTCGATATAACTTTCGATATAGCCATACTTTCTTTTGAACTTTGGTAGTCCTCCATCATATGAATTTCTTTGATGAGTCCTCTCTTTAGGCATCAATGTCTCAGGTTTAGACAATTGATGGACAAGAAGATATTTGGCTACATCATGTATGCATGTATATTTACATATTTTTGTACTCTAGATAACCTAGCCTCTATATCTCCTAAGCCTATCCCAATCCTACCCAACCTTGGGTTGGGATTCTCCAATCCAATCAAACCCAAACCCATCTTAAGCTAAATTTAGTTAGGGCAAGCATATCATGTTGACTTAGGTTGAAACACTTTGATCAGGTTAGATCAGGTTGAATAGGAATTTTAAGATAGCGGACGTTTGGAACAATTTTTTTTGGCATTATTATTTATTGGATTGAGACCTCAACCATCCATCAATTTATGATAGCACAAATATACGTAATTTGTATGGAATATAAAAATGAATTGTTTATTTATTTATTTATAAGGTCTTGGCTGAGCTTGGGTTGAGTTATGGTTGGTCTCATATTGGATCTAAATTCAACTTTTACCCAATCAATCTTGAGAACAGGTTGGGATTTTTTTTTTTTTTTCCAGCCCAACCAAATTGCACCCCTATGTTGTAAGATGGCAACATCATAAGGGGCACCAGTTATCCGCAATCAACAATACAATTCACATGTGCATTTTAGTTAAATGAAGACTTTTAATTTATGTGAGTTATGATGATCAATTGTAACTGCCGTATCATGTTAGCCGATGGTTGAATTGTGATGACTTATGAGCTAACATACCAAACAGAAAGCACACTACAAGGACGCATTTGACTTGCATTGAATTAAAAATGACCTTCCATATACTATTAGCATGGAATAACATGATTCAGTATTGAGAGGAAACTCTCGTATCCTAATCTCCATTTTTGTTTACTAAAATCTGCATTTTAGCATAATCCATAATGCTGCTTCATAACTGGGACTAAAAATAGCAAAGTTTAACATAGAGTACCAAAAGAATCTTACTGTATATTTGCTAAATCTACAACAAATCTTGAAGATGACATGCCAAAACAAGGAAAAGAGATGGGGTTGGAGTTGGCTACCTTTCTCCATGAGTGGTCATGGGATAAGATTTTTTTGTGAATCCAGATCAAATCTGAAGTTGTTAACCAGCTTCGGGTTTATTTGGATTAGCTCTTGGCCCCAGTTATTGGCCAATAATCAATTAAAGGTGCCCTAACAGCCAATTCACATAGGGTCTACATTCCTAGACTGAGCCTAATACAACCTTGCCTTGATGAATTCTATCCTATCCCAACTCCAAGTGATTTTTCAAGCTTGGCCAAAGGTCAAACGTATTTTCAGCCAAAGGTCAGACTTATTTCCAGAAAACCTTCTTAATTATCTATATTGAATACTGATTTCAATTTTTAATTTTCAACTATTTTTAATTAATTTTAATCAAAGTCCAATGTTTAATTATAAAACATCTAAAAAAACAGATTAATGTAGCAACATATCAAAAGTACTACATAGACTTTTCAGTCTATAGGTGTGCCTTAATCAATACTTGTTTCTAAAATCTATTTGAATTTGGACTTAGGTTCAGATAGCATAACCATGTCTAAGTTTAAACAAATACAGCCAAAGAAAGATAACAAACAATATGACCACCCCCACATGTGCTACTAATTTTGGACATCATTTTTTTAACTAAAAAATATTTTTTTTAGTCTAAAATTTATGTGATTAATAGAAAATCAAGATTTCTTCAATGCATAGATCACTCTTAGATCTATAGTATATCAACAAATCATGCCAATACAAAATTTAGGCACGATGTCCTTTATTTTACAATTTTTCAATCTATTTTAGGCATCAAAAGAAAAAGAGAAGCACAAAGAGAAGGGAGAGGATAATACTTGATCTTGGCTTGACTTGGTCTCAATACCACAAAAAATTCCTTCTCCCCATATTTTCCTCACCTTTTCACCATTGCCTTCATGTTCTCAGCAAAAAAAGAGAGGAGAAAGGCATTAGGATGCCTTCTCCTCCCTTTTTTACTCTTTTGAAGAACCCAAAACTAACTCAAACCCAGTCATATTAAGTGGAACCAAATGGCCCCACTCAGTTTGAATAAAGTCTCAGATCGAACTAGCAAACCAACCCAGTTTCACACCAGTTCAGTTTGGTATCGCCGAAATCAAGTAGTCTGAGTTCTGCAAACCTTGTCTTTACCAAGAAACACGAAAATCTATACACAGTACATGCTCTCACTTTGCCCATGACTTGATGAATTTTAATTTAGGCAGATCATTGTTGGATTTGAAGAGGAATTTACAAATGCTTTTGTTGGCTTGGATATGTATGATAACTAAACCAGTAAACAATATTTTACTTAATCATCCATGCACCTTTATTACTCTATTCTGGCTGTCTGCTCTATGTCACAAGAAGCCCTGTATTGTGTATTATTTGCAGCAATATAGTGTCGTGCAGTGAGATGCGGAAAGCCATGAGTCACGATAAATAGATACAGCATTTCATGATTTATTAATCAATCAAACCCCATGAAGAAGTTATATGTGATGCAATATGGGCAGCAGCCGATATGAAATTGAGGGTCTAATAAAAAATCAATAGATAAGAGTATTATTTAAATCTTGGAGTTATTATATAGAGAAAAAAGACCTCTAAGCTGATGAACCAGCTAAAAATGACAATCATGTAGATGCCACATATGGGAGGACTATGTTACATGGGAAACTGATATGGTTGTCCAACGTCCAAGTGTCCAGTAGACTTGGATGATGGAACCTTCAAGAAACTTAACACAAAGACACGTCCATAATACTGGCTCCTGGCTCCATGTCATGCTTCAGGAAAAAAAAAAAAAAAAGAAGAAAATCTTTTCTGGTTCGGTAGTAAGTAGCACTAAGATATGAACATGTGGTGATCCAGCATCAGTTGATATGGGCCAGCATAGGTCAACACCTGTGATATGCAGGGTACTAGAACATGTATGCCTAGTATAGGCCCCAACCTGGCATGGTATGGCATGTACTAGCACTTAAAACCTTGCTATGAAGCATATGGCATTCCAATCACCTCCATCAATTCTATTGATATTTTATTCAAGAAATTGATTGTCAGACACATGATTGAAGGAGATGAAATGTCAGGTTAGGAATTAGAAATATAAGATCAAGAAGGGGGAAAAATCTCAGTGGTGATCAAACGTAACATGTCACATTGAAGAAATGTCAGTCTAACAAAATAATAGTTAGCAGAAAAATAAACAAGAATGAAATTTAAGTAAGAACACTCACCAAAATGCTTGTCCACAAATGCATGCAACTAGGTTGCAGCCACCATTCTTTTCAACAGGCTTGTGGCATTTTGGGCAGGGCTTTGTGTTAACAGTGATCCAATTCACAGTCTCTGATTCATCCTGGCATTTCTTGGTCCAGAGCTCCCACATCAGGCATGAACAAGGAGAGTGTGCTTGTGATAAGCAACTGAAACAAAACTGCATCCCACATGTACACTCCACCTCACAATAAATATCGCCCTTAACACGTATTGCATTCCCACAATGTGGTACACTGGGGCACCACTTAACCTTATTATTGTCCTCAATATAAGATTCAAGCAGAAATCGGTCAAAACGGTCTGCAATATCCGGATGCCTTGCACTGACTAAATTCCTGACAATTGCCTCATCACAAACAGCATTACACTTGGGAGCCATACACCTTATGCGCCGACTTTGCCCTTCATTTATCTTGACAATGAAATGTTCCGTCCAACCTACACAAATAAAAACAGAACCAAATCAGTGATTCATCAGTCAAGAAAGAAGGAAAAAAGGCACAGGGATCCTGGAGGGGGAAGGGGAATCAATATACACGGATCAAGATAAAACAAATTTCCTTGCAAGGGAAATAAATAGGAGGAAAGAAAAACTGGTTATTGTTTTGCAGAGTAATGAATTACAAATGAATCAGAAATTTGGACATACTTGGCAAGGCTCCAGGGCAGAAATTGGAGGGAAGTAGAGAAAAGTTTGAGAATTAATGAACTTAAAAGTTGGTTTCCAGCAGTTTTTTTCAAAAAAATCAACATAAAGTCACTGACAATTACAATATTTGTGCTTGAAATAAGGAGAGATGGCTTACAATCATTACAATAGTAGTGCCCACAATCCATCTCTGTGACTGCACTAGGAGCAACATCTTCGAAACAGACATTACATGTCACTGAATCTGAATTGCCAGACAAGGCAAGGCCTTTATTCTGAATGATGGTCACTCCAGCCTCTGAAAATAATCGCTCTTTCCCCTTCTGATCAAGCAACTCGAAGATCCTCTCCACGTCCCAGCGGTAATGGATAAGCAGAGTCCTGGCATGCTGCTCACTTAGAGCTAACAAATCCATCACCTTTCTCAAATCCTCCCTCTACAACAATCAGCAAAACCATTCAACGCAATGGATCGATCAACTACTATCCTAGACACGTATCCAAACAAAATCAACTTATTAGGGAAAAGTAAAATTACCTGCGCTGCCAAGAGAGACTCTTTCGTAATAACCTGCAACAAATCAGCGTAGAAGACAGAAGGAAAAAAAAATTATCTATCTTTCAAAATTAGAACAAGAAAGGAGGAGAAATTGCACGCTAAATTCAACTATAGGATTTACATTTTCCTTACAAATCCGCCCTTATTCTCGTTGTTATCTAGAAAAATGAGCAGACGATATCGTAAATTTATTAAAAGATCGAATGTTAACATAGCAGACATATCAGAATTGGGGGAAAAGGCAATCCAAACGGAACGATCAAGAAACCGTTAACCGAGATAGACACTGAACAATCCGGGTAAAAGAAAACCCTAGGGGGCTCCAAGAAAGGGATAAAAGAGATGCCGGAGGCGTGGAAGAGATGCCTCACCGATGAGACGGACCAGTGGCAGTCCTCCTCGCAGCCATCTTCGAGACCCTGAAGGACGGTCTCCTCGAGGACGTCATCCTGATCGCTTAAGTAGCAGTTCCCTTCTTCTACATCGCTCGATGACGGGAAATCGTCGTCGTCCGCCATGGGCGAGAGAGAGAAAGGGGGGAAGGGGGGGAATCGAAAAGGAGGCGGCACGATCGATTCAAGGCGATCGGACTAGAGGTGGGGAAAAGGGGGTAAAGAAAGGGAGGAAGCTTGGCTACGAAGGAGCGAAGGATGGAGGGGGCGAATTAGAAGAGATCGGGAACGAGAGAGAGAGAGAGAGAGAGAGAAAAGAGGGAGGAGGAAGGAGGCCAGTCCTTGTGTGTTTTCATTTATTATTATTATTATTATTATTATTATTATTTATCTAAAAAAAAAAAAAATTATGCAAATATGTATAAAAATAATGAAATGGAAAGTTTCATTATTCTTACAATATCTCTCTACCTATGCCGAAAATATGCTTTATAATATTTAAAAATTGATTTTCCCGTGGACAGCGCCGCCCTTCCTCCCCTCCCGGTGATCCGGGACCAGGACCAACATCAGCAACGGCGGCATTGCTTCCATGTCAAGAGCCGTCTTCGCCCGGCTTACCAGGGTGGAAATTGCCGATGGTGGGGGGTAACACCCTCATCAAACTGATCATGCCTGCCCCTCGCCCTCGTCCTCGTCTACGAGCTCATCTATCGAGCAGTTGGCGGATGCCTCGCCTTCTTCATCCCATGGGCCAGTGCAGGCCTTCTTCTCGGGAATTCTAAGCCGGGGCCAAGCACAAAGACGGGCTTCTCTAAGGATTTCTGCCATGCAATCACCAACGACAGGGCTTCTCTAAGGATTTCTACCATGCAATCATCGACAACGACAGGGGCATGGGATCCTGCCACCGGCATCATGGGTGCTGCTTCGGAGTTCAATCGACCACTGCCATCATCATCGCCGAGTACTTCTATGACGGCTTCGGTGTCAATCTCCGCGACCCAGGGGTGATCGCCGCGAGCTTCGGGCTTTCAGAGGCCAGGCGGGGGGAAGGTTTGTGAGCGCTCCAGAACAGAACTTCGGGTGGAGTTCTCTGCATCGTGCTGGGGTACATCCATCACTGCCAACGCTGCTCTCCTCAGTGTTCGTACCGACTCCTGGCCGATTTAGCTGCCGCATCATCCCTTCCATCACATAGGCCGCCACACCCTCCAATCTTGATGTTCTGGACTTGGGACCACGCTGCTGTTTGTCAAATTCGGCGAGATTCTGAACTGTTCGCCCATGAAAACTGGAAGACATCCATCCATCCATCCATCCATCCATCCATCAAACACTTGGGACTAGATTTCTTCGCACCAACTCCTTATAGCCAATCCAACCTGCCGGATGTAAAAAATTGGCTGATCGTTGTGTAAAGAAGTACATAAATTGCTCAGGTATCAAGCCAGAAGGAAGTACATAAATTCACTTGCAAGTTGAGTATTAGATGTTGATTCAATTGTCTGATCAAAGGATTACTCAGCATGTTCTCCTCCTCTTCAGGAAGAAAGGATTAATGCGGGGCTACTCAAAATTCTTATAACCTCTGGTCCTATGATGATCATTTATCTGAAAGTTTTAGAGCATCATCATGAGTTCATGGGCAATAATCTGCTGTTCTGATTCACCAGATTGCTACTTGTTTTCCAGGTCTCTGTGATTAATTTCATATGATGTGGTGGAAATCTTTGTGGTGCCTTAACTCAGCGCTTACATTCTTCATCATCATAGGAACCAGACGCCCAACAACAAAAAAAGGAAAAAAAAAAGAAAGGAAAAGAAAAGAAAAGA
The DNA here is from genome assembly GCA_017589505.3 of Metroxylon sagu. Taxonomy (NCBI): domain Eukaryota; kingdom Viridiplantae; phylum Streptophyta; class Magnoliopsida; order Arecales; family Arecaceae; genus Metroxylon; species Metroxylon sagu. The sequence goes on along the minus strand of JACVBY030000424.1, from coordinate 423,941 downwards.
CAAAAGGACCACTTTCATGGGTGTCATGATCGTGGACAGAGCCCTTCCAATCATGCTCATCTATATCCTGTAAGTCGGATGGCTGGAAGGTTCATTGGCTGAATGCCACAAAGAAGGATTACCGCACGACCACCGAGGAGTTGTTGTTTGGCGTGCTGTATTGTAGGTCGATCTACATACACCACAAGTCCAGCTGCAAGGCACGCCAGCCTCCATGATTGGAGAGGAGACCCACAACTGGATCCAAGGCTGCAAAGCCAAATTATAAAAGCCCTTGCAGCAGATTGGTTGGAGTTGCAGGGCGAGCACACAGGACCCAAGTCTCCCTTCGTACCCTTCAATTCTCCAATGCTTCCCTTCCTCCTCGTGCACGCACTCTAAGCCCCTATCCCCATGCACCGCGTCAGTGGAAGAGATCTCACCCTTCACCATCCAAGTTCCTCCCGTCTCGCCTCCCTCCGTCACAGCCATCTCTAACTAGATTGCTTTATCCCTCCCTATCCAATCCGTTTTTCCTTTCTACTTTTAAATTCATACAAATCTTAAAAGGATAAAAAGAATAAGATAATTTTAAAATTCATATAAATTTAAAAATAAAAAAATAATTAAATCTTAGATTTATCTACACATGCAAATATAACAAAGTCCAACTCTTTCTCTCTCTCTATATATATATGTATGTATATTTGTGATAGAGATACCTAAATTTTATTAAGAGTATGAAACCACAAAAAATGATGTTACAAGAAGTTAAAAAAAAAATATAAGAATAGAAAAAGTAAGTAATTGTATGCCAATGGTAATAATTGTCATTGTATAAATATGTCTGTGTTTAAACATTTCAAAAGAATCAAGGGCATAAGCGCATAGTGCATCCAAAGTTGATTTAATATCTATATATTGAGACACCATAAACTATTTTACTTTGAAATACTTTTATAGTGTTTTACAATAAATATATTTTTTTTATTAAATATTTATGATATGTATTTCAAATAGTAATTCAAGTCAAATTGAAAGAATTTTTCATTTATATAATTGAAATATCAAAGTGATGCTGCTAACCCTAACTGCTTCTGCAACATTTTCTAATGGTCATACGTAAGATGCATCACATGTTTTTTTGTGCATAAATTAATGATCAATTGTCCCTTTTTGTATCCCCTAGAAGTGGGCCCTAAACAAAAATACATGGAACATCCGTACATTGAGAGAGTTTTGCATGGTGGATATGACTTTTACCTTTTTATATATGTAGATTGGCAATGATCCTCTAGTGGCACTGGTTATCTCTTCCTCCAGGAAGCTTCCATGGTTCTACATTCTCTTCCTCTGTGGAGGCTAAAAGGTTCTGCACTTCAATTACAGGAACATCAGCGGCTGCTCACCTATTATATCAGGATTTTGACTTCCTGCCTAAGCTGAACGCTTTAGTCTATGGATATATTTTTCTGAGAAAAAGATGAGACTCTCTTTCTCTTGTCCTTTGGAATCGTTCTCTCTCCGATCACCATAGAGCTCTCATCATATGCAATACCAGACCGTCATCACCTTGAAATTTCCTGTCTTTGATTGCTAATAAGAACTACAATCTTACACCATTGTCCATCTATTTCGCTTCCGCTTTATATATCACGATGTTATCATTGGGTTAACACCTTACATGAAAAAGGAGTGAGCGAGTGAAGGCGTTTGCTTGAAAGGAGGCCATGCAACCAGGGATAGGAGGGTGGGATATGTGTGCATGTGCAGCTATATCGTAGATGGTTGGTTTACGATATGCCATTTAGATATTACATGACAAATATTACTTTTATCATGACCCAAGCTTAACACAAGAGCTGGCTCATGACATACCATATATTTTTCAGAGCAAACTTCATAAAAAATATGGAAAGCCTGTTGGAAAACTTAATACATAATAAGAGCAGTAACAATAACATTTTATTTATTAAAATAAAGACCAAGCAAAATATTTTCAAAGCTAACAAAAAAAATTCAACTACACCTTTTTTTTTTAAAAAAAAAAAAAATATTTCAGTATTATTAGAGTTAGCTTATTTCTTCACCTCTCAGATATCCAAATCCCATCGCAGGTTAGTTTTTTGCATGCTCTATAAATAAAAAAAATTCAAAGAAATGTGGTAAGCTAAAATAGCTCTATAAAAATCCTAAAAGTGCAAGTTAATATGATCAAAAGTAACATATCAAAATAAAAATATGTATCATACCATAAAACTATATATACTACATTTTTCAGATTATGCATTAACCATATGTAAAGTCAATATAATAGCGACATACCAGTATAAGCATTTGTCAAATATATACCATCATTAAATCAATGAAATCAGTCTTTGGACTAACTGCAATCATGCTTCGACCCATGATTGCTGATCCATAATCTACACTTCAACCTATAACAAGTAATCTATAATACCACACTTTGACTTGTTAGCGGGTAATTCGCGATACCACACTTCGATTTGTGGGTGAGCTTTTCAAATCCTAGGGGCCTCTATAGAGGAGGGCCTTCCACTAACCTATGTGCCTTATCCGAAGCTTGACCATACAGTCAGGTCCGCAGCCTCTAGAGACTCCATAGAGTAAGGATTCACTCCACCTTATTTTTTGATCCACCACTAGCATAGTCATGCAACTCGATACCCTAACCCTCAAGGGCCTCACTCTACTTTCTCCCTTTAGATGTTGATTAGTCAAAGGTTATTTTGGTCCTTTCTCTAACATATGCTTTGAACGTGAACCCAAATTCTAAATTTAGCCCATAGATCATGAATCTTAGAATTAGAGCCAATTTTAATTAATTAAATTTATTATTTTGATCTAAGACAAGTGTTATTGGTATAAGTAAATGGTAATCAGGGTTCGCCTCGATCAGTGGTCTAAGTTTTGCTTCTGAGTAAAGTAAGAATTCCTTATATGTTTTCTTATTGATAGCATTTGTATAAGGGATTTAAAAATTTAATGCATTATTTAGTATTGCATGGCTTAGTATATACGTTTTATTTGTCATAGTATGGGATTATATAATTTTGAATGATTTATGGATTTATATACATAAAGAGCATGATATTATACCACATAAACAAGTTTTGAATGATTTATTAATTTATATACATGATCTACATGGCATAGCATAGCATGATTCATGTTTTGAAGAAACTCTAAATTTTACACGTATCTAGTATGATGTGGCATTGCATAAATTGAATTTTGAATGAGCGATGGTTTTAGTAATAAACTGTTGGACTAGCTATATATTATGAATAACTTACTATACACTGAAATGTAATATTATCAATTGTCTTACCATGGTTGAAATATAATATTATAGATAGCCCGCTACTGCTGCTACTGCTGAAGGATAGCATTATGGATTGCATAACCATGAGTTGAAGCATGATATTATGGATTATTTGCTATAAACCAAAGTATGGCGTTATGGATTCCCTGCTACAAGTCGAAGTGTAATATTATGATTGTTGATCATCGGTCGAAACATGGTTGTGGTTAGTTTAAAATCCGATTGCATTGATTTAATGGTAGTATATGCTTGATGGATGTTCGTGTTAGTACATGACTATTATATTTAGCTTTACATATTGTCAATATATAAACTAGAAAATGCAATGTAGATGGTTTTATGTTATGAAACATTTTTTTATTCTAATTTATTACTTTTGATTATATTAATTTATACTTTTGGGATTCTTACTGAGTTATTTTAGATCATCATACTTTTAAAATTTTTATTATTTATATATTCTATAAACAGCTGGCATGCGATAGGATTCGAGTAGTTTAGAGTTTAAGGACTTTGATAATATGGAAATATATATTATTTTTAAAGAAAAGTGATCAAACTTTTATGGTTACATTTGAAAATATTATGTTTAGTGTTCATTTTAATAAATAAAATATTGTTATTATCGCTATTATTATGAATTAAGTTTTCCAGCCTTGCATATTTCTTATGAGGTTAAATGTGTAGTAGCTGTGGCTCAAGCCAGCTTTTGTGTTGAGCTCAGGTCAAGATATTTTTGGTAATTAATTTAATGATAGTAGTCTATGTAATTTAGGAAGCCAGAAGGCCATTTAATATGAATTTATTTTCTAGTATTATTTTAGTATGCATAAATGCACGGCAGCTTCCGATCACCATCATATGCGCTCTATGAGAAACGGCAATTCGGCCGCTAAAAAGGTGAATCATGCATGGCAGTGCAATTTCCTTGGAGGCATGGATATTCTATTCTACGCACAAATATTATTCACACACACACACACACACACACAGAGAGAGAGAGAGAGAGGGGCTATGTCAACCTTGGTGTGCAATCTATAATTTCAATTGGATAATATATGGTGATAGAAAATTCAGCAATGAAAATTGGAAGCAGTAACAATTCATATATACATGTAAATTTGAGTCCGAAATAGAATTCAAGATCAAATATTTGGCACGCATGTGCACATATTCCTGACTTAAAATGGTCAATGTATAAGAAAGAGTACATAAAAGAATGAAAGCACAAAGGCGCAATTTAAGAGGTTATGCACTACCCTGCCACTGGAACATACAATTTTTAAGGAGGCTGCCAAGCTAAATCAATCCCCACGCTCTTCAACTGGTGGTGCATTGCTGACTGAAGGATGGATGGATGGATGGGATCACCAAACGGAGTCGACATCTCATGTCACTTTTTATCTTTCCCACGCATTAGATTTCTTGGCTTTGCATTCGGTTCACCGCAGCAAAACAGAAGTCGGCAAATCAATAACAAACATATAGACCGGTAGTTTGACAACCTATACTTTCACGTTAACAGCGCTGCCTCATATCAATAAGCACGCACAGAAAGGAAAGAAAGAGCAAAATTTATAAATAAATGAAGAGAAAGGAAACCATTAGTGTCACTTAAACGTTTACAGAGCAGACTCTTGGCGAACAAAAGTAAATTTTTTCTTTTCTGTGCCCTGCTGTCTTGCCATGATTGATCGTTCATTTTAGGATGTTTGCTCCCTGAATCCAGATCACCAGCCCAGCTCAATTTCCTCTCTCCAAGGACGTACATGGAAACTCACATTTATTAGGACCTCCAAGCCAAAATAAAATAAAAAATAAAAAATAAAAATCCTAATTCTCCTTATAAGGTTCCATCACCATCCCTCCTCCGGCCTTGTCATCGTCTCTCCCAAATCCACTGGAGCCTGGAGCCCCAGGGTTTCTCTCGTTCCATAAAAATATATCGTAGCAGAAGCTCTACTGCTTGCTAGCAGTAGAGGTGCTGTTGCTCTATCACATCAATGGTGAGGAGGAAGCCGAGCATGGGCCGCCAGAAGATCGAGATCAAGCGGATCCAGAACGAGGAGGCCCGCCAGGTGTGCTTCTCCAAGCGCCGCACCGGCCTCTTCAAGAAGGCCAGCGAGCTCTCCATCCTCTGCGGCGCCGAGATTGGCGTGGTCGTCTTCTCCCCTGCCGGCAAGGCCTTCTCCTTTGGCCACCCCTCCGTCGACGCCGTCTTCGACCGCTTCCTCACAGGCAACCCCCACCACGGCGCCGGCAGCGGGCCGGCGGCGGAGTCGCGCCGCGGGGCGGTCGTGCGCGAGCTCAACCGCCAGTACATGGAGCTGCATGGCCTGGTGGAGGCGGAGAGGAAGCGGCGCGACGCGCTCGAGGAGGCCATGAAGGGGGAGCAGGGGGGGCAGCCCTACTGGTGGGACAACAACGTGGAGTCCCTCGGCCTGCAGGAGCTGGAGGAGTACGAGAAGAAGCTGCTGGAGCTCAGGAACAACGTCGCCAGGATTGCTGACCAGCTGCTGCACGAGGCCTTGGCTCGCAAGCAGCAGCAGCAGCAGCAGCAGCAACACCAACAACAGCAGCAGCAGCACTACTCGATTGGCGGCGGTGCCGTCGGTCTTCCTGGGCCCTTTGCCATCAAGAATGAGGATGCCATCCATCCTTCCCTCGGTGGCGGCTCGACTTTCGGCCACGGCTTCTTCTGATGGGATATGGCTTTTATTAGGCCATCTTCCTCCATCTATTTTACAATACAAGATCTAATAACAAGGAGAACTCGCTCTATGTTGCTCACCATGAGGTGTGCTCCATCTCCTTCATACCGCTCTATATATCTTGTTTGTCTGGGCTTGTTCTAGAACACTATTTTCTATGTTCTATGGCTGGTGATGATCTGAAGGTTGGTATCTCCCTTGTGGTGCTTTGTCCAAAACTTGATTTTTATTAGTGCGTAGATTTTCTATCATGCATATGAGAAAAAGGACTGGACTTGCTATCTTGTGCATGCTTTATGGTTTCAGCTTTTCAGGATTGATGCACCACTCGATCAATCGAATTGTCAATAGATTGCTCTTTCTTAACTAATTAGTTGTATGACGTTTTTGTGGATGCTCATGGAAATACGGATTACTTCCTTTCTGGATAAAACTAAGAAGGTACAGGAATGAGTTTTCGCAGCCTTAGACAATACGCAGTAGAATTAAGTTTATTAGAGTCTCGTAGATGAAGTTAGGATGGTGATGCATTCTCATTTCCTTTGTGCCCTTGACCCCACATCACCAGGAACAAACTTAATTAGTATGGAAAGTGTATAAATCTGGATCTCTTCTATGATCCAGACAAAAAGGTAGTGGAAGCTGCAATGAAACCTTTTCCCTTGTGTCCTTTTGGATTAATATGAGAACAAGGCCGTTGGAGTTTTTCCTCAAGGAGGAGCTGTTAAGAATACTCTGTACAACTTGCACTCCTCCATATGGACTTTAACCGTCAACGTGGACTTCATGGTTTTTTTACTGCGTTACAGCACTTCTTTTTTGAAAGCATGATATTATAAAAGATTTGAAGTTTAAATGCTAGATACCATAATTTTATTTTTCAGGGGAAAGGTAGATGCTAAGATTTTCAAGCACATATAAAAATTATAATGAAATTATGAGAGTTCATCATGGTGACTATTTAGTCTCATCTCGATTATTTCCTAAATAAATCTTGGGTACTTATATAAGATTAAGGAACTTAAAGAATATTTTTTTTGCTAGCCTTTTTTGGATAAGGTTTTATTTTAATATAAATGATATTAAAACGGATTCAATCCATATCTCAATAAACTAACACTACAAATAGGTTCTTTTAAGACAAACCATGAGCCAATCTTGATATTTATGATTATAATTGAATTGATTGAATTTGAATTTAAATCCTTAATTTGATGAGGATGCTAGAGCTTATATGGAGAAAGTATGTGATAATCTATACCGGTGAGTATTTCATCTCACATCGACTATGCACCTTAGAGAAATGCTGAGTGCTTATATAAGATTAAGGAACTCAACTAGCCTTTCTAGTGAAATCCCAGATTGTTACAAGTCTTGTCTCATCTTTGTGAAGGGCTATAAGGCTACAACAAATGGGCTTCTCTCAGGGCACTAAAAATGGCAAGAGACGAAAATTTCGCTCTTGCTAAGAGATCTTCACAATTTCATACTAGTGCCACCTCCTTTTTTTTGTTTTTTTTTCATTTTAATTTCAATATTGAAAACTATCCATGAATCCCCTTTGATTCTGGGTTTCCAGAGGATGCCTTGATGGAATATGAGCTCTGAAAATCCGTCTTTTCTTAGAATATTATGATTATTAAAACATAAAATTAATGATATCAATGATCCTGCAGTTTTGTGGCCATGACATCAACAATAAAAATTTGAACGAGCTTTAAATGATGATAGCTAATTCCACCCTACTCGGACCTCGTAACTCAATTAACTTAAGGCAAACTATTGAATACATACCTTTTAAAACCTCCTTATCATCAGAGACCTACCATCATTGCAACACCATGGCTTGGACCCATCTTCACAAGGAGGAGCGTCAGGCCAAGGAATGAGTGTGATATTGGCACGGCTCAATCAAATTAAACTCCCTAAGGTTGGTGGAGATATGTGATCCAGTTCGATCCGATTGAGCCGTCCCAACATCACACTCTCATCTAGCCTCGCAGATCCTGCGTCTGTTTCAAGCTTGTGAAGATGAACACAACAAAGAAATACGTTAGCTTGCTCTCTTTTTAGTTGAACAAGGAACTTTCTCTGCATGAAATCGAGGAAGAGTAGCAAGAGGAGGAGAGCAAGAAAAGATCTACAAATACAAAAGAAAGAGAGCTGATTCTGGGAGGAAATTAAAGATGAGCAAGTTGGGATGGTGTGGTTGTTGTGGTGGAGAGGAACGGGAGAGAAGGGGAGGGAGGGATTGGGAAGAAAAGAGGAGAGAAGGAAGAACGGTTGAGGTGTCAATATCTATCCTCCGCATGGGGAAAGACTTGAAATATTTATATATCCACTATACAAGAAGAAGAAGAAGAAGGAGGAGGAGAAGAAGCAGTGTAAGGAACTTGTCAATGTGGATTTTCCACATAGTGGTTGATGACATGGTACACGTTTCTGTTCATAATATGGGCTGGGTCCCTCCTTAAAAACCACAAAAAAGAAAAAAAAACCTCTATTTGCCTCACACCGGCATCGTTTTCGTCCATATTTGAGTAGATTTTAGCTGTGGTCGCCGACCCAACTCCTACCCCGCAACCCACTCTTGGCCGTAATCGCGCAATAGGATGTGAATAATAATAGTAGCTCACCTGGGATGAAGGCGAAGGGTTGCGAAAGGAACTAAAATTTCTAATAGCGGATCACAGTGTTTGTCCGTTCGTGCCAACTTCCAGTGATTTCGAGAATTATAAGGCATCCAAGTCCTTCTCCTTCTATAGAAAATGTCATTTGGATTGCCGTGATGCAATAATATCAAAAGTTTTAAATATCTATTAATTTTGCACTTAGTAATCGAATTCTAAGAAATAAAAGATTATCATGTTTAATTTATAATAACAAAATATGATAATTATTTTATCATATATTTTAAATTTTTTTAAAAATTTATTTTTTTAATCTTTTAAGTGGCTCTTTATTCTTTTTTTTATAATATAAAATATTATGATAAAAATCAAGAATCATTGTCACGTAATGTTAGAAATATTACATATTTAAATATTATAAATATTTAATATAAATTATATATAATATAATATATATGATAATATTATTCGATATCTTATTATATAATATATAATATAAAATTATTTAGTAATATATTATATAATTTAATATGTAAGAAGATCATAAATATTGATAATTTAAAACTTAATATCTACATATTATTATGTAAATAAATATATAATAGTTTTAAAATATTAAATATCATATTAATATTAAATATTATATATTGTTTCGTATCAATTAAATATATAATCAGATTAAGTATTATTAAATATTTATATGGAAGTTAAGAATGTAATATAAGATTATCAAGCTTTAATAATCTCATACATCGACTTTCAAACGAAAATCGAATCGTCATGATTGATAATAATTTTATATTACTAAAAATTAAATATTATTATTATTTAAATTATTATGTATAATTGTTAAATATAATGATTTAAATTTATTAATATAAATTATTATAAATTAAATGGTACCTAAACGATGAATGAATGTAATAGCTGTAGCATTCGTTGTTCTGTAAATAATGGGGGAAAAAAAAAAAGGAAAAAAGTCTAAGGGACTATAGTATTTCTAGCTAGTGGTTGGCTGAAATAAAAGAAGAGAAAATTTATGCTTGGAGCTTCTCCGTCCGCGCAAAGGGACAAAAGGAAGGGCTCTAGGTTCTATTAGTAATTGACTTGCGTTATTTTAAGGTGAACCTATCAACCCATCCCATCGGTGTCCAATAAAAAATTTCCTACCAAACTTGTAAAAATAAGGGCAAAAGAAAGGGGAAGGTTAAGCGGGGGGGAGATGCTGCTGTTCGTCGGGTTGAGGGCTAGAGATTCCATCTGATGGTTGCATTACCATGGCGCTCATTACAACCTCCTGCTTTTTTTATCTTCCCACGGTGGGAAAAAGGGTAGGGTAAGTCCGGGTCCCTCTTGGACTTTCATTTGGCATTGCAATAAAGTCACAATCCGTCAATCTCAACAGATCCCTCCAAAAATCTCAACAGATCCCTCCTTTGGCCACATCATACGTACGCACGCATGATCTCACTCGCTTATTTATTTAAATCCATTTGGGCTCTTTGATTCAAGCTATATATGTTTGTCATGTTGTTTTTAAAATAATTTTTACTATTGAAATCTATTGCTGACTCTGTCGACAACGAGAGTCGTTTCTTGTTTGAGAAGCTCTTGCTGTTCTGGAGTGGGTGTTCAAGTTGCCATAGGGGCTGGTCCCAAGAGGAGAACAATCCCTTCTTGTTTTTACTTTTTTTCTCTTAAAACATGGAAATGGACAGGTGGTGGTTGTAGGAAAGGAAAACCATTCCTTCTTGTTTTTTCTCCAACTCCAGGGCCTTAAAGAAAAGAACAATCCCTTCTTCTTCTTTTTTTTTTTTCCCCTCTCGTAAAACAAGGGAAATGGACAGGTGGTGGCAGTAGGAGGATGCGCAGAAGTTTTCCTTTGCATGAAAAAAGAAAGAGAGATGTGGCATCCGATGGTTGTGGCAGTAATGTTTATCAGATAGAAACTTTTCAGGATAGGTATCTTCTGATACATCGCATGCATTAAGTCTAGCATAAGTTCAGAGTTATTGAGTTAATAAGAACAGCAATAAAAAATTCGCTGTCCAGAGTGAACATAGAGCATATGTTTTAGCTCAGCATTTTCCATCGTGCAATACAATAAGGTTTAGGTTTTTTTTTTTTCCATAAGAAAGAAGGGTTATCATTCAGAAGACTACAAGTTAGACCTCTTGCTTGACTTGCCTGTAATATTTATATCAAAATACACACAATTTTGTTTTTCTGCTAAAAAAATATTCATAATTCCGTTGAGAAAATGCACACCATCATGGGGCAAAAGGAAAAGAAGAGGTTAAGGCAGTATGAAGACTGAATTGTAATTTAGAAAGTTATTTAAGCCACGTGACCGAATAAGATATGATAGAATAATTTTTTACCTGCACTCATGCAGCTAATAAACATATAGGAGAGCAGTATAAAGCCAAAAAAAAAAAAAAAAAACAACAACGTATTCCATTCCAATTTTTGAGCACAACAGGCCATCCAAGTATAATATCAGGTTACCATCTATTGAAGAAGGAATTTCCAGTCCTGCATTGCAGACTAAACCAGCCTCCTCTTGATTCCAGTCTCAAAAAACTGAAAAGAGAAGTCATAATTTTCTACACTCATTACCATTTTTTTCATTTGTTCTGTCAAGATGCTACCATATTCTTCCACCCTATCTTTACATTTCTGGCTCATCAATCATGGTGCGGAATATATAATCCTCATTCTCCAGCTCTTCATGCAACAAACTAATTGATGGTACGGTAAAGCTCTTGTTCTGATGTCTGTCGCCGTTAGATGACCTCCTACCCTGAGAAAAAGAAGGCAGCAAGTCATGATAGCAAATTGGAAGCATGGAGAAAAAAACAAAGGTAAAGGGGATGATGCTAAGGAATTGAAAATAAGTTGAGCCTACTCGATGTATCTGTATCAAACACGCAATAGATGAACAGAAAGTGAAGGGACGGAAGCAAATACTAACCTTCTTCAGGGTGTAGAAGAAATAATGGAATCCATCCCCAAATGTGTCACATTCAACAGACCAGGTAAAACCTGGGGCTTCAAAAAGTGGACGCCTGAAGTGTGGCTGTCAGAGGATGAAAAAAGAGCACAGCCCGGTCACAAAGGTGAATGTGGGGGGGGGGGGGAGGGGGGGGGGAGGAATTGTGATTAACTCTTATACCTGCCCGAAAGAAATTGAAACAAAGGCGCCTTCAGGTTTCAAGACCCTGTAAACACCTTCAAGCATTTTCATCACCTTATCTACCGTTGCAGGCCGGGGGTTCCACGGGTCACCACTGTCCACAAACAATACATCCTTTCAAAAGAGGATGTTTCACATAAGCAGTTTAATAAATATGCATAAAGACCAAAAGAAGGTCAAAGATAGTAGTTTCAACTGCAACAGGCCCTACCAAGACAGTAACAAAACGTGTGAAGGGAAAGAAACTCTCTCTCTCTCTCTCTCTCTCTCTTTCTTTGATGGATTTTTCACAGATTGACAATGCTAATTCTACTCCATTACTTTAACAATAAGGTTATTTTGTTTTAAACATGACCACCAAAATTATATTTTGATCTCTTCCTCAAATAGGACTTGTGAGTAACACACAAAGAACGGAGCTTTTATCTTTGGAGAAAGATAAGGCAGTTTAGCATACATAATGGTTCTGGAAACACGGGATCAACTTATGAAAAATCCATCCATGTAGGGCAAACTCTAAGAGGATAACTTTTACCATATACTGATTACATTTTCTAAGTTAAGGGGGTGATGGAACCTAAATGCATCAGCAGCTGCAATGTGGGAACAAAAACCTTATTGGAATAGAAAATTGATTTGAGGAATCCACAGAGAGAGAGAGAGAGAGAAAGAGAGAGAGAGAGAGAGAGAGAGCACAAAATAAGGGGTTATCTTTTTTCGGTACTGTTCAAAGGTCCATAAAAAATAAATTGGAGAGAGGTTCTGTGTTCCTGAAATGGCAAAAAAACAAGGACTTGGAGGAAACTTAACATATCTTTTCACACTGTTGAAAGCAGTGCCTGTATCGACAGCATTAACTAGAGACCATAACCTCCAAAATCACATACAAATTAGAAAAAGCACAAAACTGCACACTTGCTTCACTTCATCAACAACACTCAATTCGATTGTCCCTCATGTGGATAGCTCATTGAAGTCGCGGCAATTTCAAAAGTATAAAATTTTGCAGTCCAACTATGGAGAATTCTAGGCACATAGGATATTGGCAAGTTGGAAGAGGAAGAAAGAAAATAAAGAAAGGGTGTCTGAGAGCGATGCAGATCAAAAGTAGGGCTCTGAAAGCATACAAGAGGGCTTTGAAAGCATACAAGAGTCTTCAACCTATGTTTCTTGGTGTCCCCCTACAACTGGGGTGGTTGAAATTAAATTTTCATGGCTCTATTCAAGCTCGTTCGGCAGGGGGGTTGGCTATGTCATTCATAATGACGAAGGTCGCTTCCTTTCAGCTGGTGCTATTCCTTTTATCTCTTTCCTCTGTGCCTATAGTGGAGCTCTCCATAGCATGGTGTTGTATCACCAAGCTCCTCTCTCTATCCTTCACCCAGGGAATTGTTGTTGAAGGTGATTCCATGACTGTAGTTCCTTGTCTCCATAATGGTTCATCTTGTCTTCACCCACTCCTTCACAGTTTAAAGGCTCTTCTTTGTCCTTTGAAAGACAAGGTCATTATCAATCAAACTGACCTCCTGATGAACCACTCTCTAGTCTTTCTTAAGGCAGATGCTAGGGGTGTTCCTTTTCCGCTGTAATTGCAGTGTTTTCTTATTCTCTCTTGCCCGAAAAATAAAAAAAAATTAAAAATAAAAAAATAAAAATAAAAAAAAAGAAAAGAAAAGAAAAGAAAGAGAATACAAGAGCAGAAATTGTTTTGACATCTAATTTTATTCATCTGAAGTTTGTTTCTAAAAAATTAATTCAGATACCAGATGCTAGAGATGATGAGAGAATTCAGACATCCAAGCAAGATCTACTCAAAAGATTAATTTTTAACATGACAAGATTAAGATAGTCAATGGAGAGGGCAAGGCAGGCATAGTGTGCAAGAGCAGTAGGTGATTTCGTACCATGGTTCCTTTCTCAATCACAAGATCGAAGGATTCGCTGCCGAAGGGCAGGTCTAGCATGTCAGCCTCCACCACTTTGATGCCTGCAGAAACAAAACACCATGAACATGACTTGGAATACTTGCTTAGACGCTGAATTAGTTTCAATAACAAGAGGAATGGTATAGTATAGCATAGTAGAGTAGTCGAGCAGTACCATGGATGCCCTGGTCGGACAAGCGCTTCCTCATCCTGTCGACGGCGACGGAGGAGAGATCGATGCAGGTGATGTCGGAGACGCCGTCCTTGAGCAACTCCTCGCACAGCCGCGAGTTGCCGCACCCGACCTCCAGTACCTGCTGCCATGGTCACATGCTGCGGGCGTTAAAACGGAGATGGGAAAAGCCGCGAAGGATGATGGTGGGAGGGGTTTAAAGGGCACGTACAGAGAGAGCAGCGGTGAGGAGGGGGCGGAGGAGGTGGCGGAATTGGGAGTAGTCCTTGAACCACTCATAGTGCTCCTCCGACGCGAAACGCTCGTCCCTTTTTATTTATTTATTTATTTATTTATTTATTTATTTAAATGGATTGATCATTCATTAAGAACAAAAAGATTTTGAAAATTATTAAAAGGCTATGTACATATTGATGATCGAAAAGAGGAAGCAACAGGGTAAGATCTAATGGAATGGAAAGTTGGAAATTAGGATGAATGATTCGTCGAGAAAGAGGAGAGGAGATGAGTCATATAAAACGCACCAGTAGCGGGGATTAAGGTAGGCGGAGGCGCTCTCAGGCAGAGGCTGAGCACCCGCCCCCAGGTCACGGCTCTTCTTCCCCATCATTCCGCATAACCCTAATCGTCCCCAGACGAAACAAGGCACCCGAAAACAAAACAAAACAAAATAATAATAATAATAATAAATTAATTAATGGAATAAAAATAAATTAATTAATTCCATTGCCGGGATTTGAACCCGGGTCGCCTGGGTGAAAGCCAGGTATCCTAACCGGACTAGACGACAATGGAGAGATGCAAGGCTCTCCGATTCATTTTATATCAGAGATAAGCAACCGGAAGTCTTGACTATCAAAAACACATTCTACTTCGCCCTTCAAAACATAGAACCTATGCAGCCGACTTGAGACGAATGGCGACCTTCCTTTTCTTGGTTTTATGGCTTTAACATCTACTGAGTACGATCCATGAAGCTCAAGATCTCCTTTATAATCGTTGCTTATTTTGAAAACAAAGCCTTGTAGATTAAGCGCGTCAAGTTCTCGGGTGGTGTCAAGTGTAAATGATAGGTAAGAATGTGAAGTTCGATATAAAAAGCAATTTTCATCTCACAAGCGCAGAATAGAGCAAAATGGAAATACTACCACATTTATTATTTTTTCTGGAAAAAAAGAAAAAAAAAAGAAAAGAAGTTGTGTAAAATTCTTATACAGGAATTTAACCAATGTCACGCTATAGTGGTTGGTATCATTTAACCACAATGCCTTGGCAGTAGAGGTCACAATACCCAGGCAGGCGAAACCATTTCTATTCTCCCGTTTAAGTTTCCTGCTGTCTTTTTCCAAGTTTCAACAGCTAGGTGCGCCGTTACTTTCAAGCAAGAGTCATTTCATTCCATCCAGACACTGATGCAAACTTAGAAATGAGTTGAACTTGCTATTCATCAACTCCTTCAATGGAGAAAAAAGATTAAAAAAAAAAGCTTACATTTATCTTCATGACTAAGATGAAATTGTACTCAATTTGCTGCAGGCATTGCATATCAATAAAACAAAAATACATGCCATTTCACCCAAAAGATTAAAAGAAGACAAATTAAATGGGCTCCTGATAAGTGTCAATGGTCATGGGAAATTCTCGTCCACGTATAAGCAAGGGGGAGATATTCTACAAAAACAAATCAGCTGCCTTTTCTGCTGTTGCAACCTCTCATCTTCCAGAAACATGAGAAATAAACCTGATTACACGCTGTGCCCCAATAAAGTTATCGTTAAGGATCTAAGCAATTAACTACGTGTATTTGCTTACATTCACAAAGGAATAGATGTTTCTGTTTTCTACCTTGCAACGGAACTAATATTATTTTGGCAGGGATGGCATAGGTGAGCTTGGAGGCTTCAAATCTTCATACCTGTTCATGCCAATGAAAAGCACATTTATGCCTTAACAAAATAAAAAAGCGTACTTAAGGACCATTTAAAACATATTTTCCAAGGAATAATAATAATAGAAAAGGCAAGAATATTTACATCGCAAATGGTGAAAGAGCCTGTTGTTTCTGTTCCTTAGCATGCTGCTCTTGTTCTGATATGTTCGCAGTCTGTGTCTGAGAAATGCTGGATGTAGTAGATGTGAGGGGGCTGCCATCGTTAGCAGATACCGAAACAGATGGCACAGCAGCAGGAGCATTTGGAGATGGTGAAGCTGGAGGCCTGAAACCATCATACCTAAAGGAGTTTCCGCAAAATCTTAAGAGAAAAAATAAGAATAAAGATGAAAATAAGGAAACTTACAAGCATGCCCTACTTCAGGCATGACTGCACGTGCGTGCTGTCATATAGTTAAAATTATAGCCAAGATTGTAAGCATGAATGCGTGAAACATCTAGAAAGCAAACAATGTACTCAGGCATCCAGGACCAAGACGTGTTTCATTGCACGAAAACATTGCTGTATTATCATCTCAATGTTAAAAAAGGACATCATAAGATCACCCACAGGAGGTGACTCGTTGTTGAGCTTCTTGGTTTGCTATTTTCTGAGTCAACCCTTGATAGTGGTTGAGCTCTTGCCCTTCACCTTGGCTGAGAATTAATAACCTGTCTATCGCTTAGCAAAGTACTCGGAAGCAGTAGCATCATGTGGATGCTATTTTCCAAATAATGGTGAACTTTGTATGCTGGTCTCATAACTGAAAAGAGAAAAGATTTAATTATCTGGGATCAGCACCATTGGCCTTGGTTTCCTATTCGTTTCCAACAAAGGGCTATATCCAATGTGTAAATTTTAGATTGTAATTCCTTCCTCAAGGTGAACCTTCAAATTTCTTTCTTGGCCCTTGGACATGGAAAGAAACCATTTTCCTGACCAAGGCTTCCATCAGATCTTCAATAACCATGCCCAAAATATGTTAGATGGTTCTCATTCTAACCATTTATCTTCCACTCCTACAAGTCACATCATCCTCTATTTTGTCCCATCTCTGTTACATTTCCTTCCTAGCCTTACCAGACGTCCGCTTAACAATTCTACTTCTGCAATGCTTGTCTCATGTTCTTGTGGCCTCTTCTTCTGCCTCCTACTTCTGTCAATACAACATTGTGAGCATTAGAAATTCCCCTTTATCAGTCTTCAAGACTAAAATATCTCAAGCAGGTAACACATCATCCACCCAACACGCCTCCCCCCCCCCCCCCCCCCAACCCCCTGGCGCAAAGATTTATAGTACAATTTGATGCCGTAGTAGGCTAGAAAAAGTAGATATGCTACTACCACATGAGCTGCCAAAGCAACTTCAATTGTAGAACTATAAACAGTACTATTAGTCACTTTATCAACAGTTTAAATGTTGAAAACTTGAAACACCATCAGTGCTTATGATAAAGTCCAATTATAAGATGGAAAATTGAAGTAGAGAACAAGCCAGCCTCACACAGGATCGGGTGACTGAATGCTTGAGTTTTGAGGAACTGATAGCGGTGTAGCATTCACAGTATTCTTCTTGAGACTGCTGGAGGCAGAACTTGGAGTTGGAGTTGGAGAGGTAGGTGGTTTCAAATCTTCATATCTGCCAAACCATTTTTTGAATCAAACATAAAAAGAAACCTTGATTCATAGTGCCTATCAAATAGTACTCCAGGAATTTACTTACGCCATATAAGGAGAAAGAGGCCTTGTTCTCAGAGCTGGAGCTTGGGCTGGTCCTTTCTTGGTGACATCTGTCAATATGGATGAACTTGTTTCAGTAGTAGTAAGTTTAGGCTCTGAGTTAGCTTGCACAAACCCCACTTCTTTCTCTTTTGCACTTCCAGTGGTGGTGCTTGGGGTTGGTGTGGGAGAAGTTGGTGGTTTCAAATCCTCATACCTATAACCAATTATCATTGTTTAGTAGTTTTTAAGACTAATCTTAAATCCTAGCCTATGACATAAATGCTAAATTAAGCAGCTTACATGGAATAAGGAGAAAGAGGCTTGGTTTTTGGCACTTCAATACTAGAAGGTGCAGGATCTTGCTTGAATTCAGCTGGTAGCTCCTGAAAACAAAACAATTAATGAGGAACTGATTTCTTTCTTAAAAATGAAGTGTGAGAAAAGCTAAAAGAATGTATACACTAACAAGATCATGCATATTTTCTCATACAGCTGACATTAACCTTTTACGTAGTTCTACAAAACTGCATAGCTATCCAGTCAACAAATGGAAATTGTTAAATTCTAGCATCATCCTAGGGAATCGATTGTTGTCTGATTCACAATCATCTACTTAAAATATGTATACTTGAACAAACATAAATAAAGAAATAAAGAAATAAATAAAAGGCTTTATTCCTTATTTTTGGAGTTGCCATTATTTTTGGAGTTGCCACGTAGATGATAAGATTAAAAAAAAAAAAAGTTGCTCCATCAGCTATGAAAAGCTTTGACAAGGTACCAACCCGTTGTGGGGGAATCTTTGCAAGAAGCTCTTCCATGGGCAACAATGGTGCAGTAGTTTCTGCAATCACTTCCACCACCTTACAGAATGAGACCTTTCTATTCTTTGCCATGAATGCCATTAGCTCTGCAACCTGCAGTTAGTAACCAGTGAATTTTCCAAATCACTGAGAGTAATAACAGTACACTTTCACAGTTCATGTTTGACCATACTCCTGAGGCATGTACAGGTGAATATGCAATATGCTGCCAACATGTCAGGTATGCATGATGTGCCAAATATGAAGGTCGCCACACACTATTGTATCATCTGGGCACAGGGTATTGCAAATTTGTTCCTTGAGCATATTTAATTGTACAAGTACAAAGCAGAAGGCCTAACAAGGATATTTCTATACAAGTCATATTTCCTACTTCTCCCCTTCAGAATAATAGATCACCGCAATATCGCCATGTTATCAAACTACTATATCAATTACTACTATTAAACAAAAAAGAAAAAATATTTCTCCAACTTATAATGTCAAAATTATGGTGAAAATGCAATAGATCAAGACTATATGCTATTCATGAGATGAAGCATACATTTGTGGCATTTTTAGAAATTAATATAAAAAATATAAAAACTATATATGGTTGAACGTTTGCTGATGCTATTGAAGTTGCACAAAGTTATGAGGGCATAGAAAAATTAAAACCATAGATATATGATAAATGCAGCTGCCATAAAATCTCTGAAAGCTGGTTGTACTGAAAGAAGTAACAAGAAAGGACTTAAAAGATGTGGAGTGCACATGACTGCAAAATATCAATAACCTGAAGGTTTGACACTTGACCACCAAACAAAATATCTTCATTTGCAAGGACAATGTTATGGGTTTCCTTGTAGGAGTCTGTGGGCCGCTCCATACCTCCTGGCCTCACTATCTGAAAATGAAATTATTAAATTCAGAGATCTCAAAGCAGATGCTTTGCAAAATATGAAAGCACATGGCTATGATTTTAACATATTATTCTGTCAATAATCTATTTTAATTGGATATATAAAATTTACAATTTACACATACTGTGTAAGGAAGACCACTGGCAAGTAATGCTTCTTCGGCCTTTCTTTTCCAAATCAGGACACCCCAAAACAAGCTTCAGCCAAAGAAAGGGTCAGCAACAGGAATTGGCCATTCATGGTTACAAATAAGGAATTTATTATAATTGGCCTGAACTATCAGGCAGATAGAACCACCCTAGACTTCAGAGAACTTCTTTGTTTGCTTTTGCTGGTTTCTAAACATCCTACCAACACTTGGTGCTTGCAGCGAGTACTAATAATAAATCTTGACATTGATAAGAAGTTTGAACAGATAACACCGAGTTAAGCTGTAAAAGATGATTAACGAATTCTTCCCCTGATACAGTAAATCAGAGCAATAACTAAGTGGTATTATATATCATTGATGCTTAGTAAATAATCAGATGATGTTTTAAGGTAGTCGTATAATGAATACTCACCACAAATAACTTAAAACAGCAATAAAACATTTAAATTTTAAATAACCTTTAATACCACTTACTTTAGAATGGAAGCAGGAAACCCAATCTTGTTCGTCCCCAGGGATGTAAGCAGAATAAAGTGGTCAACTTTTGCAACAGTTGCTGCAAGGCAAGAAGGCATGAAGAGCCATGACTAAATAAAAGAATAAGTTAAAAAAAAAAAAAAGTCAAAATCTGATGGAAACTCTTCAAGCTCAAATGAATGCTCCAAGAGCAACGAGATGGCCAAATAATTCATACGCATTCCACAAGTGTTTTCCCAGATTTCTTAAAACATATACATATCAGAACTAAGAAAGTTAGAAAAAAGAAATGCCAAAACAAACAATTCTAAGAAAAACAAGGGCCAAAAACCATAATTTAATGACAAAATTGTTTGATACGTTAGAGAGGATATATATTAGCTATCCCATTGTAAAATCTTTGAGCTCCAGAGGAAAATCATATTTCGTTGTCTTGGCAGTTGTTTACAAGAGTTTACCTAGCAATGCAATCAGCGCATGAATGGTGCACTATCATGGTATAATGGTATGAAGCATGAACAAACAAAATGTTTCTTGGTTTGTTACCTGCTTCAATAAGGTTTTTAGTAGCTTTATAGTCAATGCGGTATGGTCCTGTTACATCAAAGATTTCCTTTTCACTGGCTCCTATGCAGCATATAACTATGGAGGAATTGCCGATTGCTGGTCTTATGTCACCTTGATTTTCCAGGTCACATTCAACAATTTCAAGCTTCTCTACAGCTGATCTAAAAACCAAAAAGCAGCTGTTACTGGCAGCAGGAAACAACTGGTATTCAAGAAGAGAGGGCTTTGGCTAATCCAGAGCTTCTCGCGGGATAGAAAAGATTAAACTCTTGCCCAATTAATCCTTATCTTACGTTCAGTTCCTGAAGTTCCAGCTCCATCATCAAGCTTCATTTGGCGAACACTCTGCAGAAGACGGACACAAATTAAGCACCAGGACTCTAAAAATGGCTGAGAATATTAAATCAATATTGAATGATGCGACAGTCCCAAGAGCTCAAATCTTTCTACCTGCACGAGGGTCTCCGCTCTCTTTGCACTCCTGACACCTGCTCGAACCCGAAACCCAAGTCTGAGAAGCTCCCTGATTAACATTCGGATAACTTAACATATTTGTAGATGAAACATTGCATCCCAATTTGACTGCTGTGGGGACAGAGCAGTTGTGGGTAACCTTACAGTGCGTGAACCGACTCTACCAGTTGCGCCGGCAACAAAAACAAGATTGGAATCCTTTGAGGACATTTCCTGTTTACCGGAGTCCACTGTGCTCGGACCGGCTGCAGCTGTACCTTGCATGGATCCCGTGGCAACAAATAGATTAAATAACAATGGAATAGAGTTTGCAACATCTTCAAAACATTGACTTCCTGTAGCATGTCACAAGTATCTCTAGTTTTTGTACACTTTTAGTTGTTCTAGTGCATAAAAAAGGTTTTATTCTCAATGACAATTTTTTTTTTTCTTAAAAAAAAAAAAAAAAAAAAATCATAATGGTACTGATTTGGGTTTCTCATTTTACAATTTGAACATGGATCCTGCGGCAGAAGATAGATTAAATAACAAGGGGATAGAGTTTGCAACATCTTCGAAACACTGACTTTATGCAGCATCTCTCGTATCTTCTTTGTAAACTTTTAGTTGTTCCAGTGCACAGAAAGGTTTTATTCTCAAAGACTAATTTTTGTTTTTAAAAAAAAAAAAAAATCAAATCAAATCATAATTGTGCTGATTTGGGTTTCTGGTTTTCCAATGTGAACATGGATCGACTACCCACATTGGTGACTCGTAAAATTTTCAGCAATCTGCATTCCGGAAACAAATTCCTCTCGTCTACACATTTCACCACATCACATTCGGGAATATTCACAAAAACTAAATGGACATGACATCAAGTCTCATGCCTACCATCATCATCGAATTTTCTCTGCAAGAAATTGTCGAATAAAGAATAATAGCAGGCGACGTGCATTCCCATCGAAGCATCATTCAATTCAAGAAATGAACTAAACCATCTACAACAAAGCATATATATATATATATATATATATATATATATATATATATATAAGAGAGAGAGAGAGAGAGAGAGAGATGAGACGAGTCAAAATGGCGACATACCGGAAACTCGAGGCCGGAAATCGTGGAGCCGGGGGGGGTTTGGGGCATCTGGAAGCCCCCGGCTTTTTCTGGGAAGGGTGAGCGATTGACCGGAGAAGGAGGTGGGCTTCTCCATTCCAGCTCTCCTCCACGAAGACTGGGGGAGACGGGTCACGGCGGCGGGAGGACTCAGCGAGAAGAGCTCCATTTTTTTTTTTTTCTCTCTTTCTTTCTCCTTTTAAATTTTTGTTTTCAGATTTCCTGTTTTTATTGGGTCGGCCGAGAGCTGGGAAGATGGAGATAGCATCATGTTTTCCGACGTGGCGGAGGCAGGTCCTCATGTGGGGATATCGTGGTCCTACGTGTCCATCTACCACTGGAGGGTCGAGATGGACTGCTGTACAGCCTTCCAGACTCCAGTGGTGGTAGCCCAGTGGGCCCAACCTCCAAAAGCCCATAATTTCGTGAAATTTTCATTTTCTTCTGAGCGGAGAATTACCCAGTTCTCGTTTGCATTGCAATCTGTCAACCTAAATTATCTAATGCAGAGTCATTGATGATCTATATATATATATATTGGAGCGTTGCTTTATGTTAGTAGCTGAATTCAATCTTGTTCTTGTAGGCCCTTACGAAATATGGCACTCCAAGGCTATGCCATTTTATGCGTCGATGCAATGTTAAGTAAGTGAAGAGAAGGAAGAGAATATTATTAAATATAGTTTGAATTATGATGGCGCCGGCTATGTGCTATTGTCAGATTAGCATACTAAATTACATTATCTTCATGCTTGACTCTCTTGTTTTGGTCTATGGTTTATACTCTTGGCCCCTTCACCTTCAATCTCTTATATATCATGATTTTTTTATTGGCCTATTTCCTCTTGTTTTAGATATGCTTAAATCATACTTTTAGATGCTTCTCTAAAGTGAAGTTATTTGTTAAAAAGAAAAAGAAAAAAAAAAAGTGACGAAAGGAAACACACGACTTGCTTGTAATCGTACAAGTCTACAAAATCTAGATGTGCTTAAATCACACTTTCAGATGCTTCTCTAAAAGAAGTTATTTGTTAAAAAAATTATATATAAAAAAAAAAAGGTGACGAAAGGGAAAACATGGCTTGCTTACGTCCTTGTAATCGTACAAGTTTCTAAAAGTTAGTCATAAACAACATCAAAAATCACATCATCCACTAATAAGCCCAGCCTAAATACTTCCCTCACAATGATCTTTGTCTAAAAAAAATAAAAAATAAAAAATTCAAAAAAAAATTCAAAAAGGGATAGAAACCATGAGAATGTGCCGAGATGTCAACTTTTGATATGTTAAACCCCTTCACAATCTTATCGTCATATCACATGTTCTTTGGCACCATCATTACGTGCATAAAATATTATAAGTACATCCTGAGTAGTATACTCAAGGCTTATTCTTTGTAATATATATATATATATATATAAATACATATAGACCTTGCTTAAATGTTTCCATCTTTCAAGCGACGACATCTCTTCTTGACATTTGCAGCAATAGAGAGGGCTTACAAACATACCGATGAGCGATGCCGTTTCGATGAACCTCTTCGCTATCTGAGTCAGTACTTCATATGCTTTTTAACAAACATAAAGAAGTAGAGGGAGAGTCCCAAACTGGCAGACACAAGAATTGCCATCCCTGCTCAAAATATGTTTATGAACGCTATTGTAAATGCCTTTCCATTTGCCAAAGTACTGGGTGCATTGCTTGTTTAGAAAAATTGATCAATTTATCACCATTCAATTGTTATAACTCATATGTTATTTCTCTCTCTCTCTCTCTCTCTCTCTCTCTCTAAAAAAAAAAAAAACTTAATTATTAATCTCCCGATAATTTTCATTGGTGTTTTTTATTAAATGCCCTAAGCATATTCAAAAAATTTATTACATATCCTAATATGATGTTCATGTTTCGAAGGGATACCCTCATCAACATCACTTATTGATCATGTTGGCTCTAGCATAATATTCAAATATTTTAAAATAAAAAAAATTTATTAAAAAATTTATTAAAAAATTTATTGCTTAAATTTTTCACTTTTTTGAAGGGTTTATTTGGATCTTTGAAAGAGAAGAAAGAGGAGAGAGAGAGGTTGTTATCTACTACTTGTTTGGAAAGAAGAGAGTAGAAAAAAAGAATAATTTATATGCAGCTTGTTTGGATAAAAAAGAAAAGAAAAGAAAAGAAAAAAAAAATATATATATATATATATGTTTCTCTCAAATAAGGATCTTTAATGTGCTTCTTCTTTCTTTTGTTTTTCTTATATCTTTAACCTCCATCCAAATAAAGTCTTAAAGAATGGTAAACCATAGAGAAGAGCTCAATCCTTTAAAAAATTGTTCAGTGTCCAGATATATTTCATGTTTACTTGAAATTTCTATATTTTTGACTCAGTCCGAGACTTTTGACCTTTAAAAAATAAAAGAAAATAAAATAAACGACCCTTTTGATCCCAGAATTCTTATGTTTCTGATTTTCTTCTACTATCAGTAAAATATTGCATACTACTGCCTTTATTTAGCAACTATTAAAGCAAGAAAAAGAAAAAGAAAAAGAAAAAGAAAAAGAGAAACGAGAACAATGGTCGCACCAGATTCAACAAACCTAGGAGGCTGTTCTTTCTTTCCTTTCCTGGGCTCTGCCGAAGCTCGAGAAGACTTGATATGAAGAAACATGGAGATCACCACCAACCCACAACCAATCTTCTCTCTCACAACCCTCTCACCCATGTCCAATGACCGAAACCCAGCCAATCCATGTAAATGTGCTTCCACAGCTACTTTGACGAGCAAGATAACTCCTACCCAGAGGTCCAACAGAGCCACTTTGTTGAGGATCTTGGTCATGAATCTAACTCGGAGGATATTGACACCAGAAGCAAGAGCATAGAATGGGAACCAAAAGTACCAATCTGATAGAGAATAATAGAAAAAGAATCTAAACAAAATGAGCGATGGAGGGGGAGAGGGAGAGGGAGAGGGAGAGGGGGAGGGGGGGGACATGCAAGCACGAGAGATTTAAAGCGGTAATGCTTACCTGGATCATTTAGATTAACTGATGCAGAATAGGCAAACAGTAAGCCCATGGATATGGAACAGCATGCTAACAGAAGAGATCGATCGGTAGGCATCGCCATCCTCCTTTTTAGTTCCATCTTTCTAATTTTTTTTTTTTTGGTATTGTCGGAGCTACAAAGAAAGTCTGGAGCAAGATCCGGTGACCATGAGCTGAAGAAAACGAAGTCAACGCTCTTCTCATCCTGTTTGCCTTTTGCTTTCTAGTTTTTTTTTTTTTTTTTTTTTTTTGTGACCATGTCACCTATCGTGTTTTGACTTTCAGGCAAGTTGGATCCGTTTAATTAAAAGTTAATCTAATTGAATGTCCTAACATTCGTAAGCCACCTTCCTCTTGGCTCTTTACCAGCAAAAATCATGTGCAGCCAAACCCATCTTGTCTTTCTCCTTCTCCATCTCCATCTCCATCTCCATCTCCAGGTTGTTTATATATATATATATATATATATATATATATAGATAGATAGATAGATATTGACGGGAATCCTTCTCCAGAATGTCGACGGGACTCTGTTGCAGGTTGGAACCAAATTCAATTCGGCACCCTTTGGCTCAAATACTTGGATGATGGAAGGCAGGATGGTGGCTTTGGAGCCTAACCGAACAAGCTGGCCCAGGCTTGGTTCGTGTCCGTATAGAGCAGAGTTATCTGATCTGATCGGGACTCACCAACAGAGAGAAGGGCAGAGTCAACTGCCCCGCGAGAGTCTACCCTGGGTTCAGCCTATGGGAACAACGATGCCTCCCTCGCATTGATCGAACCCAAACCCAGGGCGCAGCGGATGATGCGAGGGAGGAAGGGCATGTTCGTTCCCCTCGGCACGCCGAAGCAACATTGCTATGCACCGGTCCCTCCTCCCTCTCTTGCTCGACCAGGCATGGAGCACTTAAAAGCAGCGATGCGATCCAGGGGCCGGATTGAGTGCAGAGGCGGTGAGGACTGGGCCACCCCAGGAGAAGGGTGCGTCGAGCCGGGCGTGGGGCGGTCGGGAGTTCTGATCGGAAGGGAGCCTGGTGCGGACCCAAACCACCGCTTAAACGCCCCCCCCCCTTGCATGCTACACTCCTGGAGCTTCTCTCAAGGTGAAATCTCCGCTTGTATTTTATTTTATTTTATTTTTTTTAAAAAAAGGAATTATATAAGACTTAAATTGTAAAATTTTGATGAGTAATCTAATTATAGCTAGAGTCTATTTTATTTAAATTATTCATTGTTGTTAAAATTTGATATTTTATTTATTTATTACATGGATAGATGGTCTAAATAAGTTTATTAAAAATATTATTATATTTTAAAAATTATCGATTTAGATTTATTATATCTACTAAATGACAAATTTTATTCTGAATTTTTATTATGCCTAGTCTTTTATTTCAAAAAAAAAAAAATATCATCAACATACCATGACATAAAAGGATGATTGCAAAAATTTTGTAAATTACTTTGCATATCTTGTTTATTTATTAATTTGGATCAAGTAAGTATGTCATCTTGTCTATATAACTAGCATTCCTTTCAAGTTCCAATGAAATTTGATAAAATTATGTTGAGAATTATATTTAAAATTTATTATTTAAAAATATTTGAGTAAATTTGAAGATTATGTGTATGTGAAATGAGCTATGTTTCATATGTTTATGTGTTATTAACTCTCAATTAAGCTATGTTCTCTGATAAGTGGATTCTATGTGGTTTTCATTTTGCGGCCCTTCCATGGCTTTGTATGCGACAATTGTTTATTGGTCGAAGAGTTTGTCAAATCATTCAAAATTTAAGTGAAACCTTATTTGCTAAAAAAAAAAAAAAGAATTATTTTTTCTTGAAAACTTATAAGATATTGATTTCTGTAAATTATTTGATTATATGTATAAAAATATTATTTTTAAGCATTATTGTAATACACATGTATTTTAAATTATATTATTATACTTACTTGAATTAAAGTTTACTTACTGAATATTATTAGTTCACAAAAATTCTTAAATCTTTTTATTTTAGAAATTGAGTAATAAAAGGGATTTAGATAAAAGCTAACCCATATATTCTAATTGAAGATGTGTCAATTAGAGAGCCGGATATAGTTTTTGATTCAAGAAACATTTAATAATTTAGTTATTAT
This sequence comes from Metroxylon sagu, assembly GCA_017589505.3. Lineage (NCBI taxonomy): Eukaryota > Viridiplantae > Streptophyta > Magnoliopsida > Arecales > Arecaceae > Metroxylon > Metroxylon sagu. The sequence continues at coordinate 396,614 of JACVBY030000424.1, read as the reverse complement.
ATTAAAATTTTATTTAGACTTTCTATTATTATTGTAGTCATAGATGTAATATTGAGGTATGATCAATTTTATGAATTATTACTAATGAAATTAAATGGATTATTTGAAGTTAATTTTAAATGTGATGCTTTGCAAATTATAAAATTTAATTATGGATACACGCAATGGATTGTTACATTCGGATTCCATCCTTAGGTCTGAAAGTGGCTTCCTCCACTAATATTATTTATTCTTTTTATGTAGATATGCCTGTTGATGCATTAAATGGATATTGAGATATGATCAATTTTATGAATTATTACTAATGAAATTAAATGAATTATTTGAAGTTAATTTTAAATGTGACGCTTTGCATATTATAAAATTTAATTATGGATACATGCGATGGATTGTTACATTCGGATTCCATCCTTAGGTTAGTAAGTAGCTTCCTTTACTAATATTATTTATTCTTTTTATGTAGATATGCCTGTTGATGTATTAAATGAAAATTGAGATATGATCAATTTTATGAATTATTACTAATAAAATTAAATGAATTATTTAAAGTTAATTTTAAATATGAGGTTTTGCATATTATAAAATTTAATTATGAATACACTGTTACATTCGGATTTCATCCTAGGTCTTCTGAAAGTGGCTTCCTCCACTAATATGATGAAGGAGATGGCATGAAATTGCCAATTTTCATACGAGTCTCACCAATCTGTGTTGATGCGTTAGGCATGCGAACTGTCTCTCAGCAGGGCCCTGGAGATGGCTGCAGCTGCTTACCTACAACAGAGCATCATCATACGTTTCAAAGAAGACTGGTGGTGTAAATTCACCCATATTGATATCTAAATTTTGTGGTCTCTTTTCTTCCTTTCAAGAGCAGGATCAGGATGTGGATGTCCTTGCTTTGAAAAGTCCGGGCACCCCACAGCTATATCATGGTTCTCTCTTTCCAGCCAAAATCTAATGGAGGTGGCTTTCTCCATTTGACAAAAGAGAGCAAGGCTCTTATCTTGTGAGATCATGTTAGTTTGACCTAAATAAATCTGCAGAAAGACGTAACGGATTTCTGGTTCACAATAAATGCCAGAACCTTATCCTGAAAATACTTCTGCTCTCCTGTTTTTGGATTACTTTGGATGGCACAATCATGTCTTTTTCCATCTGCATCAAATTCATGCATAAATTTCTTTAGTGGTACAACCATACTCAACATGTAGAGCTGAAAATTTAGCAGGTGGCAATTCATTCTGTACTGTGGGAGAAGATCAATCTGAAGTAATAATCCCTTTGCATTACAATCATCTAGATCTTTTATTTCCTTGCAAATCTGTCAATTACTAAACGATCGTTTGCCATTCTAAAGTTCTAATTTCAATCCTTGATTAATTATAAATGCATTTATTTATCTTCAAACGTTTGATTACGTGAAGTTGGGGTCAGGATTTTGCCAGGTGAAAGGACAGAAGTAGGATCATGAAGAGATGAACTGGGAGTTTTGATGCATAATATATATATATATATATATATATTTCCTCCTGTAGTTTGAAATTTCTCTTTTATGGATAAGCCTCCTTCTTTTTCTTTTTTTTTTTTCTTTTCTTTTCTTTTCGAATCCAAAGACATTAAAGTTGGCATCCTAAGATTATCATAATTCCTATTTTTACGGCTACCTTCATAAGATTTATCCAAGCAAAGTCTGGCCCTGGAAAATTTCTCGGTAAATCATTAGTCTTATCATGTGATACCGTTCCCACAATGCAGTCGCCACTGTGCAATGATACACTTGTCAGATGCCTCTTCACTGCACATGCCCGGCGTCGAGGAGAGGAATGGTCAATGTCAGCTTCAGACAAGTCATCGTGTCGGCCAGATAGTCAACAAAAGCTAGGATTTGTTGTTTCTGATGTCTGAAATCATGTGATTTCGTGGAGTGAGTGACCACACCGCCCTCTTGGATAGGAACCACGTGGTGTATACACTGATGAGATCATTCGTTTGTTTTCCCACCAGAAGAAACGATGAAACAAAACGGTTTTGAATATAGCCGTTGGAGAAGGAAAATCTCATGGTGCCACGTTTATGAAGAACTGATCGAGATATATTTTGAAGCAAGAAGGTTGCTAATGAAATGGAAATACAGGACGCATCAATCTCTTCGTGTTCACTTAAGCTAGATTAATTAATAGTGCAAGGTCCTGAACATTTCACGAAATGTGGTGGTTACCGATACAAGTCATGATTTTTAAGCAAGGAAGAATATGATTCTTTAATCACTTGAGGGCCTATACCTATTGGATCCACAATCCAGAGACAGATGTAGCGAAGCTACCATTTCCGTTCAAAAGTTTTGACAAGCATCCACGTACTAATGGTCCGTTGGAGGCCGAATCGCCCATTCTTTTTTAGAGTTCGAATGCGGTGAACAAAAGAGGACGGCTGGCTATTCGGGAGGACTTGTCCCATAAGAAACCAGGTTGAGCTTAACTCCTTGATTAAAGCTTAAACTCATCGGAGGTCAACACCCCCACACCTAACTTGAGAAACAAAGAGAGAGAGAGAGAGAGAGAGAGAGAGAGAGAGGAAGAGTAGAAGAGGATAAAGGAAACTTTTATTCAGGTAGGGCACCGCCGAAAGGCAAGTTTGTCCAGAAAATGGTTCCCCAAGTCAATGGGGCTGCAACTTCCCCCGCTGGTATATATAAGTAATGACATCTCAATAATTTGAGTTCTGCTTTGCCTTCTCCAGGCATCAGATCAGAGCTTTATGGGCGAGGGAGGGGTGGCCTCTATATAAAATATACGCACACAGACTATCTTATATCAAAGGAGGGATTCTTGTCGCGGCATTTGAACGATAGGAAGCAGAGACCAAGGAAGGAATCATGGGTAACTGCAGTAGTCTTCGTCTACGAAGGTATGCTTTCCTTTTTTTTTTTTTTTGATCTCCATGTCTTCATCGAACATCACCAATCTTCTTCTTTACTTTGAGGATTATGGCTTAATCTCCCTCCCTTGTTTCTCTCGAACTACTGCAAACTAGCATAGAGATGGAAAGACATCCAATGAAATTAGTGAACTATAAAGGTTAATGAAAGAAGGAAGGTTATGTATATATGGTGAGACTAGATCGATCCTATTGGCCCTTGTAATTAGCGGTATGCAATCACCTCTCCAAGTTAGGCCTCCCCTTAATACATGTTTACCTCTAATTGTACTATTAAATTTTCCATAACAATCATGATGACGGTGAAGATGATGATTGTTTGGGCTATTTCTCTCTCTCTGTGTGTCACGTCTTGTGGCGTTATCTCTATACACCACATCGATGCAATGTCATTGCTAATGACCATGACGTGATGACTACAGGAAAAGATCAAAAGTGCCGGAGGATCAGAGATTGGATTCTATTGGCACTGATATCCCGGCTCATGAGGGGATAAAGACGGTTGGGATCGAAAAGGTGTGCGAGTTCTCGACTGGTTCGGTTCTATGTTTGTGCATAGTGACATGGAACATGAATGGGAAGGTAAGCATGCATGCATGATCACGGAATGCACAAATATTAATTATCTGGAACAAGAACAAGTCGTTGTTCATTTAAGACTGATGATTAAACTTGTATATATATATATATATATATATATATATATATATATATATGTTGAATGAAGGCTTCTTCTGAGGATTTAGCAGAGCTGGTTGGCAGGGACCGAAGGTTTGATCTCCTAGCAATTGGATTGCAGGAAGTTTCAAGGCGTAACGTTGCGCGACGGGTATTGCAGGCTGCTCTTATTGAAAGCCACAGGTACATAATTAACACACCAACAGAGATTCTCTTGTGCTCTCCAGCTGTTGATGCTTGCAGATCTTTCCCCCCTTGATATACTCCTACGCCTGCTAGAGATATAAACTTGGCATATATATATATAATTTGGAGATAGTAAGGTTGGTTTAACGTTATACTTTTTTAGATGTAAAGTAAGGGAAGTCCTTAGATATTAGACAAGATCGTCGGCTGGCCATTCTAGAAGTAGCCCGCAGAAATGCCGAGCACGCTTTGATAGGTTGGTTTAACAGGAGACCAGATAAAAAGAGTCAGGCAAGACAAGGAATCCAAAATGTAGGGGAAGACAATCGTGTATAAAATTTCCTCTATGCACCAATGCTATTCAAACTTGACGTCAGATGCGTTGAGACGCATGCTCGTCTTGGTCAGCATAGATTTGGATACAGGTTGGATGGCATTGGTGGCTTGGGGAAGCCTGTCGTTCTTGATGCACTGAACAAACTTACATCTGGTTTAAGAATCTGGCTTTAATTTTGATCCGGATCTGTGTCTAGAATTTTCTCCTGGAACAGTTGAGGATGGTAATAGAGAGACACCGTGGATACTTTGCACCACATCCTTTGCGCCCACCCAGCTGCCGCAATTACTGACCGGTCGACTTGCACCCAGAGCTCTGCAGTTCGGTGGTGTAAACAGAAAGTAGCCAGGCACCAGTCAATATAATCTATTTGGCTCCAAAATTTTGGGCATTCTGTGCATCTCCAGGCTGCATTTTTTACTGGCAATTCTCCTGCACCACCACATGTTTTTTTTTTTTTTTTTTTTTTTGACAGTACACCACCACCTCATGTTTGGCCTAACTAGTAGATTTGTGAGGTCAGAATGGTATATAGACATGATAACAAACTGAGACTGGATATATTACCAGGCAGCAAGCAAATTGTCCTAGTATTTCGACCCAAGCCATTAATTAAGTTTGTTAATTCGCCCAATAAGTATGTTATGTGGATGGAGTCTTTTGTAGAGTTCTGCTCCATAGACCGTTTCATCTTGTCTGGATAAATAGTTGGTCATGGTTGCATTATTGCTGTAATTAGCCACACAAGTTCCCTTTTTAGCAAAATTACTCGTGCAAGCAATTGTGAAGTTCTCTTATTAACAGTGAAATTTTTCGTTTCTTGCCATCTTCTAGTCTCTTGGCAGAAGCCACCATGCAATCTCTACAGCTATTTGTCTTTGGCCCAAAGAACTCAGAGCTCTTCACAAAAGGTGAGACCAGACTAAGCCATCAAAATCAAGCAATGTCACAAAATCCTTCCTACCTTCTTGTCATGAAATTTTTGTTCGTTTCAACCATGCAGAGATGAGGATAGATAAGCATGCAGTTCGTGGTTGTGGGGGCTTGATTGGCAGGAAGAAGGGGGCTGTTGGCATATATATTAATTTCAATGGGATCCGCATGGACTTCATTTCTTGTCATCTTTCAGGTGAGTTGGTACACACTCCTAATCCTCTTAAAAGGATCTCAGTAAATTTCAAGTTCCCTAGGATCCAACTTTAGTTAAAACAAAAAAAAGTAAGCTTGATCGAACACCGCACCACACATATATGATGCCCCATGGAACTAAATTGTTAGACTACATAACAGAGCTAGTGGTGAATTCAGCAATAATTAGCTTGGATAGATTTAGTAGCTGAGATATCTCTGGCCATGCAGCTCATGCACGCAATGTGGAGGAGAGGAATTCACAATGCAGGCACATCTCGCACTCGCTCTTCTCCAAAGGCCGGAATCCATACGCACGGCCTTCACATTTAACTGTGTGGTTGGGAGATCTCAACTATAGAATACATGGTATAAGTACACTGCCAGTAAGAAGCCTGATACACAGAAACCTTCTCAGTGTAAGCAACTCACTTTTTCCCCTATCCTTTATTTATTTATTTATTGGGTTGATATATGTCAGATGATGTAAGATGCATGCACCATTTTTTAAATTACATTGACAGATATCAACCATCTATCTAACCAGTTAGATGCCATATTTTTGCTGATTAAACAAGGAACAAATGGCTTTTAGGTTGGAAAAACCAAGATCTAATTCTTAATTGTGTTGGGAGAAATACCATTAAGGGCGCATTTGGTATGATGGCATAGATCCAATCCCATGTTTGAGAAAGTAAGGATTGTATTCAAAATGGTGAGGGTCCCATAATTTCACTGGTGTTCCAAAGCTATAAACATGGGACTAGCAAAATCCACCCTTTTCCTTGTATTTTTTATTCCTACACAGTGAGCCAAACACGCCCTAATTATCTTTGTGACCCTAGGCATCGCCGTCATAAGATGGTGGTGCAGGGGACGCTGCAGTCATCCATTCATGAGAATGAAGTATATTGCTGACAGCAGAAAATATTTTAAGATCCTAGCCAATTTGACGCGAACCATGTGTTCCAAGAATAGAGGCAGATGGCCATCTTTCACATAAAAGGAGTAGTAAAAAACAGCAAAACTAACAAATCCATAATTAGGAGACCTGCATGACAAGCTGAAAACTGCATGCATGCTCACACATCCATATTCCCAGCTAACCGGACAATAATAATGAGGATGAAAACCATAGAAACTTCAGAAGGTTGTGAGTGCTCCTTGACATGAACAGAGAAACAGATAATTTTTTGAGAACTAAGCAGAGAGACTGATAATTAAACAATTAATGAGATGAATTACTCGAACTGTGTACAGAAAGTCCGAGCCTGTTGTTATCATTAGAAGTGCAGTGCTGTGAGCAAGAAAAAAGACACTTGAACATGTCGTTATGGTGCTAGTAGGTGCATGATAATCTCGGGCATTAGCTTTAGTACTTTAATATATTTGTACTACCAAGTTAGGAACAGGTATTCCAAATATCAACAGCTTTTGGAGATAAAAAATGAGTGTATGTATTCTCTCTATAATTACCACAGCTGCTTACTAGCAGAGATCAGCTTCTACAAGAGGCAGAAAAAGGACTAGTATTCAATGGGTACTGCGAGGGGACCTTATCATTCAAACCTACGTACAAATATAATGTTGGGAGCAGCAACTATGACACAAGCTATAAGGTAATTGGCCCATCCAGTTTCTGATGCTTTTCTAGTTACATTGAAGAAATTATTTCCAGAGAATTCTTTAGTCAAATAATAACATGTCTCTTCCATGCCTTCTCAGATCAGAGTACCTTCATGGACAGACAGAATCTTGTTTAAGCTGGATGGTTATTCTGGAATTGATGCAGTATTGCACTCCTATGAATCAATGGATCAGATTAACAGCTCCGATCATAAGCCAGTGAAAGCTCATCTCTGTCTCAAATTCAACAATGTATGACAATTTAATAAGAGCCTTGCAGATCCATGAGCCCGGACTGCAACAGGGAATTCAAATGAATACCTAGTATGGAAGGCAACAAGTTTTTCTGCATTTTCTACATGTGGAAGACTGGAACAACACACTCATCACCAAGAACTGAAACACTTTTTTTTTTTTGACTGTTGACGTAGAGCTGAAACTCACTGATTATTTTTCTGTATATAATTTATTGTTACTAATGGAATGTAAGGTAAAAAGTGGTTTCAGAGATATGCTTGAAGTTGTCGATTGATGTTTGCCATGCTATCTATCTCTCTTTGTAATCTGTCTCTTGCGTGTAAACCATTTGAAAGCACGTTCACACACGTGTAACATAAAGAGAACATTTGCTTATTACCCACCGCTGACTGCATCTCTTGACTTCTTGTTTGCCAAACTCACCTCAGACCTGAAGGATCCGCCCTGTGCCATCTCCATAGGATTCTACAGATCGAAATATGATCCATCAAAGCCTGAAGATTTGCACTCTCAACTCATAAAATGGCATTGACCCCAATACAAAATGTTCAAGGATCTATATAGGTGTGCATTTAGTCCTACATCCACTGTGCATGAAAAAAAACTCAAGCTACTTAACAAGATCAATTCTTTTAGCTAAGATTCTTGGTTAGTATGAAAGGTGCTAGCATGAACCGGTACCAAAGACTACTCTTTTGCTGCTAACCATTCATGTCACCTTTGCCAATGATCCCATATTTCTTTTAGGTTAAAAATAGTAGTTCCGCAAACTATGATGTAGCAGTGATTGCAAGCTTGTCATAAATTGCAAAACCTTCGGCTCCTATGCTTCCTTCCAAGGAAGGATCCATATACATCTGAAGGTAGACAGGTGGCTTTGAAGGTAGACAGGTGCCTCCTTAAATTTTGAAAAATTCTATAGAAGCTTTAAATTTGTTATAAAAATTTTAAAAAGTTGTAAGTAATTGCTCCATCTCAAACAAAAAAATTAAAGGGCAATTGTAAAATTAAATAGCTCCCTTCCTATAAAAAAAAAAAAGAAAAAAAAAGAAGAAAAAAAAAACAATGGTCCTGGCTTCGCCATTTGCTTCTTTCAAACGATATATAGGAGGTTTTGCATTCAAACTTTTGGATGGTGTTTATTATGGGTTTGTCTAAGTAATTCTAAAGAAAAAAATCATTATTTGTACCTAAATGACCATAAAAATTGCAAAGTAATTTTAAATATGGCTCATATTTTCTTTTTTTAATAAAGAAAAGGGAAAAACTTTCTTTCCTACTACTATCTCTCTTATGCCTTTAATCCAATGCCCAATTTGAAGTAATTGTAATATGGATACATACCTTTAGATCAAAACCCTAAGAGCATGCAATACTTGCTTATCCTCAACATTCACATAACTTAAACATAATATCAATAGAAAGATATATCTTATATCCATAAGATATAAAGTGATTTATACCATCTATCCTCAATGTATACAAGTAATATGACTATCAAAGTATACCATCATTCTTAACAATAGGTATAAAATTATACCGTATCAAATATGTAAACTAACTATTCTATATCTCACGCTCAATCAATTCCAAAGTATGGCTTGGCATCCACGTCCTTCGTCTCTAAAAAGATATAATAAAATGTTGTAAGCTGACAGCTCAATAGAAATACCTTACACATACAGATATGAAAATCGAATGAAATAAAATAAAAATATCTATATAATATAAATTGATAGTGGATATAAGATATATCTTACTATTGATATTATGTTTGAATTATGTGGATTATAAGGATAAGCAGGCTTTGCATGCTTTTAAGATTTTAACCTAAGGGTACGTGGCTGTGTCGCGATCATTTCAGATCAAACATTGGTCCAGAAGTATGACTGTCCCTATATTATTAACTACTAGTTTGCGTATGGTATATATTAATATTCTAAAGCACTTAAATTGTAAAAACCAACACTCTAGTTTTTTTTTTTCCACTGTTTTTTTCTTAAAAAAAAAATAACATGATGGGGAAGATATAGAATTTTTGACACTATTTCTTTCTTTCTCTCTCAAGAAAAAATCATCATTTATTTCATTAATGCACATAAAAAAGCGTCAAAACTTCAGTAAAAATAGGTAGATATTCAAAGGAAGGAGGGAAAAATAAATAAATAAATAAAATTTCGCTCACAGAACTTTTGGCACGATTATTGTCAGACGAAGACGTCTTTCCTTTTGGGCCCATCGGCTTCAATAGAGAGATGGCCCGGTCAGGCCCAATATATCCAACTCATGTCAGAGCAAGCGGGTCGATAAGAAATTGACATGGGAAGCCCATAGAGAGCTCCTCATGGGTTCTTCTGCTGGGCTTCCATTGCCGCAGTCCAGTGAATTGGGGAAACAATCGAAATCAGCTCTGAGCCTCTTCGGAATTGCTTAAAGAAATTGATTGTGCAAAGCTCCTCTGCGGTCAATCGAAAAAAATAAATAAATTTTTAATGAAGCCTCTGCCCATCTAGCTATGGCTGATTCTAACTGTACTTCACATCACATCGAGCAAGGTATCCCCGGATTAAGACCCAGAATTCCCCTTTTTTTTTTTTTTTTTTAAATATAATCTTTGTTTCTTCTCTCTCGAGAATAAAATGATAATTATTTTTTATAAATAATAAAAATATTATTGTAACATCCTAAGTCCATTTGTCAATCTAATTAATCTTTTAGTAAACAATAGAAATGTTATTGGAATGGTTCAAGCTCATCTGCTGGCTTAATTAATTTATTAATAGATCAAAATTATATGGCTTTAAAAATTTGAATGCAAATTAATTGGTAACAGATGATTAGAAGTTTTTTAAATTTTTTTATCTAATATAAAATTATTTTTTAAATATTACAGTTATCCTTCTCAAACATCTGAATAATATAAAGTTCATATCTCTCTCTCTCTCTCTCTCTCTCTCTCTCTCTCTCTCTATATATATATATATATATATATATATATATATATATATATATATATATGCATGCTGAATACCCAAAAATGGAATTGGATGAAAGATGACAGCGATTGCACCAGTGAATGGGGATTTAGAATGAGAGAGCACTGGAGGAGGATGATGCATCGTTCCTTTTCAACTAGTAACAGCAAACAACCTAATGGTCCTTGATGAAAAATTAATTGATCGAGCATTTTCGTACAAATCGTGGTCCATCTCTTTGATTGCTATCAGTAATAAAATATCTGGACCTAATAGAGGGGTTCCCTTCCGGAACAGTCCAAATGAAATGAATGCGACCACTTAACGGGCAGGAGTACGAGTCCATGGGCTACAAAGCCAAGGGCTATATGCTATACAGCAGGTTGCAGACAACTTGAAAAGGTGGTAGGATCAAAAGAAGTAATGAAACAAACTCAAGCTTGGACAACCATACAAGATTATGCAATGCAACTTTAAAAGGGTCACGTCTATCTGTGCTGGTGCCATGATTGTTATCTATCTTTTTCTGAAGAAATAGTGATGGAAAAAAAATAAAAGTCTCACATGCTAAAACTAATCACAATATTGTGACGGACTCGGGATTGACTAGCATTCCTTCTAAAAAAAATTCTTCGGTTCCTCCCATTTTACACACATCACATAATAAAGCTTAAAGAGTACCAGAGGGCAGTCTACTCTTTCTAGGCAGCTAAATAGTTATTTCAAAATCAGCCTCAAAAAATTAGAGTAATTAATAAACAAACGTTCCATCGGCTCTTGGTTAGCCCCACAAAACTCGCATCCAACGCTTACTGGCCATCATTTCCTTACTAAAACATCTTCTATATAAAAAAGTACTAGCTAAAAGAAGATCTTGATTCTCTTCAAGATGAAAGCTTGCCAAACATAGCAGCAGAAGAGGTACATTATGGATTAATGATTAATGAATCTATAGATAGGTCAACAAAGCACCCGCGGTTCCTACTCGACTTCCACGCAAAAACATCTACCAAAAAGAATGGAGAGATAGAGTAGAGAAAACTCTGGAGCTATTGCAGTTGCTGATACTCCAAGCTTGTTAAGAGCCCGTATTGACGATTTCTTCACTATTATGCTCTAGAGCTCCATATCAAGGCAACTAAGCATTATTTCTTTATCGCATATGCATAGAATTCTTCAAAGAAGTATGCCACGGGTTTAGGTGCTAGCTAGCTGTCATTTTAAAATCTAATATTTATTCCATTCCTAAGTCTGAAGACCGTGTAGTTTTAGAAGGCATCCAATTCCTTACAAATATCTTTCCATGCTAATGAAGCTTTTCGACTTCTACATCTTCTCCGCATGATGAAACGACATCTCAAGTAATAAGTTTTGGAGATTTATCTTGTTCAAGAGCTATCTTCCTTCAAGTGCTTAGTTATAAACTTTTATGCCTATTTAACAAGCAAAACCATATTCATACTCTTCAGATTCTTGATGCTAAGCCCTCTTTTTTTGTCTCAACAAACCATTTCCTAGTTGATTAATTAATGGAATCCACTGATTGATTCTTTTCCTTTCCATAGAAAAGCTTTTTCAAACTCATCAATCCTACTACTCATCCATTTTGGCAATCTCAGCACTAATATGAGATATTATGGGAGAGCAATGAAGATTGAGTTGATAAAGCATACTCTTTTCTTAATAGAAAGTAATCAACCTTTCTATAAGATAAGCCTCCTTTCTATCTTCTCTATAAGTGTCGGCTAGTACTATTTTGACAACCTTCAGTTGCTTAGTTATAGTCTTAATTATGTGAATGGTAGGGTTCCTCTCTTATAGCTAAGAAGGGTGATATAGGTATGGGCTAACTCCTCATTAATATTCAAATAGATCACTGAGCTCTTATGGAAGTTAATCTTAAAGCCTGATATATTTTCAAATACAAGGAAAATAGCTTTCACAGCAGTAAGGCTTTTTCTCTTTTTATCATGCAGAAAAGAAGAGAATCATCAGGAAAATGCAAACTCCTAATATTATAGAAATAGGAAGAGTCTCTAATGCCATGACAAGCCTGACATGTCCATCCTGTTTCAACAACCTGGTGTGCACATCTCCAATCAAGATAAATAAGCCAAAAAAAAGTACATATCCTCCTTAGAGCCCATGTCTACATTTAATCCATTTGTCTAGACACCTATTTACTACCACTCTTACTTCTGTCGAGGTAAGAAAAATATTCAATCTATCCATTGGGTTAGAAAGCTACATGCCACTAATACTTCTACTAGGAATCCTCAGTTTACTCTATTAAATACTTTTCAAAATCTACTTAGTACAACACCCCTGAAGTGCCTACTCACCTACAATAATTTAGCATTTCTTAAGCAAAAAGAAAATTTTTAACAATTAATCTACCTTTTATAAATATTAATAGGGCTTTATTCATAAGTATGGGAAGGATCTTTTCTAAACTGAAGGCTAAAACATTAGAGATGATTTTATACTTGCTGTTTAGAAGGCTAATAGGGCAGTGAGACCATCTTCCTTCTGGGGAATCAAGGTAAAGTTCAATCTATGCATGTCGACAGCATACCTATAGAAATCATGAAGGACCATAGTATCATCCTTGGGAAGGTTCTAATATCCTTGGAAGAAGTAGAGAGAAAAACTATTTGGTCTAAATACTTTGAGTGCTCTATGGGAGAAGATTGATGCTTTGACTTCCTTCATGGAGAAAGGTTCAATCATTGAGTTCATGTTCATTGAAGTAGGAAAAATAGGATGTTTTAATCAATAAAGGCCAAGTGGGTAAAGGAGACTCTGAAAAGGCCTTTAAAGAAGCCATGAAGCTTAGAAGAGATTTTTATCTGCATACTTAACTCCTCCCCCTCTTCATCAATCAAACACACTATCTTGTTATGCCTCTTACGTCCGTTTACAACTTTAAAAAAGGTTATATTTTTATCTCCTTTTAAGTCAAGATAACCTTAATCTTTGCCTCCAATAGGTTTTCTTTTTTCATAAATATTCAATTAAGATGCCTTCATAATCCTTCTGATGATGAACTCTACATGTGACAAGTTGGTAGACTCCTCCTTCATATCAAGTAAATCAATGTCATGAAATAGTTTTAATTTAATTTCTTTACTAGCCTTCTGGCAATCAATGGACCAATGCCTCAAGCTATTGTTAGACCATTGAAATTCTTCTTCTATATTGCTGAACTATTCTGACATTCTCTTATATTTCTCCATATGTCACAGACTAAGGTATCCAGCCTCTCCTTCTTTATTCATCAAACCTCAAATCTAAAGATTCTGGGTTAACACAAAGCTCTAAAGTGAAGATTACAATTCAAAACCATGAGTATATGATTCAAAGTCAAATGAGGCAATGCTCTCTGAATTCATGTAGGAAATAGGTCGCTCCACCCTTGAGAGAAGAGAACACAATCGATACGAGTCAGCATAGCCTTCTCTCTCCTATTAGACTAAGTAAAATCCTTTCCTTTGAGATCAAAGTCAATGAGGTACACCTTATCAATGAAAGAAGATAATGTAAAATTATCCTTTTTGTTTTGACAATTGCCCTTTCTATCGGCCATGTTCTTGGTTACATTGAGGTCTCCTCTTACAACCCATAGCCCTGGAAAGGCTCTTCTAACCTGCTCCAGTTTAGTGAAGAAATCACTTCGCTCAGATCTATCATGAGGCCCATAAATTAATGTGATGAAGATATTCTTCTTTAAAGATATGAAAAGCAACTTCATTATTATAGAGTAAGGTTTAATAGAAGATCTAAGTAAGGAATAAATGAAAAGCAGCTCCATTGTTATAGAGTAAGGTTCAATAAAAGATCTGCACAGGGAATAAACATCCTAATTCTATCCTATAAGGATCTCTCTAATTAACTCTTAGGCATTTTGGAACACCCAATCTAAAATCCCAACACCATCGTTTAATTAGAGAAGAGTTTGAGATGAATATACTAACTTGGATTCCTGAATTAGTACCGCATTGGACCTTCAATCCCTTAGCACTTCCTTAGCTACTTGTCATTTGGAAACTTCCCTCAGGCCTCTAGTATTCCAATAGACAATGATCATATCCAAATTTCATCCCATTACTATAACTATAAAAAAAGAAAAGAGATTATCCTTGCATCTCCATCTCTGCCTTTTTCCTCTCCCTATCTAGCAATACCTTCACCACTACTAGGGTAGCTGAATTGGGGATACTCAATCCACATGCCTTCCCCCTTTCAATCAAGAGATGATGAGGAATAACATGAAGAGAAGGAACAGAATTTTTTTTATCAATGTCTACAACCTCATTCCCTTCTTTCTCTTTGAGAGAATGAGTTTATTTATGGCCACCTTGATTGAAGAGATTTCTCTCTGATGAGTGCTCCTCCTTAGTTCTGCAAAAGCCTTATCCAACTCGATGAAGGCCAGGGTACCCGACATCGGAAAGACATTAAGTTAACTATAAGAGACATGAGAGGATGTGAATACCTCCTCAGAGTAGGCCAACTAATAATGAATTGCCACCTAACTAGAGGCCTCATTAGTCACCTAGCCTCCGTATAGCTCTTCCTAAACATTCTACATCAAAGTCGATGACTGAATTCCTCAAGCTATTGAACTAAAGGACTGGTCAGTCCCTCCTCCTTAGGATTGAATATTGCCTTTAGTCTTTAAAGAACTCCTCATTGGATCCTCTTCTACTAGCAACCCTTCGAATATTGGGCTCTCCATCGAATGGCTAGGTAAGACCTAATGGCTCTGGTTGCCTAAAATAAGATTAGATGATTAGATGGCATAAGGCACTAACTCAAGGTCCCATCACTAGGTGCATGGTAGGAGTCCCTAAAGCTCCACCTTGCCTTCCACCTAAATCTATCAACCTTCTAACATCACTGAATAGTTGGTGACATACCTTTAACTTGTCGTAATCTCTATCTCTCATTGCGTTATAGGTATCAAGCTGTGTTTCACAAAACAAAAGATTCGAAGCTTGATTGCCAAGATGCCTGGATTGAGCTAGCTCAATCCCAGACCCATTTCAGCGTACCATCATGATTGAGTCAACTGGAGCAATAGGGCCAACTTGGTTCATACTAGACCAACCCTGGGTTTCATCAACTCTATGTTCTAGTTTAGCATAACTATCTCCTCCTCTTTATTCATCATGCCCATAGGAAAGATCGGTACGACACATATTCAAAGCAAGGATCGACATGCCATCTGCTTATCTACATTGAGCCTTCCTTCTACATCTTCCATCCTTCTAAGTTTTCCTCCTTGATCGAGTTCCTTGAATGCTCCACGAGCTCTGAACACTTGGCAAGGCCCCTACTCTACATCATGAAACAAAGGACCAGCCAACTTGCTTAGCTAGTCTAAAAGTCCGAGTTGACCTAGCTTGATCCCAATCCCACCATGAGAGGACTTCCAGATTGGTCTAGTTGGACTTGGGCTTAACTTACATCCCCTGTTGGATCAGTTTGGGACTTCTCTCCATACTTTGGAGCTACTTGAATTTGAATGACACATATCCTGACTGAGCATCAACATGTAACTGGCATGTTGTGAATGACATCCTAGCCTCTTGACACACAATCATCACTCGCTCCACTCACCTCGAGAGTCTCCGACATTTTTGGTAGGCAGGATGCAACAAGTCTATTAGGTTGGATATCTCTTCTGGAAATGAGCATCTTGACTGCATTGTCGAGTGGAATTTTGAAAAGCTTTCTATAATTATAGTTAGATTAATGTTGTCCTTGGTCCAGAGGTTAAACACAATCCCCCCCCCCGCGCCCAATTAACTCTTAGATTATTCTAAAACGTACGGCCATCGGTCCATGGAGAAGCAGAGCCTTAGCTAGTTAAGATAGTGGTTGATACGTAGCCTTTCTCGCCTCAACCAAGCAATTGCTTTGCAATTTCAACTCTCCCAGCTTCCGCTCATCTTTTATTAAGATCATCTAAGATTGACAACAACCTTGAGTTCTTTGTTCCTTCTCTTTCCTATTCAGAAATGATTTTGCCAACTACTATAGAGTTCCTTACCACCAAGGAAACTCCTGAGTGTTTGTTTGGTATTTTTCTAAGAAAAATTTTTTAGAAAAAAAATTGATGGAAGGAGAAAGAGCATGAAAAAATAAATGCCATCTCCTCATAATATTTATTTTTTGGTGGAAGGAGGAAAAAAAATGTGCAGGCCCCATACAATTTTTCTTTCCCTTTTAGCCAAACATGAGAAAATGAAGGTAGAAAGTTTTCCACTCCCATTTTTTCTCCAACGAAATAACCCCTAAAAGGATAAGGATTATATTGAGTCAAAACCTATAGCATGCTCTTGCATACTTGATAGACCATGGAGATATAGATATCTTATGGTTTCTGAAGATGGAAATCTCCTCAAAGGATTCTCTTAGCAGACATGAGCAAGATGGCAAGACCACCAAGAATAAATTTTCTTCTAAATCTACCAATCTCCAACTACATTTTTGGTCTACTTTGATTAGAAAATTTCTTGCCACTTTACTAGCACAAAAGGGGCTCCAAGGCTTCAGAGTAAAAATCATTAAGATTCCAATCATGGATAGCTCCTCAAACCTTTGCAACATCTCACCCTCGATTGGCAAGAATACCAATGTGGTCTTTAGTTGATCCATGATGAACACCTTCTTTGGAGCACCTAAATTCTTTCAGATCCAATACACCTTCTCACTGTATGGCCAACTCTCAAATATTACTGACACACAAGCCTATTCTGAGAGTCCTTCCTCATGTGGCCTTTTTTTCCATATCAAAAGCAACACCCCGGCTGAAAACTTTGGCTAGATCTTGACCTATGAGGTCCACTGACCAGGCCCTCCATCGTTGTAGGCTCCTTCTATTCACTAGCTAATCAAGCCTTTCTTCTCACATAAGGCATAAGAAAGACACTTAGTAATGCACCTTCTTCTACTTCCTTCCCTTACCTCACCCCATGGTCCCTAGGTCTCCACCTGTGGAATGCCTCCCAACCTCTTTTAATTAGTTAACCTGGTTCTGGCCACAACCCTACAATTGCTACTTCCTCTTGTTATTTATCATCCAAGAAAAACATTAACTAGATATAACCCTTCAAATGATTTTATGTTATGTTACTTGACACTATCTTTCAAACTTATGTTCTTCAATTCCACTTCTTTTCAAGCCATATATTTCAAACCATTCACTATATATTCCATCACAAAGTTACCTTGATTAATTATTAAGATAATACCTTTTGATAGATGTAGATTACTGATATGCATAAATCATCAATTTTAGGCCTTTGTTTATGTGTTTAGTGCCATGAACTTCTCAAAAAAGGACTTACTTTCTCGTATATATTAGTAAACCTCAAGTTGTGATGCAATGTAGTCATTAGGTTTGTTTGTTAATTGCATGAACTCTTGAGATTTATGGTTCCGTATGTGCATATATATATATATATATATATATATATATATATATATATATAAACTGAATTGGTTACATAAATCTAATCAAGTTTAGATTTAAATAATAAAAATTTCACATCTATGAGTTGAGTTGTTGAATGTGATTTATTATTTTTAAAATATTTATATATTAAAAATTATATAATTTGAAAATCTTTGGCCCATGCATGAGGTGCTTAAAAAATTAGACAAACTAAATAACATAAAATAATGCATGTCTTTTTGACCTCTTAATACATTGATTAGTCGTTTTAATATTGCATAATTTTTTACATGTATAGTAAATCATATCTAATAATTTGGATCAATGATATGACACTCTATCATCAAATATAGATCTCAATAAATCTAAATAGAGTTCCTCTTGAGTGAAGGCATGTCAAGCTCATATATAGATAAACTCATAATGAGCTTTGAAATAATATATAAATTTAAAATTTAAATATTAAAAATATTTTTGCATGATAGTCTACTTATTTTATCGATCAATTAAGGTGCCAAATAGACCTCATATATTCGCAACATAATCATAATTCTTTTATTTTTTTGAGAAATTACAACATAATTACAATCAAAAAATATTAGTGAAAAAATAAATCAAGACAGAAACAAATTACTGTTTTATTCTTTAACAAATACATCCGTTTCTTCTAAAATGACAATAATTCATGAATCTCTTCCATCCTTGCTGGGTTGACCATTCCAATCTGTTACCAAAGGAAGCCCTTTGTTTCTTTCAAAACTTATATCTTCCGTATCATGCCATCCCCCAAGTGTTTTCTTTCCTAATAAGTATACCTTGGAACTTATAGAAGCCAACTCTTTTTTAACAAAGAATAGAAGCCAGCTCTTCACTTACTTAAAAAGTAACAAAAAACCAAGATTTCATTTATAAGCAAAATAATCATCAACATAAATCTCTGTCCTTTTTAGTAATACTTTACGTCCATCCACTAAACAAAAAAAGCAATTAAATGTGCATCACATGTGCTGATTCATTCCCTCTTCACTTGATTTCAACTGCATCCCAAAAGATGATCGGCTAGCATGTTCACAATACATGATTTTTTTTAAAAAAATAATAATAAAGGACATGCCCTTGAAATTGTTTCACACATGACTTTCATGTCGTTATATTTTTCCAATGCAAAAAAAAAAAAATAAATAAAAATAAAAAAAAAAAAAATGGTCTCTCCTTTTACCATTTACATGAATCCATCTAAATCATTTTCTTGCATATGTTATCATCATAACATTTTTTTTACATTCAATTTATAAAGATAAACTATTTTGAATGACTTTCTCAAAAAAAAAAAAAAAAAAAAAAAAGGGGGGGGTGGTGGGGGAAGGAGAAGGGGAGGGAAAACATATCATATTTAAATTAAAAATTCATTAAAAGGTTCGTAATACGATGAGTTTGGTTTTGCATTGAGCTTCCACGCATGCCTCATGAACGAAAGCGTTAGCATTAAAAGGTTATAATAGAGGTGGGTTTCTTAATTTCTTGCTCTACCAGCGGCGGTGCAGGAACTCCTTTGGCCATTTATCCATGCGTGCGGTCGCTGCTGCTGCTGCTGCTGAGGGCATAAAAGTAGAGGGAAGGGAAGGGAAGGGAGGGGAGGGGAGGGGAGGGCATGGCTAACTGGTGCGCCATTTAAGACGCGACAATCATATCCTTCTGTCATCTTCCCGGGTCAATCAACCACTATTTCTGGCATTAATTACTCAATCATGGCCCCAAGGTTCCAGAAAGACTGTGAGGATTTTTATCCAACACCTCGGTGGAAACGCCACGAACCCCGCGCGAGGGTAGGAACAAAAAAACAAAACAAAAAAAAAAAACTAAAATTAAAACCAAAACAAAACCAATGCACGGGGCTGTTCCTGACTCTATTAATCCTTAATTCTTGTGACCATCCCCCCAGTACCAATATGTATGTGTTCTTAATTTTACAAAGGATAAGGTAAAAATTAAAATTAAAAAAAAAAAAAAAAAAAAAAAAAAAAAAAGAAGAAGAGAGACCTGCAAAACAATCTATATCATACATTTCTATGTCCTTTCCCTATATATTTTCTCTTAAAAAAAAAAAAAAAAGAAAAAGAAAAAGAAAGGCTAAAATGGTTAAATGACGATTAATTCATCTCTGTCTTCCATCTTCTGTTTCCTTTGATTAATTCTTTCCTTGTTCAACCTTTTTTTTCCTCCACCCTAACAACCACTGAAGTCCCTAACCGAGAACCGGCCCTTCTCCGTCGCATTCCCCCCAGCGTGCCGCAGCCCGAGAGTAAGCGACACGTCGCCGGCAGTCCCAAACCTCATCTGTGCGGAAGGCCCCAAGGGGGCGGCCGAGGTGGCCCCGTAGCGGTACATGTCGTTGGTGGGGCCCACATGTGCGTCCGACCTGCAGAGCTCCGACGCGTCGACGCCAACGCCCACGAGGAGGGCTTCGTCACCTCCTCCTCCTCCTCCTCCTCCTCCAGCTCCCCCAATGGACGGATGAGCCACCGCCGCTGTTGGTGTGTTGTCCACGGAGGAGGAGGAGGCCAACCGGGGGTGGTGGTGCCGGCTGGTGGAAGGTGGGGCCGGAGGGGGGTCGATTTCGGATGGAGCATTGGTGTCCGATCTCTGGCCTTGTGGCTGCTGCTTCTGCTGTGCTGGTGACCGTTCTCTTTGGTGGCCTGCTTCACTCGTCTCTCTGTCCTCTGTCTCCTCCTTGTTTTCTTGTTGGTACATCTCCTCCACCATGGGCTTCCATAGTCTGACTCTGGCATTAATGAACCAATTGGAGACCTGGAATGGGTGCAGAATTATTAGCCTGCGATGTTTGGTATCTGAGAAGGATGTGGAGATGGATGAGTGTGTGGTTGTGTGTGTGTGTGTGCGCGCGCGTCAAACGATAAAAAGTGCCATGCATGCGATGTAGAAACTTTGCTCCGTAAGGATGGAATTGACTGTATTGTTGCTATGTGGAAGTGAATGTAAGGAAGTATACGTTGTTCTCTTCTTGGGTGGAGCGGTTTTGACCTGAGGTGGGAGGAAAGAAGTGGTGAAAGAGCATGTGAAAAGAAATCTTGTAAGAGGCCGGACCCCAAAATCCTGGTATACTGATATAAATTCAAAAGAAATATTGCTACAGTTTTGTCCAGTTTCTTTTTCTTTATGTTATCATTGGCTCTGGAATGATGTAGAGGAAAAAGAGAAATATCATCGGTCCTTGAAATTTGAGCTTTGTCTCGACTCCTATCGTCATGGCAATGAAATAATGAAATCCAAGAAGAAAAAGAGGGCAAAAGAAAATAAATATTTTTTTTTCTTGGGAAGAAGGAAAAAGAAAATCAACAGGGCGAGCAGTACGAACGTTTCGCGGAATTTACTGCTCTATCGAGTAGCTTTGACCGTGCATTCAAGTGCGGCCAGACAGAGGTATGCAAAATTAAAAAAGAGGGAGTGATACGGATCACACCAAGAATTGAAGCCTTCTAAGAGAATTACTATTTTCTGGGCAGCAATTAGTCATGGGTTTAAGCTGGTGTCTCTTTTATTGTCTAGGGAGAAGAGGACAGACCTGATTTCTGGATAAACCTGTCTGCCTTGCCAACATAAGCTTATCTGCATCACTCGGGTACCTGAGAGCAAAAGCAAAAGAGAGGAAAATGACATCAGACCTGACCGAAAATCCATGGTGGCCATCCCCTCACCAATCATGCACAACCATAGATCTCTGCCCACTTTTATGAATTAAATGTCAAGCAAAATGAGTTATTAAATGCTGTTTCAAGAGTTCCTGTTGCTGTGGCATCCATGTATATATAAAAGGAAAAAAAGAAGCTTTTGCCCAGCTTTTTTGGTGTAAAGACAATGCCTAAGGACAATGCATTGCTGAATCTTTAGATAAAAGTAAACCCAGATTACAGAAAAGTGTAAATCATTTACTGCTTGCAGTAATTCTTTTTGAATCACAGCCGAGAAAGTAGGCCGAAAAAACCTATTGCTTCGCACTGTTCACTTCTTGGAGAGCCGTGCGCACGAGAGTGAAAATTACTGAGCGAACGAGAGGGGGAGAACAGTGTCAACCTGCATTGCTACTGTTTCGCTTTGAGGCAAACTAACACATCATACTAAACAGCAGGAGAGAAAGAACAAAAGGCCCTCGAAGCTTTTGACAGATCTTAGCAATACTGCGTTATAAAAGAAGCTGAGGTACAGCAATATATAAATGAATGAAATCATGCTTATTACTGATTATCAGTACTGATTCACGAATCAAGATGAGGAGGAGGACGGGAGATGAAATGCTGCTAAACTACGATAATAACGATTATACGAAAATCATGATGTGGACAGAAGGGAGAGAGGACGTACGGGTGAAGAAAATGCTCAAAAAGCCAAGCTCTCAGAGCATTCACTGAGCGTTCGGGAAGGCCACGCTGAGGCCTCCAAGCCTCCTGTTCCATCATCCCCATCTGGTGGAAGGCTCTTTGCTGCCGCAGGCTTTGGTCTATCAACCGAAGCCTTGGGGTCTCCCCCTTGGTCAGGCCTGAGCTGCTCCCCGTTTCCTTCTCGCCAAGCAGCTCGCATGTCTGCTTCAGTTGGGCAGTGATTGCATCCTTGAGACATCGGAAGTGCCGCGACATGGCCTTCTGGGCAAGCGCAGTGTATGGTGTTGCAGCCCCAAGGCCCATCATGGAGTCGAAGGAGTTCACCACCATCTGCATCTGGTCACAGTAATGGCTGTATCTTCTGTCCACCTGTGGAGAATTATGCAAGAAACATTGTCGTCAAAACCGCTGTATTAATTAGTGGGAAATTATCCCAAGTTGATCTATCTCAAAGAAAAAAACAAATCTAGTACAATAATGAAGTATCCTTTTGTATTATGCGGTTGCGACAATAATGGAATTGGGGGGGGTGGGGAAGAGAGAGAGAGAGAGAGAGAGCAAAAGAAGATCCACCCTCAAGTCGTGAGCTCTTTTATATAGAAAGCTTAATTAAGGCATAAGGTTGATGAAAGCCACATAACTTGGAGATCGTCTTGCCTCTTCTGCTTGTGGCTGCGGTCTCAGTGTTTCAAACTAATGACATCGCTGCGCTGCTAAGTTTCCATGAAGGAAAGGAAACAATACAAATGAGGAGACGGAGAAGAATCGGATGACTTCAATCCTGTCCAAACTTTTAGCGCTTAGGAGCTAGGAGGAGTTCGTTACTTGGAAAGGTAGCAATATGGCAGAGCCAGAAATGGAACCAATGAACGCCGGAAGTGGAGGCTTTTCACAGTAGTAGAATGATTGTGTAGAAGAGCCTCATATATAGAGGTATATCTCTATCCATTTGCGCATGCCAATAAAAAAATATAACCACCCCTATAGGTCAACTCAGGTAGAAATGACTTGGCTTGGTGAGCAGTGTTACTACGAAGGGTAATAATATACTTTAGGAGTTAGGAGCTGACAACAAACCTCGCTACAATATGCTCTGGGGCATGGACGAAGGAGACTAGAGTGGGCCTGTAGGTGGCGATCTCTCCTCAAACCAAAGGCCAACGTTGCACATTGGAACTACCCCAAATATTATTCTACCCCACCTATTGGTATAGATATCATTACTCGTAGATAAATCCAAAGTACAACAAACACCATCAAAGAAATCTCATTAAAAAAAAGACCTGAGATCAACTCAACCACCTCGTTTGCACCTGGCAGACCCCAACCATATTTGGCCGCCGGCCTTCTCTTTCCATTCAGGAGGAAGAATCCGGCCTAACTTGCCGGAATTCTTGTGGTTTTCCCGGTTGCACATATAAAACCCAAACAGTAGGAGGTAGGAATCCAGATATGAGAGAGAGAGAGAGAGAGAGAGAGAGAGAGAGAGAGAGAGGAGTACCAAGAGTAGAAGAAAAAAAAAAAGCTGTCACAAGATATGAAAGTAGTGGGGGGGAGAGAGAGAGAGAGAGAGAGAGAGAGAGAGAGAGAGAGAGAGAGAGTTTAATACATGCCTCGTCAAGCATGGAGATGAGCTTGGTCTTCTTCCTTTGGTGCTCAAACCTATCAGCAGGAGACAAAGGAGGGTGGTCCTTAGAAGACGAAGAGGACCCGGCGGCGGCGGAGCTAGAAGCACCACCCCCACCACCATGAATAGGGTTGAGATTAGGGTTTGAAGAGCTGCCGCGCTGCCGCCCTATTCTACTCCCCTTCAATTGGCCCCTCCCAACACTGCAGAACTCTTCCAGGAGCTCCTGCGCCGCCCTGGCGTACTTGGAGTTCCTGAGCACAGTCATCATCCCCATCGGCCCATAACCCATGTGCACTGCCTGGCCGTGACCGTGACTTTGCAAGTGTAGCGAAGGGTGGTGGTGGTGCTGCTGCTGCTGCTGCGCTTGGTTGTTGAAGTAGAGCACCCCATCTCGAACCCTCAGCTCCTCGGCTTTCGGCATCTCGAATTGCTGCAGCGATGACGACAGCGATAACGATAGCCCCTGGCTCTCCACCACTCCCCCGCCGAAGGATGCATCGCTGAAGGACTGGAAGGCCTGGTGGTGGTGGAGGGTGTGAGGAGGAGCTGGTGGAGGCGGAGATGGAGACCTTTGATGCTGCTGCTGTGGCGGTGGCTGCAGCGAGGGGTTCATTAGGAACAGCTGCATGGCAGCCGCGGATTCAGCGTTCAACCCCGACATCGGATGGCTGCCATCTTGGTGGTGCTTCCCTGTGGAGTCACCAAGGGAGCTCAAGTTAGTACCACCCAGCACCAGCCCTTGTCGGTTGGCACCGTACCAGTCCCCCGAGAAGCCAGCCATCGGCCCTGGCCTCGGGGGTTGGCGGTAGCTCCCGGAGATCTGGCTGGCGATCACGTCAGAAGTCGAGAAATTGAACATCTCAGACAGCATATTGCTGGCACCGGCGGCACCGGCGGCGGAGTCGTAGATGCTGGACTCCTCGCCTTCCTCCTCTATGGCGACAAGCGGATGTCCACCGGCCTCGAAGCCTTGTACTCTTAGCTTTTCCCGCCGGCTTTGCTGGGCGATGTGCTGCTGCTCTTGGCTGGTAGACCGGTCGAAGCCATCGGAGAAGCCGCCGAAGATGCCTTGGTGGAAGCCTTGGGACATAGAAGTCGGGGAATTAGGCCTGCCTGGGGGTCTCGAGACGGGCTTCGGAGGGCTGAGGTAGGGGCAAGCGGGCTGAGAAGGCGGCGTCACTATTCCCATGCCGGTGTGCCAGCAATCATCATCGTGGAGGTGGCAGTCCAAAATTCAGGTTTAGCTGCACATAGTAATTAAGCACCCAATAATTAATCAGGAAAAAAAATAATAAATCCAAGGATTGCAAGTTCACAGAGAATTTAAGGGATTCGAAGAGGAGATATAAATATATATAGAAGAGCAATGAAGAAAAAAAAGGATGAAAGAATGGGAGAGCTTTATTTATTTATTTATTTATTTTCCTTCTCTCTTTCTTTCTCTCTCTTTCTCTCTCTCTCTCTCTCTCTCTCTCTCTCCGTAAATTCTCCCTTTCACTCTCTTTTTTTTCGTCTCTCCCTCCCTCATGGTGACGATGCCTACCTTGTTGTATTGTTGGGTGGAGAGGGCTCTAGACCTTGAAGCCATCGTTGTCTTCCTGTGGGATTGAAAGCCTCTTCCAGACCTCCTCCATCTTTGTCTCCCTTTGTCTCCCTCCTCTCTCTCGGGGTCTCTCTCTTTTAGCTCTTTTCTTCTCCACTCTCCCTCTTCTACAATCGCCTTCGGAAAGGGAAGAGCAAGAGGGGAAAAGAGGAAAAAAAAAAAAAAAGGAAAATAGAATGGAGACCGATATCAGACGGACCCCTAAATTAAAAGGGTCGCTGTTCCTCTCCTCCTCCTCCTCGTCCTCCTCCTCCTCCTCCTCCGCCCTTAGACTGTACCCCTTAATATTTCTATTATTCCCCACCTTATATAAAAATAGCGACAATAGAAATGTCTGCAAGGAGAGGGAGAAGGAAAGGGAAAAAACAAAAAGAGATGACCCTCCCTTTTCTTTTCCTCCAAATTGACTCCCACTCCAGATGGTAAATGACCTCCAGAGCCCCCCCGGCCCATTCATGCCACTCCAAAAGACAAGGGCCAGCCCTCCACTCCTTTATTAAAACCACGGTGGGTGGCTCCTCTTTTCTCTTGTGGAACGCACGCTAGTTTTTAATGAAACTACCAAAACATGCAGGCCTACTTGTGTCATCCCAGGGGCAAAAACCACTCTTGTTCTCTCCTTTTAATTGGTACGATTGTTGACTTAAGGGAGGCCATTAGTTAACGCCCAAGCTTCTCACTGGCAGGTGAGGCGAGGGGCCGGAAACGGGAGGGCGTTCTCGTCATTCCCCAACCTATCTATGAGGCCCAGCTTAAAAGAGGAGATGATAAGGTTGCGAACACCAGACCGCCACCATAAAAGGGCCTCCGCGTTTGGGCTAAAGATAAATTGATCTTGATCCCACCATAGGTTTCCGATCGGTATCGGATGGTTCAGTTAGGTGTGGTCCTGATGACCGTTCGATTTTGTCGGCTCTTCGTAGCGAGCGGTGATCCAATGGCATCTCGATCAATTATTGGACCATCTTTGATTTAGACGCCACACCCACCTGATCTGAGTCTCATACCTTGATCTCATTTTATCCTCCTCCTCGTGGTGCACACAACAACAACAACACACCCCCCCGCCCAACCCCCAAAACCGAAAACAAACCTAATTTCGATCAAAAACTCTTCCTCTTCCCATGGAACTGGAACCATGGCTAAATTAGGGCGCAGTTGCCATGGATAGCATGGTGGAAGAAGCATCGGGTTCGAAAGAGAGAGAGAGAGAGAGAGAGTCCCGGCGGCAATAATGATGGGAGTAGGTCGCATGTTACCCTTAACTGCAAGCAACTGTCCATAATTTAGGAGAACAGCGAGATTTAACAGTCGGCTGCTTAAATTTATTAGAGCCAGTACGAGAACAGCGAGGCGCAATTCACAAAAGATAGCGGCACCATCAATGTTGCTACGCTAATCGCATACAAGCCTCATACTAATTTAGAGGAGGCGTGGTAGTAGACATCAACATTTTTGGGTGGTGGAGGAGTGGACCACGACACGTGAGAGACAAGACAAGTTAGGCACGTGGGAGGGGGAGATGTTTACATATAACTGCCTAGATGTGGGAGGCTGGCTTTGGGCTTATGGCCACAAAAGCCTCCCGATATATATCAGCAGCCAACTAGCCAGCCCAGCCAGCCAGCCAGCCATCCAGCCTGCAGGAGATTTGGCACCATAAGTTTTTCACCTGTCTATCAAATATCAATCGGTTTTATAGGCTATAACCCTTTTGGTACTTCACGAGTTTGGGTGGGGTTTACTTCTTGCTTATTAACTGCACTAACAAAATCTTTAAAAAAAAAAAAAG
Organism: Metroxylon sagu; assembly: GCA_017589505.3. Classification (NCBI taxonomy): domain Eukaryota; kingdom Viridiplantae; phylum Streptophyta; class Magnoliopsida; order Arecales; family Arecaceae; genus Metroxylon; species Metroxylon sagu. The sequence goes on along the minus strand of JACVBY030000424.1, from coordinate 369,602 downwards.
CAGATGAGATTGATTACTGCGCGTATGAAAGATCTCAACCGCAAAACGGATTGATGGGTGACAGGCCAACCTTCCCTTCTCTCTCTCTTTCTTTCTCGCGTATGTCACCTTTTGGGCCGATGTCACGTGAACCTCACCCTCCCTCCCTCCCTCCATCCCTCTTCCTCAACTCTCAAACCCCACCATCAACAAGGGACCACTGAGGCACCATCCAACCTCCCACCACCGTCGCTATCATTTTCACCATCTCTTAGCATCCATCTCGCCATACACGTGCCGGTGTAGACCCCGATCCCTTTTTCTTCTTCCATAGCCCCCACCTCCCCCTCCCCCTCCCCCTCCCCTCCTCGCATTTAAACGTTGCGAGGGTGTGGGTGGATGCCTACCTATGTGCCCCGCCCCACCATCAACCGCGTTTGGGATCGTGCCAATCGCCATAACTATGCTTAAGATCATTGATCACGCTGCTGCTCTGGCTTCTTAGCCTTTATCACCCTTGATTGATTAAAAAGAACGTTTGTTACTCCCACAACAACGCATACGCTTTATTATTCTTAAAAAGTCTCCTCAGCATCCTCGATTTTTCATAAAATTATTGTCAGCTCCTTTTTCTAGAATAATCTTCACACTAAAAAGTGGTTGGCATCTCTCTCGCAGAACTATTTATAATTCTCTCTCTTCCTTTTGTCTTCTCTCTCTCTCTCTCTCTCTCTCTCTCTCTCTCTCTCTGAAAATACCGTTGCTTTCAATAAATTTTGATGCTGTGTGTTCTCTTCCATTACTTTTACCTTAAATAATAATAATAATAATAAACATATAAACTCTTTCTAATTAAGCCCAAAAAGGAAGGATCGCCAACATCCTATAATTAAGACAAAAGGGGGAGGGGAGGGGAGGGGAGAGCGAAAACGAAACATATAATTTAGGAGAGCAAAAATTATTTAATCTTATTTACCCGCCACGGACGGGTTCAGAAGCTGCATAATATTTGTCCTGCGCACGAGACGCACCAATAAGATGCCTTCTTGGTTATTGAAGTCGAGCGGTCCTGCGTATTGCTTCAATAACTTGAATTTTTATTTATTTGTTTATTTGGCTGGTGGGTTGCAAAACATTGTCATGATGCCAGTTCAGATGATCATCAATGAACGTATGATGCAGCAAGAGGCTGGTTTTACATGGCATCATATAAACAATGGCTTTGATGGGACCTTAAATCCCCAATCAGTGATGAACTGATCGATTGCTTGCTCAATCACGGTAGCCTTTCGTGAACAACTTTGATTAGGTTTCATGTATATATTATATGATCGATCAGTACGTGTGACCATATATATTAATCATTAACTATAAATATGAAAATAAAAATATTAGTTACTGGTGCTGAACTTTTTTTTTTTTTTTTTTTCCTTTGTTCTTTTCCTTTTTTTAATCCAAGTCCAAGTCGTGCCTGATTAAAATTTCAATAGCTTGGTTTAGTGAATTTCTATACTTTGCTATGGACACCCATCCAATCTTCAATGGAGAATAGGAGTTTCTTTGGAGTTTAGCTGACGTCCGATCGAGCGTTGAAAAGCCAATGGACCAGGACTAGGTATTTGATATTTGGGTGTGGGGGTATAATAGGACTTTGCCAAAGAGGCCCTTATCGGAGAAGGGCTCGAATCGTCTGGAGATTGGTGCAGTGAAATTGCCAAAGAAGCCCTATAAGAGGAGCTCGAATCCTCTGGAGATTGGTGCAGTGCAATTGCCAAATAGGCCCTATAGCAGCAGGAGCTCGAATCATGTCCTGCTGCGCGTCTGGTCATATGATCAATCATCTATCTATCCATCCTTGATTAGTGCGCAATTGGCGATGAGCTGGTGAGCACCGATAAGAAAGGCCTTTTATTTTTATTATTTTTTATTATTTATTTATTATTTATTTTTTTTATAAAAAAAAAAACCCTGCGGGGCTGGGGCCATGGGATGCAGCAGGTGGGGCACGTGACAAATGGCTGCCGTAGGCATCCATGCGCTGTTCCCCCCGTGACCTTCTAAGCGACGACTTTTGAAAACAAAAAGCTCGGCCACGTGTCCGTTGACGTCGACCAACTGGCAGCTGGCGTGGCTCTTTAGTATTTATATATATATATATTTTATTTATTTTTTTTTTTTTTCTCCCTCCTTCAGCTTAACATTTATTATTATTATTATTAAAAAAAGGAGGGAAACACTGACGGCGGGCGTTTGCTGACGGCGGGCCGGTGGGTTGGAAGAAGATGCCGTCCGTCGCAGTCCAGCCCGGAAGGCAACAGGAGGGAGGAGAGAAAGGGACGGGCGGGGGCAGCGGGGCCCACCGGCTACCGGGCGATGCCATTTGCCGCCTCGTTACGGAAACCGCGGGCCCGGCCTTTTCCAACCTATCTGTCCCTACCGGGACCATCTCTTCTTTCTTTTTCTTAAAAAAATAAAATTCCCCTTCCAAAGGGCACAGTAGTTTTGTATTTTTCGTACCGGGTTGCCCCCTCTTTTGCCATATCCGCATTAAATTGAAAAAAATAAATAAATAATAATAATAATAATAATAATGGTGGGGTCGATTAGAGAACAGGGCTAAGATAAAACCAGCTCTCGTCACCTCACCATCCGTCTACAATATAATATAATATATAATATATAATATATAATATATCGCGGAGATACAAATTGTGCAAGCAAGCATGGCAGCGGCAGCAGCAGCAGCAGCAGCAGCAGCAACGATAACGTATTATTGCACCTTGCCTTTCAGCACTGGTAGGTCCATCCCGCGTTTAACAGTTGGGAGTGGGTTCACTTCCAAACACCAAGATTGGTCATATACTGTGCAAAAAAAAAATCTATATATTAGGAAGCGATGACACGTACGAAACAACACCGATCGGTTTATAATCATTAGAAACAAACACTACAAATTGGTCGATTCATAAATAAGGTAAAATTAAAGAGAATATAAAAATTTTTATTGATAAAATATAATAATGGTAAGGTCTTGCTCTCCTAAAGGAGCCTTATTGAGAACTAAACAATCACAAACTGTAAATTAAAATTAAAGAACGCATTATCGAGGACCGAAGCATGTTTAAATAAACGAATTCACAAGTCTTATCTCTAAAATCAGACAGTAATCCAACTGTAAAAAATAAAATGGTGGATGGTGACCGCAACTCTAAGTAACAATGCATCCATCATGAATCAACATCTAAGTAAGTAAACTATATATATATATATATATATACATACATACATACATATAAAACTTTCAATAAAAAAGAGATAACCGTAGTTAGAGTAGGTTTCATAATGATTCTTAACACATCCCCTCATTGTAAAATACCTACCATGTTAATGCTGCGAAAAGCCATAATAGCCATAGTAATAGCAACTTGTAACAATTGATTGAACCAATAAATAAATAATTTGGCTCCCTTATTATCTTGAATAATAACTTCTTCATCAATCGATTCCTTTCTATGCATATATTAAAGTTGACAATATCTTTTGGCATTGCTTCCAATTAACATTGATTCTATGGTTACTACATTAAGATTTTGCTAAACGACTAGCTTACACCATTAAATATCAAGCTATTAGTTGCAATCATCATTCACTGCAATATCTACCATGACCTATATACAAACGAAATCAACAGCAAATCTTTGTTCATATTTACATACCTTGACTTGAGCAACTCCAAACTAGCTTTTCTATCCCATGAATAATGATTAAATCATTGCATAATTTATTTTATGCAACTATAGCCTCCATATAGTTAGCTCTCTCTAGGTACAAAATCAAATCCTCTTGCATAGTCTTCTAGTTACCTAAACTCTAGAGTAGCTTCAAATATACTTAGTCTTTTTACTTCATAGTTAACTAAATCTCCGCAAAACATATCCATATTTTGATAGCTTAAAAGTCTTGTCTTCATATAGACATCTATGATTGGATCAATCATAATATCCCTTGTCTCTTCTTGAGAAACCTTAAAATCAACTAGCTATTAAATCAGGATCCCTTCTGAACTTGATATAGGATCCATTTGATTAGGCTTCTCTTATTTCAAACTTTTTTTTAGACTTTATTGATCCTAAATTTGATCAACCTTATCATGCTTTTGAATTTTTTCAAAACTGGATCAAACCTCTAACTATAAAACTCTCTTTATTTCAAATCTTCATATTTAAATCAATCCCGCACTTCATCTGGTTCTTTTAAGAAGTTCGAAATTAAAATCCAATCTTTAGATAACTTTTGTTTGAGAATACTCTAATGTTTCACCTCATCAAATTTTGAGTGAATAACTACAAGAATGTTTTATACTTTCTTCAATACCGATATGTCTTGATATGGAGATAATTCTCTCCATTCATGATAGCATCAAAAATCCAAATCATTTTCTTAGATTTTAAAAACTAATTTTTATTTTTCTCACAACCTTATTATTTGTTGGTATTATCTCTAACTCTTTTAAGACATTCAACAAATCTTGTTTCATCAAATATTATGTGACCATTGACTTTCAATACAAATAATTATTTTTGGTGAATTTACAAAAAAAAAAAAAAAATAGTAAACACTAACATATTAATGTTAGTGAATTTGATCATCATGATCCGAATATTGAAGCACAACAGAATCCACACTTCTGTACAAATTATAGAAGGCTTTAAAATCACATTGAATAATAATTTTCAAAACCAGCAACAATTAAGTTTTTCATCTAAAAATTGTGCTTTGAGAAAATCCAAACATAGATGCATATTACTTAGCCATGCATCAAATTAATCTCACTCAAGTCTCTTAGCTCTATTAGCATGTAGAAAATTCAACTAACTTTGATACCACATAGAAAGTCTCACCTAGCTTTGATACTATGTGGAAAATCTACATATTAATTGATCGTATGTAGAATGCAAAAACAAAATCGACTAGCCGAGGATCATCATGAGCAAATACTACAATTTGGTGGATCCAAGAAAAGAAGAAAATTTGAGAGAATGCATAATTTTTATTGATAAAATGAAAGAACCGCTAGGCTTTACTCTACAAGGGACGTGTCATAAAGGAATAAGCACAACCCACAAAGAGGAACAAAAGAATCTAATGGTAAGGGATATTACGCCATCCACCATCAAGAACTGGAGCACATATAAATACGTTCACAGGTCATATTTGAAATCAGATGTCAATCCTATTATAATTTTCCCATCAAAATTATAATAATGGATGGTGACTATGACTCTTAAGTAACAATATTTCAATCACAATGCAGGGTAAACCTTGTCCGTTTAAGACTCTTAATATATATAAGTCAAATCAACTCTTATTCTAGTTGAGACATTGAAATAAATAAAAATAAAAGGAATTAAGGTAATCTTCCTAGGAATAGGATTCGTAATGATTCTCGATGGAAGCTGCGCACTCTAATCGTCATTTAGATTTATTTCTTCTTACGTTGAATCGTAATGGATCCAGAACAGACTGGTAGATTGCCCGTGGCATCTTAACCAATTTGACCGGGTGAAAAGCGACGACATGCTAAGTCGTAGCCACACATGCACAGCTTTTGTTGTGGCCACCCACGCCACAATCCTAAAATATCTATTTAGGTATTACAAGCTTTTTTCCACAAGGAAAGGAAATCCGGTGACTGGTTGCCTGGCAATTAGAGCAGACGGCGACGCTTCGTGAGTCTAGACAAGGACGTCTCATCCTTCCCGTTAATTGCAAACCTTTTTCTTTTTTTCTATTTTTTTTTTTTTTTTAAAAAAAAAAGAAGAAGAAGAAGAAGTTTAACGTCAATTTTTATATTCAAACATAAAGACGCATATACAAATGATGGAAGTCTACAAGAGAAGAATTGTTGCCGTTGCTATTAGAGCGAGCATATAAAGTGGTGGAGGGGGATGGGAGGGGAGTGCGAGTTTGACGCTTCAAAGGGCCATGATGACTAAAAGAGCGTGGAGACATAAAGTTTTGAGGCCATCTTTCGTTGGTTGAAGCGTCAAAATCGCACCACATCTCACCCTCTCGCATGTCACCGCAACCTCACAACCACGCTTTCGAACAGTAACGCTGCAACAGCACCATGATGCTAAGCAAACAATATAGAATGGAACTTATTTTTGTTACCCAAAAGATAATAATAATAATAATAATAATAATAATAAAACAATATAGAATGGAAAAATAAACATAAAAGAGAAGAGGAGAGGATGGGCGGGGGGGGGTTTGGAACTGGACCGGAATAGCAAGTAACAAGAGTGAAAGGTCCGTACGAGGAAGTGTCAACGCCCTCCCTCCCTCCCTCCCTCGGTCCATCACTTTCATGGCAGTCGAGACCAGACCGTATGGGAGCTTAAAAAAAATGATGAAATTATATTAAGTTTTTCAAAAACATTTTGTGAAAGAAAAAACAAAACAAGAGGAAGGAAAGGTAAAGGTTAACTGTACACCAAAGGGAGGGACACTGATGATTGAAGGAGAGGCCCCCAAACGCAGGCGTCAGTTTTAATGATAGGGGAGATAGTGCTACTACTAGTGAGCTAATTTTATTCCCTTTGATCAGTTCTTGGCATTGAGAGAATGCATGTGACTTTGTGCGAGACCAAGGCACTGAAGACTGTCTGTTTGAGAGCGCTATTGACCCTGCCTGCCTCGGCATCTTTAGATCTTGTCACGTTGCATGGGTTGCAGAGATTTCAGTAGCTTTTGCTCAGAGGCATCACCTTTTTTTTTTGTTATTTGAAGCAAATGGATAGGTTACTTTCTATCAGAGAGCAGTATAACAAATTGTCCATGCCCCTACGAGGACATAATCCATGCAACTGAGATCAATTATGAAATCAACACAAACAGGCCTGTAAGAGGCACATCATTGTCAATTGACTGGATGCGGATGCCTTGTACTTAAAGTTGTCTAGTTATTTGACCAGGTAACTTGGCATGTGTTTTGAATTTCTGATGCTAGCTAAAAGCCAGTCATTTGTAATTATTCCGTCCTTAGGAGTTGTTCAACAGGTGTTATTCACAAGAGCTTTCATAAGTACAGGCCAGTGTTCCACCTTCACCCAGCTAGAATAGCACAATGAATCCATGCAAGATATCGTTGTCGCGTAGAATGACGAGGTTAAGGTTCAAACTTTCACCAGAAGAGAAGGGGAGCAATCCATATGTCTTGGCCCTACCGTACCAGACTTATCATTATTGAATTGCCTCACCTAAATAATACCCTAGCTAGCACATGCGTGATTTGTGATCAATCATTAGACGTAAGGTCATAAGTACAACTCTTACCTTTGAAGATGGTTGAAGATAGCTTGCATTGTGCTCCAACTTACCATGGATCATGTCTAAGTTCCTCAACGATAGGGGCCACTACAATTAATCTAAAACTTGACATCCGTGAACCAAAGTACGAGCATTCTTGTTTCCATGCTAGATGACCATCACGCTCACCTCTAATCATTTCAAAGAAATGACGAAAGAATGGTCACGAGAATTGGAGAAACCGTCCTCGCAGGTTGAGAAAATGGAGATAACTTTTGCCCAACCAAAAAGACCACCAAACTATAAGAGCCCAGTAAAGTTTGTCTGCGTTATGGAGTTAATTATCCTAGCCCATGTATCTTATTCAACTAGTGTTAACGGATCATCTTTCCAAACGTAACCATTGAGTCAGCTTAAAATTTAGGCCTGGTTAGTGGCAGGAAAGGCTCACATAAAGAGCCCGAAAAAGCTTGCAGGGTTTTACAAGAAAGGAAGAATCTTTGACTGTCGTGAGATTTTAGGTGAGATTTTTTTTTTGCTAGCGAGCTGAGCTGAGGGCGCGCCACAAGGTAGGGCCAAAAATATGAGCCGGTTACGTGTCAGGAGGAGAGGGAGAGAGAGAGAGAGAGAGAGAGAGAGAGAGAAGATAAAGAGTAGTACGTGGTCATGAGAATGGTGGTGTTATCCTGGATCCTAGTACGGGGATGGCAAATGGGAAACTGCAGTACGTTGAAAACGGCACAGGTCACATCGTGATCACGCTACTAGCTATTTACTGCCGAGGCCGACGACCGTACCCATTTGATTTGGCCACTGGCCAGCGTATAAATTGCTGCCTGCCATACTCTCCGCTCCAGGCTTTAGCAGGCCCCCTCCTGCGCGCCCACACTGTCCAGTCCGTGCGTAAAGCCATGCTAAGCTGGTGAGGGCTTTGAATCCCTCCCCGCCCCCGCCCCCGCCCCGGGCCTCCCCGCGAGCTGTTTAGCTCCACCAAACCAAATAATTTAAAAACTTACAAAAAGCTGCAATCCACTGGACTTCGGCGCAGTAATTAAGATCCAATGATGGAATCTCGTGCCCTGCACACCATTGAGGATTCCCTATGCTTACGACTAGCTTCCACCTAATCAACCTTGTTGGGATTACATTTTTTGCATTGCAATAATTATATCTTGCAATTCAATCCGAGGCAACCCTATATATATATATACACACATTTCTAACTATGTTAAATCACATGGTGCAATTGGATCACCTACAATAGCAAAATCTTATTCCTAGTTTTAGTTCTCCTTTAAAAATATAAAATAAAATAAAATAAAATGTCACATGATTTAATTTCTTGGAACTAAACCTTTTTCTTATTAGTATTATTGATTTTTTTTTTCTTCTTTTCTTGAGGAAAAGGAGGGAGTCAACCCCCACTTAATTGTTGCTGAGTACCAATGGATGAAGGTAGGGTTTTGCCAATTATTTTGATTAGAAATATGGTATGTTGATTGTAGTAGGAAATGCATGCTTGAAATTCTTTTTCTACACACAAAATGTTGGAGCCCTTGATAATATATATTTAGTCTTATATCGGCTACATATTAGATCAATCTTGGATGCTTATATAAGATCAAAGACCCTAAATAGTACTCTCCGCGTAGCCTTTTTAAGAGAGGTTTTAAGTTATCATAGATGTCATTAGAGCAAACTTGATCTATGTGGATTAGGGTACACTATACACAAACTCTTTTAGGATTAATAAGAGATACTAATTATAGTATTTGTGATTGTAATTAAATTTAATTAGATTTGGATTTACACTTTTAGCCTAATAGGAATGTCAGGACTTAAAATGAACTTAAATAATACCTTCTAACTAACCTTTGTCGAAAAGGTTCAAGGTTATTACACAAAACATATATTCTTAAAGGAATTAATCTATTTTAAAACTAACATTTAAGCCTAGATCTCTCATTACAGCTCACAACTAAAAGCATGATAAGCAAATAGAAGAAAAAAAGACAAATGGAACCAAATTAATTTTTTTTTTTCTCCAACTCCAGTGCTATAAGACAAAAGGAGCAATTATCATTTACATTGAAAACACTAGAATATAAGTTCTCAACAACGATGATGAGAGAGAATATGACACTCAATTCTCTAGCAAAATTGGTTAGTCATCATAAATGTTATGACTGGAATGCATCGGTTGATTTGCCCAATCAATCGATAGGCAGACTTCTCCACTTGGAAGAGGTCTTGTGGTTTGAAACCTAGGGGAAATGTTTCCGCCATGTTTCTCAAAGGTGTAGAGGAGTTGATAGCTTTTTACTTGCCATACTTGCATAGGTTCATCATGTTATAGTAGTAGTTATGTACATCATTGTAGTACATATATTCAAATAAAAATGGAAATCCAATATGATGTATGATGCAGCAATTATTTGATAAGAGTAGCTTTGTCTTGGATTGCATACACCATATTTTGGTAAGTTTTCCTGATATGCTATGATTATAGGTTCACATTTGCATCGGCTGCTATAGGAATTTTGCTATAAGTTGTGAATTTTTAGTGAAGGGCAAGTGAAATTCATGAGTTGAGTGCATGCGATAGCCACCATGTAACCATTCTCTCTCTATATCTCTCTGGTGGGATGCATCAAGTTGAGATCTTCTTCAATTGATGCATGAATTAAAAAGGACTGATTCTTCAATCACGCTTATCCATGATTATATGGGCTCTGCCTTAACATTTCTCTATATATGATGCGGGGTCCATCCAGTCAGATATGTGACGCACATAAAGCCTAATTGTCGAGTGATGCTCATCATAGGTTGAGTTCTCTCTCTCTCTTTTCTCTCTCTCTCTCTCTCTCTCTCTCTCTCTCTCTCTTTAAGAAAAAAACCCTTGAGAGATATTAGTTGGTTGACTTATGACGGGTTATTGTATGATGAATGAGTTCCTTGGCTGCCATAATGGGCATCCCTCTGGTCATGTGATTGCAATGCCTCATCGCACCTCAAATCCAACAGTCCAAAATTATTTGTGTCATGGAGCACTTCCAAACCTGCTTGAACCCACCTAACACATCCTGTTCGATGTTGCCAGAATTAACAGATTGGAATCCAACACGACGTAGATATAATCAAATTCTGACTCTCAGAGATTGCATCCTTGGATCCATTCTAAGAATTCCAAACCGTGTCGAGTAATTCTCAAGCACCATTCCCCATGTTTGAAGCTCAATTAGTTGTGGGGTACACATCTAGAGCGTAGCCAAATCCATAGTCCACACCAACTTGATATTTAGTAAGCTGGGCATGGGACCAGCCTGCCTCTTTCCGGATAACTTAGAATCACAATAGGCCATCGTATCCGAAGTGCTTGTTTGCGTGTGAATAAAATAATCTCTTCCCAACCTAATACCTTTTGTCCTCAGCAAGTGGTATCTTGATGTTGTATCTGATACCACGCATCCACATTAATATATGCCAACATACCCCAATATTTTCCTTGGTTCCCAAGGCTTGTGACCTGCCCTCCTCACCAAACCACTTTGGCTCCATGATTCAGCCTCCTCTCCCATTGATGGAGAAAGTTGAAACAGACCCTCATGCCGTATTTATTTAATGCCCCATCATAGAATTTTATATTGCCTGCGGACTTCTTTTTTTTTTTTTTACCCTAATTTCAGAGGTGCCCATCATGTCACACGAATGTCTTGGATTCTAGGCCTGGCTGCTCGCCATATGCATCTTCGAGAGTGAACTTTTCCAGGGATCCTCCCATCACAATATACAAGATCCACCTGGGACAAGGCGCACACAGAGAGAGAGAGAGAGAGAGAGAGAGAGAGAGAGAAAAAGGTAGCCTCCTCTATGATCTAAAAAGCTGATTTGGAATTTTTTTATATTATGCTGATATCGGGGAGACATTCAGCTAATAGACCAAGGAGATGAGCTGCGCGATCCCAAAAAATTCTATTAAATGTATCCAATGTTTGTCCGTTACCTTCGAGGCAGCACAACGAGTCATCAAATCTATGGCCGTCCTTTTCTTCTTCCCCTCCAGCATATCTCTGGCAACCGAGACCCTATAGATTAAGATAACATTTTGGTTGGACGTCTCACTCTCCTCGTCCCCTTGATCTTTCCTAGATTTTTCTTTCCTTTAAATAAAAAAAAAGGGAACCTCATTTCAGTTGACGTTGAAAATATTCTTGTCCTTGAGCAAAACTAGGTCACCAAATCAAGAGGGAAACTCTTTTGCCCTATGTCATACCTTCAAACTGATGCTCAGTTCAGATGAATGCAACGCAGCTACATACTCTCAAGATAGAATTTTAAAAGCATGCAAAGCCTATTATTTCTCTACGAACACAATACTAAAATATAATAACAAAGTAACACATTTTTTATAACCAAATATAAAAATCTAAAATGCAACAAGTGTCTTCAATAAAAAAAAAAAAAAAAAATCAAGACTATGCTAAGATATCAACCCATGAACATCCACAACCAAAGATCCTCACCAACAATGTTTCATATCCATCAGGCTATAATAGAAGTATCAAAGTAAATACAACTACTCTAACCCTCTCTCCAATCCACCTCGATATCTATTCCGCAGCATAACCCTCATTCTTTGAAAAAATGCAAAATGACATGAGCTAACAGTCCAGTAAAATTTCTTACATTACAGATATGGATATGCATCTAACTCATGATCAAGTAAATATTTGAATATGATAATAAGGTATCCAACAAAATAAATCATGCTACATAACATGACATAAATCTATGCTGTGATATAAGATAAAATAAAATATTTGTTATCCTTTATCTTGATGCAATATTGGACTACATCACTAGCGAATCAAGCCTTGCTGATAATATTAACAAAATTTACAACTATGTATTGATGGATCAAGCCTTTCCAATATATTGGCGCGTTGAAGATACATAATGGTGAATCAAGCCTTATCGATAATCTGTGTACATAAACCTAACCTAGCAACCTATATACACCTAAGTTAATTTTTACACTAGTACCACATGTCTTAAACCTACTTAGTTTAAATTGGTTCTATATTGGGCCTCCTCGGCTGCATGCTCTGACCTCAATGCCATACGTTTAAGCTAGATTTGGCCTAAGTTTGCTCAAACTAGTATCATGTATCAATAGCTGATCATATAAGGTATTATAAACTAAGTCAACTTAGACTGATTCTACATCAGGCCTCCTCAGCTATATGCCCTATCCCCAATGCCATCTCTACAATATCATAATAACCAATCCATATGCTCATGTCATGCCATCTTGTGATGCTCTATTTTAAAACAAAACAGAGCACCTCATTGGTTAGAAGATGGAAGCATAGAAACCCTTCGACCTCCTCCCTTTCGCTCATCCCACTAGCCATAACGACCCTCTGACAAATTGATCGACCGCATAATGACCTTGTATGAACCCAAGAACCCCCCTCCTATCTCTATAAATAGAGGTCTTGGCCTCCATTTGAAACCATCTCAACCCTCTTCTTCTTCTTCCTATTTTTCTTTTTCTTCTTCTCCTTCTCTCCTTTCCTCCTACTCTTGAGCCAGATAAAACCTTGCTGCTTGGAGGCTGAAAGCTCGAATCGATAGCCCAAGATCCGCATGCCATTGCTACACCTGAGTAGACAGATCTTCCTCTCTTTCGATAACTAGTGATCGATGATGTTTCAAGATCTTTAATCGACAGTCTTTCCATCATCAAAGATCTATAAGTCAAATCTTTTACTTCTATCCGCCCCCACCATAACCATCTAAAAGATCTAAATTTTCCATCTGAGACCCAAAACCCTCCTTCTCATTCTCCTCCTCTTCTTCTTCTCCTCCTGCTCATTCTTTCTTCCTCCCTCTTCTTTCTTTTTACCATTCTTATTTCTAGGGTGTGAGGGAGAAGAGCCCTACTGTTGATCGAAAAACCAACATTGCTGGGGTTGTGGTTCTCTTCCAACACTCAATGGAAAACCTGATGATTGATAAATCACCGAGAGTGAAGTCGTTGAATTCGAGCAGCCTAGGCAGAATTCGATGGTCCGCATCCATCATCACTTTGATGAGTTGCAGTTAGCTGTGACGCCAATCAATAGGGAGATCAAATAATCATAGGCTCCTAGGTTATTCTTCTCATCAGTGATCAGGTAACCTTTGCCATTTGCTTGATTTATAGGCTGAGCCCTAAATGGTCTCTTTTTCTTAGTTCTCTATTAAGAGAATGGGAGGAAGAAGAAGACTCATTAGGTCTTGTGCAAGAAATCCAACTGTTGGGTTGGCTCAAAACAATGAAACTAACTGGTTCACTATGATTCAAACCGAGCCAAATAGATTCAATTATCGTGGATTGAAAACTTAAAAGTTTATGAACCAAACTAATTCATTTGATTCAAGTTGATTAAGACCTGAATCAAGCCAAATCTAAGCTAATATGATCCCAATTTACTTGAATCGGTATGATTTTTAGTAAACTAGACCTTAACTAGATCTGAACCAAATTGATTTATCCTGAACCAAAACTATATCTAAACCAGTTCAGTAAACCAGAAGCTAAACTAAATCTAATCCATTAAACTAGAATCTGAACCCAATCTAATTTTACTAGACCATATTTCAATTTGAGTCAAATTGGTGAACTAGGTCATAAATTAAAACCAATTATCTAAACCCATGGTACAATTGAGTTTAATTAGACCTAATTGGACCCTATTTGACCCAACTAGACAATTATTGAGCCCTACTAAGGGGAAATCTAGTTTAATTAAGCCTTAAGTAGAATAGTATTAGTCTAATTAGACCCTAATTAAGTTGATCTAAGCTTAGACCCAACCCTAATTCGATCTAATTAAGCTAGAGTAGGGCTTAGATTCAATTCTAATCTTGTGATCCATCTACGTCAAGGATTAATTGGATGATAATGTTAAGCTTAGGATTAATCATTATAGGTGATTTATCATTTAGAGAGTAAGTAGAATTAATAGCACAAATTGGTGCATTGGGATTCATGCTAATTGAGATTTGTGGTGAATCATATTAGATTTTGTGGATCAGCAATTGAGGTAGAAATCTTACACCTACTCTTATATAATTTATTGATTTCTTGCGTATATTTCATAGCTTGCATTGTGGATTTATACGCATGAATTTATCAACATGTTTTGACCATACACATATATGATATATGTTTCGCTATGATATTATGATGTATATGGTGCTATCAAGAGTTTTATAATGCGGATGTGATTTTTACTATGAAAAGATGTGATGGGATGATATGCTATTAGGTATATGGACTAGTCACTGTGATGTTGCAGAGATGGCATCGAGGGCAAGGCATTTAATCAGGTGAAGCTCAACGCAAAACTGGTTATGGCCTAGGATGATGGCCTAAGTTGGTTTATGACACCAACATGGGTAGTTGTTAATACGTGGCACTAGTTCAAGCAGATTTGGCTGGGGTCTAGTTTGGCTTAAACACATTTCATCAGAGGTAAGGTCTAGAACCAGATAAAGCCTAATATAAAACCTGTCTGGATTAACTAGGTTTATGACAAATAGCACTAGTGTGAGAACCAACTTGAGTGTGAGATCGCCAGGTTAGAATTATATATATAGATGACTAATACAACTGAATCATCCGTATGTATCTTCAATGTGTCGATGTATTGGGATATGACTATTACTTCAATGCATATTGTAAAGCAATTTATTATTACCGGGATGGCTATATCTTTGTTATTGCTGCCATGATTCTGAGATTTTGGCATCCAACGATGTACTCCAATAATGAGGCAAGATAAAAGATAAATAAGACTTTTTATTTGTTACAGCATGGTTTTATGGTTTGTGTTGCAACATAATTTATCTTCATCGGATTCATTATTCCTATATCATATTATATACATATTTATATGCTCATTTTAACTACATATTTATATCCATATGTGCAAGCATTTTTACTGGGTTGTTAGCTTATAACCCCTTATCCTTTCTTAAAGGATGAAGACTATGATGTAGTGCATGGCATGGGGGCTGATGATGATGATGATGATGTTTTGGTGTATTCATGGATCTAGACACATAGCATGACATAAATATATGTAGAGGATATTTGAAACTATAGTTACTTGATAGCTTTGTACAAATGTCATTTCATGCTATGGATATGAGATGCATTTTTCTTTGATAATATAATTGATTAATGTGGATATTGAGGATTGGTAGACCTTGCATGCTCTTAGAGACTCATTCTAATTGCATGTGGTCGTATCGCAATCGCTCGAATCGAGCATTGATTCGACAGTGTGACATATCTCATCATATCTTTTCATAACAATTATCACATCATAATATAAAACTCATGATAGCATAAGATATGATATACCATATTCATATACTTCCAAATCATAGCATCATAGCAAAACATTTTTCCTATATGTGCATAATTAAATATGCTAATAAATCAATGCATGTAATCCATGACGCATATTATAAAAATGTGTGAAGAAAGTTAAACATATTGCATGAAAGTAAATGTAAGATTCGTACCTCAATTGCTACTTCACAATCAAATCCTCAATCCAAATCATTCCACAATATGACCACCTATAATCACATAGTTAAAATTACATTTATACCCCTCTTAACCTGCTTAAAGTTATGTTTAGGCTTAAGTGAGCTTAGACAATGTTTAATTAAATTAATACTTCGATAATCCAATCATTTAATCCACCTAATTGGCTTTCGTTAACCCTACACTTGCTTGATTAGATTAATTAAATCTCAATCAAGTCATTAAGCCCCTTAATTAGAGTTTAATTTGACTAATTAGGGTCCACTTAGTTTAACCTAACATAAACTGACTTGAACCCACAACAATTAGTCCTTAGATTAGTAGTTCGGTTCATTGATTTGGTCAATTTGATCTCTGGTTCAGGTCTAGTCCAATAAAGATTGGATTCAAGTTCAATCTAACTTGTTTTTGGTTTGATCTGGACCAACTAAGTGGGTTTAGATAGATTAACTTGACTTTATTCCAACCCTAATCAACCTAAATCAAATGAACAAGTTCAATTTATAGGCCAAAGGAGCTTGGGTTTGGTCTAAATGGTTTTAGGCTCATAGGTTTAAAATCATTACACTCAAGCCCTAATTGCAATGATCCGATTGAGTGAGTCTTGGACCAATACAATTCTGATCTTAACTTGCTTCAGACCCAATCAACAGATCAACCCATTTGGTTCTAATCATATCAAATCAAGTCCTTGTTAGGTCAACTCATTCAGCATAGAATTGGCTAACCCCAAGCCCGAACGTCAGAAGGTTGGTCACTTTCTTCAAACTCTCATCCATTGTGATTGGCCTCCATGGCTACCCAAAATTGGTCATGGTTGATCCCTCAGACCAATGTAGCAGTGGCATGGCTAGCGATGTTGCTCGGCCAAGGAGGAAAACTAATTTGACTGCTAGGCTATTGACCAACCATTGGCCCAGCAGCAACACACAAGCTACCCAACCCAAGTGCATCACCAGCTTCTACAAGAGTCGATCACTGGTGAACAAAGATCCAAATTGTGGGTTGCCTCTAACGAACTTGGCTTGCCGGAAGGGACCTTTACAAGGCATCTCGATCTACACCCTATAGCCTATTCTCTTTCTAGAACTCAGCAAAGAAAATAGAGGAAGGCTAATCACTACCTCACTAGTGGACCAATGGCCGATGGTGCTGGCTGGCAGCAAAGGGCTAAACAACTTACCCCAGTAGATCTTCTACCACCACCAAATGCTTTGATTAGAGGACTTATGAGCCAAATTATGTGAAATTAGACTAGAACAAAGTATTTCAAATATGAACTAAGGATTTCTTTAGGCTTACCTAGCGATGATTCCCACCATTGCTGGTACTAGGGAAGGCTGGCTTTGAATCAACAGGGCTCTGCTTAGGGTTGGAGTCCACCAATAAAGGAAGAGAGGTGGGGAAAAGAGGGAGGGAATAAGGATAAGGTCAGCCTAGGGGTTGCTTAGCGGTTCCCATTTATAGGTTACATGGAAGATTCCATGCATAGTCATTGCCCTAGACATAAAGGGTATGTAAGGAGAGGCCATTATGGCCAGAAAGCAAGCACTTGAGGTGAGAATCGTGGGCTTTCATGAAGCTTTAATGGAGCTCCACAAGAGAAGATGAATAGTGGCTAAACCCGATCTAACTAAAGAAATTTTTAAATCATGGTCAGTTTAGCTTTTAAATTGGTTCATGATGTTACACCCTATCAAGTGCGAAATGATAACAAGATCTACAGTGAAGAAGGAAAACAAATCGTCTTCAATATATTGATATTATGCATTTGTTTGAACCAGTTCATATGGGTGCTTCATAACTCTAGTTGCAGCAAATATTACCATAAGATGAACTCAAAATAAACAATACAAAACCATATTGAACCTTTCTAAATTGATATCAAGTAGCATCAAACTATACATGTAGATCGAATTATTAACTATGAATTGGGTCCAGGTGCAATGATTTTATTGACATGGAAGTAAAGGTAGCAGAAACCTTATTCGACCCACGAACCCAACACAAACCCACCTAAAAAAATAAGTTTAGGGGTTTACTTTTTTTGATCCAAACCCAAAATGATCCAAAAATAGTATTTGCCAAAAAATATATAAGCTTTGATTGGCACTCATAATTAGTTGTTTGGATATGAGGATATGATATATTTCAATTTTATTTATTTTAAATTTTAAAATTTTATCTAAATGGCATTATATTTTTTTGAATTATTAATTAGATTGTTTATACGATTAATATTATAATATTTTATATTTTTGATATATAATATAGTTGGTACTAATAAGACTCAATAAATAATTAAATTAGAAGTGCACTTTTCCAAATTGAGAGTTGTTGAATGATTAATATCAATAACTTCAAATACCCTTGAGGAGGAGATGAAAGAGTAGAATTAGGCATCACTTAGCTTTTTCTATCTATGAGATTAAGAATATTTCCAACATTTTCTCATTTTATTTTGTAATTTTATTAATAATTTGACATAAATATTTATTTAATTTTAAAAATATACTTCTATAGTTTTTTGCTTAATTATATTATTCTAATGCTTTATAAATTTATAGCTATATTTCTATTAGTATCTAATCATAATTTAATTTAGTATTTATCTGCTCTAACATTTAGAATAACAAATGGGTAAAAGAAGAGGAAAAAAAGGATTAAATTAATCATTGATAATTACTTTAAAAGAACAAAAAAAAAGTATGTATTAAATTGTTAAAAAAAAACTAAGCTAATTTGAAATAACCCATGAGTTGATTCTAACCTGATCATTTAGGATAAAGATTTAGGTTCAATGATCTAAACTCGAATATGATCTGAATCCAAAATGATCTGAATTTAAAATAACCCAATTCGATTTGTTTGCCACCTTTACATGGAACCTACTATTAGGGTAGACAGTTGCCAATCCTCTGGATATGGCCATAGCTATGGTCCTTAGGGATATTTCATGGTGGCACAAAATTTCATCATTTTTATGGCCAAATTGCCTTATCAAGATAGAGGAAATATAAAATTTTAAAAGTTGAGAAAGAGAAGAAAGCGGCCAACTCAAATTCTAATTAAACATATCATAGATGCATGCAGTTAGTTGCATTGGGTCTTAAACAAACATATCTTCATAAATTTTCCAAGACTTGATCAAAAATAGTTGGTACGATTGATGAGAAAGAGTTGGTAGGGCATGGATTAAACGTGCCTTTCCACTAGTACGGCGTAAAGTGGGAGCTTGATATTTAGCCATGCACCTGTAAAATCAAGCGAGGATGATTGGTGGTCAACCGTGGCACTTTATCTAAAGCGATGCTTTGCCCCGTTGGTTGGACCCTCCTATCGTGGGTCTAGCGCACTCGATGGAGCAACTCTTTATAAAGAAAAGAGCAGGTCCAACATCCATGGTGCGCCGCTACCTAATCATTGGATGACTTGAAAGGCTGTCATGCACACACTTTGATCTTGAGCTAGGAGAGTCCACATGCAGTCGACGTGCACGAAATCACTGGTGGGATCGCCCCATTCCGGTAGGTATTTTATTTTTCTGCTGAGGAGACGCAGGTAAAGCGACAATGTGTACGTTTACAAATAGTTTTCTCCACGGACAAGAACAAAAATCATAAATAAGAATTTAATGCGTTCATCCACATGATATATATATATATATATATATATATATATATGACAAAGGTTACGTAAGATCTTGTCACCATACCTCTCTTTTTTTTTCTTTTTTTTCGCTCACCCTTCCAATTTACAGACCAAAATTACTTGACATCTTCTAAAGACTACAACTACCCTCGATCGTCTATTTCAGACGATGGCGCCGCGTTGATCAACAACATCTTTCCATAGTACATGCACAAGACTGACATCGATAGGTTGCCAAGCACCTAGTGTAAGTTATGGTCATGAGTCACTTGTATGCATGAAGTACAGGAAGCTTTGTTCGATGCCGAAAATTGTTTAAGAGGAAACGGTGATGAGATGAGAGTCATTGCATAATGGAGAGGAGACGTACGTGAAGAGTGTGTATGGGAGTTGATATTTGAGAGACTTGATAGACATCCTTATAGTAGAGATTTGTCCTTTTGTTAAGTCTTAGAGAGAGAGAGAGAGAGAGAGAGAGAGAGAGAGAAAGCGTGCTTGTGAGGCATTGTTAGGGTAGAAACGGAGAAACTTTACTTATTTTTTCCTTCAAATTTATCCTTCTTAATTTTATTTCTCTTGCAGTCCTTTTCTTCATATCATTACTTATGCTAGTTCACGGTGAGTCAACCAATCTTATTATGCAACCGATCATGTCATCCTGTATGCTATCAGATAATGTATAGATATTTTACATAGTATTAAAGATGGGTAGAATTTTCTAAATAGCATAGAGATGGGATTTTTTTGGGCAGGTAATTTGAGTACAGTGGTGGTTTATTAAATTTGTAACTTAGTGGTGCCTCTAATATTAATTCGTTGTACTTATGCACAAACATTTGGACTTTATTTGTAGTCCATTGTATCTTTGACCAAGCATTTGAAGCTTTTACTATACCTATTTTTCACAATGGAAAGTTTGAACATTAATTATTCTTATTATAGTAGTTACATCAAGTTTTGTTTGATTGAGCAAGAATATTTATGGGAATGTATTGATATGAATATGTTAGGGATGGTGAGGCCACTTGATATATCTGGTAATAAGAAGGTAAGAAAAAAATACAGAAATAAATTTGTTAAAGCAATTCTTTTAGGTAGGGTGAATGAGAAAAACTTCATGCATATTTAAGACATTGAGGAGCCTATGAAAGCTAGAGTTATTCTCATTCATGCTTACTTGAGTTCGAGCATGCTATAGCTTTCATAATTATGGTATAAGAATAGTGAATCTTTTTCTTTTCTAGTTTTCTTCAAATTTGAAAAGTTGATTAGTTGGGATTTAAGTCAAATTTTGAGGTGGCTATAGAGATGATGGATGTTATGTTTGATGCAATCATAGAGGATGTCAAGGAGCTTAATCATGTGAATAAAACTTGTATAAAAGCTATCCAAGTTGTGAATTCTTCTTCTGGTTATTTCATTAGTTATGAGATAGAAGAGTCAACGCATGTACAGGAGGCTTATGTAGAAGTTGTACAGGACACTAAGGTTTCTTGTATAGAAGAGCTCACTAATTCTAAAGTAGTTCTAGAGATCAAGCAACAAGAAGAAAAATTTTGTGTAGATGATTCATATTGTGCATTATATTCAACAAGATAGAAGAACTAGTTGATTCTCAGGCCATGTAAGAGGAGAGAAAAGATGATACATATGTGATGTTATATCAATTATTATCATAATTGAGCAAGAAACATAGGTTTTGATTGTCTTTAGAAGTAGCCATCTGTAAACAAATATATGGAGATATAGTTATAGAGAATAATTTTGCATATGACATGATGATGGGACTACATGGGCATACACTTGGATGTAAGTTCATTTGCACGTGGCATAATGATAAGTTATGGAAATGTGTATAGACCGAGTAGGCTCGTGATGTAGATGTAATGTCTAAATATCATTTTAGAGAAAATGGTAAGCTATAGTCATTAGATATTTGTTGGTGTTGGTTGAAAGTTTGATGGAGTCTCGATGTCATGATGATAGTTTTAACACTAAGAGGAAGTGTCGAAATCATTGTTAACTTCAACATCGAATGATATCCTACTTAGTATAGGCCTTTGTCATATTAGTATATACTACGCAATGAGTGGGAGAGTTGAGTGTCATTACATAGTTAAGTCATATTAGGATCATATCGTAGTTAGCAATCTTTTTGAGTAGAGAGGAGATATTTTTGAAGAGTCAATAGGCATCCCTTGTTGAGTCTTGAGGAAAGAGAAAAAGCATCTGCGAGTTGTTCTTGGAATAAAAGTGTAAACTTTGATGCTACTTTAGCAAATTTTATTTATTAATAAAGTTTATTTATTTTTTCTCTTTAAATTTATCCCACTCAATTTTATTCTTCTCGCAATCCTTTTTTTCTAAATATTATCATTGACACTTGCTCATGATGATCCTAGACCATCCAACTTGATCATATAAGTACTCGTGTCATTGTACATGCTATTAGATAATGTCTAGATTTTTACATGGCATGAGAGGTAGATAGATTTTTATATGAAGGCTGGAATGCTAGAGAATGTTCTCTTGGTATATAGTTGCGTGTCATTGTGTTTGCTTGAATTACAAAATTAGATCTAACTCAATCAAATATATATATATATATATATATATAGATATGTAAGCAAACCCAATTGGACCCTACAGAATAATAGATTTGAGAACCACTATATAATAAACAGTTCAGAAATCCAGCTCTGACAGTTTCTCGAGTCGACCCCACTTGCGCCTACCCTAAAAAGGTTGAATAAGGGGGTCTAATTACTAGCTGTCCTTTGGGTCGATTAAACATCCATGGGACAAATTAAATTTCTACCTGCAATTAAGAGGGTGTGCGCACAGAGAGGCCCATGTCCCACAGCTGCCACGAGACGTTGTGATATCCAACTTCAAGCAGAAGACGCGGTGGTGGGAGGTCAATAGGCAGGAAAGGTGGGGTATCCCAGACCAGCAAGCAGACAAGTGATGGAAAAGTTAGCTAGACCAGCATATAAATAATTGCATGCAACTTGAAGAAGGACATCACATCCTTTCATCTTCATCATCATCATCCTCCTGTGTAACTTGTTCATATTATTATTATCCCTCCTCCTTTTTTTTTTTTTTTTTTTTTTTTCATTTTATGCATTACTTTTTGTTTAATTACTACTTCTACTGCTGCTGCTATTTTTTTTTTTTTTTTACCACTTGACCTGACTGACTGGTTAAAAAAATTATTCCATATGTATCACAAATGACAGGAGCTAGCCAACATCCTCCCCTAGTTGGTCACTTTCTACTCAGAGTACCTCTAAGAAACCAGGCAACATTCTCCTGATGCGAGGGCCCCTACCATCAACAGCAGCAGCAGCAGCAGCAGCAGCAGCTGGGTAAGTCGATCGATCGGGGTTTCATCGAGATCCCTCCCCCACCCTGGCCTGCTCCTGCTCTCTTTTTCATAGTCCCATAGGATAAAGGGAAACAAAAGGAATTTTAAAGATAAGAAAGCCAAGGTGGGAGGGGAGCGTCCTTGGACACAAATCGGTGCAAGACGACCCCATGGCCAGGTTGATAAAGACGTTGGTGAATTATTAAAGCTGACGGATGGCGCTTTGGAAAACAATGCGAGGGCCGACGTGGACCGATCGCGAGCCACCGCCGACAGGGATGACCGCGGCCACGTGGGTGCGGTGGTCCACGCCGGCACCTGTGGACGACGGACGCCACACTTGGCGCCGTCCGAGTGGCGCCAGCCTGGTGGTTTCGGTACGGGAGATTTTAAGCAGGGTGGGTGGGAAGGGCTTTTGGCAGCTGTGGTACGTGGTGGGATTTATGAGTGCATGGGACCCCAACCCTCGTTCGCGTCCACAGGGCACAGTGTGGTGGCCAACTTGCTTTCTCGTGCTGTCCACCTCCGGCTCTCTCTGTGTTTATTTTGTCCAATAATTGATCCCCCTACCTTTAGCTCAGGCTGCAGGGGGGCTTTGGCTGCACTCACTTTGGCAGTGGGCGCTTACCTTACCGATCCAAATCCCATTCATTACTCATTCATGCTCACATCTTACCACCATCCCTTTGACAACATAATCAGCTTCTTCTTCTTCTTCTTCTTCCTATGATCGCTACCACCTTTGGAGAAGCTCTGTGTGTGCGCGCGCGTGTGTGTGGCTACTACTATACTGGCTGGTTCAAGATGCCATCGTCCATTTCATTTCATTTCATTGTCTCCTCCTTCATGATCCATGATCATTTCATTTCCCATACATACATACATACATATGCATACATAATCGATTGCCCTTTCCGTTCATCCTATATATGGGTGAACATGGGGGGGGGGGTGTATCATCATCGATCATTATCATCATGAATTAATATCATTCACAGCATGCATGCATGTCCCAAGCAGCATCTTAATAAATAATTAGTTAGGTTATATATATATATATATCGACGTACGTACGTACGTGAGCTGCTTATACCCTAGGATGAATGAATGAATGAATCCGTGCTTGATCATGGTTCATCCTGCACGTTGCTTTCAATCTGTACCATTTAGGAGAAAGGTGATGCTTGGCGACCAACTTGCATGTGGATATGTGTGGCATATTATACATATATATTAGAAATACTCATTCGATGCACAAGGCATCGATTCACCTTGGGGGTGGCACTGGCATCAGGTTATCTGATGCGGCTTCTCTTTTCTTAGCTGGGGACACCTGTCCAAACTCATGAAGACAAATGGCCTAGTGAACGCCCACGCGGTTGCAAACGTTTATCCAATCACAAGGCCTTGTAACCTAGTGAACTAATCATATATCTTGCCTTGAACCATATGCTGAAGGCATCGATGCAGCCACAGCTGACAAGTAATTATATTCCTCTTCTTGAACAATCCAAAATTTGGATGGAATCAATTAATGCAAAGAATGAATTGCATCTTTAAGTTCTCCGAGGATTCCTACATACAAAGAATTAATACCTTCAATCTATCTGGTGTTCTTGCAACTTCCATTCTCATTCTCATGCATACCATCTTATTTAGCTCTGCTCCTCTTTCTATATATGCCAGCACCAATTAGATATTTTTCCTCATCATCAAAGACTTCTATTTTCTTGACATCTTGCACCATGGACCGAGTCAATGGACGTAACATCCGGTCATTATAATTAATAATGCTCTGACACAAGACAACCAAATATCTTCTTAAGTGGCATACAAGACAACCGAAAATTGGTAGGATTCAAAATATACGGCATTGACCCCATACTTGGAGTGCCAATGCATGGAATCAAATCTTTGGAATTGGAAATGTGTATCGTGATGCAATCATGACCGATGTAGGATAAACGATGAAAAGCTTAGGAAATGCTAAAAAGGTTTTGGTGGAACAATGTAGAAGGCGTTGGCTGACGTTTCCGTGACATGTCGCCCTTCTACCTCTGTTTCATCCCCTTACCTTAATATTTTTAAGATCATATGAGGGGCTTGGTCAAGTTGACCCAATGATCTTTGCTGCATTAATCAAAACTATGTTATATGAGGAAGTGTTATCAACTATTTTATCATAAGACTCGGCAGAGATGTGCATTTTGTATTTAAGTGATTGTGCATTGAAAACATCTTCAATATTTATATAGAATTAAAAGATTAAAAAAAAAATCTTTTAACAAGACTTTAATTTTATGTTAGATCCTAGATATTATAAATGTTATGATTCTGGATCCTCTAGTCCATGACCCACTCTTCTTCTTCTTTTTCGTTTTTTTTTTATATTTTTTTTTATTTTTTATTTTTATTTTTTTTTTAACAAGGGACCATGTGTATCAATTGTGCTGGCTGTTACAATTACAATATTAATAAAAGTATTTGTGGCAACAAATAATTACCTTCTGATGGTCACTATCAATGACAACATTGTTTAAAGCTATGATTCGAAGTAAAATATGACGATGTGACGGGGATGACAAATACAGTAACCTATAGCAGAGATAATAATAATAATAATAAACTCCGCCCGAAGCCTTGAAGTAAACCTCTGGTACGGTGTCTCTTTTAGCCTTTTACCAAGGCTGTAATTAAATAGTCGAACAGAGTCGGGGAATTTGATGAGCTTGTCGGTGTTGGACGATAACATTAAGGAGATGAGGTAAAAGACGTAGTGGACCAAATTAATCCTCAGGTGAGAGCCGCATCTGCCACAAGAGAGAGAGAGAGAGAGAGAGAGAGAGAGAAGCGCAGCGGTTAGTTGGCCCTCAATTATGAAGAGGAGCCACATGCACTTGAAAAGATCAAACGATGGCAGAGTGGATGGCTTGGCTCGGTGCCAACAAGCCCAGCAGAGGTCGTCCGGCGTTGTCATTGCCATTGCCATGGGGCCTGGTGGACAACGACGGGCATTGATGTAACTTAGATTTCCACAGTTGAGTGGGCTGTCAATTTCGAGATTTCGGTCCCACGACGGCTAGCTAACAAAAGTCCATGATCATGTAGGATGAGGCATATCGTCCACACATCTTCCAGCTCACACCATTCTATACTGCACCTTGTCCATGTTGCCTTCAAGGACATGGCTTCAAAATTGAGCTTTGTGACTTTAAGAGCTGGGGCTACCAAGGTAGGGGCGGGAATGGAGAATGGATGGGGCATTTTATTTATGAAAAAGAAGAAGAAGATGGGGAGCATTTAGCTTTAGTAGGTGAGGTTGGTTATGGCCTTATTGGGGGGGGCACTGCACCACCTGAAATAAGGATTATGATACAAGAGGTGCTCTCCTCTTCTTGTTAAGCTATCAGGGAATGGGCACTGGGCCAGGCATGATCTCTGGACTCTGTATCTCCGATTAAACCAGCTTTTTCGGTGGGGCTTGCTCAAAGAGTCATGGGCATCAGAGGAATCCAACCAGATTTCTCTGATGATTTGTGAAACCGCGTCCTCCTTATCCTCTCTCTCTATCTATCTCTCTCTCTCTCTCTCTCTCTCTCTCTCTCTCTCTCTTGCTTTCTTTGCGTGTGTGTGCCTATATATATATATATATATATATATATATATATATATATATATATATATATATATATTAATCTAATAAAGTAATGAGGAAGTTTCTCACTTCTCCATTTTCCCATCAAAATCATTAAACATGCTGAGATCGAATCGAAGACAGACACAATTGAGTTTGCTCCTTTAGGGATCGAGCTGAGATCAAATTTCATTTCAAGCTCGAATCATAAGTGATCCAAGCTTGAAAGTATTTGGCCTGGAGAAATAACAAGAAGCTCGCATTGGTTCGCTTGCAGAGATGTTCATGCTTGGTCCAATGCACAAATGGGGTCAAACCTCAACTTTCTCGAGTGCAGGTATCTTCCAGCCTGGTGCAATTTACAAACAGGCCAAACTTGAATGTAAAGTGCAACGGAAGCTTGAGTATTCCTTATAATATTAGCAAACCAAGCTCGAGCAGCTTAGTACTTAAGCCTCGTTTGCGACCCCTATGCAGTGTAGTAATTTTAGAAAGACGCTTCATCTCCTGAAACCTCTCCTTTGAACCGAGAACTCCCACGAGTTTCCTTGTATCCAAGACCTACAGTGGGCCATGATCAGGTTCTTCATGTGTTAGGCCTTCGGATTGGCCCAAACATGCGCACTGCTCTGCTCTGTTCGAATGTAAAGAGTTTGATTAAATCATTTAAGATTTTTTTTTTTTTTCCTACTTCAAAAAAAAAAAAAAAAGGTCCAAGAAAAGATCTAGAACGATTTCGACTTTAGATTCCCTTTTGCCTGCTATAACTCTTTAAATCGACCTCTTAGAGTTCTACTACTGGGCTTCAGCCCACCAATTGGATCATTTGGAAACTGCGCGGAGAGTGCCTACCGTTCTTTTCTGGATGAAAGACCTCCGTAGGGAACAAAGGCCTACTATTAATTATAAACCATGTTAATGGGTTTTCGTGGCCCATATAGGGTAGACCAAAAAAACCGGCTGCAAAATGTTCTCTCTCTACTAGCTAGAGACGTTGCTGAGCTTCACAGTTCATTGGCCTGTGTTCCATGTGGAAGTATGCATGATGACGTTAATGGGCCGGATGTTAGCAGATTCTTTATTTGGTGTCTTCTGATAACCCGAACTCAGAGAGAGAGAGAGAGAGAGAGAGTATGGTGGTTTTAATTTTTAAGGAGACCTTGCAAGTCAAATGATAATGGATTGCTATCCAATTCCATCTCTCTCTCTCTCCGTCTTTTCCCAATACCATTTTAATCCGTACTTAAATATCAAAGGATGAGAGAGAGAGAGAGAGAGAGAGAGAGAGAGATGAAACTGAATAGCATGCATATAGCACAGTATACCCAAGTTCCATCCTACATATATTTTCCTCAATGCGACAATGTACCACGGACGCTAAAAGGATGTTAGTTGGTTACAAAGAGATAGATGTATCCGGATTTAATGAACTACCAAGGGGAAATCATGAGCTCAATAGCATTGCCTTTGTATAAGCCCAATAACATTTGTAAGCCCAATAACAGCCAACCCCAACACCTACTCTCACCACATAAGAAGTATCCTCTCGGCCACTGTGTCCTACGTGGAGGAGGTATAGCTCCTCGCATACCTTTGCTTGCAGGCATAGCTCTCATGCCATGTGTGCATTCCTCGTGGAGGAGCCAGAGCTCTGCTTTTCTGCTATCAGCTTCAGGAGCTCAGCATCAGACTCTGCCCACCAAGCCCACCTTAGTTGGGGCCTCGGCTATCAAGCACCCTCCTGCGGTACACCTAGAGCTCATCATCGAAATCATCATCATCATCATCTCAATTACCCTCTCCTCTCCATTCACCTCCTCTCTCTCTCTCTCTCTCTCTCTCTCTCTCTCTCTCTTCACACTTTCCCTTCACCTCCTCCTGTTCCCACTGTTCTCACCACACATGTTCTTTCCAAAAAACCATGAGTCGTGCCTCTTCTTAAATCTTATCTCCTTACTTTTCTATTTTGCCTTTCAGTTTCCTGGGACTTCTTTGCCCTTTTGTTCATAGAAGCAAGCAGTGGACAGGAAAATGGACTAAATGTTAGATGGAGCATGGACCTAAACCATGCGAGAGAGGGAATCAAACTGGTCTGTCGGCCTCTCGAGTATGAAGGACAGCACTGAGTCTTTTGACCAGGAAAAGACAAAGGAAACCAACGACCTCTTGCTACCAACGGAGCCCTCTCTGACTGCAATAATGGCGATCTTTATCTTTAACAAAAGGTAAAAGAAAACGTTCTGGACTTTGGATCGATATTCTCACCGCATGTTGCTGTCGGAACGTCCATTTAATTTCCATTGTGCATCGCGGCCAATATTGGAACTCGATGGCGCGATACACAAATGTGTTGGATATTAAAATATCTAATCACTGTCATATCGTGATCTAATCTTTTCCTTTGTAAAAACAGTCATGAAAATTCTATGTTTTTATTAGAAGAAAATCACGTGACCCATGATCTCTGTAACCAGCATTTTAATCAGCAGAAAAAAAAAAAGAAAAAAAAAGGCAAGGAAATTTTCCGCAAACTCTTTCCAGCACCATATCACTCACTGCCAAGCAAGAGGTACCGTGTTTTCTACTGCAAATTGAGAGAATTAGTGCATGCAAAATTTTTCGCATTCAATATAGAAGCCAATGAAAATATAATTTCCATTGTTTCACAACCAAAGCAAAAACTGCTCAGACTTAGCGTAGTTGAACCGGATGACCGATCCGGCTCAACCAGAAGAGCCGAATTAGGAGTCGTTGGGGAACGACTCACGAGCAAGCCGGAGGAGTAGGAAGAAGAGGTCATTGCGCCCCATCCTCCGTGATCCCCCGCAAATCCTCGATAATCAGCGGGATCCAGGTGATTTAAATCACCTGGAAGTCACCTTCTCCAACGTCAGCTCCAGCGTCGATGCGAGTCTAGAGAGCTTGCTGGCGGTGAGGGAGAAGAGGTGCTTACCTTTTTCTTCGAAGCTGATCCAAGCTTCAATCGGTAAGCTCCTTGAACCCTGAATTTTTCCTTTGCATCCATAAGTTATTTGGCATTCAGATTACGTGGAATTCTGGTGGGATTCAAGAAGTTTTTTGGATGCTTGTGTGTCTCTATCTCAGCTTGGAAAACAGAGTTCTTGGGGCCGCGGCGTCGGTGGCTTCCTCCTCTACTTCAGCGGCGTCTCCGGCAAGATAACCTTCATCGTTTTCTTCCCTATTCCTTAACCTTTGTTTTAATGGTGGGAGATGGCCTTGGTCGCCGGCAACGGCCGGAGTGTTGAGTGTGAAAAAGGGCCGGCTGCCTTGTTGTTGTTGTTGTGAGTTTTGGGGCTATAAAGCCTTTTGCAGTGGCTGGCAAGGGTCAGACCTCTACTGGAGAAAATCTCCAGCTAAAGCCGATGTTGGAAAGGTTGGACCGACCAGGATCCCTCCGACCATCTTGGATTTGGCCAGTAGGGTGTCGTGGCCTGTTTTTGGGTTACCTGCGGCCTTCAGTCTTGAGCGGCTGGTTTGGGACTGGTTCAACCGCCGTGGTTGGCCAATCCTTGCCAGCACCTCATCGGAGCAGATCTCCAGCCGAGGGATAGATGGGTGCGGGGAAGGAGCGATCTAGGAATCCATGGATTCCATGATTTTAGCACCGAGCGAGGGCTTGGTTTACTAGTAGGCTAGGGTTATCGCACGGTTCCTCATTGTGTGCAGTGGCCGGTACTCCACTGGAGCTCCATCGGAGTTCAGGTCCGGCTTTGGCCGGAGCTTGGCTGGATTCCGGCGGCGCCATGGCCGGCCGGAGGAGCAGCATGGCTCGGTCAAGAGCCCTTGTGGTGGAACCTAAGAAGAAGAAGAAGAAGAAGAAGAAGAGCGAAGGTCTTCTTTGCTAATTTGATTCATCTAGTGAACCGGATTAGCTGGGCCTCATTTGATCTGGTCCAATCCATTAGAACCTGATCGTTAGCCTGACTCCAATTGATGGAGTAACTTTGGTTTAGGTCTGATTAAGGAATGGGGTTTAACCAACCTAATTAGTAGGTTTAACCTGGTTGTTCAGACTAGGAACCCAAATCAGAAAACACAATTGTTGATTAATCGAACCAGGTTGGGGGAATTATTAACTATTATGATTATGAGAATAATTCTGAAAACTTGTTATGTAGATGATCGGTATTCCTGAGCTGCATTACTTGCATTAGCGAGTGAGGTAAAAAAAGTTAATTATAAAATTATAAATTTTATTTAATTATTTAATTCTAAATTTAAATGTAATTTTTTATAATTGTTGATGTTTAAATATGCATTATTAATTGAAATGTGAATCATTATTGCTCGGTTATCATTTTGCATAACTAGATTTTACTGCTTTACTATGTACAATAGAAAATTAAATTTTAAGCCCTTCTATTATTGTTTAATTCCTAATGAAAAATCACTAATTTAAATAAGTAGAATATAAAAGTTAAAATTTATATTATTATAAAACCAAAAATAATAATAAGCAATAATAATAGTAGTAGTAATACATACATACATACATATATATATATATATATATATATATATATATATATATATGTGTGTGTTTAACTTTATTTAAAGAATTACATGAATAATTAAATAATAAAATAATTAGATTAAAATGAATATAAAATGATAAAATATATCATCCTTGGTTCAGTATGATATGACTTGATGACTGATATCGAGATCTATCCCTATAGAGGATATATCACCATCTACAAGATTAAATGCGATGCTCTGCTTTTATCATAGGGATATATATGACCATAATACATGACTGTCATGTATTGGTAAAAAGATGATATATGATCTTAAATAATAATATAAAAACTATGATTAGAATGATTATGATAACTTGATGATATGAAAACTCTAACAAATGAGGACATATAACTTTTAATTATGATGATATGAAAATTTACAATAACAACAAACTATTTCACTAATGCTTTAGAAATCATAAGTATTTTAAAAATATGTAGGTTAACGGTTATGCTATGCTAGGTTCATAAAAATTTTGCATGCATTAACTTTTTGAATTATAAGTTTACAGTTAGTCCTATTTATTGATTGTGAACTCATTAAATTATCTTATATTATTTTTTTAGAGATAAAGAAATAATGAGGGATTCTGAACAGAAGCAGCTTTTGTCAATTTTTATTAGTTAAATTGTAGTGACTTTGATGTAGCTTTGAGCAATGGACAAATTATTTGTTATAAAATTTGCAAATTTTTATTGGATTGAATTTATTATTTATTTAATAATGATGTTATGTAGCTGGATTAAAATTGAAACATGTGATAAGATGCCTTGCATGCTCCCCCCTCCCCCATCAAATTTCTATCAGAGAGTACGCATAAAAACACAGTATTGTTAGCAGGGACCGGAAAACTGGCAGCCTCGAAATAAAACTTACCAATTGTTATCGGTTTCATCACGGAATCTTTGTTTGTTTTGAGGCAATGCATATATATATATATATATATATATATTCGGGCACTGTCGTTGCCTTCTTGGTTGGCCGTTGGCTTTGCTTGTTTGTCTTCTTCTTCTTTGATCGGTGCCGAACGAAACGACATATGAAAGGCTTGTAGCTCTTCGATTGGTGACTTGTGAGGGAGTGGGCCTTCCAGCAGTGCGGATCAGCGCTAGCGAGCTCAAGGCCCGGACGACCATGCGTGGAGCCGATTATGAGCTCTAACGAGGCCAGATCCTCTAAGACAGGCCCAAGTTCAGCTTAAGGCCCAACTTTTGCTAAGTCTCGGTGACTCAAAAAAAACAGAGAACTTTCCAGCAGCAGCTTGGGACAGAAATCTACACGGAGATGAATGAAGAAGAAAATCTCTCCCTTCAGAACCACCAGCACATAACTGGTAAATTAGACGGGGGCCCGAAATTTCACAGCCGATAAAAATCGTAGCCTCACTTATTAATTTCCTAAAACAAATATATCCTGGTGAATATTGCATCGAGATTCCTGGAATGCTCGAGAGGAATTTGTCCAACTGGATCGATCTTGAGGGGAAGGATAGCCTTTGAAAGGGAAAGGGAAAGGGAAAGGGAAAGGGGGGGGACCAAGCGGCTAAGACGTGATACCATCCGAGCAACGTGCTCGGTGGTGGTATCTTAAGCTTCACGACATTGTCGGTATTTGATTGGATATTCGATCGGAGGCTGAATAATTACGCGGCCGAACAGCCTAAAGTTTCTTTATTAACACGTTATATTCGTCTTTTGCGTCCTCTTTTTCCTTCCTAGTAATTATGCTTTTACCCAATAGAGGCAGCAGAGACCAAATGGGATTAGTTTAATGAAAGAAAATTTATATATATATATATATATAAACAACCAATGAAGTTATCGTCACAGAAATTATTCGACTGGCAATGTAAGTGAGATTCAGCAGTTCAAGGTGATTGGTTTTTGACATCTTCTCTCCCAATCTGATAATGCCGTGACTCCGGCACCAATTTTGCTTGATGATTGATTGACAGCACCAGTATTGTTTAGATGTTTGGTCAAAATAACCAGCTTTCTCTGACAAGAAAGCCATAGCTTTTGTCACAACCGCTCCTTGAAACGTCCAATGCCTTCAGCCTTTCCAAAATAAATAAAGCAGCCAACAACTACACGACAATTGCATTCCACCTCACACGACGTAACTACGTGTTGGTTCAACCATTGATGTGGCCAATTTAGCCACTCATGTGACCCAGCTTGCTTAGTAAATCACTTTTCCACGAGGCAGAGATGATGGCAATGGCTAGGATGGAGCCCCCGCTCAATCTCCATCTTCATTTCTCTTTCTTTTTTTTTTTTTAATTTTTATAAACAAAATTTCTTTTTTTTCATTTTATTGACGCATAACAAAAAATAAATTTTCATCTCCCTTTCATCGTATTTTTCTTTTAATAAATTTTTTTAATTTTTAATAAAAATTATAAGAATAATTTTTTAAATATAAAAATATATGAGAATAGTATATGAAACTAATAAGATAATGAAGGGACAAATTGGTAAAGATATATTCATTTATGTTTTTATTTTATTTCTAAAGACTAAAATGATTTTTTTTCTTTTTTTCTTTTTTATAAAATATAAGAGGTTTTTATTTTGGATAGAGCAAGTGAAAGTAGATTCTCATGCGATGGATTGGGATTGTTATTCTTATAATTGGATATTTAAACCATACTTAATGGTCCTGTCGTAGTTAAGATACTGATGATACCAGATAAGAAAAAGGAGATAGAAATATTCTTTTGAGAAAAGGAGGCAAGAGAAAAGGAAAGCCCCATCTCATTATTCTTCTCGTCAAAATCTAAACCATACGAGTTCAAGCCCCATGCAATCATTTTCTTATCGTAGAAAAGGCCATGAAAACTTGAATGAGAGGTACCACCAAAGACTTCCACCATGATTATTTAGGTCCCACTCCCACCATCTTTGTTATGAGAAGCAGTTATGATATCTCTAAGGGAGATAATGACGTGGTTTTTTGCAGGAACAAACACTAGTGGTGACCAAAGGAATTAGGTACAAGATGTCGGCTACATTATCATTAAATTTTATTATTCACGTCGCTGCATTCGTTGGCCATGAGTCTCAAGGCAACCGAGAATGATAAGATTAATCAAAGGATTTATATATTGCTGGTTCAGAATAATTACATTTTTATTTTTATTTTTAACAAGAAAACGTGGAAGTCAAGCACTTTTTATTAATTTATTAGAATTCAAAATTTAAAGAATAATATAAAGATAAAGAAGGAAAAGAAAGAAGGGCAACAGAAAAGAGTATCTGATAAGAGAAAATAGAAGTAGAAGAATATACATGAGAGAGTATCACAGATAAATGCTAAATCTCAACTATTATCTCAATAACACACTGAAGTGACGATGATTAGCAGATATTGTTCTAATATCTATATGCTCCGCTCAGGATTAGAGATTTATGATAATTACACTAAGAATTTGATCATGGAAGCAATTCAGCATTTCAAGGAGTGTTCAAATATTTTTTTTTTTTTCTTTTGTTGAAACTTTTAATCCTTTCTTTTAATGTTAGGCTTCCTTTGGATTAGCTGTTAGGATATCTTTAAAAGGTTATCAGTCAATCATTATATAAAATAACCGTTAGTCAATAGCTATGATTCAAAAATAAACCCTTAAACTATTCTGAAAAGTACTTTAAAGTTAATCTATAAGAATTTATCAGAAAATTTTGATTATGTTATCTTATCTGATGATCTACGTGCTCCATATGGTTCATGCCTGACGTCAATATAACAACATCTGAATTGACCTGGTCCCGAACGATCGGTTTGATGTATGCATGGACACTGGCCCCATTTCAAAGAACGTAGACCGCTCAATTCGTGTTTGGTGAAAGACACTCAGTCGTGACCAACTAATGTGGCACTACTCCTCCGGACCCAAGTTTAAGACCAACAAGGATGTTTTGTGGTATTGCTGAATATGAGTGAGAAGAAATTTTGACTTCCAACTAGAATAACATCCATAATCAAAGCGCCACAAAGCCATTCAAAAATGATTAATTTGTTGTTTGATTCATTAAAGAAATGTAGACAGCCTTTGGTGCACTTTGAAATTAGATTGCCTTGTCGCTTGGTGCCAAAAAGACTATAATTGATGGCTCCATTTCTTAGAACTTGTTAGTACATCTAACTCGTGCATTGATGCTATCAATATCATTAATTAATTATATCTATTTATAAAATTTATTTAATTAATTTTTTTTTATTGTTATAAAAATATTTGATGCAACAGACATGAAAAAAATTGATAAAATGATGCCTTTGTGGCATTGAGGTCAGCAAAAAAAATATAAAAAATAAAAAATAGAGACAAAAATTTTGTGTCATTTTCCACCTATCACTCCTAATATCCATGTAGACCCTTTCTTGGCTGCTAATTTTTTAAGTTCTCATTCTTACCATCTTAGAATTATGTAACGTCACCTTAATATTTTTTTTTTAATTTTTTCATCCATCACATTAATTAGGGCTGGCTGTCTGGTCATTATTGCACTTGATTAAAAAAAAAAAAAAATTTATGGATTAATATATCAATTAGGAAAAAGGAAAAAAATAATAATAATAATGATTCAATTTTTCAATAACCGTGCTGGCAGAGGCCCAACAAAAGTTCTCACACACAGCTAGAGGCTAAAATTGAGCTAACTGAGAATCAAAAGCGAG
Organism: Metroxylon sagu; assembly: GCA_017589505.3. Classification (NCBI taxonomy): domain Eukaryota; kingdom Viridiplantae; phylum Streptophyta; class Magnoliopsida; order Arecales; family Arecaceae; genus Metroxylon; species Metroxylon sagu. The sequence continues at coordinate 333,833 of JACVBY030000424.1, read as the reverse complement.
TCTGAGCTAGAAAAAGGAGCAAAGGACTCGAGCGCAGCTCTCTGGCAACCATAAAATTAATTTCGACAGCACTGTTCCTGAGCCTTCCATAGCCTATTGGCAGGCAATGCATGTTATATGATTATGGATTATTGTGGGAACAAACTTTGTTGTTGCAGGAGCCCTTCCCCTCTCCGCTAACTCGGTCTGTATTGCTGACGCTTTCCTCAGCGTGGGAAGGCCTCCAAAGCAACAACTCTCTCTCTCTCTCTCTCTCTCTCTCTTTCTCTCTCTGCACGCCACCACCAATGCCTGGTTACTAGGCGACACTACCACTTTTGTCGCCTGGATCTACGGAGATATTATTTCATCTCTCAATAATATCTATCCACTTAGTCGTGGTCTCAACTCTTGTGCTTCCACACTGGACTACATTTCCAAGGGAAGAGAACCAAGCAACCGATCGCTTTCAGTGGATATAGGCCCGGTCAATTCGGCCTGGGCCCAAGTGGAATATAAAGCGCACTTGTGAGATATATCCTACGTCAGATTCACGGTACCATTCATTATCCCCAGCCCCAGGCATCAATGCTCGACTCTAGTTTCAACAAAATTAAAACCTGGTTGTCTAATATTAATTTATAATATTATATTTATAATTTTGACCGTTCTGTACCGGTTCTTTTGTTTGGCTCTGAACGCTACGCGCAAGGACCCCTGTTGATGTAACAACTTGGAGTTAAATATCAGTCCCGTATTATTGCGTTTCAACGTCACCCAGGGCATGCATGGTAGGTGGTACCGAAAGGCTACACCATGCGTTTAAACCGAAGAAGAAGAAGGAGAAACTCTGGTTTGGTTTATCGAGCCCAGACTGACACGCGGTCCGGCGTGGGGGCATTGGAGGATTAATATATATATATATATTGTGCATCGACTTGGATTGATAAAGCGCGCGTCGAATTGACTTCATATCTGAACCAACCGTCCAAAAGTGCAACATCGATGGCCTATATTTATTACATCGAGCATCAGAGAGATCTCCTAACCTCTTAGGCTTCGTGTCTTACCTTGCCAAATACGACCAAACTCAACAACATTAAACTATATCCTGGTCGAAGAATAAGGGTCCGATTGGATGGATGCTTGCTGCTTACATTATATCCAGTACGATTTTATTAATCTCATACTTGACCAACCCAATTTAACTCTATCCTCAAATAATAATGCCTACTTTCTTAGCATGGTTGTCACCATCCATCCACACTTTCACCTTCTAAACACTCGATGAGACGTGGAGTTCAAATAAAAAAATAAAAATAAAAATAAAAAATAATAATAATGGACCGACCACAAAAAAGCTAACATGTAATGAAAATCCATGCTATGATATTCCCTTGTCTCCTAACTTAATTGTATGGTTGCACACACCTCGAATCTTTTAGCTTTTGTCAAAACCATTGCACGCTTTTTAAACGGGATCCGTTATCTATTGCAAGCACATGTCTATCTTCTTGACTAAATCTATGCATCATGCTATAAAGTGACTAAACCTACCTCCATTTTCATAAGATTGAATGTTATTTTTGGCTTACCATTAAGTAAGCGGTGCCATATATTCTCGCTATGCCTCGAAAAGTTGACATGTATGAGCATGCTAGGCCTTACCTATCCCTCTTTATGGTTTCACCAGACAAATGTTGCCCACCAAACGCGATTTGTTTCATCAATCACTTAAAAGATAGTTTAATCCAACTCACTCCCATCCTTAGAAAATATATAAACCCTAATATTAATAAAACATAAAAATTATTTATGCGCATGGGTCTTTAATTATATATATATATATATAAGAGTCTATGTTGATAAGTATTTAGTCTTACAATGTATTAAGTATAGGACCGGATTAATGGATTAAATTGGTACGCATACTATCAGTATCTTGTAACGAAAGAAATGAATTTAAATTTTTAAAATTAGATAAATATGTTTTAAATCACATCTAAAACTTATTTACTCAGTAATAACATGATCAAAGATCATATCTAATGCGGGCAAAAATTTAAAAATAAATTTTTACCTCGTCAAGTTGAAATATGCAACTGGAATTTATCCTGTCGGATTACTAGGTCCCGAACTAGAGCCGTTCACACGTTCGGCCTCTATGAATATCCACGCAGGGATGAAGACTCTTCAAAATGGACGGATCACCGAGTGCTAGTGCCTTACAAATTCTTTTGATGAAAATGGTGCAGCAAACTCTTTGCTGAATTAGCTTTCTTGTACCTGATCTTCTTAACAGAAACTTATCACTTGTTTTTTACCGATTAGATTTAATTTAAGGTGGAAGAATAGAAAAACGAAGACTTCTCTAAGCCTATGCAAAGCCTTTATGTCATATATGATGGACTTGTTTATTGGCCTTCTCCTTATTTCTTTTCCAAGCTAGGACCTTTTATATAGGCTTTCAAGAGTAACCAAAAGCCTTCTTCTATTATGAAGGTTATTAATGCTACAATTAATTCTAAATAGTACAAAAGTCTTTCTTCATAATAGCTATTAATGCTACAATTAATTCTAAATAATTCAAAAGTCTTCCAGCATAATAGCTATTAATGCTATAATTAATTTCAAATAATTTAAAAGTTTTTCATCATAATAGCTATTAATGCTACAATTAATTCCAAGTACTTTAAAAATCTTTCATCATTATGGCTATTAATGAAAAGCGATTCAAAGGTTATCTTTTTTTATTATGAAGACTAATAATAATAATAATTATCTTAAAATTTAAAAAGCCAAAACCCTTTACTTATTTCCACATTTAATGAATTGATGAGTTTTTATCATCTCTATATATATTAAATAAGAACTTGAATTTAATATACATTAACTATTTTAGGAAGACCAAGAGTCTTACATTAAACCAGAATTTAATATATATTAATGTGAACCACCTTAAGGAGACCAAAAGTCTCAATCCATTAGTACTTTTCATTCAAGATCAAATTTAAATCCAATTGGATTGAATTTCGAATCCGAGTTGAATCTCATCACATGAAACTCATACTTAAGTTCCAATTGAGCCTTGGACAACTCAAATCAACCCTAAATGTATTTGATCAAAGCTAATTTAACATTCAAAGGAGATAGAAAATAATTCGATCTTATCGAATTGGGTCAGCAGTGATGCTGTCAGGCCTAGTTGCTAACATTTAGCAATTCATCTTCAAAGATTTTGATCCAAAATACTAATCAAATTAATGTAAGGATCAAAGTGAGGAATTCAACTCCTATTGCGTATGACCCTATAAGTTCCAACCTGTCTGGTAGTGAGAATAATCCCTAATCAGTATTAGAGTTGTGCCGAAACTCCTTTCAGTGGGTCGAAACTATTTCGACTCAACTCATAACTTGAAATTGATGATCCTAATCGATTCCAAGTGAGCTTCTCATAATCCACCAGTGACACCTAGCAGTATGTAGTGGCAAGCCAGCAGGATAGAAAAGAACCCAAAATGCAGTTACCGTGTAGTATAATCTTTCTATCAAGAGTCCTAACAGGGTGCTAGGTTAAGGATAACTCGTCAAACCCTAAGCATCGATCACATACAATATTTATTTGACTCGAGTTCAACTTATAATTCTAATGGAAACTCTTTTCCATTATCACTTGCCGTGGCTATGGGCTCATGAACTTAGTCTCCTAAATAACATAGGACTACTCCCTATTTATTAGGGTTGATAGATTCCTCATGAATACTTCTTACTCCTACATTAAAACCATTGTAGCCAACATACATAACAAAGTCCTTGATGCCTAAAAAGATCAAGGTAATATGCAGTCAAGCTACAATGACCCTAGTATGGGTAACCGAAGTACTATAGGTCAAGGAGTACTTGCACTACTACATTGCTAAGAAGTCATTGATAAGTGAGTAGTCATCCTACTAATTTCTCGTATGGCCACACTCGGTACCGATGATAAACATCTACCAGCATTCTTACTTTGGTATCTCATGCCTTATATAAGAGAATTGTATCAAGGCGATCCATACTCCAATCTGATCGGATTGATCATCGTCCTCATGATTGATCAATTGATTGGGAGCATTTTAGGAGTTAATCTATTATGACATGTGTCTCAAATTTTTAACTCTTGAAAATATATGTCATTGTTCATCAACCCCAAGAACAATACATGACACATTAACATGTACGAAAAAAATGCCTAATTTTATTAATATAAACATGATCATATACAATAAAAGTTCTGGAACAATATACAATGTGTATGCCAATAATTGACTTTTTAGGGCACACATCTAACACTAAGAAAATAGTAGGTATTCATATAGGATGAAGTAATACCTTCTTATCTAGTGTTTTTAAGTAAGATCTTGAATTCTTATCAGATAACAAACATGTCTTGAACCATCACACCTAACGAGCAGAATGCATGCTTTGAAATTGTGCAAGTATATAAAAACATGAACATATACTGAAATTTTATGCTTACAAGAATTACTCAACTGTTCAAAAAAAAGATACACCTTACAGAGCAAGAGTAACTTTAGAAAATATAGTAGGTTCCAAGATCCCAACTTTTTCCTTTCTACCCCTCACCTCAACAAGAAAAAAAAAAAAAAAAAACCACCCCTCACCATTGCTCCTCTCAAGTGGGAGTGTCTTTTATAGATCTTTACTAAATAAAATGTTATTTTAATAACATATTCTAAGAATGATATTCATGTGAACATATTCTTAGAGTAAAGCATGGTATCTCTATATATTTTTTTTTTTAGTATGGTGCAATGAAATCGTCTATTGAACATATGATTTTAAACTCGTTTGTTTAACAAATGATTTCATTCTTTTGAAATCATCAATTATAAAATCTCACAAACGAGTTCATGCTTTTGAAATCGTCAACTATAAAATCTCATAAGGAGGCTATGTGAAAAAGGTGTAAAATTATCTGTTAAATAGGCGATTTTAAAGCCGTCTATCCAATAGATAATTCCACACCTTTTTCACAAAAATTATCAAAATTTTATGATTTTAATTAAAAATATAATATATTTTAAACTATTTTAATGATTAAACGTAGTTTAATGAAAGTTGTTATATTAATTGTTTCTGTTGATATTGAATTTAATACCGTAACATTAAAATATAACAACATTAATATTTGAGTAGTAATTGTTAAAATATTATTATATTATTAAAATTACATGAAAATTACATTATTAATATTGTAATAAAACAACAATTAATATTACAATTATAATACAATAACAATGTTAATATTATTATCATAATGTAGTATTATAATATTAAAATTTAATATAACTTTTATAATTTTATAATGAAGGCTGTTATAATGAAAGTTATTAAATAAATTTTATAATATTATATAATATATTACATTAAAGTTGTTATATATATTTTATAGCATTATAATATTAAATATAATATTAAATATATTATTATATAATATTACATTATAATAGAAGCTATTATATTAAATCTTTTGGTGATGATGGGACACAAGTTATATTAACAATTGCTCCATTTTCTTTTTAACTAGAGTACATATGTAAGTGTACATATATAAGTGTATCTGCTTATTAATACATAAGTTTACATGGATGCTGCTACCTGTCTATAAAAGGATAGTGAAGATGGCAAACTAGCTCGAAGTTGATAATTGAAATATGGCTAGAAGGTTAAATGCAGGATGTGTTCGGAAATATGGTTATTGTCTAGATTTGAAGGTGATTATGAGAGTGGGAGATACTCTGATCCTAAATATTATGCCGAATTACAACGTAAATGGGCGCATTGCTTGAAAGAGGCTGAGAGACTTACTAAAGATCTACATGTGCTCGAAGGTTCTATTGTGCATTATCGATCAATCACGATGAATAGACACAATATGATAGATTATGAAGCAGTTATTAGAAGGATTCATAAGAAGAACAATCATATGTTGGTGGACCGATGCTAATATTTCTTACTAAAGCTTGCACGTAAATATGCCAAAGTCTTGGAAAGAGAGATGGCATAAAATGTAGGCAATATCTTACGCGATGAAAAATATCTCTCTGATGAGTATGTGATTGATGAGGACCAATTGTAATGGTTATGCTCTTCAATATGCTACTAAGTTTGTGCTCATGCTTTTTGTACTTGTGCTTTATGAAATAAAGTGATAAAAATGCATTATAGATTTTTTAGTGTTCATACATGGATATGGATCAAGTATCACCATACTCGTTGGACATATTTATATCAAAAGGTAATTGTTTTCCTTGCTTAAACGAATCCACATGTGTGTTTCTCCCCTATTCCTAGCATGGCCTGCCTTATGTCATGGTTTATAAAGTAATACCTATACACTGGATTTTTATATGGTTATATTTCTTTCTAATACGATAGAGGGCTTTGTAAAGCAAATTAACTTCATTTTGTAATATACTGACTACTAGAGCTCAGGGAATAAGAATGTTGTATGCTCTTGATTCTACTCTTAGATCGTTAGCTTGACATATATGAAACGATCATTCTTCCAACATTGCACTCATTGCTTCCGGAAAGTTTTGCATATTGGATCAAATAGCTAGTAGAAATCATCATCCAGTGCCTAGCGACGACTGGTAGATCGAAATATATCACCAAGGGTATACGTTAAAATCATTTTCGACTAATGAAAAGTTAAAGTTTAACGTAACTTTAAGATGGTTAGGCAATGACAAGCATGTTGGCTTAAATAAGGCATAGTAGTATCTTCCCATCTTCAGCTAGTCTAATTAGAAAAGGCCTCGTGATGGCGACCTAATTGAATCACGGATTGTACTTCTTGCTAGATTAATTTTAGAGGATGTACGATGATAAGTTGACATAACTACACTTTGAGAAAACTATCCACTAGTATTGGTTGTATGTTCCATTGGGCCGAATTCTGAGGACCTACCTTGAATGCGACTTGACGAGAGCATTAGTATGAGTTGGAGTTGACAAGTCTGATTGGTTGTACCTCCCACCAGTTATGTCTGAGCATAACCATACCTCGGGTTGGATCGACCACTATAGATCGTATAATGGTGACTCGATGGGAGCATGCTTGTGATTAGATGAGGGGTCTATCAACTGTACCCCCCACCAACTAGAATTTAGAGGTCATACGACATTGACTTGAGTTGATATGATACTTCAAAAAGACGTTCTACTGATGCCAATTGTACGTCCCACCAGATCGAATTCAGAGGATCTACCCTAAATGTGACTTGATGGGACTATTGGTATGAGATGACAAGTCCTATTGACTATACTATATAGAAAGTATGAAATTAGAGAATGTACGAACACCATTGTACCTCGGGCCGGATCAACCACTGTAGGTCATATAATGGTGACTTGACGAGAGCAACTTGCGATTAGATGAGGGGATTGTTAACTATTCCCTACCAGCTAGTTTTCAGATGGTGTACGATGCCGACTTGACTTAATGTGACACTTCAAAAAAACAATCCTATTGACTATACTATGTAGAAAGTATAAAATTAGAGGATGTATGAGTATAACTATACCATGGGCCAAATCAAAGCCATAGGTCATATGATGTCACAAGAATATGCTTGCGATTAGATGAGGGGTATTTCAACCTCAATCGGGTTTTAGAGGGCGTACGATGCCGATTTAACTCGATATGACACTTTAAAAAGATGTTTCATTGATGCTGATTATATATCCTGCTAAACTAATTTAGAAGACCTGCTTTGAATGCAAATTGAAGGCAGCACTGGTATGAGCTGATAAGTCCTACCGCTTACATAGTCATTAGAGCATGTGCGAATTGAAGAGTCATTTTAACTATACGATGTAGAAAGTGCATCCCATCAAATCTGATTTCAAAGGAAGGACAGTAAAAACTTGGCAGGAGTACACGAATAATTGTTGAATCATGGTGAATGTCCCTCCCACTGGAACGAATGCAAAGGACGAACGATATACTATCCGCTACAAGTCTTGTGTAACTAAAGAACCTTGATACTTGCCACACAAGAATGTGTCGTCCATCCAAAACACGGGTTGATAATGGTTGAAGCCATCGATGCAGAGTTTAAAAGCTTAAAATACACATTGAAATATCTCAAATCGATAGCCATTGTTGCTCTCTCTACATTATCCCATGCAACTATAGTTCCGAGGTTTAACCATTGCAACTTAAGCATATACTTTACCAATTGTTTGTATGATTTCTCCCAGTCACCAAATATCTTAATAATAATTTTTTGCTTGTTGTACCATGTTTTCTTGTAGGATACCTAATATTCGAACTTGCTTCTTATCTCCTCCAAAATGATTGTCAGATCTACACTCACCATACCTAATATGCAATTCGAAATAACATCTGATGACAACTGATGATGGTTGCACGATACACAAGGATGTATACAAAAATATGGGCCAGTATATCATTTGATCTCCTATAAACTATCACTCTTCTTTTTTATCACCCGTAACCTTCAGCCATAACCGCTCGTGTGCTGCTTATATTTCATGGTCCAATATGATAGTTGCGACTCATCGACTATGTGTTCCTGATTCTTTCTCAAAGAGTAAAGCCGTACAACTATTTGCACATCATTTTTGCTACGAAATAACATACATGCTTCGAATTCCTTACTATGGTTCCAGTTCACGGGCTATGTAACTCCCGAAAGCTGAGGAGCATCAATAACATCCCAATTCAATCAAGCATAGTGTGATAATGGTATGTACGTCTTCTTACTATGGGCATATACTAATGCTGTGTAGAAGGGGATGAGAGCATGAGATGGCATGTTGTCATCAAATCAAACCTCAATTTCATCCTTTTTATTGTCATCGGACCTGATCGAAGAAAGAGAAAAAAGGAGGAAGGATGCTAATGGAGGAAGGAGGGAAAGGGGGAGGAGGGCTTGGCGGAGGGAGAGGTTGGGGGCACCAGCGAAGGGAGTAAAGGGAAGAGAGGATCAAGAGGGAGGTGCCCACCTACCTTTCGCTCGATGTGATCTAAAGAATAGATGATTTTGAAATTTATTACAAAAACTTCTGATAGGACAAATGATAAAACTTTAAAATCATCTATTGAATAGAGATATTTTGATTTAAAAAAAAAAAAATGTTAGGATCAGCATGATATATCAAACATTATTGTAAGAATATATTCCATACAAATATTATTTTTAAAATAAATTATTAAAATATCATTAAGTTTTAGCAACGGTCCATCTCTTGCTCAGTCCTTGCTCGGTTTCTATTTTCCCCGCTTCGAACCCCTTTTCCTCCTTTCTATCCAATAGGAGGTGGGTTGTTCCGGTGATCGAGATGCAGTAGTTCTCTCCGTTTAAAAACACCCTCCCATCTATTTTCCCCATGATTCTTCCTTTTACCTATCTGAGTCTTTTATCGTCCCAACAAACCAACACTCCACCAAAAACCCCAGAATAATCAAAGGAAGGTAGTATACGAGGAGGGAAAGCCAGTCCGCATAAACCAAAACGGAATCGAATAGAATCTTAACCTTCCCTTGTATTCTACTCTCCGGTATCCCCTCGCATCTTTCTCTCCTCGCACATTTCTTTTTTTTTTTTTTTTTTTTTACCAAGGTTTTGGTTTCCTTTTGGGGGTCGAGGGGGGGTGGGTCTTAAATTTCTTGTGCTAGAGAGGCCGGAGGACCCACCGCCCCCCGTACAGTCAGTCGCGTGAGAAGTTTTCAAACCCCACATGCGTCTCATTTCCTTCTCATTTCCTCCTCCTCCTCCTCCTTCTTCTCCTTCACCAAATCGCTCGTGGGTTAGCCGTGAAGCCGATATCGATTAAAAAGAAAGAGAGAAAGGAAGAAAGCGTAAGCCTTCCTCCTTTTGACCTGTACTCGAATTCAACCAAAGCGATCCGCGTCATCGTTTCGTTTTTCAGTATTCCTTCCTCCATTGATCCTGACTCTGTAAGGCCCCTTTTCCAGATCGAAAAGAAGAGGGGAAAATTACGGGATCCGATCCCGTCGCCTTCTTTTCTCCTCCCTTGCTTCGGGTGATCGATTGTCGATCGGGGCGCTTTTTGGATCTGGGTCTCCCCCGATCGATCGATTTTTCGTACTTTTGGCATCAGATTGAGGTAAAAAAGGTATATGGTGTTCGCTGTGGGTTTTTATCTTCTTAATTGGTTAATTATTGATTGCCAGTTATGTAGTTGAGGGTTGGTGTGGTGGTGGATGGTTCTTCCTCTTGTAGGGGTTCACGATTTAGGATTTCCTGCTATTATTATTATTATTATTATTATTATTATTATTATTAAGGCAACCGTGGGGCAAAACACTTCCCCCATGAAGTCTTGTTAAAATCTGGAAGTTTGCAATGAAATGCCTGCTATTAGTCTTCAATTAGAATTTCTCACCATTGATTGCTGTATTGCACGTCATTTCTGGTAGGTGTGCAATCTTCTTTTTGCTTCTTTATATTACGGCGATATATCATGCACTGAATTGCTTGGATTATGTGGATATTGAAGTGCACATGATTAATTTTTTGGCAATAGGGCTGATACATGAGTACATTGCTTTATCCCTTTTGATGCATGACCGGATGGTTTAGTGTATGCTATGAAATCAGAGTTCATAAAACTTTCATATTATCTGCATATCGAGGGCCAGCATGCCAAGTCTTATAAATTTTGCTGCTTGATATTCCTTTTTTTTTTTTTTTTTTGAAAGGAAGAGTGAGGGAAGAACAGATTCCCCCACCAATTTTATTAAGATCAGTGATATTTACAATGAAGATGGGTTAAAGAGAAGAAGAAGGCATATTGCAAGTGATTCTGTGAGGTTCCAACCACTTCCTCAGGGCATAAGTTCACCTAAACATTGAAACTTGCCAATATGTTGTTAGCAATCGAGGCTTGGGAAGCATTCTTTTTCAAGAAGATTCTAGCATTCCTTTCAATCCATACTTGCCACATGAAAGCCATAACGAGTTGGTCCCAAGCTAACTGCCCACCATTCTTGTTTTGTTTTCCTCCCCTCTTCTTCTACTTTATTTGCTCCCTTTTTCCTCTCACTGGCCAACTGTTTGATGATAGGTATGGTTGCTAAATGTATTGTCATTTCTAAATGCATTGCCCTAACAAAGAGAGGGCTTGAATTTTTTTCCCCTACTCAGCATAGATTTTGACTGTAGTTAAGTGATTTGTCTCAGAAAAAGACTGTAGTAAGTGATTACATGATATTGCAGACCATTGTCAATTGGAGATACCTTTATAAGAGTCAAGCTATAGCATTTGAAGCATCAATTCAGAGGGAAACATATACCTTTTCTGTATTGGAATAACAATGCTGTTAAGTCATGCAATCTTGGTTTCTGAATGGACATTCTTAAGTTAGCATTATGAGATGCCACATTCGTATTGCATGAAATTCAAGGTAGAAATTTTCTTACGACTGCCAGTTTGTGTTGACAAGATATTTCTTCTTAACTAATTGTTCTCTCTGCCTGTGAGATTGTTTTGATCCAGTGACATTAGATCATCTTCTTATATACTTTTTCTTGCATGCTTCTTTTTTCCTCAGCTGTATATCTTTGTCCTTCACATCGTCATCTTTCCTGAAGTACTGACCTTCTGACTAGTGTACATGATTGTTTGATGTCCTTTTGCTTTAACATAGAGTGCTCAGTGTCTCTGTTGTCCCATTTTATTTTTTTTTGTGCAATATCTTAAAATTTGTGTTTTTTCTTCTTGTTTGCTATAGAGGGAGCTCTTTTTCTGATGTGAACATGCTTTGTGAAAAAGTTGTTATTTGGTCAAATTTGACTCTCTTTGCTCAAAACATATTGTGTGGGAGTCAAAGTGTGCTTTAGTCAAAGACATGCATTTAGTATACAAAACTTGGATACTTGTTATTGCATATGGTGAAGATCTAAGCCATCTATACACGTTATGTTGAAAGCTCAGGAATAAACAACAGAAATAAATTAAAGTTCATACTCCCATTTGAAACAATGAATCAAGCTAGCTATCATTGTTTCTGTTGTAAATTATGAAGCTCCAGGTATTGCATTATGCAGAAAACTGGTTATCAACATGGTGTGTCCTGTGGAAAGATTGATTATTGTCTAAACTACGAACTTTATATTTGATATAAATATGATCTGGTGATGCTCTTTGAAGTTTGAATAAATTCTTAAATGTTTTTGCTTGCAACCATGTTCTATGTGCTTATTGAAGTTTTTATCTTTTTGCAGCCAAAATTAGCTGTGGCCATGTTCAGATAACTGCATGCATTATGGGTTGGCTGAGCAAAATTTTTAAAGGTTCAAGCCATAAAATTTCAGAGGGACAATACCATGGAAAACCTGGAGATGATAAGTTTTGGAGTGAACCATCTAGTTCATGGGTAACTGCAAAGCATAGCACTTGTTTGTATTCCCTTTTATTGCATTTTTTGTAATCTTTTAAGTTTTGAGGTTCTCCATTTTTTTTCTTTTCTTTTTTTTATATGAAACACAGATTTTTTTGTCACATCCAACTATCCAAGCACTCATATATTAACTTGTATCCCAACATGGGAGATAAAAGCAAAAAGACAAGTTTAAAATAATCCAGGAGAAGAGCAATGCAACTGTTTAGGTTGGGAATAGTAATGTCTGGAATGAGGTCTTGAGTATTTCAGTAATTGCAACTGCTCAAACTCCTTTCTAACACTTTCTATTATACTAGTACATTGTGAAACATCAGACATCTGAATATGATGAGGTGTTAATGAATATCTTAGTTTGTCGGTCATTACAGTGGGTGGAACTTGTTTTCCTGATCCCCTGTTGCACAATCTGCTGTTCTTTTTCTCACATTTCTAGTCATCTAGTCATATCAAACTCAATAAAAAGCTTCCAATGTTTGATGGGGTAAATTGTGGGTCTATTTTAAGCAAAATGTTGTTCAGGACTTGCTTTACATCACTCCTTGAGCGCTTCATTCTTGGTGCCTATCAAAAAGAACAAATTCTTGTCACCTATCCTGCAGTAATTGGTCATCTTTTTTATGGGCTTTAGCAGTTTGACTCTAGGCTGGATTGCTTTATGTTTTGCAATTTGTCTTGCATAGCAGAGATGATACTCTGACTTGTTTGCATTTATGGTTTTGATACTCGGTAAAAACTTTTGTGTTGTCAAAACTTACAGTGTTGCTCTTATCTAACTGTAGCCTTCCTTGTCATGTCAAGACAATCCTGATCACCATAATGATTGTAGTCAATCTGTTCAATGCCATACAGACACATTAATGGTGATTAATATTCCAATTTTTTATCAAAAGCATTGGACAACCGATGTGTAACTAAGTCATGCTAATTCACAATTATTTTTTCATTGACCTGCAGCCTATATTGTAAATATATAATTAGATTAGCATTTAAAAGTTTTTGCTTCATCATTTTTGTGTCTATCATATCTAAGAAAATCAGAATGGTGGAAATTTTTTGAAGCTTCATAACCCTAATCCAGCCAAGCTTGACTAAAATATGTTGCCTCGTTGTTTATCCAACGAAGTCAGATATATAATCAAAATCATTCTTCTCCACCTACTAACAAAAAGCAATGAATGATTTGTTTTCTTCTTCATCTCTCTCTGGTATCAGCTATTTTCATCCATCTTCTGGTTACAGTTTGGCAAATTATCTAAAAGCAAACCTACTTGTGAGCAATGACTACTCTGTGATCAGTCTTCTGTTCTCTTCAAATGCCTTCTGATTTTCTTATGCTACCAATAAATACAATAAATACATTTTCCTTCTATCTTTGCTGTTCTATTCATACCTTTATCAAGTTATACCATTAAAAAAGGTTTTCGCTCAATTTTTGGAAGTGGGAATAAATCAAAGTTACTCTCTTTTGATGGTAGTATCAAGCCTTCTTACATTAATGTGAACAAATGGTCCTGTTCCATCAAGAGTCATTTGTCCTACTAATCCTTTTGTATTATTCACTAGATTGTATGACCATGGAGCAAAATATTTAGTCAAATGATATTTTCTTTCATATTTTATATCTTATCCAGTAACTGTATTCTTTTAATAATGTTATCTTTGCAGTCTATAATGTTGGCACATTCCATTTTTTTCCATGTCCATACGTTATTCAGTTTACCTTGTATCTTGTTACAGGATGCCCTCGCAGAGTGTGAAAATGAAGATTTAAATCGTGCTATTGCACTTTCTATAGAAGAAGAACAAAAAAGAGAAAAGGCAATTGGTAAGTGTTATGTTTATTGCATAGTCTAGCTGATGAATGTATCCCCTCCTTCCTCCACAACCCCCCCCCCCACCACCAATAAATAAATAAATAAATAAATAAAGTCAGTTTTGTAGATGCAAAATAATCTTTATTTATTTCTTGCTTTCTTTCTCTCATTCATTCGTTCTTTTTTTCTAGATAGGGTTTGGTTGATTTTTTCTACACAAGGTGTTTGCTATATTTCCCTACTTCTTAATTGGTTATCAGCTATGATATCAGTGGTATTAGATGATATCAATACTGCTAATTTTCACACTGCCTCTTTCCCTTTTTATCTTTATCCCACATTAGGGATAAACTGCCTGCATTATTAATGCTGTGAAACACTGTTAAATTCCTTTAGTCTGCTATATTTGATCCATGCATCATTCTAATATGATATCTGAGAGCACAGATCATATATGTGGTTTTCTCATTGTCTATATGTCCAATCCCAATCTGCATTATGGTTGTTATTAGAGGTCCATTTTTGTAATATAAAGTCTTCCAGCAGAAAGTTGCATTTTCTAGTTTGGCTAATGATTTTTGCCCAAATTTGTCCACTGCCATAACATTTGCGTTTACTCCTGCTCTGCTGAAATGGTTTATATTGTTGACAAGTGCCCCACATCTATTGCAATTCAGTTCACTTGTTGGGTTGCCGAGTAATAGTTCTTCTTGTGAATATTTCCTGCAGCCGTGGTCTCAAGCAAGATTTTAATAATCTGTGCCAGTGGGTGTGCTTGTCCCCTGCTGGCATGGTACAAGCTGCGCCATCACAGCAAGCATGGTGTGGTGCTAAAAAAAGGATCTCAAACTTTTGTTTAATTAAAACTATATTAAATAAAGGGTTTAATAGGTTCCAATGCTGACCTGTGCTAGGTGCCAGTGCTAGCCTGCCATGGTATGCACTAGCCAGCACAGCAATTGAATCCTTGCTCTCCTGTTGATTCTTAGTTACTGATGTTCACCTCATGTGGCCAAAAGCTCACTTTTTATTGACAAATAGATATTCCTGCTGGATCTTTTCATAAAGAATGCTACTTGAGGCATAAGCCACACCTCCTGCACACGGCTTGAGGGTTCACCCTGAGGGGTGTTATCACAATCATGCTGAGTAAGGAGACCAACAAAGAAGCTTGCTGAAATTTCAGGCTTCTCCCCTTTATTGGATAGGAGTAAGTGACCCTTGGCAACATCTCTGAAGGTCAAGTATAATAACACGACAGATTATGGCTGTTTTCTGGCCTTCTGATGACTTCATAACAGTGAGGAGTAGTGGTTTATTCCAAAAATCTACACCAAGTCCTGCAAATTTATCAGGATAGAAGCCAGCTGCATGTCCAAGTTTTTCCATCTGATTCTGCCATCATTTGAGACCCACAAGGAATCAAAGTAGTTGTTTTGGTCTTCCATCTCCATGATTTGGTTGCTCTACCCGAAGATTGAAATAGGCCCCCTCAAGAAGGCTTATCAAATCAGCCAGTCGACAAATCACTTGACATTGGGGTGCCAAACAATTTTCACATAGTTCACATTTTTATATGGCAAGCTCCTTTATGAGGGTCACCAATTCACATCAAGGAACTTTGGAAGAGTCATTTTTAAGAGGAAGATTTCAACACATTTTCCCATTATGGAGCTTGCTAATGGTTCCTAATTATGAATGCAATTCCCTAAGAGTGAAACCTTTAGCTTTTAGAGATTTTTTCTGTGTTCACCATAATCATGATGCAAGCTCCTATTACTTATATCATATCATTTTCTAGTTTAGCTTTTAGAGTCTCTTCTTCTTTGAGTGCTATATTCATGTTAGACTAACGTGAAATGCCTTCTTCAATGGGCCTTATCTTTGAAGATTCTGATAAGATTTAGCTATGATTTAAATCTGGGATGGGGGGTGAGATGGCTTAGACATCTTGTCTCAGATAGATTTTGAAACCGATCTCGATCATTCCGTCTTGTCCTAGCCATAATACATTATAGTGTAATTTTAATTAGATCTAATTTATCATAAAGATACAACTTTTAGAGTTTAAATATGTTTAAAAATTAAATAAAATACTAAAGTTTTACAAATATATTTTTTTAAGAAAAAAGTTTCTCAAGCGAGTACTGGAACACCTGATCAGGTCGGGGATCGAAATGGGACAAGACATGAGGCATATCATTCCGTAAAAAAATCGAAACACCTTTGTCCCATGAAATTTAAAACCTTAAGATTTAGTGCAACCAAGGCACTATTGCACTTCTCCTAACTTGTTGCAATGAATGTCTATGAGGATGGTTACTGAGTGTTAGCTATTTTTCTGGACCAGTTAAGGGAACAGTAAATTGATCAATCAAGGCAAGTGCTGCTCAATCGATCACTGTTTGAACTGTTAATTGAGGAGGGCTTTTAATCGATCTACCATTAATTTAACTGGTTGCTGATGCTTAACCAGTGACTTAAACTGATCTGCCATTGATTTAACCAGTTCCTGACATTTAACCAGTGATTAACCGTTGAACAAATCATCACTGGTTAAATGACTGAGTCAATAGTTAAATCAATGGTTAAACAGAAACCAGTCTATTAACTGAATCATTGGCTGATCACTGGTTAAACAATCACTTTTTAACTTGATTAATTTTCTGAGGACTTCGTAATTACTACGCGATTGATATCAATGACATGCCGATCTACAACAATCCAATCTACACAAAGCTAAAAAATCAGCCAGAAAGTAAACAATAAGCAAAGAGTTAAACTAACCTAAGAGAGAATAAACAAATCAACAAAGAGTTAGACAAATCATAGAAAAAAAATATCAGCAATAATTTAAAGATAAAGTACAAATAAAAGATAAAAGATAAAAGATAAAAGGGGCCAAACGGCCTGAATAAATTCTTTAAAGAGTTACATTCTGATGAGTATCAAAGGGGGGAATATAAAGAGAGTCCACTCTTTTAGAGGAACGGCCTATTAACTAATTCCCTCTTATGCATTCCCTCTTCCTCGCTTGTAACTCCCATTTAGAAACTAAAGGCTGTAGATAATCTCCTTGCACCATGTGTCCCATTTGTCTGTGCGCAACCACCAATCACCATGTTGCCACCAAATTGTCTTTCCATTTCGCACGCCAAATGTCTCTGTTAAATTATTAGAAAAATACAAAGAGAACACATAAAAATATATAGAAAAAACATAGATCAAATAATTGCATAATATAGATGGCAACACTGAAACCATGGTACTCCATTCTGCTAATCCCTTTCACATCATTTAATGTTTATTTTGCCATGGATCAATTGCAGTTCCAATATTGTTAATTTGTATTTGATGCCTTATGCAAAGGATATTGTTGAAGGAGTTGGGATGTTGTAGTAGTATTCTTTGCATTTATGTATCTCGTTTTATCTATTCTTTTTCTTCTTTTTAGCCTAAAACTTATTGGCAAATGAAGTAAACAAGTGATTGTTTGAATTTTCTTTAATTCCTTTTTTCAAGATTCTTATAAATTGGACATTTCATTGACTTTTTTAATAATTATCATGAACTAATAATGCTTTATATACTTGGTTTCTCTATTTTAGAAAATGAATCACGCTTAGAGGAGGATGAACAACTTGCAAGAGCTTTACAAGAAAGTTTAAATACTGAATCTCCTCGCGAAAATGGCCATAATTATCAACCATTGCCGTTTCTCTTTTCTTCAGGGTTCAGGTATATTCTCTTAACTTAGGTTTGCTAACATCATTTTATCACTTATGTAAACCTTATTTTGCCCTCATTTCTGTCATTAGGAATTGGTAAGCAATATTGAACCTATTGAGAACTATTTTTTCTATCTTCTACTCTTTATCATCCTGATTAGGGTTTCAAGCTGCAAGATAAATTGGAAACAGAAATAATTGAAGGTGAAGACTATATAACTGCACTTATGTAGTGGTTGACTAAAATACACTATAAGATATATGGCACTTGTAATAAATATTTTATGATGAACAAGCCTAGCAGTGGACCATTTCTAAGGTCAGAATCCAATCTCAACAATCTGAACCCCTTGATGCAATGCCAAGTTCATAGTACTTCACTTGCAACATGCCAGAAAAAGTCAAGTAACCTTAGCAAGGGAACTGGCTTCTTTCTACAATTCCTTCTAGAGAACATAATTGCAGTCTTCATTTAACTTTTTAAATAATTAAATTACATATGCTCTTGCTAAAATATTTTCATTTAAGGAAAAAGATGATCCTATTGTGTGTCTTATTTCAATTGCTGCTGGATTTCATTTCAGTACTCCAATTGCGTTATGATGGTATTTAGTGTGGCGATTGTGGTTTTTTCATTGATCACCTTTTGTTCTTTAGAGTGCTGGTTAAATAATCAGAAAGTTGAGTCATTGACATGAAATATGGTGAGGCTGTGATGTCAGCTACATGTTTTTAAATATGAAATGAACTAGGAATGGTCTCAAACGTGGACCTCCATGAGCTGCTGGGCTGTTACCTACTCATGATGGAAAAGATCCATCTGTAAGTTTTGATGTGTTAGGCTGGATCCATTTATTGTATGCATTTGATCCTGCTCCATTTTACCCAGAGTTGATTGAGTTGAGCACATCTGCACCAGATGAGTCCTTGTTCATTAACTTAAAGTGGGACTGCATTAATCAAAACCACTTGAATCAACTATAGTTGTATAAGCAGTATCTCTATGTTTCTCAGTAGTCTATACACTCATCATTTTGTCATCAAATAGTTGGAAGGCTCCAATTGATGACCTTGCAAGTTGTAATGGGCCAATTGTTTATCGGGAAAAATGAGGTGTGGTTGATTTTACAATCATTGATGGTAATCTGGTCATTGATGCTATTATCTCTGTGATCAGCATGCAGTTGCTTAAGTATGAAATGCCAATATCAACTCAGACAATTAGAGCTATTTGGAACAAATGACTATTAAATCATTTTTTATGATATATGAAATCAATGCCATCAACTTATAATCCCTTTTTGTTCCTGAATGCATATTTTTGATAAGTCATCAATGTTATCAACATATATTTCATGCAAAGAAATGCCCTATATGCACTCATTTTTATATTTCATTGCTCATTTTATGCAATTCCAAGGCAAAATTTTGCAAATAAGTCTCCAAATCATTACCCCTTGGGTGCTCAAGTTTTTACAGCTTCTCTAGTTTCAGCAGTTACAGATCGACATCAAAGATTCAAACTTTGTTCAACAAATTCTCTTCAAATGCTCTTATGGGAGTAAATTAAAGTTATGTTCAGCTTAAACTCTTATGCAGGGGTTGTGACGTGTGTCTAACAAAGTATTGGACACTTCATGCGAGAGATGAATCAAGATCTTCTAAAGCATGATTAGGCTAAACAACTACCAAAATATCTACTCTAAGCTACCATGGATTGAGAGTTTGTTAGTTTCTGTATCAAACATTAGGTTTAGCAATTTCATGAACAGGTTAGATGAAGAACACTCAGAATAAATCCTGTGTTGATGTCTGCAACTGTGAAATCTACTCCAAAACCCACTAAATGCATACAAGCTGAGAAAAATGATTACACAAAGAAAGTCTTGGAAATTTGGAATGAGGAAAACACAACATTCTAGACAAATGGGTTTTGTTTAATGAAAGATTTCATTTCAATATCCACCAAACAATTTTGTTGTGAATCAAACCTTAAAATGTTACAGATGCGAGAGTTTTTTTTTTTAAAGCTCAAAATTTGGTATATATAAACTAATACCCAGAAAAAAAAGCATTGCCTGCCTAGTGTAATGATGATCCAACCAATACGAGTGATTCTTGTCTCTAGCTAGATTTTTCATATTTCAAATTGAGAGGATGCTATTGAATGATTCTAACTGTTGCTTTTGTAAGATAGAAGGCCATTGTAACTAAAATGATTATCAGAAATGAGGGTTCCGTTATGACTTGAACTGTAGAACACTGGTCAAGTAGTTAGCAAATCTTTAACGCCAAGAAAATGAATGCCTCTACTGCCTTGTTACCATACATACCATCAAAAGAAAAATAAAATCATATGGAGTATTTCTTGTATTATAAAATTAAATTTCTTTGACCAGGAAAGCGATTCTGCAACACATCTCATATACCGGATTCATATTAAAAAGTGGCATCTCATTCTGAACTAATTGCATTGCCCAATAAAAATAAAAAGACCTTCCTGTTCTTAATTTATTCTATCTTGTTGCTCCTTTCTTTTTTTTTTTTTAAAAAAAATAAGGGTCTTTCTGCAATATTTTGCTGTAGAATATGTGCCGGCTGCAATACTGAGATTGGTCATGGGCGTTTTCTTAGTTGTATGGGAGCTGTTTGGCACCCAGAGTGTTTTCGTTGCCATGCCTGTAATCAGCCAATATCTGATTATGAGGTAAAGAAATTAACAATATTTGCTTGGCATCTTCACAAGAAGTTACATAGAATGAGACTGAAATTCACTAGTCTATTGATACAGTTCTCCATGTCTGGGAATTACCCATATCACAAGTCTTGTTACAAGGAGCATTATCACCCAAAATGTGATGTTTGCAAGCAATTTGTAAGTATATATGATGCTAAACTTATATTTGTCTTGAATGTTTATTTAATTGATGCAAGATTTGTTATTTGATGCCTGTTCTTGTGTTTTATTGCTAGAAGTGTTAAAACACCATATTATTGAGACACATCGAAGCACTTATGTGGAATGTCAGTCTAATTCTGAGCCCATTCTGATTCTTTGCTGATAGATATTGATTTTTTTTTTAAAAAAAAAAATATAGAAGTGTAAATATAGGATATGGGTTAATTGCAAACGGGATAGCATTTCTATTGCTATATTTCATTCTGACCCTTCTGTCTTCAGAATTTGTCAAAATTCAACTGCAGGCCTTTGGAATAATCCTTTGCATTTCCTGATTCTTTCATTTTCTCAACCGTGCAAGATTACTACCTTTCTAATTCTCCTCTCTCCCGTGGACCCCCACTCTCTCCCAAGTTTAAAATGAAATGACAAATTCATATCAAATCCAGCATATGTTATGTTGCTTTTTGAAGGCGGTTTGGGCCCTCACGATCATTGTGTTGTAATCCTATGGACATTGGATTTACTTATCGTTAATATTATGGTTGCCAATATTTTACTGAACTGGACATTGGATTTTCCATTCGTCAATTTCATTGTTACCAATATTCTACCAAATTAACCTCATCAAACCTCTTTTCTGAACTTTTGAGATCTTTACTGATTCTTTTATGGCATCATAACTTGTTCTGTTACTATCTTTAGCTGACACAGTTCCTCATTGCCAGTGCTTGATCTGTTGTCCTTTGTTAGAAGTTTCAAACAAGAGTCAGGATTGTGTTGGTTGTTGATAACATAGATGACTATTATCAACATGATTCTGAAATCTAGGTTTATTATCTTGTATGAAACGTTTATTATGTGTTTAATGTTAGAAAGCAAGATTGAATGGGTGACATCATTATTGGTGCTCTTGAAACATTTTGGGATTATAATTAAATGCTTGAAAATCTGTGAAACTTCTGATGAAGTTTGATTTCATCTTGTCCTCATTTGCAGATTCCGACAAATATGAATGGCCTTATTGAATACAGGGCGCATCCTTTCTGGCTACAGAAATATTGTCCTTCACATGAGATGGATGGTACTCCAAGATGCTGCAGTTGTGAAAGAATGGAGGTTGGTCTGATTTGTTATTTTGAATAACTTTATCTATGTGTCAGTGTTGGTCTTTAGCGAAGTTTACTTGGTTACTACTGTTACCATGTGATAGTGCTTGACCTTTCTTGTATAAAAGATTGCTCCCATCATGATTTACAGTGCATCAACTTTTCTATGAATTCTAAATCATGTCTTGTTTTTGATGTTTTCTGATTATATCTTTTTATACCTCTTAATAAATTCCCAGCCAAGAGACACACAATATGTGACTTTAGATGATGGGCGGAAGCTCTGCCTGGAATGTCTAGATTCTGCAATAATGGACACTAGCGAGTGCCAACCTCTTTATCTTGACATACAAGAGTTTTATGAAGGTTTAAACATGAAGGTGGAACAACAGATACCATTGCTTCTTGTTGAGAGGCAAGCTCTGAATGAGGCAATGGAAGGAGAAAAGAATGTGAGTAATTGAAACTCTGGAAGTTCTGGTTGTCGTACTTTGTGTAAATTTCTTTCTTATTATCTACTGGTTTACTGTTGCCATGGGGATCAGGGCCATCATCACCTTCCAGAAACCAGAGGTCTCTGCCTTTCTGAAGAGCAGACAGTCAGCACGGTGAGAAATCTTCAATTTTACTAGCTTAGAATGTGGATTGTTGTGTTTCTTGAAAGGATGTGTTCTAGTTTTCTTTTAATTATTATCATTTCTTAAAACAATGAATCAATTTTGTATAAAAAATCATGATCAGATTTTAAGGAGGCCAAAGTTTGGAGCTGGAAAAAGAGTTATGGAAATGATAACAGAGCCATATAGACTCACTCGTAGATGTGAAGTAACAGCCATCCTTATACTCTATGGTCTCCCAAGGTACCATTAAGTACTGAATTTCTTTCCTGTCATTTTCTTAGTGTGATTCTAATACCAACTTGCTATACAAGTATGGTTCACTGTGTTGGATCATACCACCCAGTACCGGGCATGCTGTGCCTCACTAGCGTCGTACTAGTATGGGTACCAAAATTGATACTGTGAACCATGCATTTGAGTTCAAAGATATCTAGAATATTTAATCCTAGCAGTTATATTTGTTGTGTCATGCTGAGTTACCAGCCACCAACTGCTAGTGATATGTTCTGTAGACAATTATAATGTTTTCAAGCATTATTGGTGACCCAAATTGCAATAATATATCCAATTATTATGGCTTTTTTCAACTGTAAATTACAAATAATTCTTGTGCAAAGGTTTTTAGATGATACTTATTATTTAAATGCTTATGCATACAGATTACTGACAGGGTCAATTCTTGCCCATGAGATGATGCATGCATGGCTTCGGCTTAAAGGTACTTCCCCAGTCAAGAGATGGTTGAATTATATTTATCTTTTTTTCCCCTTCTAACTGACCTACTAGTTGATGGTAAAAATTTTCCAATCCAACAGATCAACACATCACGATAATGATTTGAGGAATCGGTTAGGTTGCATAGAGTTAAATTTGATGCCTATTGCATAGGATTATTGTTTAAAATTAAGCAGGTTCCTGAACTTTTCTTTTGAAAGCCCTTTAGGTTGTTTTGGTTCAACTATATTTCCTTGGTACAAGAAACAGGTTGCTACTTAGTAATCCTAAAAGTAATGGCGACAGCATTGTTCATTTGGCTGACTTACATTCAGACTAACTTGGCCAGCTTGCTAGTCACATCAAAAACTTTAACAAACTATCTTAAATAAAAGATGAGATGCCAAGTTGCTGGCTTGCTCTCACCTTGAGTGAACATCCTGGACGCTCATGGTAAGGTGTACGAAGACTTGTGACATGATTCAAAGGAAAATTAAATTAAGCAGGCAATTCTCTGATCTAAGTAAAAATATGAATAGGAAGGGGACACATCATCTCTCTTTTCTTCCTCATGGCTAGTAAAATTGTGGAATCACTCCAGTTTGTCATCTGTTTAGTGCATCTTATGGAATATTCAGAATTTTGTCCTCAGCTCAGAATGGATTGGTCAATGGTCCTCTTAGATGAAAACCATATAGATATAAATTTAGGGGACATGGTCTGAAAGATGGTAATCCATTCTCAACCATTTGATCTACTAATTCATCATTTATTAATTGGATTAGGAATGACTCTTCCATTTATGCCTCCTAGTATAAGGAGTCTAGATCTCTAAAGATGTATGAGTGATGGGCTTGTAAACACTTTCTGATAGTTCCCTTTGGTTCTTTAAGTTAATAATTCAAGCTTAATTTTGATGGTATTTTTAGTAATCTGGATCACCTGTTGCTTAAGGATGCTTTATTTACATGTTATAGACAGGCTTGGGAATTACCTGTTATGCTCATAGCAATCTTCTGGCAGTTCTAGACTTTTGTGAGAACTGAATTGAGTTCTTTGCTTCAAAATTGCTGCTCCTTGTTTGGTTGTTTTTGAGTCTCCTTGTTTAACGAAATTCATATTTAAAGAACTTTTTACCTGGATCAATCACTAAGCAACTGTTTTCAGAAGCAGTTTTATGAGATTATTGGGTGTTCTGTTGACAATATCATCTAAACCAGGCTTGCTGAAGCATCACTAAGAATAACAGATTTTAATTCTTTCTTGTGCTACTTTTGCACTCGAATTTGCCTGGTCCTAGTATGGTAAGCCATGGGTCAATTGGTTGGGCCAGGACCTATCAAGTGGTCTGATTAAATTTTATCAGGAGCGTGCTAGCATACGAAGTTCAAAGTTTACCAGTTTACCTCTAAAGATTCTAGTATCAAATATGATTTCATATAGAAAGGCCGTGTATCATTTTGGTTGTGTATTAGCTGGTTAAGGTGTCACTTGTAAAGTCTTCTCACTTATAGCTTTATGATATTATTTAAATGATCATTGATAATATTTAAGTATTATTAGCTTAATTTCTCTACAATTATATGCTTATAGATTAACAAGCCCACGTCTAAACAAAACTGAAAGCAAAATTGGATAGACATGCCAAAATTGAAGATAGTAATTGCATAAAACTTCAGCTATTCTTTTCTTGTATTTTCCCTTGTCTTTGAAAGCAGTAAATCTTTGCCACAAAAAGCCCTAAAGATTATATATACAGTTTAAAAAAGTGAAAGGGTTTCAATATACATGTTCAGTCTAGTTCATTTCTTGGGTTTTTGATAACAAAAACAGAAAACAAAAGGAATACCAAATGGGCCCATGGTTTTTCTTTCATATATTGGTATTTTGAAAAGAGGAGATGACATGTCGTTGAAGCCTGAATCTTTTCAGCTTATATCACTAAGCTGTGCATATTGGGCCACTGCATATTTAGTAGTTGTGTTTTCAATGTAACAATCATCTGAGCTACCACTGCCCTGATCATGTTGCAGGATATCGTACTCTTAGTCCAGAAGTTGAAGAGGGCATCTGCCAGGTTCTTGCGCATATGTGGCTGGATTCAGAGATCACGTCAGGGTCAGGCAGTAATGTTGCCTCCAGCTCATCCTCTTCGTCATCCACATCATCAAAGAAGGGTACTAGATCTCAATTTGAGAGGAAACTAGGGGATTTCTTTAAGCACCAGATTGAATCAGATACTTCAACAGCGTATGGAGATGGTTTTAGAGCTGGCAACCAGGCAGTTCTTCAGTATGGCCTCAGACGTACACTGGACCATATCCGGTTGACAGGGAGCTTTCCATGCTGAGCATGGTCACAATTTTATCTTTGATTGTTACATGATTTATCATTCAGCCCTCGTATTTAAATTCTAGGGTTAAAACTTATAAAAAAAAAATTATGTGATCTGGTCATCCACATAGAAAACTACAATTTTCATACCTGTAAGTTGCACTCCCTTAATCAGTAAATCCTTTATTGGAACATTGGATATTTATCAATATTGAATAAGCTGGATGATCGATCCACGCTTTGTTTTGCGAAGTTTCTGGTACA
The DNA here is from genome assembly GCA_017589505.3 of Metroxylon sagu. NCBI lineage: Eukaryota > Viridiplantae > Streptophyta > Magnoliopsida > Arecales > Arecaceae > Metroxylon > Metroxylon sagu. The sequence goes on along the minus strand of JACVBY030000424.1, from coordinate 307,909 downwards.
TCTTTATTGTGTGTTGTGGACGCGCTGCTACGGAAGCTTGATGTTTCACGCGTGATTGCGATATATGCATTGGCTTTCTATGTCCTTTTTTTTGATATTTTGTTAGCTTATGATTGTTCCTGAGCTTGATCCAGGATATAAGCACACATGGGTTACGACAAAACCGGTAAAAATTGGCAGATAGAAGCCATTAGTCAGCCATGAAGACAAGCGGAACCAAACAACATGAAGTCAACAGCCTTGTTTTATCTAGTTTGCAGCATCTCTGTGCCTGTTGATCATATCCTCTGCCTGCAAAACTCTTGGCATAGCTGGACCGAGCGACCTTACCTAGCTGGATGCACCATTAGACTTATATATATATATATATATAATGGAAGCAACAGTAGACTTATCGGATATTTTTGCATCATATGCCTGCTAGCAGCAGAACATTCAAAGTTGATGATGCCTTTGAATATGGATTTCTTTGTGAGGTGGAAAGATTTTGACCAGTATGCAAGATCCTTAGGGGAAAAGGATTAGCATGCAAACATGATATATAAAGAACCAGTCTCCATCTTTCCATCAAAAAAAGATATACAAAGAACCAGTCAAGATGGAGAAGATAACAGTTTGATGATTGCCAATTGCAAACAATATTTTATTTAGGTGCATAACGGGATTGTATCTTGCAGCTAGCTTCTTGTAATATTTATTGTTGGTTGCTTTCTTTGTTTCACTGATATTTCCATTTTATCCCCAAAGTAATGGTACAAAGAGATACAGGGGACCGGGTGTAAATAAGATAATTAAATTAAATCTAATTTGCTACACCCTACCTAGATAAAATATCATCATGGCAGATAACAAATGTTTATCGTCATCAGCATGGTTTCGTTTGTGGGATCAAAGATGCCCTCATGTTCTCATTCAGGCAGCATGGTTTCGTTTGTTGTGGGGTTACACGTTGATCTTGTCATATGTTCGACCAAGCATGTCAAAATCAACATGTAACTCAGTTCCATGGTTAGGCCGTTTCTCTGAAACTAATGTTCATTTAAAATCAATCTTTGTTTTCTTCTCCCTGGATGCGGACTTGTGTTGCGGTTTCCCTGTGTTGCGGTTTCCTTGGTACACGAACTAACGTAGGCTGACACATCAAACAATTAGCAGTTAGCAAAACATAATAAAAATATAAGCTCAAACTTTGATGCATTATATAGTTAAGAAGGTGATGCCACAGTTAGATTAGAATATTTCCCAATTGCCTTAAACATATATGGATGCAATCTTTGGTAGGGGGGGTATAGGTCAGAACTTAGATGCATTGCATGGTCAAGAAGGTGATGCCAGATTTAGATTTACATATTTCCCAGTTTGCCTTGAACATACGTGGATGTATTGTTTAGTAAGAATTTATGTTTAAACCAGGACTATAAATATGGACTTTGATTCATTATATAGATAAGAAGAAGGTTCCACTGTTGGATTAACATATTTCTTACTTGTCCCGAACCTAGATGGATGGATGCATAGCTTAGGAAGAATACAGGAAGCAGTCCAGACGGAGATGCTTTACAAGCACAGCTTTATTCTCCCGCTGCGCCGCCCACAATATATGTTCTCTTGGCGTCTCTCTCTCTCTCTCTCTCTCTCTCTCTCTCTCTCTCTCTCTCTGTGTGTGTGAGAGTTTCCAGTAATAGCAAGAAGACACGGTATAGGCATGCTAATATATATATATACGCTGAGCAAAATCCAAACCAAAGCCAATGGAATCTACCGAAAGAATAAGAGAAGAAGGAGAATAAATTAACCCCGGGCCGGACAAAAATGCTATTAGGACCCGAGATTTTAAAATGCCATTGAAAGCGCCGCATTAACAAAACTAATCTAACCTTTGCACCAAATTTAATTAAAAGCTTCTCTAGGATTTCATTAGACTTCACAAACGAAGGCGAGCTAAGCCAACCAAAATGGAAGCATCCCTTCTCTCCTTTCAAGCTCTCCCCTTCATCTTCCTCTTGCTCCACACCTCCCTTGTCACTTGTCAAACCATCGACACCAACACCACGCTCTTCTCATGCTCGTCGAACTCGTCGAGCTCCTGCGAGACTTACGCCGTATATCGAACCCGGTCACCAGAATACCTGGGGCTTGGAGAGATCTCAGACCTCTTCGGAGTCAGTCGCTTGTCTATAATCAGAGCCAACAACCTATCCTCTGAAGAAGGTCCTCTTCTTCCAGACCAGCTCTTGCTCGTCCCGATATCATGCGGTTGCACTGGAAACCGATCCTTTGCTAACACTACGTACCAGATCAAGCAGGGCGACAGCTTCTACTTGGTTTCCATCTCTGATTTCGAAAACCTCACAGATTACCACGTCGTCATCGACTTAAATCCAACACTGGTGCCCACCAATCTGACAGCTGGCCAAGAGGTGATCTTTCCACTATACTGTAAGTGTCCCACGAAAACCCACTTGGATCGAGGCATCAACTTCCTTATAACTTATGTATGGCAAGCAGGAGACCAAATCTCTGAACTGAGTGAGATGATGAGCTCTTCGACTGATGCCATATTAACCGAAAATAACTACAGAAATTTCAGTGCTGCAGTAGCCCATCCAATACTGATTCCAGTATCGGAACTGCCACGTCTTCCCCCGCCACTTTATAAGACTGCTGCTGCTGCTGCTGCTGCTGCACAACACCAAGCAAGGTCCAATAGAACCATAATTACGGTCTTGATCACACTGGGGGCTATTTTAGCCTTGGTTTTGTGTCCTTTCTTGGTCTTCGCTTGCCGCAGGTATCGACCCAAAAAAGTATCCATTCCCACGGGATCCAGTTTGGAGACTGCCGATCTTCTTCGGTTCAAGAAACAACCGTGCAATGATCAGCCTGCCAGTCCCATGACCAAAGGTGACAAGCTCTTGGCTGGGGTCTCCCAATTTATAGACAAGACGCTCGTGTTCGAGGCCAAAGCTATCCTGGAAGCTACCATGAATCTGGACGAGGGGTACAGGATTGGTGGTTCGGTCTACAGAGCCAGCCTAAACGGGCAGGTGTTCGCGGTCAAGCAGGCGAAAGGCGACGTCGCAGAGGAGTTGAATATCTTGCAAGTGGTAAGTCATGCAAATCTGATCAAGTTGGCAGGAATATCTACTGATGCTGATGGCCACTTCTTCTTGGTCTATGAATTCGCTGAGAATGGATCATTGGACAAGTGGCTGTTTCCCAAGTCTTCCTCATCAAATTCTGCTAGTTTTCTCTCGTGGAGACAGAGGCTGAACATAGCACTGGATGTGGCTAATGGCCTTCAGTACATGCACGACCACACGAGACCGAGCATCGCACACGGGGACATTCGGACCGGCAGCATACTTCTAAACGCCCATTTTAAAGCTAAGATATCAAATTTTTCCATGGCCAAGCCAGCAACAGTCGGCATAACACTCACAAGCGATGTGTTTGCTTTTGGAGTAGTCCTCTTGGAGCTGCTCTCGGGAAGGCGAGCTATGGAAACCAGAGAAGGTGGTGGGATAGTCATGCTGTGGAAGGAGATAAGAACGGTATTGGAAGACGAAACTAAGAGGGAAGAGAGGATAAGGAAATGGATGGATCCAAACTTGGAAGGATTTTATCCTATGGATGGTGCTATTAGTCTGGCAGCGATGGCGAGGTCATGCACTGCAGAGAATACTTCTGAAAGACCGAGAATGGCTGAGATTGTTTTCAGCCTTTCAGTGATAGCTCAGTCATGTGCTGATTCATTTGAGAAGGTCTGGATGCCTAGCTATGAGGAGAACATTCAGATCACAAACTCAGCCTCTGCTCGTTGACTCTGTGACTGAGGAATGTAAATGAATTGGTAGTTCATCGAAATACTCTGTACCTGCGGGTTGTTTTCATTGGAACTCTTTTTTACCTCTTCTTTTTCACCCTTGTAAACAGGCCATCACATTGTAGATTAGATGCAAAACATAACATGTCATGTTGTGATGGAGTCATTTGAAGTTCTTTTCCCTTGGTGCTTTTTTATATGGACTCATTGTAAGCTAGATTGAGCTGTTCGGTTTTCATAATTCTTAAGCTATTTTATGTAGAATCATCAGCATCATCAAGGACATGAAAGCGGTATGTGCGTTGTTCATGCTGGCTTCTAGATGTTGATGGCAAGTTCTCATTATAGATCAAATAGCTAACAGGGATGTCAAGATGGCATCATTTCGATAACTATTCCCATTTCTGAAATCCACCAAATTATCTTTCTTGCTAACTTCAAGATTGCCACCCGTACAGACTATAATACTATTCTTGTTTTTGCTTGTATACTCTTCAGATTTTCCATCTAAAAAAAAAAAAAGAAAAACGAAATGACCAACATAAGTGTGCTCTAACATTGTGAGAGCTGTGAATGTTTATGATTTGGTGGATTTTCCTCAGTGTTAAGTGGCATTCTCTCTTAGATTTGCTAGCTCCTGTTAAATCTACTAGAGTTGCTAATACTCCAGTGTGAAAACTTACAAGCAATGGCTTCTATTTAGTGAACTCCTGTAAATTCTTAAATAGAGGGAGATTGATTCGGTCATTTTATAAGGAAGTTTCAAAGGCCACTATTCCACCAAAATATAAGGTTTTCCTATAACTAGCTCTTTGAAATAAGATTCATACAGAGAAGGTTTTGGCCAAGGGTTGGCTTGGGAGTACTACGTGATCACTATATGAATCAGTTCCGAAGACAACCAATCATCTATTTATGAGATGCCCATTCTCAAAGAAGATTTAGCTTCCGATCATTTCCTGCTTATTTTTCAGAAGGTGGCCTAATAAACTATATGACCTTTGGCTTATTTTGGAGGAAAAGGAACATCTCTCCTAACTTTAGAAAAAGTTGGAATCAATTGCTAGACGTAATCTATCGCCAAATCCGGATGGAGAGAAACACATAAGTGTTTCTAAATAAAAAATCATCTTCATGCTTAATTTTTATTAAGGCGATCCACTCTTTTCAATCATGATCACATCTCTGCCATTCTGACTCCTCTATGCAAAGTAATCAATTGTTAGACGTAATCTATCGCCAAATCCGGATGGAGAGAAACGCAAGAGTATTTGTAAATAAAAAATCATCTTCATGCTTAATTTTTATTAAGGCGATCCACTCTTTTCAAAAAAAAAAAATCGCATCTCTGCCAATCTGACTCCTCTTTACAGAGTAATCACCTTCTCTTATCTGCATTAGTTCCGATTCTGGAAGGAAACAGTTGAGTGGCATGTTTGTTGAAGCTCCTGTAGTGATCATCTTTAAGTTTGTTCAAGCTTCTGTCATTCTATACCTCTCTGTGTGGCTCAATTCAATTGCTATGCTTTCCACTAGAGGCTTATGCTTTGTTGTTGCATATGCTGGAATTATTTTGTTGAGAAGACACTAAGAGGCTTCTGCTATTTTGTGGTACTAATTCAGTATTGATACCATACCTTCTTCAAAACCAACCAAGGCATCAATTACTCCTAACATGTGAGTGTTTAATTTTTAAATTTTGAATTACTACAAGGTGTAGTTATAGAATGTTAGAATTCTGCAATCAATCAAAGATTAAGTTGTAATTTTTAAATTGCAAATTATTAGATATAATTATGGAAGGATAAAATATGCTTCTATATTTTAGGGATTTGTATATTTTTTAAATTTCAAACTGTAGCCTTAATCCTAGATTATAAAAATTAATATAGAAAATGGATTGAAAATGAGCAAAACATTTTTCTTATAATTAGAGCTGCTCTTTCCTCTCTTAATTTTATATTCCTTATATTCAGAATTGTTTATGATGAAGAGAAGCTGGTACCATTGGGTCAGATTGCTTGGAGGTGATCCCAGAAGTATTGTCCGTTCCCGGCACGTATCCTGCTTGCAGTCTCCGCTATTCATAATTTCCCTTTCGCTTCCCTCTCAATACTCTGTTCTCCTGACTATCCAGTCTTCACTCTGTTCTTGTAAGCATTATTTTTTACGCTTGAATAAATTTGGGGGAAGGTTCTCTTCCTCCAGTTTACCATAATATATATATATATATATATATATATATATATATATATATTACAACGTTCATGTACGGAAGAATGGAATGAAGCCCTGCTTCTTTAATTTCTAAACATGTACAGAAGATTAAGAACAGCAACAGGTCTGTTCACAGCACAGCCTCATATACAAATTAAACACCTTAGTTAACTAGAGGTTTTAATTCAATTTTAACAAGCCCAGACTTGTGGGAACACGGTATTTTTAGCTAGCGTTTACAATCTCAAGTACAGGGGTGAGGTTTCCCTCCTCTTTTTCACTCTCAAGAAACGAAAGAGGAGAAACAGTTGACTACAAGTCAGCATCTACTAAAACTTGTGGACACCATGCCGCTCCCAAATCCTGTGACTCCATTTCTATCCTCGAAAACATTGACACAACTTCATTCATGCTAGGTCTGCTTTCTGGATCTTGTTTCAAACAGGCCACACTTAGCTTTGCCATTGCCAGGGCAAGACCTACCTGACATCTACCTCTCATTGTAGTGCCCATAAAGTTGGCGAGCTCAGCTTGTGCATTCCTCCCTTCCACAATGGAAATCATCACAGAGGATAATAGCTTCTCACTTCCTTCATGCTTAATTATCGCACTCTTTCCAGTGATAAGCTCTAACATCACCACCCCAAAGGCGTATACATCAAGCTTGGGTGTCACCAGTCCACATTCTAAATACTCTGGCGCCATGTAACCAAGTGTCCCTTCAACGGTAGCTGTTATGGCAAACCCACTGCTTCTACATTCTGAGGATCTTGCCAGAGAAAAGTTTGCGATCTTAGCTCTCAAATTACCACTGAGAAGAATATTGCTGCTCTTGATATCTTTGTGCACATAAGGGGGTTCTGCAAAATTGTGAAGATAGTCAAGCCCATTGGCTATATCCAGAGCAATCTGAACCCTCTGATTCCAACTAGAAAGCTCTGAGCGGCTATCATCAAGGAGCCAGTCCTTCAAAGATCCATTTTCCATGTACTCATAAACAAGATAGGTGTGTTCCTGGCCCATACCAAAGCCCCAAAGTCTGATAAGGTTGAAATGGTTGAGTTTGCACAGCATATTAACTTCCTTGGATACATCTCTTGTCGCCTTCTTGACTGCCACCATATTCCCATGAACGACTCCCCGATAAACAGACCCCTCTATTCTGTACTCAGAGCTGAAATCATGTGTTGCTGCATTGAGTTCCTCACAAGAAAATACCTTCAGTCCATGATTCACATCTGTTATGGCTTCAAGAATATCTTTTGGTAAAATAGATTCCTTCTTTCCGTCAGCTCTCTTCATCCTCTTCTTATGGCACCAGAAAGCAACTGCAACAAGAGCACAAAGGACTAGAAGAGAAGGAACCACGATGCCAATGATGAATTGAAGCTTAGAATTTGATCTTTTGATGTTGTTAAATGGATGAAGAGGCTCGAATGGTGGTTGGGAGATTTCAATTGGGTGGTGAATTATGGTTTGGGAGCTCAAAGGTTCTTGTGCTAAAGGGATCAGAATTGTGGTGGATGGATAAATAGTGGGGTCCCCTTGTTTAGAGAACCCATTTGCAGAAGCAGTGTCTTGATAACTCGCATTGAATCTATTGCTAAGATTGGAAAACTTGTCACCTTCACTGACTGGGTATGTCAATAAATACTTTATGCCATCTGCAGTTTGATTTCTTGTCGGGCATGCACATCTAAGGGGAACCAGCAAATTAAGACCAGCAAGCAAATCATTGGCATCATAAGGATTCTCATCCATAAGGGCATTACAAGAGCTTAGTCCCTGGTACATGTTAATTGCTAATAAGTAATATGTATCATTGTCACCAATAATGTGAGATGTGTTGGCCTGGTAGTACCGACCTGAACAAGAACAATTCACAGGGATGATCACTTCCTTGTTGGTTGAAAACGAGTCCGATACCGAGACATTGTTGATCCTTGCAAGCTCCATGGAGTCTGTGGAGAGTAGATGAGATATGGAAGATACTGAACTATAGTTGGCTTGAGCTATAAAAATCATATATGCATGGCAGGACAGGTTCTGGCCATTGCAGTTGTATAGATAAGAAGGAGATGGAGTTGTTCTGCCTTGGTTGTCACAGTCTAGTACCTCGTTGCCTGAGTAGCCTTGTTGGGCTCTGAGGTTTGAGGTGCACAAGAGAAGAAAGACTAAGAAACTTAGCTGGATCTGTTGCATGTTGATGTTCATCCTTTCTTTCATGCAGGAAGAATGATTACCACAAGCATGGGTACCGAAGGAACTGTGGTGTTGAGAATTGTGGGAAGCATCTATAAAAGAAACAGAGCTGCAGGAACCTAGAAGCGCGTATGAGATTTAAAATTACAATGATAGTGAAAGGTAACCGATTGCTTAGCAGGTTTGGTCTTCCCTTCTTAATTTAATATAAACATTGATTAAAGAAAGTTTGTCCCTTCAACAAAAACATGTCATCTTTTCTTAAAAAAAAATTACAGAAGACACTTCAGTTTGCTGACTATGTCCACTTATCTTCCTTCTACTGCGTCAATGGACCTCTCGGTGATGTTTTGGTGATGTTTTGGTGACGGCAATATTGTTATGGGGATTGAAGCAAAGTGTTTTTCCCCTTTTTCTTAATGAGAAGCACAGTTGCTTCACAGGTTTTCGGAAAAACTGCTTCCTGTTTTTGTTTTGAGGGAAAAGAGAAACTTGTATTCATCTCCATTAAGGACGGGGAGAATGTTTGAAGAAGAAGATTATTTTCCATTAATTTTTATTATTAAAAGTTTTAATTAAAGATTGGATTGCTTTCATTTAAGGTCAGAACCTGGATGAGAAAGGGCAGTGAAGAAGGTTTCACTAAACTAACCACTATTAGATTACATGATACTAGCTATATAATATCCCAAAAATAGTCTCACATCGAATAGAAAAGAAAAGTTTAGATAACTTATAACTTAAATTCATCTACTATCAATTAACTTTCATTTTTAGGATTATAATTTCGTTCCACTAATTAATTAATTGGATCAGCAGGTGGGCTAGAAACAATATAAATGGTATTAGAGCCGACCTGAGCATGTAGAAGTTGACGAACGATGATAAAGTCTTGCCATGGCATGGAGCACATTTAATGAGACATGATTTTAACCTGTTAACAAGTTAATTGGGCTGAGACATTGCAGGCTAATTACTTATTATATTTTTTTGTTCTTTTATTTTAATATATATCTTATTAGCTCTGCATCTTACGGTTTTGTTTGATTAAAATGAACAAGAAAAAAAAAAGGAAACATGGCATTATCTTGAATGTGCATGAACATAAAGCAACAATGTTCTCCAATAAATTGAAGAATAAGAACGGTTAGAAATAAACCGTGATCCACTTGTACGACCAAATCCAAGTCTCAAAGGAGTTTGTGCTAATAAAATGTCAACTCTAACTAGCTTTTCAACCATGACTAATCTTAAACCATGTTTGGAAAATATACCATTCGATGAGCTATGCTTCAGGTTGGCATACAATTTTCTATAGCTTTAGGTTAGCATGCAATTTTCTATGAAGTACCCATCCTGATTGTCCTTAGTTGACATTGTGTCACTAGCTGGCAAAATTTTAAAACATCTTAGACCATAGCTGTGATATATTTTCCCCCCTAAAACCAATGCCAAACTGGAATAAACTTGAGTACAGGTCAAATATGAGCCAAAAGGGATGGGCTTGCTTATGTAAGTTCATTAATTTGTATGTTGTATATTTAATCTTTTAGGTAAACCGAACTTAGCTGACCATTGGTTTATTAACATCAGGTGGTAGTCATTAACATTGTCCCAAAGAATGCTCAGCTAAGATGCCAGGACAGTTAAACTTTGATTTCATTGTAACCATTTTTGCCTATTAAAAGAAGTATTTGCAAACATTACAGTCTAGGATTTCATCAGCAAATTTGTTGCTCCTAGCCCACACCAAATAGTCAGCAATTTAAATAGGAGTCTTGGTGAGTTGATAATGAACATTGCCCAACCAATATGTCAAAAGAAAAGGGGCAATATAATTTAACTTGCCTGAATTTGAGTTGTGATGTAGCCAACCTTCTGTTTCAAGTTGATCAACATCAATGCCATAGGCATATTCTTATTTGCTATAGTGACTTTACTGGCTCTTGTATTTCATTACAGTCTAGGAAAGTGTGACATTTCTCTTCTGCAATTAATCTTCTCAACAAAGCCTATTGCTTTCAGGTTGGGCCACTCATTGTTACTAAACAGGTCCAGATTGTGGGGCATCCAGGTCCTTAATCAGATGATAGATCTGCCTTTCTGTGAAATTCTGCCTCAATTACATCTTATCCATATTCTCTGATGCATCTTATGCTACATGAACAATTAGAAAGACTACTTTATAGTCGTAGGATAATTTTTGAAATTATAAGAGAGTTTCTGAGAGCTACTTCAGGTCACTATTATTAGAGAATGCTAAACAAGAAGTCTGTTCAATTTGGTTGCTTTTAGGAAGTAGGAAAACGCAAGCTCCAGGATCAAATAAGGTTTAGGATTTGATTTTTGATTAAACTAATTTGATTACTTTTATGGAAGCATGACTCAATGAACAAGTACCAAATCTTAAGTGTATAATATTCATGTCTCGTAGTTCTTTGTAGTTTGAACAACAAATGTTACTCTTTCATAGATTCCAACTCATTTTATCATTTGGATCTTCAGAACTTGCACCGGCCTTGGAACATCAGGTTGCCCTGCAAATTTGGGACATCCTAAAATTCACTTTACTTCTGGATTTTTAGACAAATCGGCAACAGTCATGACTAAGATCTCAACCAGAATCAGAAATATTTTACAAGTTGTTTTAATGGTGAATTTAGTGTCAGTTCTGTCTGAATATTAGATGATCAACTTTTGTAATGTTACATTCCATATAATTGTCAAGACAGACAGACAGACAGACAGACAGACATTCAAAGCTTCCACTTATTATAACTTTCATTCCACATCAGCATTTATAGTGGAAACTATCAATAAATTGAAGTTATAACATAATTTCCAGCTTGCTTTCACCCAGCTCCTGAGAACTCCAGCTAAAATGCAATCTAGTAAAAAATAGGTAACTATAAAAGATGAAGAAAACTAGTATTGAAGTTAACAAGTCTCTCTGGTGCCATAAGCTGACAAAAAATTATAATATTTTAGCCTATCATTGTGATTCTATGCTTCTGGAGTCACTCTTCAGGTAGAATCAGAGATTGGACAATCGTGATGGAGAAGTGAATGACCTTCTTCTGGTCTTAATTTTTCATTCCAGTTTAGAATATGCAACTCCTGTAGTTCACCTTCTTTACAAGGCTTGTCCTTTAGGGAAGTGTCTTTCATTTGGATTTTACCTATCTGTAGGTCTGGGTTGATGAGCGAATAAGGTCCTTAATCATCACAATTGATGTACCTTTTTATAGTTTTGCATTGATCTCATCTTTTTATATTTTTCCAACCAATTGATATATTAATAATTGAGAAACAAAAAAGGACTTCATTACAGCTTCGTAGATTTTTTTTTTTTTTTTGTCATAGGATGCTTCTTTTTCTTTTTCTTTTTTTTTTTGTCAGTCATAGGACGCTTCAAAACTACACTTATGGGGCTTTTATAATATTTCATCATTTGTTTCATTTGAATAATCCAAATTTTGGACCAACTTCTGATGATGGGATTAAAACTTGGGGCATCATGACACTATAAACAAAAGCTTGTAGTAGTGATTTTAGTTCTTTAGAACTAGAATCATGAGTCTGTTGAGAATGGTATTGGTACTTATAAATAGCCAGGAGCAATACCCACGAAATCTTAGTTATGTATATTTTCTCTTGTTGCATTCCCTTTGAAGTTTTAGTATTTGTGACCCTTGGCTTCTTTACCTTCTTTATCACCATTAGTTTGTATTCTTCTTGTGGCTTCAGAAATAGTTAGCAAGTTTGAATCTTGCAAACCTTGGAAATTCTATTTTCCTTAAGTAGCATTGATATTATAGATATTTGATATATACTTAGAGATTGATATTAAGATTTTTATATACTATTTTGATAACTATGTAATAATATTTTGAGATATATGAGATGTAGCTTCTGCAAATGTTTTCATGATATTGCATATATTGAAGTTTAGTAGGTATTCTGTGCTTTTAGGATTTATTTTAAGAGCATGTGGCAATATTGCGATGTTTCTGAACCAGACTTTGGATCATAGGTTGCAAGAGAATAAGTGTTAGGAAGAAGATGAGACCAAACCAAGAGGCCTTGATATCCATATTGGAGCCTAAGCTGACCAAAAAGCTTTAAGCCTTCACTTGTGGAGCCAACCACGTATGGTAGTAATTGTTTCCCACAATATTTGTTCCATGTTGGATTACACCTCACATGTAACCCTCAAAAGGCAAGGATAGGGCGTTAGATTTATTGCAAGGCTCAACAAATTTGAAGCAAGAGTCTCTGGATGACAGTGGGGGCTCTGTAGGTCAACCAATTAGAGTCATCTAGTTTGACCAATATGTATTGCAGGAATAGCTTGTCTATCTATAGAGTTATAATGATGTCTCTACCAGCTCCCACTAGAATTTCGAGCTGATCGTCTGTGCAACACTTGGATGAAGCAAAACCAAAGTACATGAAGCTATAAATACAACATAAATGGATTCATATAAATATGAATCAAAGTTACAAGTCGATGACAGTGACATCAGTCATAATTCTAGCAATCATGTAAAAGAAAAACCAATAGGTCAATTGTTGAAGGTTACTGTCTATAACAAGTGGTTACCTCTGTCACAGTTGTTATAAGCTCTCTTTTGTTGGCAGTTAATGTCTCACTGCTGAAACTTTGGGACTCCAACGCACTTTGCCAACTCAAGAGACATTGCAAATAAATTCGACAGAGACTGGACAATTTCTCCCATGCTCGGCCGACTCCTACCATCCTGTCTCAGACATCCTTCAATCAATCCAGCCATCATCAGAGCTAAATCCAAAGGATACTTCCCATCTAATAATGGATCCATGAAGCCATCAAGCTTCTCTCTTGCATCTTCTTCTCTAAGAATGGCAATTAAGGTATCTCCTCTTTGTGCTTCAACAGCATCTTTCCCAGTAATCATCTCCATCGTCACAACACCAAAAGCATAGACATCAAGCTTGGGGGAAACTAATCCATGCTCTAGATACTCTGGTGCCATATAACCTTTGGTACCAACTATATGCCTCGTCAACACAACCTCACCTTCTCTTCCCTCTGCTGGCCCTGAAGTTCCCATCCAAGAGAATATTACTGCTTTTAATATCGTTATGCACGTAAGAAGGTTCCGTGTAACTGTGGAGGTAATGGAGACCATTAGCAATATCTAGAGCAATCTGCACCCTCTGAATCCAACTCAAAACCATGGAACCACTTCTATCAGATATCCAGTTGCTTAAAGACCCACTGACAGCGTACTCATAAACAAGAAACCAGTGGCCCCGATCGAAACAAATGCCTGAAAGTTTAATCAAGTTGAAATGGTTGATCTTCTTCAATATCTCAATCTCCTGGGATACATCTCTGTTCATCATTTTCACAGCAGCAACGTCCCCATTAAACACGCCACGATAAACCGACCCCTCAATCCGACGCTCATAGCTAAAATTCTCCGTTGCGACCAGCAGTTCTTCGTACTCGTGCACTTTCAAAGTGCGTCCGATGTCAGACATGCCTGAAAGAATATCCTCGCTCGTTCCGACATCATCAGACACCTCCAACGATTTCCCGATCGCTTTTCCATGCATTTCCGAGCCATCGGCACGGACAAGTTTACCAGCATTCTTCTTCCTGGCCTTCACAACAAAGAAAGCTACGACAGAGACTATAAAGCCAGAAGCACCCACTGCTACCCCAATCGCCACATAAACCCCTGCATGACCCGAGCCCTTTCCACTCGGAAGGGAAGCCGAGGGAGGGGGCGATGGGGTCGCCAGCTGAGAACTGTTAGGCTGATTTTTGAGGGGAACAAGAAGGGTGGTGAAGGGGTAGATGTTCGTATTTGACAATGAGAGCTCGTTTGCATCGAAGATGCTCTCTGTTGCCACCCCAAACGCTTGATCTATGATGGAAATAGTATTTCCTGCATCAACCAAATAACTCACCAAGTACCGCACACCATTTCTGCTCTGGTTGCTGGTAGGACAAGCACACCTAAGAGGAACGGTAATCTTCATCCCTGAAAACAAGTACGAAGAAGAGGTGGTGTAGGTGTTTTGGTACTGAAGGGCTTGGCAAGTGGTGAGACCTTGGTACGTTTTGTTGGCGATGATGAAGGCGGTGTCGCCGTGCTGCACTGAATAAGAGGTGTTGAACTGGTAGTAGCCCCCGGAGCAGGAGCAGTTGACGGGCACCAAGACTTTGGCGTCGGTGGGAAAGGTGGCATCAAGGGGAACAGAGTTGGCCCGGGAGAGAGAGCTGGGCTGGGTCTGAGCCCAGGAGGGCTGAGATGGTGGAGACCGATCGGTAGGGGGAATGGGAGTGGAAGGTGAGGTAGGCCTGGCAGGACTTAGCTTGGCCATTGCAGAAGTAACCGAGGAGGGAGGTAGAGTTGTGGAGGTTGTCACAGTCGGAGCTGGCCAGGCCTTCATAAGGCTGCTGGGATTGCAGATGGGGTGGAAGACAAGTTAAGAAGAAGAAGAAGAGGAGGAGGATAAAAAGAAAGGTGAGAGATTGGAATGCCATGGAGAGAGAGGAATATGGATGCAGAAGCGTTTTGATAGTGGTGTTTGAAGGCATTATCGGTGGTGGAGGGACCGGTGGCCGGTGGAGTGGGTGGTACGCGTCTTGACTTGCTATTTATTTTATTTTATTTGAAAGTAATGGGCTAACGGCCGATGATTGATATGACTTGGTTGGGGTGGTGGGGGAAGAGAGCGGCATCGTCACGGTGGACGGTGGATGCCAGCCGAAGATGAAGTGCGTCCCTGCAAAGAAAGGGGGAAAGTGATGAAAGAGAGGTGCCGGAGAGACCGAAGACATGGACCCAAAACAGCCCCCCACGTATCCTCCCCTACTCTATGGGCTTTAAACTTTGTTTTTTATGATCCTCTCAACTATTTATAACTCATAAATACGTAAAGCAAGCACATAGAAATCTCTCAACTGTTTATAACTCATAAATTGTGATATATATATATATATATATATATATATAAATAATAGAGTTTGTATAATTTTCTTTAATTCTTTTTGCAAGAGTTTTAGTAAATGAAAAGTTCAATCTATACTCTTTGCTTTACTCCACTCTTTTAGTTCTTCAAATTATATGATATATTTTTCTTTTTATTTACCCGAATTCTTCTTACTTATTTAGCATTCTTCTTTTAGTTAAAATATATATATATATATATATCTATTAAAGAGTTTCATTCATATAATTTAAATTGAACGCTTCTTCGTCAATAAGGAATGAGTTTAAAAAAAAAATGATAAAAATTTTCTACTTATTAAGAAACTTCATTCTCACAATTTAAGCCAAACAATTATTCATCAACAGAGAATAAAATTTTCTTTTCTTTTTTTCTATATATATGATTGTGAAGTTCAACTTAAATTCGGATTGAATTCCTTTCCTATGAGGTACGGGTTAGATATTAACTTTTATATTAATTTTGTTCACCATTAAAATATTAAATTCTTCTTAAATATGATAGCTTCTAGATATTTGAATACTCAATTGAGTCTTAAATATAAAAGATCACACTTTCAAGGTTTATTTAGACATGCTTAAATGATTAAATTACCTTGTAACAAGTCAAATGATCATCCCACGTAGATATATAATGATAACATGCCACTATTAAGATTTGAATCATAAATCTTTCTTAAAATACGTATAGATAAAATGAGAAATATCAACAATTGAACACAAGCTCTAAAAGGGTATTTGATTCATATATTTACACATATAAATTTTAAATACCTACATTAGATTATCGGGCGTGCAATTCTTGAATTTTAAATACCTAAACATATAGAATACTCACTTTTAGTTTACACAGTAATCTAACTAAAAAATGTTAGATATTTTATATTAATATGTTTGGTTGACAAACTATATTATTAGAAATTTAATTAGAAAATATATTAAAATTTTAAAAATATTCTTTTTTAAAAAAAAATACCCTTGCTTTACAAATTAAAAAAACAAAATAAAGTAATATTTTTAAATATAATAATTATATATTCTATAAAATATATAATAATTTATTATATTATTTTTATACAATATGATATAAATTCCTGTTTAATCAGCAAAATGAAACCAATACTCGAGTCATAAAGCAACAAAAAATGCATGGACCGAGCTGATTATTTTCTTATTAAAGGGAGGGAAGGAAGGCAAAAGTAGAGGGCGATAATGCTATGGGTGCTGACAAACTAAGTTAGCAGAAGGATTTAAATTTCCAGCAAGTTAGCCTAAACCATCCAACAAGTTAGCCTAGGCTCAGTTCAAGCTTCGTTTATTTGTTATCAAAACTTTGCCCAGATTTGGTCTGAATTGATTCTGGCTTCAACCTCTCAGCTTGATGTAAGGTCATAAACTTAACTAAGACAAGATAACGGGATTTTGCTGAGCTTCTGCGGAACTTAGGTGTAATTCTTTTGGTGCACATGATTCTGTTCTATTTCAAAATTTATCAGTTTTTCAATAAACCAACTAGTTTAAGCATCTAGACATATATATATATATATATATATATATTGTAACTACAAATATTAATTAAGCAACATTTCCATTGCAGCAATAAACATAAGGTTCAATTATCATATCTTTTTTAAAAAATAAAATAAAATAAAATTTCAATATTAATCGTTTCATTTTACTATATAACACCTTTATATATATATATTTAAAGTTAGTATTATTTATGATATCATTTACAAACAGCCCAAGGTATCCTGCAATTTATTATATATATTATATGAAGGCAGATTCCACTAATAAACAACACTCTAAGGCGATATAGAAAAAATCTTTCGAAACCGTTCCACGGAAAAGTCGAACATAGAAAAGAAAAAAAAAAAAATCAAAGTTGGCCTGAATTGGTGGCTAAGTCAAAATATTTGACCAAGTAATTGCAAGGCCAAATATATAAAAAGAAATCCTAATTTTCTTCTTGCACCGTGCTCGCTGGTCCATGATGGCTGCCGGATAGCGAAATCCTGACCGTATAAAAGCCAAAACTTTTTTTTAATAAGAAAAAATGGGGGTTTTCATCCCTATAACTTACCCTTATATATAAACACGACCCATATAGAATGTAAGTGGCCTGCACC
This sequence comes from Metroxylon sagu, assembly GCA_017589505.3. Lineage (NCBI taxonomy): Eukaryota > Viridiplantae > Streptophyta > Magnoliopsida > Arecales > Arecaceae > Metroxylon > Metroxylon sagu. The sequence continues at coordinate 290,528 of JACVBY030000424.1, read as the reverse complement.
CGGAGGACTAATAGAAATATTCAATTAGTATACAAATTAATATCTTTTTAAATTTTACAAGGCGTCTCTATTTTATGTATATCCTGTTTATGCGTGGAATATTCATATTTAATTAAAGAGATGTTTATTATGGAAAGAATGTACCATTAAAATTTCTCTGACTCAAATTTGACTTCACCTCCATTATACCAATTGCACTACACAATGCATCAAAATCAATGAGCCACATTAAATCCTATAGTCCCACTCCATGCCTCATTCTTTCTCCCTCTTTTTCTTTCTTTTTTTTTTTTATTTCTTCTTTCTTTTTCTTCTTCCCAATCTTTTCTTTTATCAAATCTCTCTAAAGTTAAAAATAAAAAACTTTGGTGCCTCTAAATAAAAATAATATACATATATACTTTTTTTTTTTCATTACTTTCTTATTTTACTTAGAAGATAAGGTTGATTCTACTTAACTTTTTTTTAACTATAGAATATTTATGCATTTTTTTTAAAATTAAAAGGTTTATAATCAACTTTTAATTTTAATTTTAATTATAATTAACCTTCGCATTTGAAAGTGGAGTTAAAAGAAACAGAGAAGTGGCTATATGACCACTTTAAGATATTGAATTTTTAAAATGATGGGGTTTGCCCTTAGTGACAGCCGAGAAGTTTTTTCTTTTTGGTTTCATCTTGTTTTCTTATCTGGTTTTTTTAGGGTTTTCGGTTGTTTCTCCTTGAAAGCGATCGTTTTTAAGGATTCAAAGATGTTCAAGATTCGGCAATAACCAAATGAAGAGAGGCAGAACAATTTCACCATCAACTTCGCTACCTACTCAGTCTCCATTACCCCGGTCGAACCTTCTACTCCGGCAAAAGATGATCTTTTTCTGATGGCAACCTCACCTCCGTCTCCGCGGGTTCAAAGGGTACGATTCTAGCGAGGAGTCACACAACCTTTCCTCTAAGACCTCTTGTCCCCTACGGCTTCGTGTCCTCCGATGCCGTTGAGAAGTCAGAGGTGGAGAAGCCACGGGACCAGCAACAAACACCTATAAAGCTCTTAGCTGAGAAGGGCAATTTGCTGGGCCGGAGTTAGTTTATTAGATGAGTTTTGAGGAGGAGTTCCATGTCATTTGATGAGGTGCCACTGAACGCCAACTTCCTCGACTTCGGTGTGCCAGAGCAAAGATATTTGTGGATTCGACACAGATCGATTTCTTCGCCAATGACTTGAGCGATGTTATGCTAACCTCTACTAATCTTAAGTCTGGGCTCAATAACATAGCAGGGAGAGGATTACTTCCAAGATATTGGTGATTTATTTCCAATTGATCTTCTCCTTGCCCTCTAAAAATATTTGAGAAGCGAGTGTTTTTTTTTTTTTTTTTTTTTGGCTGTTGGAGCAAACAAAAAGAGTCATCTGAGGACGCCAATTAAATTGGCTGATTTTGCACCGACGAGGAGAGGGAAAATAATATTTGTTTTAAAAAAATTACTACTTATTATTATTATTAACATTAAAAAAAAAATTGTGTGCTAAAAAATGAATATCTTATTCTGTTCATTTGGAACAAATGGACACATAGCATTGGATTCAATGGATACATGACATGGCTGACTGCCCATTATATGAGATATGTAGCCATATTTCATGGGACTCTTTTATCTCAAGGGAGCATGATTTGCTGTCTCAGTTCTGCTCCGTAACAGCTTGGGTGGGAGGCAAAAGCAGCAACTTTGGATGGAAAGATTTCGATTTAAAGGCAAATGATGGGAGGGGAAAAAAAAAAAAAAAGAGAGAACCAAAGGGCTTTAAAAAGACAATTGATTCGGCCAACGTTAGTGCACTCTAAACTGAGCCTTTAATGATCGTATGACCGTGATGTGATTATTTTTCTTTTTTTTTTTAATTTCAAATTTAAATAATGAGAATCAATTGCAAATTAAATCAAAATTAAAGATTAATTATAATTTTTTTTAATTTAAAGAGAAAAGTACAAATGTCCTTATAGTTAAGAAGGGCAAATAGAAGTAACCCTAGAAAATATTAAGTTTAAAAGAGTCTCAAGAAAAATATTAAATGGAAGGAACGAGTAATTCATGCTAAAGCTTTTGGGTGCCAAAAAAAAAAAAAAAAAATTAATTTATGGTATGTTTAATACTTTATTAACTCTGTTTATGTATGAATTTTTTATACATAATCATTTCAAGCACTAATAAAATTGAAGGATTGCAGTAGGTCACACCTTATGAATATAAATCCAATAGAAAAAATACATCTTATGACTTAGAATAAAGCTGAATCAAGAAAAAGAATTCATGTAGCCAACCTCAGCTGCTAATTGTAATTAAGGTTTTATTGTTGTTATTGTTGTTGGTACGTTTAATACTTTATTCGTCATAGTTGCTAAATTTGTAGAAAAGAATTATTATTGAAAAATTTGAAAGTAAAAATAGCAGGCTATATAAATAAAATAGGTAACTATTTTAATCATAAATAATATATTGATAGCTCAATTTTAAAATAAGCTAGCAAGATAATAAACCAATTAATAGTTTATTAATAGGTAATTAGTTATATAAGGGCAACGATCGCAATTAATAATGTATTCAAAATTCATCCGGTATTGAAATAAAATTTGGAACTAAATTACAAATATTTACTTAATAAAAAAAAAGTCAGGGAAACAAAATCATGTTTTTTTATTTGACCTAACAACTATTTTTTAAAAAATATCACTGAATCTCATAATAAGATAAGATCCATGAAGCTATTTAATTGATTTTTTTAATGATTTTAATCTAGAACAATAACAATATACCTATTCAACTTTAATAAGGTGATTATGGGAAGGATGAAATTATAATATTATTGTTTTATTTTTGCTAGCTTAAAATTAGAAATAGAGATCATTATGCGCAAAAATTTAAGGTTTTCATTGTAGTTCAAAGGAAGGAAGAAAAGAAAAGGATAAGAAAATATCATATGTAAAAAATTAAAAAAAAAAAAATCTAATTATGATTGGAAACAAAATCAACTTCCCTTGGTAATATCTTCATATTAATCAGGAAATAATTAAGATGTAAAAGAAAAATAAAGATAACAAAAAAGTTTGGCATTCTTTGATTAATAGTAGATTTGTTAAAAATTTGATAAGGAGTCTGTTATTAAGGAATTTAATGATTGATAAATCTGTTAATGGTCATCAAGTTATATGCTAGTATTAAGTAAAGATTTAATAGGTTTGAAAAGGATTAAAGCGAAAAAAAAAAGGAAAAAAAAAAGGAAAACTTTGATACTCCTTGACTAATAATGGATATGCTAAAAATTTTATTAATGATTAGATTGTATGCTCAAAGAAAAGATTCAATGAATCTAAAAAGAGGTAATATATATTAAAAAAAAAAGAAAGACAAAAATTTAGGACTCTTTAGCTAGCAATAATTTTAATAAGAATTTTAAAATAAATAATATATATATATATATATAAAAAAAGAAGAAAGAATAAGCATGTATAAAATAAAAATTATTAAAAATTATAAATATAACGCCTATAAAATTGAAATCGGTTGGAAGTTGGGTTGTGGAATTATGTTTTGAGTTTTGATCCCAAGCTGCCTTGAATTGGACTAATTAGTCGCTATTTTACCTTATGAGGGCATTAAGAACTGCAGTGCAGGCATCTTGAGTCTTGATTAGTCGCCGCTATTTTATGTGGGTTCAAAATGGTTGAAGTCGAGCTGCTGGAAGTTCAAATAAGGAATGCTCATATTCCATAAGGAAATAATTTTGCTTGGTCGTCGTTCCACGCACGCACGCACGCACGCGGGCGTGGTGTGGATGGACTATTCTGGGACGTTGCTGAAGCCATAGAATACACGTTCTTCTCGCGGACCGCCACTCGTCCAGCAATTATTGGCTACCCAACGCTATCTTCCCGACCTCGTGATTTGTGTGGACGAAGCCGCCGCGGGTCCCACCGTGAATTAGCGCTGAATCAGAGAGCGAGAGGCCCCTGATGGCCGACACCTCCCTCCCCCGGATCGGACGGGTCCTTGCCACCGTCTCCTGGCAAACACGACACGTGCGCCGTTAAGGCCCCCTCGAACTGACCAGAGATGGTGAGATACCACACCCGCGCCGCCCATCTCCTTCCGTTCACCTCGCTATCACATGCGCTCCTCACTTTTATCGTGACCGTTGGATCCTTCCGATGTCAAACGTGGCATGAAAAAAACCTTTCATGCGAACGCAGCCGCGGGCAAGGTGAACCGCTTCCAAGCACGGCGTGCGTGGCCGCCAGAAAACGGGAAAGAAAGCGACGAAACGGAGTTTAACAAGACCCGTTAGCCCCCCCCCTTCCAAAAAAAAAAAAAAAAAAAAAAAATAGAAGGAGAATATACCCGTTGAAAATAATAAGAAAGAGGGGTCGACGACAGGGCCGACAAGCACCACGCTCCCGCACTCCCAGCGGCTTCGCCTCCAAAACTCGTGGTGCCTCCCTCCTTCCCCCTCCTCCGATGGCGATCTCCACGCAACTGGGTCGCTTCGCCTCCAATCTCTTCATCCCGGGGAGCAACCCCGCCGGAATCCGGCCTCGATCTGGCGGAAGGGTGATGGTATCCGTCCGCTGCGGCGGCGGGGACAGCACCGCCGCCCTGGAGCCGGACTTCGACAAGAAGGCGTTCCGCCATAACCTCACCCGCAGCGAAAACTACAACCGCCGCGGCTTCGGCCACAAGAAGGAGACCCTCGAGCTCATGAACCGCGAGTACACCAGTATTTTCCCCTCTCCCTATCCCCTTCTCTCCTTTCCGAATTAGCGCTTTTAAGGACTTAGGTTTTGTTAGAACGGGGGGATCGGGGTTTCTGGATGGCTGATTAGGGCTAGGGTATGGGGAATCGCAGGCGATGTCATCAAGACGCTCAAGGAGAACAATAACGAGTACACGTGGGGCGACGTGACGGTGAAGCTGGCGGAGGCCCACGGATTCTGCTGGGGGGTAGAACGAGCTGTGCAGATCGCGTACGAGGCGAGGAAGCAATTCCCCGAAGAGAGGATCTGGATCACCAACGAGATAATCCACAACCCGACGGTCAATAAGGTACGGGATAACCGGTTTCTTTTTTTTTTTTTTTTTTTTAATAATTAGTTTTATGAACCTCGCAGTTTAGAATTTTCCCCTTTTTTGTGGGTAATTGCTGTTGAGGGAGTGACGGCCAAATTCTACCACCGCAGCTCGGTTTGTGATCAGTATAGTTGATAATTTTTAATTTTTGATTCAAAATTACTTTTCAGGAATATATATATATATATATATATATATATATATATATATATATATATATATATGCTGAAATTAGAGAATAATAATAATAATAATAATAAAGTTTCATTCTTTTTTCTTGTCTTTATTGTAGAAATTGATTACAAAGATATGCAATAACATAGATTTTGCATCGGGTCTCATATGGCTGACAGAAGTTAATTTTGCATATATATGTGCTTGCTTAATTAAATATTTTGTTGATTCAATTTTAGAATTATTTATGATGTCGCTATGTTTTTATCTCAAAAAAACATAATATTCTATGAGTTTGTAACTTGATATCCTGCATGGATCTTGCAAATTTTGCAAAGTTAGCATAGTTCCATTGATCTCTGTAGCAAGCGGTCTGCCCTACTCTTTATTATCTTTGATGATATTGAAGTAGCTACTTTGATATGGCATAGAATTAGAAGCCTTTCATGCTTGATAATGCAGAGGCTGGGAGAGATGGAAGTCCAGAATATACCTGTGGAGAGTGGGAAGAAAAATTTTGGTGTTGTTGATCAGGGTGATGTTGTGATTTTGCCTGCATTTGGAGCTGCTGTGGATGAGATGTATACCTTGAGCCAGAAGAAAGTACAGATTGTTGATACAACTTGTCCATGGGTGTCAAAGGTAATTTTCTTCAGGGAGAGAAGGTGCAATTTGATATTCATCTCCCTTGTTCCGTATCTTTCATATAATTACATTCTGCATCACATTTTCCTGCAAAGGTCTGGAATACTGTTGAGAAGCACAAGAAGGGGGATTATACTTCAATTATTCATGGTAAATATTCTCATGAGGAGACTATCGCTACTTCTTCTTTTGCGGCGAAGTATATTGTTGTGAAGAACATGGCTGAGGTACTTTATGGCCGCACTTGATGGTTCTTATGATCATCTGAATGTTCACATATAACTTTAGCTTGAGATATAATGAAAACATTTCTGTATGACTTGTTGAAAACAGGCAACATACGTATGTGATTACATTCTTGGTGGTCAACTTGATGGGTCTAGCTCCACAAAAGAGGACTTCCTCCAGGTATGGTCTGACATTTCATTCGGATTCATTTATTAATTGCAGGAAGGTAAGGTCAGTTTCATGGAAATATTGTGCAAACATTGCAGAAATTCAAATATGCTGTTTCTTTGGGATTTGATCCTGATGTTGATTTAGTGAAAGTTGGCATTGCAAATCAAACGACAATGCTCAAAGGCGAAACTGAAGAGATTGGTGAGTTGCATGCTTTTGATGATTTAATAATTCCATCAACCTTTTCATGCTTCATGTTGCCATCATCTTTTTACAGGTAAATTGGTCGAGAGGACCATAATGCGTAAATATGGAGTGGAAAATATTAACGAGCACTTTATTAGCTTCAATACAATTTGTGATGCCACTCAGGTAATTCTTTTGAAAGGCTGTTGGGTTATCTGGTTGCTTTTATCTCCTACAGCAGATAGTGTGCACTCATTCCACAATCTATTGGTTTAATGTAAATTCTCAAAAAAATAATCCATCTTTGCTAGATTATGAGACATTATAATTTTTTATTATCTTTTATACCAATGGTTGTTAAGTTCAATAAAGACGTCTGATTCAGTTGGCTAAGCATTTTATAAGCCTTTGATAAAATCTGTAACTTTGGCAAATCTTTGTGAAGCAATTAGTGTAATCTAAAATCATTTCAAAATATTATATGGTAATATTTCTCTAGGTAGTCCCTGTCCTGTGCAAGAATGGATATCTACATTTTCTTGTATAAACGGCCTGTAGGGCTATATTATAATCATTGTGCTTGCCCCCTCTACCTGCTTGTTTAGTTAATCAGAGTTTATATCAAGTTCCAACCACTCAGTATTAACAGCTTACCAAAGCACTTTATAACCTGGTGTTTGTTTGAAGTTTGGCTGTGGTACCTTAAGTAGGAACCTGCTTGCATTATTATTTATAATTCTTATATCCTCAAGGATTATATGGTTTCTCTGTTCTTAACTATATCTGAATGTTTGTGTTGGTTTTATCTGCCTTTGTCCATGGATTGGTCCTATCAGCAGCTCTTTTGACGGTTCAAGTTCACTTGCTTATCTCTAGCTACATAATAAATTGAGAACCACAACAAGAAATTGTATGCCTTCAAATGCTGAAGCCATCAGCTGAGGTTGAACTTGTAAACTAAAAATTGTTGGACAAGAATGTTGCTACTACTGCTGCATATTAGAGGCAGGGTCAGATACAATAAAACCAATATGTATGCAAGATCAGTATCTCCCTGGTAATAAGTTCATGTTCCTTCCATCTCATATCTTTTCTACTTACTTCTCACATTACATACACATTTACATAACTGCTAAAATGTACTGGTTGTGTCTATGAACAAAGGCAACCCTATCTAGCTGAATGATGCCTATCTGTATTGTATATAAATTATTTTCATGTGTTTGTAAATTGCATGCCTTTTTTATGGCTGCCATTATTGAATTTTCTTGCACATTCATTACATTAGGAGAGACAAGACGCAATGTACAAGCTGGTCGATGAGAAACTTGATCTCATGCTGGTAGTTGGTGGATGGAATTCCAGCAATACTTCACATCTACAAGAGATTGCTGAACTCCGGGGAATTCCATCTTATTGGATTGACAGTGAACAGAGAATTGGACCAGGAAACAGAATAAGTTACAAGCTAAATGTAAGCTTTAAGTTAATAAGGCATGGATTACGTATTTATCTACTTATTTTGCTTCTTATTTTTTATTATTATTAGAAAACATTTTCCTGTCATCAGTCTGCAAGTCATTGTTGTCTTTTTTCTATGCAGCATGGGGAGCTTGTTGAGAAAGAAAACTGGCTACCTCCTGGTCCCATCACAATTGGAGTAACCTCTGGTGCATCAACACCAGATAAGGTAAAATTCTTAAAAAAAAAAGATTCATCACTTAGGGTTCAATTGCATCAAAGCTATACCATTTCAATTGCATGGTTCCATTTCACACATTAATGACTTGAATAGTTTGACCACCAGACACTATAGGATGATCCATGGTTGATGGATGAATCCTGACAGACATCAGCTCTGGCTCTGCTAAACAATGTGACAAAATAAAACTACAATAGATGCAAAACAAAGAATATGCATTGATCATAGAGGCTGTAATCTGTATATGTTCTTCAAAAGAATAAAGTGATTATAAGACATATCACATTATATAATGCTTAAAATGTGTTACCTATAAGGCAGGTTCCTGTTCCTGTCAATCTCCATTATTCTTTGCCAATTTTTGGAGAGTTGATATCTGGATGACTTAACCGTAAATTGCTTTCAAGACTGTAATGGGCCGGGCTTCTTCATGCTTCAGATTCTCTCAGTGACCCTTAAATATTGGAACTCATGCTTGGTTCATGAGCCAAGCTACCTCATCTAATGACAGCTCTAATCCCTAGACTGAGGGGTAGGTGAAGATGCTGTGTTTGGTCACAAAAAGGCTTCAAAGGTTCTATTCATTTTCTACTAGGTGTTGAAGATTACATTCCCATGCATGTAATTGGAGTAATCATGTGGATCTGGAAAAATACTCGGATGTATTTTTCATGGGGTGAGTCATGCTTGTTGCATAATTAATTTGTAGGCTTACATCAGGTTACCATTCATTATAGTAAAGGATGAACATGGCTTCCAAACAATCAAGTTTCCAACAACCATCCCTTCTTACTCCCTTCTTACTTATTTATGAAGGAACATGTGCGAAATGTTGACATTAAGCATCGTGTTGTTGAATGGTAATTTTGAAAGAGTCAATTATATTGGTTGCTCTCAAATGCATGCATACATATGTATGCATACATGCATGTATATCTGTTGTTGGTCACACTAGCAGAAGCTTATTTTTCTGATTCACATGATCATAGAGAATGAGATGTATGTACGTAGATATATATGTATGCTTGCATGTATGTATGTAAACTATGTACAGTAATTTAGGTTGGAAGTCAGAGGTTTTAATGGAATGGCAGTCTTAAAGACAGGACTTATAGAACTTGTACGGTCATATATGAGGATCATATAAGTCCTTTACATTTCTCAATTGGGGTAGATTGAGGAGCCGGAGAACCAAGCTTAACCAAATCACTAGAGACTTCCATGCTGCAGCTGCAAAGTTTTTTGGCTCATGGAAAAGCCAAAATCCTGCAAATATATCATAAACATTTTGGGTCTAGGTGGCCGGAGGATCATTTTATTGGACAGCTTTTAGCTGGAACCTTATCTTCCTTGCTAGTTTGATTCTTTCAAATGTGTAAGCTCAGGCACTACGAAAATTCTTTGTTGGTTAGGCCTGTGAATCCAGAGGATTGCAGTCTGTTTCTTTTCTAAACTGCTCTTGGTAGTGGACATTTTAATCCATTTTGAGAGCCAGCAGAGAATGATTTCACTAACCTGCGTGGTGGTTCATGTGTTTGTTGCGTCTGGCTTGCACAGGTCGTGGAGGAAACCCTTAATAAGGTCTTTGAAATCAAACGACAAGAAACCTTGCAGTTGGCATAGTTTGAGGCAGGAGCTGGAGCTTTGTGAGATTGGGTCTGCTAGCCAAAGCAGATGGCTTCTTGCACTTTGCTGAATGTGCATGTGGACTATGTATACAGATCAAGGTCGGTATCAATACTGCTGAATGTATGCGAGTTAAACTGACCTTTCACAGAAGTGGACATTTAATAAATGAGTAAATGTTATGATATATTTCGCCAATGCCTTCCCATTCGAGTGATGGCCCGTGATGATCTGGAATGTGTTCATCATGTCCGATAGCCTAGCTGTTTTGCTGCAAGCCTTTTTTTTCTTTTTTTTATTTTTACAAAAAGTTCATTTCTAAAATGACAGTGGAAATTGAAGTGGCAATTGGATCAGATCTTTTTCGATTTTGAGTCATTTTTGGATTTGGATCATTGAAGTAAAACTTAACTCTAAAAGGTTAGGATCATTTTGAGTTGTATTTTTTTTTAAAAAAATTATGTATATATTTTTTATTTTTTTAAGTAATTTATTAATTTAATCCTTTTTTTTCTTCTTTTATTTATTTGTTACTTTAAATGCTAAAAAAAAAAAGAAGGTAGATACAAAATTATATAGCATGATTAGAAACTAATAGAATAATAGTTATAAATATATAAAATATTAAAATAATTTAATTAAGCAATACTATATAAAAGTATAATTTTAAAATTAAATAAATATTAGTATTAAATTATTAATAAGATTACTTAATCCTATAAATTAAAAAAGAAAGGCTAAAGTATAGAGTTAAAAATATCCTTAAATTTTAATTTTTTAACTTTAATACCTATCATTAAAAAAATATTGACGTCATCATTCTTCCACTGATATGGTATGCGTATGTAGCAGAGAAGGAATGTTATGTTGGAAGGAAGCTTATATGATAGTCGATGCTCTCTTAAAAACCTTTTCTGATGCCCTTTTCTTTTCAAACCGATGGGATCCTAACTTAACTCTCTTTCTCTTCAGCCAGCACTCAATCCCTACCTTACTCTTTAGCCTTTGCACTAGATTAGCCATCGTCTCTGGCCAGTGTTTAGCCTAGCCTAGCCCAGCCCCATTTAACACACATAATAGTTTCACAGTTGTTTTTCTTCTATTTTTCTCAAGGTGAATAACTTAGTCAGGACCTTGACACTTGACACAGATACTTTTTTTTTTCCCTTAGCATATAGCTCGTAAGCTCTCTTCCTCTCTAAACTATTTTTTTTTTCCATTGCTCTCCAAATGTTTGTAAGAATTCCTTCGCTTTTAATGTGCACCTAAAAATTTTTTACTAACATATTGGAAGCTGCAATCAGCTTGGTATTCACTCTATCGGCCCTTATTAGGCCAGTGTCACTCTTCAACATAAAAAATGCCCCAAGTGTCACTATTTGTCAGCCGTATCCCCTTGGAAGAAACTAAAGGAGCAGAAAAGCCTCCTAATCAATTGCCAATTGGGGCTTTTAGGCTTAAAAAGCCGAAACCCGCTAAAGCAATCATCAATGTCGAGCGCATCTAGAAGCCCCCCAAGTCCTGACCCATGCCATATTCTTTACTTTGCCAGCAATTGGGTCCTCTTAAGAAGCTAGAGGTCAACATATATACTGGATTACCAGTCTCAATGGCACAAACTCATGCCAATGTTGGCATCGGCATACGCCTTCCATTTTACTACCATGTATCTAGTCGATAAGTACTCTGAAATGAAGAAATCACATGATGATGAAGCTGTTAGTGAGTAACAAAGGGTCTTCCAACTGCTCCATCAGTAATCATGTTCATCATTGGTGTTTCTACCTCCAAGAAACTCAAGATTGTCATGAAAACTTTGAATGTAAGAAATAATCTTCGCTTGGGTCTTGAATATTTGCTTGACCTTATGATTTAACATTAGATCCAGATATCTTTGACGACATTGAGTTTCCTAATCTTTCAGAACATATGTTTCAGGATTCCTTGTCATTCCTGGAACCCATGCATCTGGTGTTATTTTCCCTTCATTTTTCTTCGCAACAATAATATCAGCACTTGGGGCACCTTTCTGTCTTGGCATCATGTGAAGGCAAGGGAATAGGAAAATAAATTTATTTAGAAAGATACTAAGCTCTCCTCTTTTACTCTTCCCTAAATATCCATGGATACCCACAGTATCACCTTGTTTCGCACTAGCATGGTATCTAGTAAATTCAACTTTATCTACATTCGAGTCCCTAGCATCAGCCATGACTTGAACCTTAACACCACCACCATATAAGTCAAAAAAGTAAAGCTTTGATAAAGAAGCTCTCTTTTCATGATTCTACCCGCTAAACTGGATTCAACATTCTTAAGGTGCTCCATGTAATTTAAACTTCCATACTTATCAACATATGAAACTTATGAAGGCATGGATTCACTCCACCTGCCTTCAGGGATGTAACAACCTTCAGCCTATTGTCATAGTATTATGTAGGGTCCATATCTTTATTGTTCGCAGAAAATAGCTTTTGAGACTGTGAATTTGCTACAACCATAAAATATTACGCTTAATTATCATGTGCTTTAAATTTTATCAAATTACATTTATATAGTTTGACAATTACATTTAATTATCATGTATTTTAAAATGCTATCAAATTACATCCATATGTTTTAAAATATTACACTTAAGTTTTCAAGTATTTTAAACTTAATCAAACTTTATTCAAGTGTTTTAAACCTAAACAAGCTTTCATATGGGTATAATTTGATAATATTTTAAAACAAATAATAGCTAAGTGTAACTATAAAATTATATTGGTATAATTTAATATGATAGTTAATTATAATATTTCAAATCATAGAAGCTAATTTGATAATATACTTAAATCACAAGGTATTAATTTATATTTTTTTCAAAACAATTAATAAAAAAGTCATATTTATTGATTTTAAAAATTATAAATGTAGAATTATTTGCGAACAAAAGTGTGAGGGGATGAAAATGAATTAAAGGGTCATATTTATCAGTTTTGAAAGTAAGAAGGTAAAATTATTCTAAAAAAAGTTATAGGGGATGAAAATGAATTTAAGCGTTATTAAAAGTTTTTATGGAAAATCTGGAGTGAATTTAAGCGTTAAGAAGAAGAAGAAAAAAAAAAAAAACAAAAGAGTGAACCGCCGTTGCCGGGGATCGAACCCGGGTCGCCCGCGTGACAGGCGGGAATACTCACCACTATACTACAACGACCTGAGCGTTGGATGCCTCCCACCTTCTCTATATGAAGAAATGACAGAGCAAAAAGGTTTCAACCCGCAAAAGGACCCTGGCAGCTGCAGATTCAATGCACGAGGACTACTTTGCACACTGGTCAACAAGCCGTCCAAGTTCACGCTACGAAAGAAATCCCCAGCTAAGCGAGAAGCAGAACCAGCGTACATCCCCAACCGACACGCCGCAGCCCTCAGCCTAATGCTTATCCTCGTGATACGCCAGAGTGCCAAAATCCATTTTGCCTACGAAACGCATAATGTTAGACGACAAATATAAAAAGCAAAGAAGGAAAAAGACGTCAACGGTCACCGATCGTGCCACGTCACAGACACACCCTAGACCTGACGCCTTTCCTTCCCTGTGCGACCGCAGCGGATCGACGCCGCCGCGCACCGCGTCCAGGCCCATCCCACCCAAATCACGCGCACGTGTTGCCGCTCATCAACTCCGGTATTATTTATCAAGCCTTATATATTCGCCAAGCACCTGCTGCATTTACCACCCCCGAAACCTTCTCCGAACCGGCATCAACCCGGTAAAATAAGGGCCAAAATCCATCGCCATTCTTGCGGCAGCAGAGGTTTGGAGAGGACAGGGACTTGATCCACCACGCGTTCGATACATTATGCCGCCGAGACTCGCACCGATGGGAGCCATGACAGGCGTGTCGATGAGCGTCGTAGCAGCGTGAGCTTTGGTTGTTGGTCTGGACTATTAGACCCGCGGAGACGGGCATTATTTTTTTTATCATTCACCGAACACGCTTCACTTCCCCGTGTGGTAAATTTTGCTCAAAAGAAAGGGGGGAAGGGGGAAGAAAGGAGGGCAGATTAATAACAAGCACCTGACCGACCGTCCTTACCACCCTTCTCACCCACATTTAAATTCTCCTGTGGGGCCGGTGTAAAGGTAGGGTAGAAATGGGCACGGTAGGGTGTTAATTGTGCTGGGCTCCAACACGCTCTCCGGGCACACACCGTGAGCTCATTGTGTGCTCATCAACTTCTGTCGAACAGGCGGAGCAGCATACCGTAAGGTTTTCTCTCGGTGTAGTGTCCCCCCACCCTTTCTTCAGTAACGCCAGCAGTGAGCATATTCTCGCACTCGGAATGGATACTTCTCACATCATACTACTTCGCCCCGTCCCTTTCCTCCTTTTAACTTCCTCTTCAACAAAGCTTTTCCCCACCTTTTTACTCTAGCGCACAGAGAGAGAGAGAGAGAGAGAGAGAGAAGAGATGGCAAAGTCTCTTACATGGGCTTCCTGCGCCGAGGAGAAGAAGTCCTGTGTAGGTTGGATTGACAAGTATTTCAAGGACTGTGTGTGTAGTCTTAGCAGCGAGATATCATTCGGCCTCGGTCTGATTAGCCTCATCTGCTGGGGGATTGCAGAGATCCCACAAATCATCACCAACTTCCAGACCAAATCTGGCCATGGTGTCTCCCTGGGACTCCTCCTCACTTGGGTCATCGGGTCCGTCTCCATAACTATCTTTGTCTGTCCATCTTTCTTGTATTTGACCCCGGCATCTTAAATAAATTTCTAGCCAACTTCAATGATTTCCGAAGAAGTTGCGACATAGTTAAGATTCTCTTTTTCGATTTTATTGCAACATTAACATTTTTTTTTTTTTTTTTCAGGGATATCTTTAATTTGGTGGGCTGCCTTCTCGAGCCGGTAACGGTGAGCAAGATTTTTTAATATATACTCTGAAGGCTTGCAGTGTGACAGTGTTGTTATACACCATTTATATTAAGATTACTAAAAAGTGTTCATGTGGTTTGGTGGTTGCAGTTGCCTACCCAATTTTATACAGCACTGGTCAGCCTTCTCTTCTTCTTCTTCTTCTTCTTCTTCTTCTTCTTCTTCTTTTTCTTTTGAGATTATATTCTCAGATCTACAGGTGTAAGCTATATTTCTAAGACTAACCCCAGATGGAGATATTCTTTATGAATCAAATATCTTGCTTGCTATTTCTACTGGTTTTTTCTATTTTGTGAGCAAATTAGTTTTCCTATACTCTAATATGCTCATGTATAGCTAACAAATTCCGCGGTGCAGCTCTACACTGCCACTACGGTGGTCTTGCTATTGCAGACCCTGTACTACGACTACTGGCTTAGATGGTGGAAAAGCAAAGGCTTTGAGCCTAAACTCGAGGTACGGCACCTTTCCGTCTTTGAGCGCATGAGTATCCCGTGTGCATCATCTCTAGACTTTTGAGCCGTACCTCCTTTTTTTTTTTTTTCTTTTTTTTTTTTTTTTTTTTTTTTTTTTTTTTTTTTTGTCGATATGGGAGGCCTACAGCCTGTTTAAAAAAAAGGTGACACCTTGGGCCCCCCCGCTTAGATAATTGAATAATTTAATCAAAAAAGTATGAATTTCACCTCTACTTTTCTCTATAATTTATGTCCAATTTATCAAATAATGTGCTATTTTATTAATTTCTTTATAGACATAATGATACCTAAGATATAAAGTATTTAAAAAGGTTAAAAGATATATTTTTAAAATAATAATAATAATAAAATTATTTTATAATTAAAATATTAACATAGTTAATTTTTTTTAAAAAAAAATAATTTTTTATTTTAAAATCTTCTTCTTTATTTATGAAGATCATATTATACTCTAAACATTTTAGATATCATACTTAACACAATTCAATTATGAATATCTATTTTTATATATTTTTTAATCATCATATCTATTTTTATCATTTTTTAGATTGATTCAATAAAATTAAATTTTAAATAATTTAATTTAAAAAAAAAAAAAGAAAGAAAAGGTACTTGAGCTATAAATTTTGAAGGGAATAAAGTAACACATGAAGGGAAATCTTAGAAATCGGTGTCGAAATTAGTGGGTATCTCTGAATCGTACGTCTTAGAGAGTAATTTTTATTTTTTCATGGTAAAGTGGTACATGCTTCTGCAAACTATAATGAGCCATCTTTTCAAAACTCTGATGCAAAACCTTATTATCTCATGTCTTGCTCCCCAATAACTCCGATCGTTAGTGCGATATACAGCGATCATGATGAGTAGACATAGAACAAACTCGTGAAAATAGAGCAACTGCCCTTCTCGCTTTCGGAATGTGCGGACTAGCTTGTGCCATCTAGGCCCCAATGTCTCACTCATTCATGGCTCCCACTGGACCTTTTTTCTTTTTTTTTTTGCTTTTAAACCCTTTTATGAACTATTGAGGAATAAAGATGACTCATGATCCTGTTGTTAGGTCGAGGAAGAGAGGAAACCTTTAGATCCAAAGGCAGATGACGATCCAAGCAAGCCGATACCTACCGCAGCGTCGATCAGGAGGGCATCGCCTCGTATCGATCTATACTACATGTACGTAGTTTTATCCTTTAATTCTTATTCTTAATCATTTTATTTTTATTTTTATTTTTATTTTTTATTTTCGTATGGTCTTATAGAGTTAAAGCTTGATCCTCTGGTGGTGATGATGTATGTAGGTCAGCGAGGTCTTTGGCCAGCAGTGGGACCCCACCGTATGGCTCGTCTTATCTGGGGACGGCCAGGAGCGGACCGTCAGGCTTCCCGCTGCAAGACTCGTCGTCGTCGGAGGACGAGGCCTCTCCCAGTCGTGGCCGTAGACACCGGGCAGCTGCCAAGCCCAAGGGGATCTTGTCACGTTCGGTGAGTCCAAATCAATAACCTACTGCTAGCTCAATGGTCCTTGTGATGGGCATTGGTCCCAGGTGGGCACGAATTCCACTGGGAAAAGTAGCCCTGGCTAAAAGGTAGCTTTGTAGGTGTAAAGAGGATAAGACTCATGTTGTATTCACACAGCATCATATTAATATTTAAGTCCACGCAAACCGATCCACATGGACCCCCTCCCCCCCCCCCCCCCCCACACCACACACACACACACACACACACACACACACACACACACACACGGGCGCACACGAGCATCATGCGGGCATGCACGTGTAGTGCGTGTGCTGAGAGAGATGGCACTAGCTTGATTGCTTCCATAATTCGTCTACAATCATTGATGATCTAAATTAAGATGATAAGCTCATTGTATTTGATTACACATCAATAATTTTATATGACGATGATCTCAGATCATTCTTTATCCCATGCTTATTCTTGAGATGAGTTATCCAATATCACCTATAGGTAGTGTTTATGACTTAAAATTTAGGAGTCAAAATGCTTCTCCATCATTAAAAAAAAAAAAAAAAAAGCTTGATATTATTTTTCATAATATAATTTAATATTATAAGATTATATTATTATAATATAATCTAATATATATAATTATAATGTAATATAATAATATTATAATTTAATTTAAATATAAATATAAAATAACGATAAATTATCATGATAGTTGCAAAATATATGAGGGGTGGTTTTAGTATTATATGGTTAATGATCATGGATTCTTATGACATACCAAACATCTTAATTGTGGAGATTTAGGATCTTTATTAAGACATAGCATACCAAATGTGGTGATTTTAAATCACTGAACATAAGATTAGTTTGGGATCAAGGGTGGGCATAGGTTAGATGGTTTGTGGGCTAGCCCAAGCTTAGTTTTGAAAATTTTAGGTATTGGCTAAGGTTTTCAACCCATAAGACTACATAGGGCCTAAATTTTTAGGCCCGTTTAAATTTCAAGCCATGCCTTGGCTTCGAACAAATAGGATCGATTTAGTCCAAAAATTTATTTTTTATACATACATACATATATATATATATATATATATATGTATATATATATATATATGTGTGTGTGTGTGTGTAAAATAGTTTTTTAAAAGGTTTTAAGAAAAATTCTAACTAGGTTCTACTAGTAAGAAACAAATTCCTTGCCATATGTACGTATGTGTGTTCATATAATTATAATATATAAGTGCAAATCAAGCTAGGCTCGAGCGAACCATACATTCAGCCCAATCTAGTCTAATGCCTCAGACTGTTCTTTTGACTCTTGGTCTGATCCGAGGTTGGTCCGATCCAACTCATGCCCACTCCTATCCATAATAAGAATTATTAGTGATTTAAAATTATTATAGCAATCCTATATCATTAACAAATGCCCCCCTATTGCTTAAATTAGACGAGGGAAATGGCTATTGATCCATCTATTGTCAAGCTTAACACCAACTTTGGCGATAAGCATTACACTAAGCACAATTTGGTTACCAGCATTACACGGAGCATAATGCACCATGGACTCTATATGATCGAAGCTTTTATTAAAAGATCGAATATAATACACCATGGGCTTTAAGATCAACAATTTTAATCATATCAGAACTTTATGAATTTCAAAGTATGAAGCTTGTTGCACTCAACCCCAACTAGTAGTCCTAACTACACTCTTTGAAGAACAATGGGTCAAAATTAAATGCATCTAAAATTAAGCAGTTGTTTGTTATATGAATATCTGGTATCTAATCTATATAGCTTTTAGCTAAGAAGTTATTAAAAAAATTTGTTTGTGTCATATGGACATCCTATAAAATTTTTTATTCAATTTGGCAAGCATTATATGATCATGTAATATATTATTTATACTTCTTTATTTTCAACTTACTTTATTTCTATGAATAATATTTTTTTAATTTTTATTTTTTTATAAATAATTAATTCTAAATTCTAAAAATAATGATTCTTAAGAACTTCATAATTCTCAATATTTGCTTCAACTTCTTTATTTTTTTCTAATTTTATTAAAACTATATTTCTAATAGCACATATATAACCTATATAACTATCAAAGATCATATGCAATTATATGGCTAAGTGGTTATAAAAATTCTTTTTTATTTTAGATTTTAAATGATTTTAATTTTTAGATGCCCACCTAGTCCTCATTTAAAACCTCCATCTAGGTAATATGAACATGTTGATTTTCATAATTTCATAGGCAACTAATAGCACCTTGATATATTTTAGATTATTAAAAATTTATTAAAATTGCCCTTTTTTTCTATCCCCAAGCATCGTTTTTGTTGGAGGGGGGGGGTGTAAATGATATCAAATTACGTATTGCCCTCGTAAAATATGTGGTTGTGAGTGTGGACAAAAAGTTGATATAGAAAAAAAGTCCGCATTATTTTATCTTATCAGCTCGCTTCGAGATCTAGGCCTTAATATTTTATATTCAATCATGGTCTTTATCGATGAGCCTTATCCCAACTAATTGGTTTGCTTTTTTGAGTCATTCTCGAAAACTCAATGCAATGGAGGGCTATATTCTTAGCCTTTCAACTTTACCACTCGTTACCAATCTTAATTCATGTAATAAATAATTTGATTGCAATATTTTATAGGTTGGTTGCGGAACGATCGTCATTGGCTCTACAAGTTTGCCCTTTCAAAGTAGGGCTACGATGGAAAAACACATAGAATTAGCTGGAAGAAAAATTTTGCAGGTATTTTTCATGGTTAAAAAAGATTAGTTAGCTAGTTTGTTAATCATTGTTAGTAAGTTAAAGTGATTAATATTGTAATTTTTCTCCTTGGTACAGGAAGCAGGGGTGAGGGCATTGGATGGTAGTCCTTATGGGCTTTTGTTAGGATGGATTATGGCTGCCATATATATGGGAGGCCGCCTACCACAAATATACTTAAATGTAAGTATACATTTTCTATGAAAAAAAAGGTCATTGGATTAATAAATAAAAAAAAAAAAGAGTCAAAAAGAGTTCAAAACAAATGATCATAGTTGATGTTTAGTTTCTAACTAGGATATGATGGAAACTAATAAATCAGTTTATGTTTGCGAAACAGTCTTGCTTCTGAAAATAGATGATAAATATTTTTTAAAGAAAAGAAAGTGTATACTTTTGAATTAGATTTTGTATGCTTATGGTTGTTATCATCATTATTATTATGATTATTATGACTCACTTTTGATGGATATTCCTTGATCATCCAGATTAAACGAGGGAGTGTGGAGGTAAGTCCTGTAACTATAATTTTCATCCTGTATTATAAAATGATAAAATGTCAGCATACAAAGAAGCACTTGTTTTGCATTTTATATGCTAACTTTGTTGTATCATAGGGTTTAAACCCTCTTATGTTCCTGTTTGCGCTCATTGCTAACGCAACTTATGTTGGAAGGTTATCCCTATCCCTGGATTCCCCCTCTTTCCAGTTCCCCTCAGGCCACACCCACCAAAGAACTAACAAGATTATTTGGATGCAGCATACTTATGAGGAGTCTGGAATGGGAAAGGATAAAGGCCAATGCCCCATGGCTGCTGGATGCAATAGTTTGTGTGCTGCTCGATTTATTCGTATCCTTTTTACGTTATTTCTTTTATTTCTTAGGAACTTTATGGTACTTGAAGAGCAAGTTGCTGTGTGCTTAACATAGTTTCATAGATCATCATACAATTCACCTACTACAAGTACTACAAGCGCATGGTAAGCCATGACGAAGATGCATGCGGAGGTTACGTAGAGTTCAAGAGGCCCTTGACTGAAAGCTAAGGTGGTGACTTACTGATGTATTTATTGATAAGATGCCAGTTTCCCGTCGTTGTTTTATGCTTCATCTGAATTTTATTGAGGATGCAACTTATTTTATTACTCAGATTTCTGCATGTTTCCTTGTGAGCGTTGCAAAACCTCGCGATTGTTCCACCACGTACATTGACAGTAGACCTGCTCGTAAAGTAGAGAGTAGAGAGTTAAATGGATGGCGAGGAACTTCCAAGTTATGATTCCCGAGTTCCTCAGGCCAAAGGCGAGGAACTCATACTTGGAATTATTGCTTCCCGTATGCTATGGACAATCAAAATATAAGCTTTTTTTGCGTCGAAAAAGAGATGAGAAAGGAGGAAAAAGAAAAAGAAAAAAAAAAAAAAAAAGGAAAGCAAGGGAATCAAAGGTTGAAATTTTTGAAGCGACTTCATTAGATTTGGACTTGACACTAGCCCTTCGATCAGTGAGCCAATGCCTGTGTGACTCAACTATGAGTCAGTCAACCTAATCGAGCAGATCAGCAGATCTCAAATTTCATAGACGGACAATAATCTGGATTGCAGAGCTCGCAATCAGCCTATATGATAACATCGTGTATAACTTCTACAAACCCTCGAGTTCTCCTTCCTTTCCCAAGGGATTAGAGTGCCTCAAAGAGGCCAGATTATGGTATATATAGATATTATCAGCTGCCTGCAAAACTATATAATTTGGAAGGTTATGTCTCCATATGCAACTTCACAACTTCACGATGAAATATATATATGAATTCGGCTTACATGTGAGCCTCATATTAGAATACCTTTTTCACCCTTAAATTTATATGGCATTCAAAATTATCTTATTTTTTTCATTTTTAAAGTTTATATAAATTAAGAATAAAAAAAATAACTAATTTTAAGTTTAGTTATATATAAGCATAACCAAGTTCAGTTTATATATATATATATATATATATTCCACACTTTGGCTGGTGAAAGAACAAGAAAAATCTTAACGCCAACGAATTTTCACATGCAACGTCTCAACATCAAAACAGTCCGCTCTACGAAATTTGAAACCCAATAGGCCATCGCCAAACAACATAAAGTTGGGCCATAGATCAGCCCAATAAGTCCCCCGCTTCCGCTGCAGGCTGGAGAGCGAAAAACCCTAGACAAACCGACCTCAATCTCCTCGGAAGCCTGGATGTTCCCCCGATGCTCCGATACTCCTCCTCCTACCCCTCTACTTCTCTCCTTCGGTCCCTCCCCTGCCGCCGATTGATCCACGCCTCCCGAGCTCTCATCCAATGGAGCCGCCCCGATCTCGCCAGGTCGGAGCTCCTCGACCGGCTCTGCCGGATTCTAACCCTAGAGCGCTTCCACGCCGTCTCCAAGCTCCCCTTCGATTTCTCCGACGACATCGTCGACGCCGTCCTCGTCAGGCTCCGCCTCGATCCCAATGCCTGCCTAGGGTTCTTCAGAATCGCCTTGAGGCAGCAGTACTTCAGGCCCAACGCCCGATCTTATTGCAAGATCGTTCACATCTTGTCCCGGGGGCGGATGTTCGATGATGCCAGAGGGTACTTGAAGGATCTGGCGGCGATTTCCAGCGATAGATCATCCGTCTCGTACGTTTTTGATGAGCTTGTTAGGGTTTATAAGGACTTCTCGTTCTCGCCGACGGTCTTCGACATGCTTCTGAAGGTCTACGCGGAGGATGGGTTCGTAAAGGAGGCTCTTTTCGTTTTTGATAACATGGGCAAGCATGGATGCAAGCCTAGTTCGAGGTCTTGCAACAGTCTTCTGAGCAGTCTGGTTAGATGCGGAGAGAGTTGCACGGCAGCTCATGTATTCGAACAGATGGTCAGGGCAGGGATTCTGCCGGATGTTTACACCGTGTCTATCATGGTTAATGCTTATTGCAAGAATGGGAATATCCAGAAAGCTTCGGATTTTGCGTTAGAAATGGAAAGGAAGGGTTTTGAGGTGAATCTCGTGACATACCATTCGTTGATCAATGGCTACTGCAGTTTAGGACAGACGGAAGCGGCATTGGAAGCTTTAAGGTCCATGTCTGAAAGAGGTATTTCACCGAATGCTGTTACCTATACGCTGTTGATCAAAGGATACTGCAAGGAAGGCAAAGTTCAGGAAGCGGAGAGACTTCTTAACAACATGAAAGAGATAGCCGGTTTAGCTGCTGATGAAGTTGCTTATGGTGTGCTGGTAAATGCTTATTGCCAAATGGGAAGAATGGATGATGCAGTCAGGATTCAAGGTGAGATGTCAAGTATGGGAATAAAAGCAAACATAGTTATCTGTAATGCCTTGATTAATGGATACTGCAAGCTGGGAAGAATTGGCGAAGCAGAGAAAATAATAGATGAGATGGAAAATGGGCATCTGAAGCCGGATGCTTACACTTACAATGCTCTGGTAGATGGGTTTTGCAGGGAGGGTCTTATGAGCAAGGCATTTGAGATTTGTGACGTGATGCTTCAGAAAGGTATTGAAGCGACGGTTCTAACCTATAATACCCTTTTCAAAGGCTTCTCTCTGGCTGGTGCCATGGATGATGCCTTGAAGTTGTGGTTTTTAATGCTGAAAAGGGGTGTGGCGCCTAATGAAATTAGTTGCAGCACCATGCTGGATGGTTTTTTCAAGACAGGTGACTTTGAACGAGCCTTAAAGCTTTGGAAGGACATCCTAGCTAGGGGATTTACAAAGAATCAAATCACATACAATACGGTGATCAATGGGTTGTGCAAGGTGGGCAAAATGGCAGAAGCAGAGGACATTCTTAGAAAGATGGTGGATTGGGGTTGCTTCCCTGATAGCTTGACTTATCGGACACTGATTGATGGTTACTGTAAAGTTGGTGACATGCAGAAGGCTGTGAAAGTTAGGGATGAGATGGAAAAGTTAGGATTCTCTCCTTCCATTGAAATGTTTAATTCGCTCATTACTGGTCTCTTCAATTCTAGGAAATCTGCCATGGTGAATGATCTTCTTGTTGGCATGCAGGAAAAGGGGATGGCTCCAAATATTGTGACTTATGGAGCTCTTATAGCTGGCTGGTGTAGAGAAGGAATCATGGATAAGGCTTTTGAAGCTTATTTTGAAATGGTGGGGAAGGGTTTAACTCCAAATATAGTCATATGCACTTCTCTTGTCAGTGGTCTCTATCGTCAGGGTAAGATTGATGAGGCAAACATGTTGCTGCAGAAACTAGTGGATATCAACATGCTTCCAGATTTTGAAGTTTTTAATAAGTCTTCTGATTGTAATGCAAACAATCACAATATGCATAAAATTGCAAATCTCCTTGATGAAACTGCAAAAGAGAATATTCAACTTAACAACGTCATGTACAATGTTATCATCTGTGGGCTTTGCAAGTCTGGAAGGAGTTTAGATGCAAAGATACTGTTCTCAAGTTTGCTTCAAAGTGGTTTTGTACCTGACATCTTTACTTATTGCACTCTTATTCATGGCTTCTCAGCTTCAGGTATGGTAGATGAAGCTTTTGAATTGAGGGATGAGATGCTGAAAAAAGGTCTCATTCCAAATATTGTTACATACAATTCTCTCATCAGTGGTCTCTGTAAGTCTGGGAATTTAGATAGAGCAGTCAATCTTTTCCATAAGCTGCTCTTGAAAGGTGTGGCTCCTAATGTTGTTACATTCAATACATTGATTGATGGTTACTGCAGAGCTGGTAAAATCACTGAAGCATTCAAGCTTAAGCAAAAAATGATGGAGGAAGGCATCGGTCCTACCGTTGTGACCTATACTACATTGATCAATGGTCTCTGCTGTCAAGGGGATATGGAAGCAGCCATTAAGATTCTCGATCAAATGGTTGAGAGTGGTGTGGACCCTAATTATGTGACATATTCTACATTGATCCAAGGTTATATCAGATGTGGGGACACGCATCAGATTTCAAAGCTATATGACGAGATGCATATCCAAGGCCTTTTTCCAGCAGTTGCTTTCAAAGGAAACA
Source organism: Metroxylon sagu (assembly GCA_017589505.3). Lineage (NCBI taxonomy): Eukaryota > Viridiplantae > Streptophyta > Magnoliopsida > Arecales > Arecaceae > Metroxylon > Metroxylon sagu. The sequence goes on along the minus strand of JACVBY030000424.1, from coordinate 265,980 downwards.
TGGGTCCTGCTGAACCCATAGCTGTGAAAGAAATCAAGCATGACAATATTAAATTGCCTGAACGTATTCATGCATATTAAGAAGTTGGTCTCATCATGAATATGCTTCAAGTATGAAGAGTCATCTGCTCCGGTGTTGCCCATTGCACGGTATTGTTCTAAGGTGCTAAAGTCATTCTGTTTCTGTTCAAGCAGTGATGCAAGTGAAAGTACATAGATGTTCCATACATGCTTAAACACTCAAGTACTTGGAAGATTAATTGCTTGCCATGGCATTTAGTGGAGTCAGGTATAAATCATTGCATTAAGCTTGTCTTATTCTTATAGTTCATTGAATTTTCACTTATGCTTTGTTTACCTGATTCAGGAGATGCCAAATCAATTTTCATTCAAGTGGATGTGCAGCTGATGTATTCTATCTGAGGTTCTGTTTCTAACAAATTACAAGGTATTTTTTCAAATTAATAAACTCTTTTAACTTGTGGATGCACTAGTTTGCTTGAAGCTTTTACTGGAAAATTCTCATATGCATCTGCATTGCAAAATCTGGTGCAGCACTGCAGCTTATAGTCGTTTGTTGTTTCCAGTTCAACTCATTTATGGGATGGAGCTGGAACATAAATATCCACTTATGATGCTGCTCCAAACTTCTAGGTTCTGACATTTTATTCCTCTGAGTTCTCAGGTTTCCCACTGCTAGGAGAATGGTGAAGAAATCCTCAAAATCCGGCAAATGGAATAAAAGTTGCTGGTTGTGGCTATTTTTTGGTGTCACTGCAATCAGTCAAGCAGTCCCTGTTGGAAGTATGCACTATTTACATTCCACATATTTCTCTCCATACTAAAATAAATATTTACATGTTAACTGGTTTTTGACATATCACCATATGAAAATTGTTCCATGGATGCATGGATACCTCCGGATTTTGTTGTTCAATCACTAATGGATGTCTTAGAAGACAAGACATTTTAGGAACCTTTTTTTTAGTCCCCAGTAGAAAAACAAATATAATTGTTCACTAGGTCATCATAAATCCTAGGCAATTGAGCTTAAAATTTGTCATATTTCTAGGTAACTTACATAGGACTTCATGAATGTGGACTGCAAGCCTTGGTGTGAAATATCATACTCTTGCACACATTTAAATGTATTTTCACTCATTTTAGACATGTGACAATTCATATGTTTTTAACATTCGCTACCAGCCCTTAGGGCGTCTGTTCTTTCATATTACTTCAGAAAGGTTGCATCCATTATGTCGGATGAACCTTGAGTTCCATCAGTTAAGAAGATCAGAATCAGTTGCTGTTAAAAGGCAGCAAGTTTTTTAATGGCAAGTCTTGACACTCATCAAACATTGGGTATGATGATCTTGATCTATTTAAGAACTCCGAGTCAGATTCAAACATTCAGCAGTTACCTGGCTAAAACTTTTAAGTATAATTCAAAGATGAACTAAACTGAATGAGTCAATTAATAGAGGCTTTGCTTATTGTATAAGTTTTCAAGATCGATCTATGGTTTTTATTAAGGATTCTTCAGGGTTTATTGTTACATGTAATTATTTGTATTATGCTGGATTCAAGGTGTCTTCCTTTTCTTGAATAATCTTGATTTATCTTCTCTCTCAAGTTGTGTTGATGTGAGCTGTTATCATGTAATCAAGTTACACTATGATTTCAAATTAATTGGCTCTGTAACAGTGATTGCAGAGCTGGATATGTTAAAACTGGAGCATAAAGGATCGTCTCCTATTAGAGAACCATGTTTCTTCTGAAATCATCTCTTATTTTCTTTATTCACATCTAAAGATTATGAGAATTCATGTACTCCATTTGCAGTAGCTAATCACCTAAAAAATCTGATTTGAATAGGGAATTTTTCAGATTTCTCTATAACTAATGGAGGTAAACCCTAAATTACAAGTTCTACCTGCTCTTAAAACAGAATCCATATATCATATTATTCTCTAGAGTTGCACTCAATCTTTTTTCACTTGATTTTCCTTGATCCAAAATGAATGAATATATTAAGAATGAAGGAAAGGCCTAAAGTGGATGCAGATTCAAGGTTCATCAATGTCTACACAACAAACTTGAGCTGTAATATTGTGTGTGGTATGGTTGCTGATAGCAGGAGCATCGAAACCTTATTTTGTTGTGAAACAATTTGACTTGGGTTCAGAGCTCATATAATCTATGCAACAATTTGCATGTTATGAGAATGCTGAACCAATTGTCATGAAGAATCAATAAATACCATTTCTCTGTGTCAGGTAATATAAAGATTCACTGTTGTGTTTCATTATCTGTATGACACCTAGTCATTGTTCTTTAATGCTTGAACCAACAGCCTGCATGTATGCATGCATGTGTTTGTGCATGTGCATGAATAGTTTTTAAAAATTATTACTTTATTACATGCTACATGCTTTGACTCTACTTTCTGTGCTTCCCACCTCAAGTTTAGCATAGATATTAGTTGATCTTAGTTTTTGTCTTGCTAGGCTCAAGTTGGTCTAATGCTTTTCTTAAATCATTGCTTATATGATTTTCATTTCGTAATTTGATGTTTTTGACTCCAGCCACTAAGGAGCATTATGAACTTGCAGCAGCAAAGTTTCATTCTCAACATCTCCTATTTCAAAGCATAGCCAGCAGCAACAGGCATCATGCTGACATCCTGTTGCATGAATAGAAAGTACAAATAAGTAATGCTTCCATTGCTAACAACCAATCAGTCATCTGTCAGCATTAGTCTACAGCTCATGAACTTGAGCTTGAGGATGGATAAAGCTCCAATGGGCAAACCTAAGGGACAGCAACACCTTGAATTTGTAAAGGCAGTGATAGCAGCAACTTGCAAAGGCAAGCAATGATTGCCAACTTGTCCCTCTACTTCTAATTGCAAATTTTTGTAGTGTCCTAGGAGACACTTATCTTAGAGAAACATTGCACTTCCGAACTTGAATGGCTTTAATGGTATAATTTTTCTTTGCAGTTCCATCGAGCTTACCAAGTGGACAGATCAGATGCTGCTTAGGATTTTTACAGCATGCAGGAACACAATTTGGAGGAGCTCTTGCAACTTCAGGTATGTCTGCAACTATCCTTTGTAAATCTATATTATCATTAAGAATTGGTAGGTGGGAAAAAGATTTTAGCAGGTATGACAAGGAAACAGCCATCATCACTGAATTTTTGTTCTTTACCACTAACCTACTCTGGGTCTGTTAGATGCTGGCACGTTAGACAAGTTTTTATTTAAGGCTTGTAATCTCGGTGCTAGGTATTGGTAGGTTACTGGTTTGATATAGTATGATTGATACGATACGATATGCACTTAATACTGAAACATCTTCTAAGCACTTTATGGTACACACGAAATCAAATAGTACAGGATGGTACGAGTCAGTATTGAATAAAATCAGGCAGTTCCACACAGTTTAGACTGGTGTGAGTCGATATAGAGTGGTTCCCATACCGAATCAGCACACTGACCTAGTTTCGCATAGGTTCGGTACAATGTCTCGAACTGAGCGTTGAGATCGATTTTGTAGGCTTGATCCTATTTAAAACATTATTAAATTGAAATTTGTTGATTAATTAATCTTTCTTTTTGCAGGTTCTAGTTCTGAATACCAACTATGGCGCTACTTGCAAGGGTCTTGTGAAGTTACACAAGTTGATGATAAACGAAAAGCAGGTAGCCAACCTGCTGACTGTCGCCAGAGACTAGTGAGCCAAAAAAAAAAACATAAGCCATCATGGACTATCAAGAGTTCCCAATTGTTATTGTCCGGCAAGCCGATGGAGGATGCAAATGCCTGGACTGATTGACTGAGTCTCTGCTCAATGATTGGAAAGATGTAGCCAAAGAAATTTTAAATGCTTCAGCAAACAAAGGAGAAATACTCCGTTAAGAACATTTGCTCTCTAGTTCTGATATTCCTATGGACTCGGCAAAAAAGTTTAAAGGTGGGCAGCAGGAACCTGTGCCATGTCAATACCAACTATGGCGCTACTTGCAAGGGTCTTGTGAGGTTACACAAGTTGATGATAAAAGAAAAGCAGGTAGCCAACATGCTGACTGTTACCAAAGTCTAGTGAGCCAAAAAAAGCAAAAGCCACCATGGACTATCAAGAGTTCCCAACTGTTATTGCTCCAGCAAGCGGATGGAGGATGCAAATGCCTGGACTGATTGACTGAGTCTCTGCTCAATGATCGGAAAGATGTAGCCAAAGAAATTTTAATTGCTTCAGCAGACAAAGGAGGGAATACTCCGTTAAGAACATTTGCTCCCTAGTTCTGATATTCCTATGGACTCGGCAAAAAAGTTTAAAGGTGGGCAGCAGGAGCCTGTGCCATGTCAATACCAACTATGGCGCTACTTGCAAGGGTCTTGTGAGGTTACACAAGTTGATGATAAAAGAAAAGCAGGTAGCCAACATGCTGACTGTTACCAAAGTCTAGTGAGCCAAAAAAAGCAAAAGCCACCATGGACTATCAAGAGTTCCCAACTGTTATTGCTCCAGCAAGCCGATGGAGGATGCAAATGCCTGGACTGATTGACTGAGTCTCTGCTCAATGATCGGAAAGATGTAGCCAAAGAAATTTTAATTGCTTCAGCAGACAAAGGAGGGAATACTCCGTTAAGAACATTTGCTCCCTAGTTCTGATATTCCTATGGACTCGGCAAAAAGTTTAAAGGTGGGCAGCAGGAGCCTGTGCCATGTCAATACCAACTATGGCGCTACTTGCAAGGTTCTTGCGAGGTTACACAAGTTGATGATAAAAGAAAAGCAGGTAGCCAACATGCTGACTGTTACCAAAGTCTAGTGAGCCAAAAAAAAGCAAAAGCCACCATGGACTATTAAGAGTTCCCAACTGCAAGCCGATGGAGGATGCAAATGCCTGGACTGATTGACTGAGTCTGCTCAATGATCGGGAAGATATAGCCTAAGAAATTTTAATTGCTTCAGCAAACAGTTGAGGGAATACTCCATTAACAACATTGGCTCCCTAGTTCTGATATTCCTATGGACGCAGCAAAAGAGTTTAAAGGTGGGGAGCGCGGAGCCTGTCCCATGTCATGTATCATAATGTGAATCCTAATTCTGGTAGCACTGCTTGACAATAGTGTATCTCCAAGGTGTTTTAAATCAAAACCTGCTGATACGTGATCAGTAAAATGGGGAAATAAAAATTCCCATTATAATTTCTTGATTGCCTTCTGTACAGTCAACCTGCTATTAGTGGTTTACTCATAAAACATAATTGTAAATTGTCACTTTGCAAAAGCTTGCCGGTTCATAAGTCTATGCATGGCTGTCATATCAGGGAAGTTGATCGGTACAAGTAGAGGCATCAATGCAGAATGATCATTTATGACCTTTTTTTTTTTTTCATGAAGAATGATCAGTTATGTTATATTAATTATGAATAACATTTGCAAGTGACTTGGACCTGCAGTTGATAATCGAAAGCCTTCTGAAAATAAAAGTTATTAGCATAGATGGGCTTGGGGGGGGAATTCCTATCTTGCCTTCACCGGGGGATTGATACCAGTAATCCGATTCAAAATATTGCCTTCACTCCAATCCATGTCATCAGTGAATGCCAATGGACCCTGTTGTCCATCTTCTTCTTAACGAGAGAACAAAGTAGCACAACAGATACCAATCAGTGTATGCATTACTTTTTTTTACCCAACATCACAAGGCAAAATGTACGAGGCATGAGGCCAACCTTCGCCGCATGGGGCAACAGTTTTATTGACCATAACAACAGCTGCCGCTAATTATTTTATTCTCACTGCCAGGGGTGCCGGCTGGAATTGATTTAATTGGTGAAGTCTCTAGCTGACCACCAGAAAGTATCCATCCGCTGATGTATCTACAAGTAATAGGGAATAGAAAGCCGATCTGTCTGCCACTAACAAAGCACCAATAAATTAATTCTGATTCAAGCGAATCTTTCCTCTTCATGCCAACTGCATTCCTCTAGCCTGCTGCCTTCTAAAAGAACCATTTTCATGAAATACATAATCATGCCTCACCAAGGTGAGACCTAGATCACAGAAAAATGCCCCAGAACAGCATGTTACTCTTACCCTACTTCGAGTTATATTAGGCCACACTAACTTCGTAATGGCAAAGCATAATGCCACAAAACATTAGATGTGTTTATTCTCTCGCCATCAAAGCTATGGTTCAAGATAATATATGCAATAAGTAAATTCGGATTGATTTTAAGTGGATTCATATTATAAACATATCCATACAATTATGACATGAAATAATTATGTTATGTTACAGATTGGCCCATCAATTCAAAAGTAATCCTTTTAAAATTAATTTTATTGATGATATATTAAGTAAATCATGTTAACTAAATTAGCTTGTACCTATTCGCGTTAAATTCGTCATGTTTATTTGAATTGAGTAAATTATATCGTATTAATTTATTATTTATTTATTTATTAAATAGATTATGTATATTATATGGTGCTATTTATTTAATAATCATAATGTATTTATGTTTAAATTTTTGATATAATTAATTAATTATATTGTATACATATACTATTGTATTTTACTTCTCATACGGCATGAACATAATACGTAAATACGAAATGTGACTCCCTGTTGAACCTAATCACGGTTCAAAGCCATCTGATGTAATAATAGTTGAACCTGTTCACGATTTGACCCAACTCATCCCTAACCGAACAGTTTACAAGACGATGGTTTTTATTACGATACAGCGCATCGAGGTGCAAAGGTATCAAACCAGCCAGAAAAAAAATAAAAGCAACGCCAACCAGCTAAAAATAAAAAAATAAAAAAAACGGATCCAGTCCGAATCCATAGGCCGCAGACCGGAGGGTCCAAAGTGCGATCGATATCGGTTTCTACTCTCTCTCTCTCTCCCTCTCCCTCTTCTTGTTATATGCCTTGATTTTTTTATTTTATTTTATTTTTTTGCGTCTTGGAATCCGGAAAAGGATTGGTGGAACTGCATGCCCTCTCGTCCGTTAAATCGATATCTTTTTCATCTCCGTGCTTTCTCGAGGTACGCTGTCGCTGCCGCGGTTGCTGCTCGTTCTGTGTTCGGCCCTCCAACTCCGACCAGATCTCCGGCCTCTCTCCCCTCTCGCACGAGGTTAGTCTCTCTCTCATACATGCATCGCATCCGCCACTGGTCCCGATCTTAAGGGCTAATTCAAAACCCTAAATTTTGATCCTTTTTCTCCATCTCCTATCAATCACCAGCCCACCCGATTACCTAGCATAGATCACCCGCTTTTCTTCAAAAGCCGACGGATTTCTTCTTCTTCTTCGGTCTGCGATTCACTCACTGTGTAAATTCTTTGTTATACTGTTTATGAGATACGGTTTTTGTTATTTATGTATGTTTCCCCTTTTTTTTTCCTATTTGATTCGGTATAGTTTATTTTCTCTATTTATTTATGCCGAACAAATCCACCACCTACATGTACATGCTAGCAAATGGAACAGGTGCAAGTACTCAAGCTACATGTAGATCCATCGACATAGATCGTCGAAACAACTAAGTTTATATTATATTTGATCTTATATCCCTTTCTCTGAAAAAAAGAAAGAAGAAAATATGATCAGTTATATGTGTATATGGACATTAGGCATGCCTATTGTTTGAAAGATCACTTTCTCTGAGAACGCTATTTCTAAACGATGCAGAAGGGAACATTGGGAGCCAAGTGATCGTCTGTCTTGAACAAGATATTCCAATCATTCTATTCTCATTATTCTTTTTTTAGAATGATTATACTTTAAGTACTGAGAGAGGAAAGCATCTGCAATGCTTTAAAAGGGTATAATGTGAAGATGAGATCAGGGGCTGGATTGTAAAGTTTCTACTTTTTTTTTTTTTTTGGTGTCATTTGACGATTTATTGCAAATACTTACCTAGACCAATGCCAAATTTCTCGAATGTGAAGGCCTGTGAAGCATCAAAGGCAAACTGTTAGTTTTTGCTTCAGCATGCGTGCGGCATTCGTCCTTCCCATTCAATATTTTATTATCACAATATTTTATTATCACTATGTCAAGTCTCTTCTCATGACTCATTCAAGATATTTTTTGTGGTCCTCGGTCTATTTGATGGTGGCTAACTTCCAAACGCACACAAATTAGAGAGATGCGTGGTCCAAATTATTTATTTAATTTGATACCCATATCATCAATCTTCATCTTAACACCATATACTCTAATTAGATTTCTCTCTTAGATGTTTAAATCATATTAAACTACTCTATATATATAATCCTAACTTTGCTGCATTTTGAGGAGGAGACGGCCAAGGGAGAAACTCTTCTTGAGTTTGATTTCCATTATTATTTTTATAGTAAAAGTTCCACATGCTCCAAAATCCAGATTAATAGTGAGTTGTTGCTCATTGCAAAACCCTGGTTTATCTAAATTTTATATGTTATGTAATCTTTTTAAAAGTAACTAAAATGTCTAGCAGTAGCCATGTGCATTTGCATGTGAATTATAACTAATCCTTTCTAGAGGGGAGTAGTTGACAAAGGTGACACATGACTGAAATGCATAAGGAATTTCTAGTTATTCTTCATATGCACTTAGAGATTTTATTAAGTATAAGGATCAGAGTTGCCTTTATATTTCTACAACAAGAGTTGTTCACCATAGATTAATATTGTGACAAAGTTAGAAGATCGCAATTTAAAATATCTCCATGACATCGTGGCAGCAAAATGCTGATTATTTAGTTCTGGTTATTGTTGTAGTTCTCATATCTCTTTTATTCATTAGGTTATGAGTTCTACATGTTTGGTCATGTTATAATAGATGTCGTTGGATTTAGGTAGAATTATAATTATATTTTTTGTTGTATTAACATAGTTGATAGCTTGATTTACAAGAAATTTTGAAAGTTTATAAGAAATTTAAATGAACTTGTATTTGGTCCACCCAAACCCCTGATTTTTTTTAATGAATTCTGCATGAATAAATGTTTGCTTTAGTATTACTAAACATTGCCCCTTCAGTTGCTTTTTTTCTTCGTCATGAGCTTAGGTATCTCACATGCATCATCATTCATCATTGTTTTTGCCAATTTATTTAATATCAAGGAGCAATTACTCAATGATACCGACGTAGCTCTATGCTCTGTCTATTTGTAGTTTTTTGTACTTTTAAAAATTAGGAAGCAGCATGCTTGAATCTCAAGCCCGCTGATCCAAATGTCGGCTGGAACTAAGATGTTTTTCTGGCAACAAAATCTTACCAGATATTGGACATTATTACCTTAAGGCCTTAGCATAAATTGTGACCCATGTCATCCTAAAAGTTACCTTTTTTTTTTAAGGGTCAAATTATCTTCATGAGTTATGTATCAAGTTGATTTAGCTACTGTTTTCAGATTTATACTGAGTTGTTCATTTTTTTAATAGTTGTCCACTGGTGTAGCCATTTTTTTCTTTTCTGCATGTGTGGTTACTGCGATGTTCATAATGGAACTGGGATGCTTATATCCTCTTCTCCCCTTGATCTGTGCAGGGCAAAAAATTGATCAGCTTTGCTAGTTCTTCATGCAATTTTACTCTTGCTTTGTCACAGGTAGCACAACCATCTGATTAAGTGGCATGGCCAGATTTATTCACACTTAATTTAGCATCATTGACTTGGTGGATTTTCACTTAATCAGAGCAGTGAGTATTAGACTTCTTACCTGTATTAGCTGTTCAAAATGAATGGTTCTCCTTCTAAGGAAGGCAACTCTTTGAATGGAAACCGGAAGCAGATGGAGGTTTGTGAGCATCTGAATTCAAAAAATCGAACAAGACACCGCCCTTTAACTCCATTGAGGATATTCAGGGGTGTTCTATGTTTGGTGATATTACTTTCAACTGCATTCACGTTGTTAATTTATTGTGCCCCTGTGACAACTCTCTTGTTGCGGCTTTTTAGTGTACATTACAGCAGGAAGGCAACATCCACTCTATTTGGAATATGGCTATCTTTGTGGCCTTTTCTGTTTGAGAAAATTAATAAGACAAAAGTGGTTTTTTCTGGTGAGAGGGTTCCTGAAAATGAGCGAGTATTGCTGTTTGCTAACCACAGAACCGAAGTTGATTGGATGTATTTGTGGGATCTTGCATTGAGAAAGGGTCGCTTGGGATATATCAAGTATATCCTTAAGAGTAGTCTGATGAAATTGCCTGTATTTAGCTGGGGATTTCAAATTTTTGAGTTCATTCCAGTGGAGAGAAAGTGGGAAGTTGATGAATCAATCATGTGGAAAAAGCTTTCAGCTTTCAAAGATCACCGAGATCCACTCTGGCTTGCAGTTTTTCCTGAGGGCACCGACTATACGTAATATCTCCTTTCTATTTCTTCTATCATTTACTGGTTGCAGAAATGCAAAAAGTAATTTTTTTGTTACTTTTGTTTTTTGACAAATATATCAATTGTCGTTTTAAGTGTTTTGTTCTTATAACATTTTCTGAAGGACATTAACCATGCGAAATGCTAAATTACTAGAGGAAACAAGTTTTTCCTCCATTTATTATAACCAACAATTTTAATTGCTCGGTCAACATCTGAACTAATAAATTACTATATCTGCATGTTACCTTCTGCTGGATTCTACTTATAAAACCTCTACTTGTTTTCCTCTCCCAGTGAACAGAAGTGCATCAAAAGCCAACAGTTTGCCAAGGAGAATGGCTTACCAATCCTCAGAAATGTGCTTCTTCCCAAAACAAAGGGATTCAATACTTGTTTGGAAGTTCTCAGGAACTCTTTAGATGCAGGTAGGTAGTTTCTTTCTGTTCCTTTTGTTTTCAATCTTTCATGCGGAATGCACTATCATTGCCTTGGCCTATTGCAACATTTGAATTCAAAATATCATTCTTTTGCTCTAAATTCTAAATATATGCGCATTTATGCAGACAAATGCATATACAAGTTGTCATATTGTAGAACCATAAGCCTTGTCATGGTCTCTTTCTGCCTTCATTGCATAGAATCTGTGTAATTTTAATTGGCTTTGCATCATTTTAACCTTGTTTCTTCAATTCCTTGGCTTTTCCTTCCAAATGCACACGTGCACACACGTACGCACACTCTTGTACATAGATGTGATGACCAAACAGCCTTCTAATATTCTAACCAACAGAAAGAAAAAAGTCTTATTGTTTACTCTCTCTCTCTCTCTCTCTCTCTCTCTCTCTCTCTGTGTGTGTGTGTGTGTGTGTGTGTGTGTGTGTGTGTGTGTGTGTGTGTGTGTGTGTGAGAGAGAGAGAGAGAGAGAGCAAGGTTGTTGTAGAATTATCTACTTGTCGTGCATTAACTACACACTTCCTATGCTTAGTTTTAGCTCAACCAAGATTTGATTTTCAAACTCCAAGCATTCACCCTCATTGGTTTTCCTTTAATTGACACCATATTCATAAAAATATAAATCATATGGTCCTTTTCAGCATAGTTAGTTCTAAAGGGCTTCGTTGATAATCTTTTTTGAGTGGCTCTGGAGAGTTTTTTTTTTCCTTATTGATATTATAAGATTCAAGGTTCTTTCTTAAGCTGGATGTGTGGAACTCAAAAATCCACAAGAATTTTTCTGTCTTGCAACTTTCCAAAGTCTGTAACAATGTCTCTTTGTTTTTCTCTTTAAAACTAGTCACTTATGGTCCTGTCCAATAGAGCAGAAATCATGAATTTTAAAACCTTTCAGCATTAGAACCCCGAAACCTTTCTGCCCTAGTTCACTTGCATCTTCAAATCTAACTGACAGAGATACATCCTAAATATTGCACCATAATCTCTCTCTCTCTGTCTCTCTCTCTCTCTCTCTCTCTCTGAGAAGAAACATCACAACATTTCTTGATATGGATAAAGACATGAATTTGCAGATATGTTACATGAATCAGGAGTTCTAATTAATGGCACCATTATCTAGAACTCTATTATGTGGAGTTTCTTTTATCCATGGTTTGGCTTTTTGATGAAAGGTACTGTGTACCTCTTTCTTTGTCCTTATTGGTACAAGGTACCTTCTCCTATGTGTTTAGCACCACAATGTGCATAATAATTTTTAGTTAAATTCTGATTGAGCATGAGCCTATATTTCTGCTTGTTGAAGGTTGTTTCAATTATCATGCAGATGTGATTGGATCATACTTAATTGTTATCTTTTTGTAGCATGTGACTAGCCTCTGGTATCTTTGAAATTTTGTTATGATTGTCAGTCATGTGCTGGCCTTGATATCCTTGTCTTCAGACAAAAGGAATACATGACGTTGGAAAAGACCAAGTTGTCCACTCCCTTTTGATGATTTACTTTTGGTCCACCAAAACTTACATTGCATAGGTTCTTGATGTTGTGTGATTGATTTATGTTTTTTAGTATAATCTCAGTAAATGATTATGCACCAAACTTGTAGGGTCTCGAGCATTTAATAGACAATTGACAGAATCCATGCTTATCCGTTATGTCATTGGCTGTCCATTCCCCATTAAATCCATGCAACCTCTTACTATGCTTAGGAAGATCTTAAATCTGTCAAGTATCTGAATCCTGTTATCTTGTTTAACGGTAAGAGTTCACTATCCACAGTTTCTTCATCTTTCATTATATTTGTAGTCAGATGATGCACGGATAAATTCTCATGTAAACTGTTAGTCTTGCTGATGCTATAAGTTAATACAATGCCAAAATTCTTGAGGAAGTCAGCTAAAAATACCTGAGAAGTCTCAATCCTTAAAATAACTTGCGTTGCTTGAGAAAGGCTTCTGATATGCAAGGCTTTGGTCAGAGCCAATATGGTGCAAAATATTTTGCATTGCATGACGCTTACAATCAATTCTTCATATCTGATCACTTAGCGGGAATTTTCCACACTTCCTTGAGTTGTGATAACATTTTAAGGCTTTTCATGGCAGAAGCAACCCCTCATTGCTTGATGTTGGCCCTGGCATTTTGCTTGTTTGAGATGTTCTCTTCTTGGGATGACCTTCCTTTTCTCTTCTCTGAAAATATTTTATGTTTTAATCTTTGTCTAAGAAAAGACATGATGTTTAAACCCTTTTTATTTTTCTTTGTGGTCAGCAATGAAAGTTAGCTGTTTCATTATCAACAATGCATGACCACATCTTTTATCTTTCAACTGCTCTTATCCCCTCCCTCTCTTTGATCCACATCTGATGACATTTCTAATTGTTGATTCTATGCAGTTTATGATATCACCATTGGTTACAAACATCGCTGTCCACTTTTTATTGACAATGTTTTTGGTGTGGATCCTTCTGAAGTCCATATACATGTCCAGCGCATCCTGCCTCATGAAATCCCATCATCTGAGAATGAGGTAGCTGCATGGTTGATAGATAGGTTCAGGCTCAAGGACCAACTGCTCTCTGATTTTATCTCTCTAGGGTATTTTCCTGATCAAGGAACTGAAGAAGATCTATCAACATCAACGTGCCTGGTGAAATGTTTTGTGGTAATGACATTGACTGGCATATTTCTATACCTTACACTCTTCTCATCTTTTTGGTTCAAAATTTATGCATCATTAAGCTTTACTTATCTTTCATTTGTAACCTACTTTGATATACAACCACAACCAGTATTTGGTTTTGTGAAGGGCTTGTTCTGTGGCAAGAAAACCTTGTAGATCAGATTTGTGACTTTATCTGATTATATGTGTTCCAAACAAAAAATATTATTTCTGTGCTACAAGGTTGGCAATTTAGTTTCTTTTTGTTACTAGTGTAATTATGCTGTGGCACTAAATTTGTTGACTCTATCAATGTGAAGTAGCCTTTTTCTAAAATTTTGTTAGCTGAGAGATGCTTCAGGATACTAAATACAAATGCATGTGAATATGGTTCTTGTGATTAATGTTATCTTTGTTTGCCTTTCTTGACCAAGAAATAGGTTCAAACTTTGAGATGTTTCCTTTTATGTATTGCCTAGTGGGTTGCTCCTCATGAAGGAATGTTGGATATGCCTCTGCATGTACTTTTCAATCGCAGAATAGATATGCCATTTGTGAAATTTTGTCATGCATGGCCCCTGTTAGATGGACAAGCCTTGATAGCCACATGCTTAGGAAATTATGTTCTTTTATTCATCCAATAGACTAACTTTGATTTCTCCATAAACTAGACTTTGAACAAACAAAGCATATGTTTAGCTCTTCTAAGCAAAGTGTACATTCCATGCCATGTTAAACATGCATGATGATCGCTATAACCGTGAATGAAATGCATCACATCCAAAAGCTAACACAAGTTAACATCCACTTCTAAGTTAAGTTGATACAGCATGATAATACATAACGTAGCATGAATTTTGCCAATATAGGCTAGACTGAACATCATATTGATATGATATATTCCACAAAAGCCTCTTTCAGCAATCTGTTTCATTCAGAAAATACGTGCAAATCTTTGCTTTCAGCAATCTGTTTGTTATCATCTTGTTTAGAACCTGAAAGATGGAGGTGTCTGAGTGACACTAGCCAGAATGCATTGTATCTTGAATTACACTCGAGAATTCATGAGGGTCTTAAAGGTAGAAAGTAGCTACGACTCCATGATGTCCATTCTGCTAGATTCAACCTCTTTAGAAACAAATGGCATTAAGATTTGAGTTGTATAAAGTGAAGCTGATGTCTCCAGACATAATTAATTCTGATTGCGTAAACTTAATTGATTTTCATATAATCTGTATGTTGTATAAGGTATCAAACTTGAACTGTCTTCTGTTTAAGAGAGATTTTTTATAACATTAATTTCCAGAAATCTGAAGCATAGATGATTGTAAATAACTCATGAATGCCAAGAGATGGTTAGCAATCTACTACAATTGCTGTCCTCAGGAGCGATCAGCCGCTTCACAGAACTAGCAATCTACTACAATTGATTCCTGGAGCTGTGGTGGTTTGTGACTAACGGTTTCCTCATAATGCTGGTGTTATTCCAAGGACCAGAGTCGCTAACAGCGGCTGTGATGAATTTATAAAATCATGGTTTACAAGGCTGGTAGCAAACTTGGAATCGATGGAATTTAAATTAGGTACCACTAAAGATCTATATGTTTGGAACTATATATATATATATATATATGGTACCTTGAGAGGATTAGTTATGTGGTGGCTTCTAAATTAGGTAGAACACGAGATGTAGTACATCGTTGGAACTATAGTTAGGATCAGGTACGGAGGCTTCTCAACGTCATCTCTAGTTCCCTTTCATTGAAGGACCCTTTGGGGGACCTGAGGAAGAAGTTATTATGTCATTTTGGGGCCAGCCAAGAATATTCATCTAATTTTATCCAAGGGGCTTTTTGGTTGCCTGACCTTCCAGATGCCTGCATTTCTGGATACAACCATATCTACAGACGGTGATTCCTTTTTGTAAATGGCTTCTTGCATCTGAAATTGCAATTGTAATTCCTGTATTTCATGGTTTAATGTGGGGTAGGTCACCGCCAGGGTGGCAGCAACAATGGTGTCAAGCTGATGAATATGATCATGAAGGAAGAAGTAATACCATGTTGTTTTCAAACCTATAAAGTTCAATTTTTTTTTTACCATACCAATTATGCACATAACCCATTAGGACTGGTTGTCAGTCATAAATTTGCATGATAAGATCAGATGACTAATATTTTTAATATTTAAAAAAGTAAAAAATATCATAAAAAAACCCATTGTATATTTATTAAAATAGTATATTATAATATAAGTATAATTTTAAAAATATAATATTATGTAATATAATTAATATCATAATATAATATGAATTTATATAATTATAATATTATTTATTTTATTATTAATATTTGTATATCTTTATATTGTAATTGTTGTATAATATCATGCTAGTTGTTGTGTATCATATAAGAGCTGTTAGAATAATGATTATGATAATATTATAAGGAAAGGAGGTTTTGGTGGCCTTCTCTCTCAGGCTGCAACTGTTGCTTGCGCCATGGGATGTGGTCGTTTTTGGCTGCATCTCTAGATACAGCAAAAGAACGTTAGGGTGTATTATCTGTATGTGACCCATTTCCACTGCATTTGTTTGCTTGCATCTAGCTTTTGAAATCTAGATGTAGGTAAGCAAACAAAACATCCTCTTCGTGGAAGGATATCTCACGTCCATATATATATGCCCCTTCCTATTATCAGCATCTTTCTGAGTCATGTTTGATAGATTTCTTGTTAACCATTTTGATCATCCGATCCTAAATGCAAACCTGCCACTCTTGGCAGGGAAAGTGAACTACCTTGATGCTAAAATGAAACCAATGTTAGCTAACTCGTCATAATTTTATATGCTTTCCTTGGAAGTGCATGAGCTCTGTTTTCCCCCAATGCTATAATTTTTCAGTGGTTGGATGGCTGTATAGGTAAACAGAACAGGAAGTTGTTCTCAATCTTTATTTTTTTTTTTTTATTGGTGGCCAAACCAAACAGCAATTGATCCAGCCCATGAATGGTTTTAATTTTGACAAGAAGACTAAAAAGATGCCATTCAGAATTACCAGGGGATGAAGGGAAACCTTTGTTTGGTAAAGCAGGAAGCACAGGGTGCCTAAGGTGCTTGCATCATCATTATCATTTTTATTTTTATTTTTATTTTTAATCAATCAATCTATCTCACTGGCTTGGCTAATTAAATGTGGGTTAAAGTTTTGTTCAGCGATTTCATCAAGGTTAGGTTGCTATTGTGTGTGCTCTTAGCTCAAGTTGACGTGCGTTTGTTTGTTTGTTTGGATACTATATTCAATCCAAGCTGGTGTAGATTAACATGTTCGAATTAAATGCCTTGGGATAAAAAGTGGTCACTGTTCCAGCCTTCACCAGCTAACGTTCACGTGCCAGTTTGTTTTTGTTAAATAAATTATTTGATCAGAATTCCTCGGGAGCACGGGATGGACGATGTTAAGGGCTCATCAGGGAGCGCTTTGGTAGAGGCCACGATGCTGGCGTGGCGCTCAACGGTCTCCCACTCCCCCGGCCTTCACGCATGCGACGCCGCGTGAATGTCGTCAGAGCCATGCTGCCGACGAGACTGAAATCTTTTTATACCAACTGCTAGCCCCAAGTGTGGAGGAAAACAAAAGAGAGAGAGAGAGAGAGAGAGAGAGAGAGCAAGTTTCGTGAATTGATGTGGACGCAGACTCGCAATTCACATGTAGAGTCGTTCAGGGAGCACATGGTGAAGGTGAAACCCAACCCCCCCCCGGGTGTTTGCTTTTGGACTGACTACCTAGCAAGGCCATCCATCATCGTTAGCCTTGCTGGATGGAATGGAATGCATAGCTAATCTATCTAAAAGATCCACTCTTCCTCCTTCATACCTAAACATGAACTTCACTACCCTTAAGGTCTTTCTTGGAGAGAATGCACGTGTCATCATGCCGTATCATCTCCGAACAGAGAGAGAGAGCTAAGAGGTTAGTGGGAAGAAGACAGCATGCAAAAAAGACACCAGCTAATAAAGACAATTATCTCTCCCACATTGGTCAAGAAAAGGCCACCCAATCATCATGTACAGCAACTTCCAATCGAGTCACGAGTTTACGGTTGGAAATGTATATATTAATTAAATTCGATTAAAAACCATCTTAAATCACAATTCCAAGGGAATGCTTGTTACTTGCAATGTTAATGTTAGCCTTCCCTGGCCATGCGACCATCTTCTTATTCTCCGGCGAAGGTAACTTTAGCTTGCACGTATCACCCTGCATGATTCAAAGCCCAATCACTCAAGTCACCATGGAATACGATAGACGTCTAAATTTAAGCCCAATCACTCAAGTCACCATGGAATACGATAGACGTCTAAATTTTATAGACCAAAGCCAGACTAGAAAATCAAATCATATCCGCTTGGATTGCGTCCTTCCAAGTGTAACCATGACTATATATGCATCCTCCGAGGCCTATCTAATCTTGTTAGCACCAAGGCAACGAACTCCTCACCATCATCCCCAGCCCCCCCCTCGCCCCTAGTTCTCTCGCCATGGAGACTTCTCATCCGGCCCTCTTCTTCTTCGTCGTCGCCGTCGTAGGTAAGTACTACTTAGTCTCTCAGAATTTTCTTCCCGGAATGCCCCCAATCGACCGTGAGTGATCGCAGGGGCATTAGGGGCATCCGAAAGGGGGACGGCGGTCGCGACCGTGTTCAACCTCCAGAACAAGTGCCCCTACACGGTGTGGCCGGGCACATTGTCCGGCAACGGCGCCGCCGTGCTCGGTGGCGGGGGCTTCGAGCTGCCCCCCAGCGCCGCCGCCTCCTTCTCAGCCCCGCCCGGCTGGTCCGGCCGCTTCTGGGCCCGCACCGCTTGCGTCTTCCCCCCCTCCGGCGTCTCCGGCTCCTGCGCCACTGGCGACTGCGGCGGCGCCCTCCGCTGCACCGCCGCAGGCGCCCCCCCGGTCACGCTGGCCGAATTCACCCTCGCCGGCGGCGGCAACGGTGTCGCCAAGGACTTCTACGACGTGAGCCTGGTGGACGGGTACAACGTGGGGATGGGGGTGCGGCCGATGCCGGCGTCGAGCGGGTGCCGGTACGCGGGGTGCGTGGCGGACCTGAACGGGCGGTGCCCGGCGGAGCTGCGGGTGGCGGGGGCGGAGGGGGAGACGGTGGCGTGCCGGAGTGCGTGCGAGGCGTTCGGGGGGCCCGAGTACTGCTGCACGGGGGCGCACGGGTCCCCGGGCACGTGCGGTCCCACGCGCTACTCGCTGCTCTTCAAGGCGGCGTGCCCCACCGCCTACAGCTACGCCTACGACGACGCCACCTCCACCTTCACATGCGCACCCTCCGACTACCTTATCACCTTCTGTCCCGATTCCGATGATGATTAGACGATGGAATATATATACATATATATATAGAGAGAGAGAGAGAGACGAAGAGAAACGTTGTTCGTTTTTACTGTAAGTAACTCATAATGACAGTGCCTTTCTAAGAATAGGGAGATACGTTGCTCGTTTTTATTGTAAGTAACTCATATTTTATTTTTATCTTTTACCAAAAATATATATATATATATATTTACCGTCTCGATGGTTACAATGACCTTACAACATCCCAGCTCCACCTCGAACCATGGCAACAGCTGGTGGGGCTAATTCTTCATCTGCCATTTCTAGCTCTATCACAGCGCACAGAAGCTGAGAAGTATTTCTTAAACAAAGAAAGAGAGGTATGGTGATCGTATATAGACTTTGCCCTCACCTTTGATTTCACCTTGACCATTTAGCTAGGTAAATAATCTCTGTAAATAGTTCCCGTTCTCCCCTCCTGTACTACCACACCAGTGCTGTCGGGAGCGGTGAATCCAAACTTTGGAAATGGAGAAGAATATGCGGAGGCTTCACCACCCCATGTACGACAAAGTTCATGTCGAAACGGGGCCCATCTTCTTTGCAGTGTGGTTGGAAAAAAGAGTAGGCTAAGAGAGCATTTTACAAACCTATCAAAGCCCAGATCCAAGCACTGACCATACATTATAAAAACATCACAAAGCTCCCATATGATCATGCAGTTGAGAGGTTAAAATCTCATAATTACTGAGTTAAGTTACCCTGAAACCGTGCATATTTCCTTCTATACCATGACAAATTCTTACATGTTATCAAGTATCGCAGCTCCCAACACAAACATAAAAAGAGCTGATTCGATACAAATCTCATCTCTAACTACTTGCTACCACCAAACGTAGCCACCTACCACCTCACTTTCATCTCCTTTCTCAAGTCAAAATACTCGCACCACAGATTATTCTTTAACAAGACATCCATCCGATCCACCATGCCATTGGAAGCTCTCAAACAGGAAAGACCAAAAACATCAGGCACCCTCCCCTCCAACCGGTTTTTCATGAGAAAGAATAACAACATTAGGAGACTAAGAAATATGCCACCCTTCTTTCCTTTCCCTCTCTCTCTCAATTTTCTCCATCCTCCTGCCACACTTTCCTCTTCTTTGCTTGGGCTCAACCTTCGGAAAAAGCCCGTTTCAATTTCAGACGCACCCAAGAATCCTTCCTTCAAGGATTCGTGGCCTGGGTGAAATTACATTTTGGCACGCAGCTTACATGCGTGACTGTTTCCTACAATGAGAGGCCTAAAAAAAAAAAACATAAAAAAGAAGAAACACAGGCATTAACACTAACATTTACAGAGGATTTCACCTTCGACTACTGCCCCAACTACCGCGAGTAGAGATTCTTAGCCGCCTTAACCACCCAAGTGGTTTCTTGCTTGGTCTTTCCCGTCCCAGCATTTCATTGCCCAGCATTTTCTCGCCATAGCCTGTGCACTGCCCCTCCACTTCTTCCTCACTGCTGAACAACGTCTGGTCGGAGCAATCAAGGGACGCTGCACACGCTCTGTTATATGAAGCACATGCAGAGTGGCACACTCGAAGCCTGTTGTCTCCATCCTTGTCACACTGTTGGATCGAGATCTGAAACACAATGTACAATGATTAGCATAAACCGCATTTACCTGTGGGCAATGCCAGTAACAAGCAAGGGATCATGCCCC
Organism: Metroxylon sagu; assembly: GCA_017589505.3. Classification (NCBI taxonomy): domain Eukaryota; kingdom Viridiplantae; phylum Streptophyta; class Magnoliopsida; order Arecales; family Arecaceae; genus Metroxylon; species Metroxylon sagu. The sequence goes on along the minus strand of JACVBY030000424.1, from coordinate 245,402 downwards.
CAGTGGACAGCTTCAAAATTTTAAAGCTCAAATGATCATATCAAGATATTGGTTCTTTAGTCTCAAAATCCTCAAGAAGAAGATCATGAGATTGAGTGTAATGCGATGATGTCCATCATTCTTTGCCCAAAGTAGTGGAAAGACAGGCCACGGCTGTTGGCAGTATATCACCAAGGAAAACATTAATTTTTGACAAATACACAAAAGGTTGCACTTTATAACTAAAGGAATACGTTTGTTTAGATGCTAGCATCAAGTCTTGACCAAAATATGGATAAAATAGGATTCCAAGAGTTGGTTAAATTAATTTGAACCAGTCTCTATGCATTCATATGTGCCTATTTCCTTTTCATACAACTAAAGACAAAACTAAAGCAAAAATTGCTCTCATAAACAAAAGAGAAATGGCTGACAAAAATTAAAAAAAAAAATGATTAATTAAAACATAATAGTGTGAACTCTAGGCAAGAAAGTTCTTGGAAAATCATTTTGATCATTCCTTGAGAATGTTCATGTTGATATATTGTTTCAGAATGTCTGTAAGCCAGTGAGAGAGGTATCATAAGAAAAGTAAATGATCAAGAAATTCCCTCCCATAAATTTACAATCTGCAATTTTCTTGTTTGATGTTGTCCTCTATGGTCTAGCCCATCTTCATGGGCGCATATAGGCTGTAACGACAATGATTGCTATTAAAGAAACCAGAACAATCATGGACAGCTGGAACTATCAATATTGATAATGGTTTCAGGATGTTTCCCACCCTGCACCATCTATTGACAGGTTCAACATGGAATGACAGATACAGTGGAGAGTTCAAAAAGATTTTTTTTTTAACAAAAAAAAAAGAAAGAGGAAAAGAATTAAGTACCCAGCAAGCCAATCGTTTTGCAGCTGCCTCACAGTAGCTACTTTTAGAAAAGAGTCCACTAAGCGACCACCGTGCCCCTGGCATCAACCGATTGTAGTTAGGCATGACTACAGCTGCTTCAAGCTGTTGTAGTATGCTGGGTTCGCTAGGGGCACAGTGCTGCCCAACTGCATGCCCGGCTAGTACATCACCACATATTGAGAGGCTAGGCAGCAACGTTGAGCTATTCTGGCAAGTGTAGCCTGCATAATCAGAGCACCGAAACTCGCACACACCATCATCACAAACTCCACCATGCAAACTGCACTGCTCATCACAAATGGCTGCATGATAAGAAGGATGGTTCGATTATTTCAGTTCTTTTGGTTTTCTCTGTTCGAGACCATGACTATCACTATCTAAATGTATGATTTATCATTAAAAAAAAAAAAAAAAAAGTGAAACGGGAAAGAACTTCATGGGATCATCCATACAAGTTGTCAACAAAATGCAAATAAATACCTGTAGAGCAGTCAATGCCAGTACGGCCACTACCACATTCACAGATCCCATTTGGGAGGCATGTGCCATGTCCGCTACAATTGCTAGGACAGGATCCTGTAAAGAGGAAAGAAATAGCTTGTAAGTAAATACCGTAATAACAAACCATGTTTCATGCTTCATAACTAATGAAACATGGAAAGGTGAAGAAAAGAGGGGAGAAAGGTGAAGGCAATGGGACAAGATAACGCTGTCATTATCACAAAGAAATGTCTGCCACTTTTCAAAGACAAGATTAACATTTTCACATAGAAGCTAGTACAGAAAAACTATAAACTGCACAAGCCTGAGGAGATAATTATGGTACTCCAAAAATTGCATGATCATCCACAAACATCAGATATGATAACCCATGTTTACCTTAAAATAGCATGCATATATGCTGGCAATATATCATACAATGCATGATGTAAACCTATGACAACATGCAGCATGCAATAATCACCAGAAGAGGCAATGCATCAATAGAGTTGTACGATGCTCTATTTGCAACTCTTTGTTGAGCATTCTTGAAGGATTAAATGTTATTAAAACATCCCCAAACCTAAAATATGCAATAAATTATGCCTTGCTTTGTTAATTTGGGTACTGGGGAAAGGAAAACAAAATTAGGGAATGATCCTCTAAAGAAACCAAGAACCAGAAGTTATAAACGTACTTTCGCTGCAGTCATGGCCATGAAACCCCAGAAAGCAGTGGCACTTCCCATCAATACAATCACCGTTAAAACTACATGAGCTAGGGCACTGGCCATTCACAGGGACCGGCACGGTACTGCATAATTCATGATATGCTGGGCAGATCAGCTCGCCTGAATCATGCATACAACCGAATCTATCAGCAGGAAAGAAAATCTACTCCATTTTTAGTCACAAAACATTTAAAAATACCAACCATTGAAGCCTGGAAATTGAATAGGGCCACCTGCTTCCGGACATGCTTTCCAGATCCCATCAACAGCAACCTAAACAACAAAGGCATCAAATCTATCATGGATCAGAAAAGAGCATTGGAGAACCATGCATGAACCAATGACAGCACTGCCAATTTCAAGGCATTGTCATAAAGCATATAAATGACCCAGTAAAAAGACTGGGAAACCAATCTGCAGCCCCCCATTTAGGTGGAACATGAGAGAGAATTCGATAATGTCCAGCAATCAACTCAAACAAAGTTAATTAGATGGGAAAAAAAAGAGAAATACTCATTGTTATATAAATATATAGACAACAAAAGTATCATTCATGACCCTTCTATGACCACAAGCAGTTGTAAACAGGAAAGCACTTTCTTAAAGGTCTGCATTCAAGCAAATTTTGGCCTATAGGATCACAATGGATAGATAAAGTCTCAATCCATTTCAGATGAAATCTTACTGATTTTATTGACAGAGTAAGGTTTTGAACAAATGTGCCCAAATTTCTTCCAAATACTTACCAAAAGAGACCCCAAACAACACATCATTTATCTCAATCTTACTTTCCAGAATTACATTAACAGCCACTTACATAAGCACATCAGAAGAACCAAAATATGCAATGCAGTTTTTTAACAAGGAAATAGGTGCATCATATCTACCTCCAAAGTGTTGTTTGTGCACCGATGCTGATAACAGCCATTCCCTTGGGTCATAGATCCTCTAACAAACCCAGTACGCACCAATGATGAGGCCATACACCTAAATACAAAAAACAATGGTTAGAAATATAGAGATAAAGAAGGCTTCCACTATTGATGGAAACATCCTGATTATCTCACCTTGAATTACTTCCTCGCACTTCACCCAACATTCTGTCAGGTGCCCGTGCACTATTTACATCAGTGCATGAACCATCAGAATAAGCGACAAAATAGGTGCAATAGTCAGCCAATGATGATTGTCCACCTGCTTCAACCAAAAAAAGTGGTTATTAACTTTAAAATTGAATGAAATATAAAGGTGCTGTACTGTTACCGTAAAAACCAAGAAGTTATATGTCTACTTGACATGTTTAAACGTTCTATGGTTCACCTAAACAGGACACAATAAAATAAACTTTAGAAGGCTTGTGGTGAAACATTTGCTCTAAGAATTGACCGCTGGAAGAAAAACAATTGCAGGTAGGTCTTAATATAAAGTTCTAGAACACTCCGGTGGAATACGGAGTGACAATGACATGCATATTCTTCATGTGCTCTATTTCTACAAGCACAAGAAACATCAAAACATATAAAATAACAACTTGACAGGAAAAACCTTCAGTACAGTCCACAGCCCACAATTCAAGAGAACAATGATCAAAGCCAAGGATTGTGTGAGGCCAAATTACATTCTTGGGACAAAGCAAGGAGAACATATTCTTCTCTCTTAAAAAAGACAAGTGCAAAGTATGCAGTAATATCTAAGCTGAAAGGAATGATGGATGGTTACTATACTTACAGTCAGAAAAATAAAAATAAAAATGTAGAGCCCCCTCTTTTTGTAGCATTTTCCCCAAAATAATTCTTTGATAAGTTAGCAGTCATAGTGCCCAGTCATTTAACATTGTCCTTGACTATTGAGTAAACTGATAGACCAGAATCATTAAGATATTATCTAGTAATTCTATTCAATTATTAGGTGAGATAATTTAATAGGCAACAACAGCTGCTACCTTACTATATTTTCTAAGGGCAGAAGATCAACAAGTTCCACTGAAGAAACATAAAAATGACCTGGTCAAACGTACATGGTCCAAGAACAGGAAAATGCCCTTCAACAATAAAAATTCCAAGATACGAAGTGTAACTTCTGATATAAGTATAAATCAAAACTGATTGGCCTCGTCAATTTAAATCTGTATTTATTGTAATTATGCAAAACGAAAGTATATACACGTAAATTAAACATTATCACCAAATACAGCAGACCAATAAATATTAAATTTGAAATGAAGATAGTTAAAATGGCAGTGAATCCATATCACTGGATTAATGTAAATAAAACTAATCGGCCCTATTCAAGCATTTCAAAATATAATGTCACCATCAAATAAGGAAAACCTTGATGTTCGATGTTTTAATGAAAAGCGGACACAAAGAAAGAGAAGCCACCTTTGTTCGCCTGGGGAAAATATCGAGCCCATTGCGGCAGGTCCCCACTATAGCTTACAATAGGGCAGTACCCTTCTGCCTCCCTGTTATACGTACAGCCTGACAACTGGGTGGTGTTGCAATGGTATGCCCCCTTCCAAAGATTGCAAGGCAATGTAACAAATTCTGTACCCTGATTTCGGCCCCAATCAAGGCGATCTGCCATGCTATAATTAGCTTGGTACCATCCACTATCCTCTAATAAAGCCAAAGTCATTTTTGAGACAACTGATCTTGTATCCACAGATCCGGTCATGATCTCATTCATTAAAAGTCTTTTCTCCCAATGTGAACCTTCCCACAAAGAACACAACATTTATTGATGATAATGAAATATCAAATGGAAACACTGTTACATGGTGAATTCACTAATCCAGCATTCCCTGAATGAAAATAGATACCTGAAGTTCCCCGCCCTCCTCCGTCTTCCAATTCTAAGCCAGTAAAGTTTTCAGAATATGCCTGGCATAAAAGCACACCCATCAAGTTCACATGACAGCACAAATTCTTCTCAGTTTTCAGAAAACTACTGCGAGTGTCTAAACTCATGGATTAATAATAAGATTCCCTGTTCTGTTTCAATTTCAACAACTTACTCCATAATGATGTCTAGAGTGCATGACAACACGGGGAAGGACCACTCGGGTAACCATCCGTCCGAGCTTTTCGTCCATAGCCTGCACGGTGACCTGAACAGGTGGAAATAGGCAGAAAGTTGAAAGTCATGATGTGTGACCCTAGTTCCCATACAGTTTAGCTAAAAGAAATTCGGAATTCCAGAAAGAAGAAGCCGACAAGCTACAAGTCAATTACCTGACTACGCCTTCTCTTTCTGTCATCACGAAAATGTGCAAAGGCATGAGGATCAAAACCTAAAACATGCATGACCTGCAATGAAAAAATTGTCATCAGACATGGTTATTGTCAACATCCCACTACACTTCAATGATTATAACATGCATGCGTGTATTACCAACCTCATGTATCAGAGTAGCCGAAAGTAAGGTTTCAGCTTCCGCAGTCAAATGACGAGGAGCAACATTCACATGCCCTACAAACAATGCAAAATCATAATTACTTCAAAGATCATAATATGACACTAATAGCTAAATAAAGTATATTTGGATTTTGGAACGTATTCCGGCTCATAAAGCACCTGCAATTGCACGACCCCATTGATCACGCTCACATGCCACAGCCCATGCAAGAGTGTTGCCAGTTGTAGGTCTAGTGGTTACTAAGAGAACAACGTCAGCATCAGCAACACCATCTGCATAATGGAGCAATTTCTTTCATAATGTCAAACAGAGAATAGAAACTAGACAGCATAATGCGTGCTAATAGTAACTATACCAGCAAAACAATACTTATAGCAGAGGTACCTTCAACATATTCATGAGGAAGCTGTACCCCACCATCTTGACCACATGCAGAATATCCACTTAAACGCAAGTGTCCCTTGACAGGTTCAACACCTAAAGCTCTCTTGAACCACTCTGCTGTTTGCCCTAGTGCCTGCACAGTATTATTTTGAGGTATTAAAACTTAAACTGAGAGTCATTCCAACCTTGCAGGTAAGAGTTAGGTACACATCACATGCCCAGGAACCTCCTCGAAATGAGTGTAAACCAAGTTTTTGGTGCAACACATGAGGCGCCTGCATGTTAATTTGGGTTGCCCTCGATGGTTTTTAGAAAACCACTAGTTGCGACCATTTCAGGGAGGTTTGGAGGATATAAAGCATTTCCCTACTTTTTGTTTCATTCAGCAGCAACATTTTTGAAACTATAGTAGAACATATATGTTCGTTTCTCAAACAATTTTAGAAGCTTGGAGGAGGAGCAACATGCACATTTCACTATACATAGCTTCTATACTTTCAACATTATGCACTTAAACGTTTTCATATATATGAAAGCCTACAAATGACACACAAGAACAAACAATAACAATGAATCATCTTATGAAAATAACAACAATATGCCTAACAGCAGCAGTAGGGTAGAAATGATACCTTGCGAAGGCGTTGCCTTTTGTCCTCCCCTGATATGTCTTCCAGTGTACAGTTATACCAGCAGTCCCCAAAAATTGGTGGATCTACATGAGGATCGCACAGAGGAGTCCCAGGAACTGACGTCGCAGGAGGCTCACCAAGCTGAGACACAACCATCATCAGACGTTACCAATAAAAACGGTGTGAGACCTTAAGTGTATGGTTTACAACAATACTAAATCTACAGACCACACCTTCACAATATCTCCAACATTAAGGCAATCTCTATCAGAAGAGTGTCCAACAGCATCGTAATTTAGATATATCCTGATGGGCTGCTTCACATCCTTTTGCAGCGAAAGTGATGATGACAATCCAAGCAAAGATCTTCCTCTTCGTTGTTGGTGTCTCGTTAAACTGGATTCCTCATAAATCTGAGGAGTGACAGAGTACTCCTTGCGACCGGGACGGCGCCTCTCATGTAGTATTTGATCATGGATGCATGAGTGAGTGAGATAAATATCTTCATCCCCTACTTCAGGACCATGCGAATGCAATGGCTTATTGTGTTCAGATTTGGCACAAGTCCCTCCAGCCCATATCAGAAGCAACACAATCTAAAGCAGAAAAGAAGGAAGCGCATGTTAAGATTTTGATTCATCTACAACAGACCTGAAAGTAAAGCCTGAAAAGAGAAAGAAAGAAAAAAAAAAAAAAAAAATTGCACGCTCAAAGAGTTATATATGGACCATATAATATCACCCAATCAAAAGTTGGCCAGGATTTCTCCAGAAGGCATGAGTGCGAGAATTTTCTTTATCAAAAAAAAAAATTTGTTTATTATTACATAAAAACGAACCCATAAAAAAAGGTTAAAAAAAAATAAGAAGAAGAAAAAACTCGCAAGCAGCTACAGAATAAATTAGGGCTTAATCAATAGCCAATCGACATGAGAAACGTCATGAAGAGTTAGTTCAAAAACATGCAGAAGAGCCCTCGTTGCACCCTCAGAAACTGAAAAGAAACGGCATCAAAGTTCAAATTTTTCCGACAAAACCGGAGCAAAACAGTAAACCCTAAACCACAGAGGTCCTAATTTCTCCGTCCCCACAATAAATCTACGCAATCCATTAGAGTTGCTATCAAACACGCAAACCTCCCTCCGATTTCCCCTTTTATCCAAATTTCTCTCACCGACAATATCAGCGCTCCGGCAAAACCAAAAAAACTAAAAAAAAAAAACGAAACGAGATCCCTCCGCTCCTAGGCAACGGATCAGAGAGGCCTTACCTCGATCGCAACCACCGAACGACGAACCCGCACAGGAAATGCTGCCCCCGACCACACCCCACAGGGACGCGAGGGCTTCACCTCCATAAATCAACTCAAAGGACCTCAGAACCGCTTCCATCAAACCACCAGGGCCTCCGCCGCGATCCGCTCCGAGTGAAGCCACCGCCCTCTCCTCATCTTCTCGGCAAGGAGCTCCTCTGCCACTGCCTCCTCCCTATGCCTCCCTGCGACGCAAACCCATCGCAGATCGCGTCAAATTCCCACCTTGAGAGCGGATCGGAGTCCCATTCAACGCTGGGATTCAATCCGCGAAGCTCCGGCGGCGAGAGGCGGAGGTCGGAGATTTTGGGAAGCCTGGGGTGGGGAAGAGAGAGAGAGAGAGAGAGGCGAGAGAAGGGATTGGGTGGAGAAAAATCTAGCAGTCTTTGAAAAAAAAAAAAAAAAAAGAGGTCTTTGGTCTATACAGGGAGAAGGGGAGAGAGAGTGTGAGGAGGGATACGGTCACCGCCTCATCTTTTCGTGCTTTCCGTTGTCGAAAAAAAGTTTTAAGTAAAAAAATTTACATAATCCTTCTGTTTTTTACAATATCGAAATCCAAAAGTGCAAGCAAGCTGGCGCAATATTATGACCCTCGTTCGGCTTCTATCTACGGCAATGCCACCCGTGTATCTTGCGGTGGTCCCACGCTAGGCCTTTAGATTTATTTGATCAGCGTTCTGAGAGTCTAGTGCTGCTTGTAATGATCCATTTGATTAATAAAACTCCAATGCCACTGACTCCATCATGTGAAATATTTGCCAAATCCCACTGCATGTGCTATCATACAACAAAATCCATATTTCTAAACTGTAGTTGGTAGGTTAAGATCAGCAAATAGTTCCATCAAAGTTGACCCCAAAACAAAAACAAAATTGCATCAATACTTAAATTATAATGAGGCTAAGTGTTATTTAAATATATATATATATATATATATATATAATGAGAATGTTGGTATAAATTAAAAATGATGCCTTGTTATTTCTATTTCTATGCATAAAACTTTAGAGATAATTAATATACCATCTCAAAATATTATCATTTTTTTTTTTTTTTTGTATCCAACCACTTGAAGATGTGTTATGTCATGGAAAGTTTATCCTAATGTAAGTGATAAGTTTGTTTAAAATTTAAAGTATTAAATTTCATATAAAAATTTATAGAAAGTCAATCATTCAAATTTAATATTGTTTGTCGCTATAGTGAAACAACCATGGCCGCTAAACTAATTTGGATCAATAAAACTATATTGACTCTAGATTAAGATTTATTTCTATTGGAATTAGCTCTAATAAAAATAAATCCTATCATTAAAACCTAATTATTGTCAAAAGATTATAGAGAAATAATATATAAGCTAGCATAGTAATTTTTCAATGAACTAAAAATGTTATGATATAACTAAGGTGTATTTGATTAGATATTATTAACATTTGTTATGATTACAAAAAAAATCCTAAGTACCAGGTTAACTGTGAACTTTTTTTTCTCATCTTCGAAGTAATTATAAAAATTGATAAATAGTTATGCCATTGAACATATCATTAAAAATGAATCAAAATAATTATTTATGAAGCCTTATTGTTTAATTGCTTATTCATGGTTGACTTTTTTTTTTCTCTCACTATCATAACTTTCTTAAACTATTTACAAGGTTTCACTAAAATATATTTTATAAAATTTGAAAGAAAAAAAAAAGACAAGAACTAGAATTTATGATATATAGAAATATAAAAATAATTTACTGGCAATGATGTAATGCAGTAATATTTGCTCTTCATTTCATATTCAAATGCATGGGATTATTCTAAAGACATTATTTAGATAATATAATGACAAAAAGCATCACATCATTGCATTACTGCTCTCACAAAAAAACAGAGAAAATCCATTAAGGAAAGGAAAAGGATGGGATGTAATACCTCAAGATACCTGAATTTGTTGGTTGATGTCAGCTTAATCATATAAATATTTTTTTTCTTTCAAGTGGAGCCCATTTATAGGGTTAGGTCCTAACTCCATAAAATATGTCTCTTGAAACTTGCAAGGCTTGAATACTTTTAAATCCACCAACAATCTTGATCTTTAATTTAAAAGTCGGCATATATGTAAATTTTAGCCAGTCAAGGGGGTACCTTCAATTCCTATTCCGATTCAATCAGCCTTAAATAATAATAATAATAATAATCAGCTTGTGTTAAAACAATTCCTTTGAGGGGACTCCTTCAGACATTGGGGAAGGTTTGGTATTTCTCCAAACCCGTCCTTCCAAGGAAAACAAATTCTTTTATCTGCCGTGCTACTGCGGGATGTCCCTTCCCTCCTCTTGCCCTTGTTCCTCGTGTCGTGTCAGTGCGTCATGCCTATTTAATTCAAGATTAGTTGGATAACAGGTCATGTTGTTGAACAAATCCAACTCGGTTAACTAAGCCACAGTGTTTTACTGTTTTCTTTTTCCCTGGACAGGTCAGCTTGGGAGTGGATGGGTGCGTTAAGTTTGAACAATAATACTTCTTTCTTGTCCAAAGAGAGAAATTAAAAAAAAAAAAAAAAAACTTAATGCTTCCGTGTTGGGTCTTGCTGACAATTGTTTAAAATAAATCCTCAGCAAAAATCTCCCTGTAAGAAGGAAACGCTCCTCAGCTAAGATATACTCAAGTGATATTTCGTAGAAGAAAAACTAATTTTCTTTTGATGGCTATATCAAGCCATATTCGTGAGGATTTATTTACGCAGTGTTGTTGCATGTTAAGTAAAAGAGCGTTAAGGATTTTGCGTGGATAAAATATCACATGCATGCCATGCAAAGAGGGAAAAAAATTTATTTGAAAAAGAAAAGAACAGATCACATGATATATTTAAAGACTTAAAATCAATATGAAAACCAACATAAATTAATTCTTTTAATATATCCGTACTCGTTGAGTGCCATTTGATTTGGGTGACTCATGCAGAGCATCTACTTTTGAGTAGAGAAGGATACAATCAATCTTGGTCTATAAGACCATCTATTGGAAGGGAACTGAAGCTCTCATTTTATTTCACGCATCCACAAATACTGGTCCCCACCGCTCTCTGGTTCTGTTTCAAGTTACGTTTTGCATTGCCATCCCTCTTCCAAGCTCATACGAAACGCATCCACAAACTTAGCCTATTTGATGGCCATAAGTTGAATCCTTGTATGGCTTCAATTTTTCTGAGAAGATCCAACGTCCGAAGCTATTGCAGAGTCTTATGCCAACCTTCTACCGAGCACTGTTTCTGTGGTCAGAAAAGACGTCAGCTTTTTGAATTTTGGAAGCTCGCTTGTCCTTTTTTTTAAAAAAAAAAAAAAAATTTAAGAAAAATTTGAAGGAGCTCGCGGGTTGATTTAGGAATTAAGAAGTGAGCCCCTTTTAAAAAGTTTCATGGCGGCACTCGTGAGCGCTTAAATTTTACAAACTATGGAGCAGTACCAATTCCTTAATTGGACCCATCCGGGGATGTTTTGGGAATAGTTGGCATTAATTGGTTTCGCATTTATATCGTGGGGCCTCTCGCCGCGTATAGGCTTTACTGTGTACAGGCTGGGAGTATTCTGGGAAAATAATTAAGCTGTCAATATTTTCCATGGAAAAATAATCACCTGATGGCCATCATCAAAATTGTCTCCCAAACACATGATTTGGAAGGCATCATGAGCTTAAATAATTTTCACGACGTCCATCGAATGACTTTGCATGGTGTAATAATTTAATGCAAACGGTGACAAAAGTAAAATTTGTGAGGTTTTCAAAAGTACTGTAATAGTTTCTGTAAAGAAAAATAAAAACGAAAATGAAAAAAAAAAAAAAAGTTTATTAATGTCTGATGGACGGCATGCTGAGGTACTGAAAACGTCAAACAACATGTGAACCAGTCACAAGGAACCATGGAATCTCTGACAATTTAAAAAATTTTAAAAATACAATTGATAAAAATTATGTATTTTTAAAACTGGCAATTTCACAAATACCAGAGATTAAATATCATATAAAAAAATACAAGAAAATTTAAAAATAATTAAATATGAGTTGGTGGATGGAGGATTATGTCCCCACAATTTACGGATGCAAGGATTAAATGACATATAAAAATTTATGGCAAATATCGCTGCCTTTCACAAACGCTTTCTCAAACGTGGAAGGTTAAATGCTGTGTCAAAAGCTAATGGAAAAATATTGGATGTCACGTAGAAAATGAATTAAAAATCAGGTTGTATAATTATGTTCATGCGTTTCACAAATGCAGCGTATTGAATGCTATATGAAATATTAATTATCGCCACTTCCATAAATGTGAGAGATTGGATGCTGATAAATTAATAAAAAATTATTTTATATGTAAAAATTAATTAAAATCATTTTATATGTCATGGGGGTTATCGTCACTTTCATAAAAGTGGGTGGTTGAATGCTATATAAAAAAATTAATTATTAATATCGCCATGTTTCACAAATGCCGAAGTTAAAAGTATGAAAAAAATTAAGAATTATTTCATGTGTAACAATTAATTAAAAAGCATCCTATATGCTACGGAGGACTATATCCTGCATTTCACAAATATAAAAAAAAAATTATTCATATAAAATTTTTAAGTAAAAACCATTTTATATGCTATTAAGATATATTTATCACTAGAAGTTTGAGATAGAATGTTTATATAAAAAACTAAGTAAAAACTATTTTATATGCTATGGAAATATATTTATTACCGGAAGTTGAAAGTAATTGAATAACTGAATTATTATCCTTTAAATTGGTCAAGGGTTAATGAATGCCAAATTTTATTTAAAAATTAATTAATTTGCTATCAAGATTATGTTCGGATTGAATGCCATATGGAAATTAATTATGAATATCTATATATTTCACAAATGCAAGTGATTCAATACCATATAAAAGATTAATTAAAAAAATTAAATGTCTTGTAAATAATTAATTAAAAATTATTTTACATGTCATCAAAACTATACCTATAGAAGATCGAATAACGTGTAAAATATGAACCATTCTATGTATAAAAAAATAATTAAAATTATTTTTATATAAATTTTTGGCCTCTTAATTGACCAAAGGCTATCTAGTTATGTTACCCATGTTATAATATTTATTCCAAAGTTACCCATGTTATAAAATATGCTACTCATTTGAAAAATATTTTGATACTTATATATATTGATGATTTTTTCATAAAAATTAAATCCTTTTATCTATGATAAAGAATGGCAAATGAATAACTTCACATCATTCTTTATCATATTTTCAAAACTATTTTTAAAAAATATTAATAGTTTCAACATATTTCTATATTTGTGTATAACTCCTTTTTTACAGGTTTTTTAGACTATATATGGATAATTTTATTTATGCTACAATTAAAGATTAATAGCAGTATTTTATATATATATATATATTATATTTTTATATTGTATATTTATTAGAATAATCTATCAATTTTTAACAAAAAGCCTGGGCAGATCAATAATTAAAACTCTTGGCCAAATCACTATGAAAATAAAAAGCATTTCTGACTTGACGGTACATACAAAAAATAAGTTACAAACTAATACTTGATAATTTATTATAAATATAGGATAAAGTCTGAGTTTCTCGTATTTTTAAAAAATATCAGTAAAATAATATTAGGATTTCTTTGAATTTTAATAATTTTTTAAAAATACAAATAAAGTGATATTTCCTAGTATTCTTTAAAAGCGCTACTAAAATAATACCATTAATTCAATAGGTGAAAAGGATTTTTTTTTTTTTTCTAGCATTTCTTGAAAATGTAACAAAAATAATGTATTGAGTACTATGAATTTTGATAGTTTATCATCAATGTATTGAGAAAATGTAACAAAAATACCAAGCCTTTTTTGGACAATTATGACTAAAATAATATCAGAGATTGTATAATATTTTAATAGTGCCTAACATGGCACGTTACACATGACACTAATATTTCAAAGTGAAGCCTGAATGGGTAAACTTCAATTTTGAATACTATTTCAGGACCCACCTCTCTCCTAATTTTTTACCTTTCTTCCGCATAGCAATCCTTCCTTTTAACGTTCAGCTATAAGCATCCTGGCAAGTTGGAAACTTCAACTATTATCATCGTTATTTCTAGATAGCTGAGGCTTTTTAAGTGGATGTTGTTCATCAAGTTGATCCGTGAAAATTACGGCAATAGTCCTACAAAACGATGATATATATTGACCAATCAACCATATAAATCAACGTGACATACACTACTCCTAAAATTTATGATCTCGAAAAGTTTCAATGAATCAGCGTGTAAAATGACTTGCCAAGAAAAGGACTTCAAAAAAGCCACATTCTGGAAGAACCATGCCTTCTCTTCCGTTTGGAATTTTTGTATCAGTGTGGCGCCGTCACCATGGCATGGAATGGGACATAAAGAAAACAAAAGAGGCGCTTTTATATCTTGCAATATAGATGGAGGTATTCTCACCTTTGGAGCATGCTCTCCTTTGCATGCACTCGTAAAAGACCGGCCCACTCGTTGCAATGTCACTTGATGGCAATGGACTGTTGGCTTAGGTGAAAAGAGAGCCGAATAAGATAGCCTTCCTACTGTGATCTCCATCCATTTAATAATATTTGTCAAAGGGCTCAAATATATATATATATATATATAGGCCTGAGCTTGATGGCCATAATGACAAGAGGTGACATGATGCTGCTTCCTTTCTAAGGCTTCACTTTGACAAATGGGTTCTCTCGTGTCCTCCTGGGCCAGCCAACTACATGCAGATATCTATATTCCACTGGAGAGCCATCGGCTGGTGACCTAACATATATAAAGTATGAAGCAAGGCCCCATGCGCATGCATCATGGGACCATTTCCTTCCTTCTTCAACTCAACTCAAGCCTCTTGTTTGACACCCTATCCCATATTAGATAGTGTTTGGTTCGAGAATTGAGACAACTAACTTTTCTCAAAGGCATGCATGGTTGGAAGGATGCATTATTATTGATTTGCGAGAGGGTGAGCTACCTTAGAGCCTCTGATGGCTGGCTGGCTGGCTGGCTGGCTGGCTGAAAGGGCAGAAGAATACTGGAGAGTGGTTGGGAATCCTGATGATGGAGTAGTGCTAGTGCTAGCCCTGGATCACTTGTGATCCTGATAGTAGAAGTAGCAAGGTAGCATCCCACCCACCAAAGGATTGTTGAGAAAATAAACTTATGTTGGTTATGTTTGGTTATTTTTATATAGTACTTTACTTTGGTGTGTGGTTAAGTTTGCTGTTAATTAAGTGATGGATACTAAAGAGTCATCCTTTTGTATTCCTATAAATATTAATATGAATAGATCACAAAAGGTAGGGCTGTGTCTTTTGGGTTTACTCCTCTCTATTTTCTCTGTTTTTTCTTATCTCCAACATTGTGGTATCAGAGCCACGGATAATTGAATCATGATGTATGGTATGTTTCCCTTTCAGTTTCCAAAACTGACCAAAGGAGAACTATGATAATTGGTGCATTAGAATGAAAGCCTTGCTGGGATCGCAAGATGTATGGGAGATTGTAGAGAAGGGATGTGACCCGCCGAAGAATGACAAAACCATATCGGCTGCACAGAGAGATGCCTTTTTGAAGGCTAAAAAGAAAGACCAGCAAGCACTTACTCTTATTTATACGTGTTTGGATGAGAGCATATTCGAAAAGGTTGCTACTGCCATAACTGCAAAAGAAGCATAGGAGATTCTCCAAAATTCCTTCAAAGGGAAAGATAAAGTGATTAAAGTGCGCCTACAGACCATGAGAGGTGAGTATGAAAATCTGAAGATGAAGGATTCTGAATCTATTGAAGAGTGTTTCAATAGAGCGTTGGTTATTGTTAATCAATTAAAGAGATATGGAGAGGCGATAAAAGATGTTCGGGTGATTGAAAAAATTCTTCGATCTTTAATTTCAAAATTTGATTATGTTGTGGCTACCATTGAAGAGTCGAAGGATCTGGAGTCAATGACTGTAGATCAACTTTTGGGTTCGTTGCAAGCCCATGAAGAGAGACTGAAGAAAAGGGAAGAACCTATGGCCCAAGTACTGCAGGCAAAACTAACTTTGAATGAAAAGGAAGATACACAACAACAATTTGTTGGAGGCCGCGGTAGAGGTAGAGCAAGTGTAAAAGGCCTTGGTCGAGGCTGGTCTCATGGCAGTCAAGGAAGAGGCAGAGGTGAAAGATCCACTTCTCATGAAAAGGAATCACAATTTCATCATCAGAGTACAAGAGGTTATGGAAGAGACACTTGGTATAGAAGAGGTGGCAGTAGAAGATTTAATGTACGGTGCTACAATTGTAGAGATTTGGGCACTATGCATCTGAATGTAGAAGTAATTCAGTCAAAGAAGAAATGAAAAATTGTGTTGAGGTAGACGAAGATAAGGAGTCCTCCCTATTACTTGCCTGTAATGAAGATGATGGAGAGAGGAGTCAAGATGCTTGGTATCTTGACTCGGGAGCCAGCAATCACATGTCTGATAATAAAAATTTATTTTGCAAACTTGATGAATCTGTTAAAGGGAGCATTTCCTTCGGTGATCAAACTAAAGTTCCAATCATGGGTAAAGGAGATATTCTTATTAAATTGAAGAATGGAGATCACCAATTTGTTTCTCATGTTTATTATGTTTCAGCTTTAAAAACAAATATTTTGAGTATTGGGCAACTTTTAGAGAAGGGTTATAAGATAGAGATGAGTAAGAATGGTTTGGTGATGAGAAATGGAAAAGGGAGGATGATTGCAAAAGTGCCACTGTCTAAGAACAAAATGTTTAAGTTGAAACTCAATGCAGATTGTGCAAAGTGCTTGAAGGCTTCAAAAATTGATTCTTACTGGCTATGGCATCTCAGGATGGGTCACTTGAATTTTGGTGGATTGGAACTGCTGTCCAAAAAAGGGTTAGTGCATGGTTTGCCTTTCATTAGTCATTCCAATCAGATTTGTGAAGGATGTATGTATGGTAAGCAGTCAAGGAAAAGTTTTTCAAAGGAGTCTTTCTCTCGAGCCTCATAGCCACTTGGCTTGGTGCATGCTGATATATGTGGTCCTCTGGAACCAATTTCTTATGGTAAGAACAGGTATTTCCTATTGTTTATTGATGATTATACTCGCAAAACTTGGGTTTATTTCTTAAAGGAAAAATCTGAAGCATTCGAAGTCTTCAAGAAATTCAAGGCTCGGGTTGAGAAGGAAAGTGGCTATTTGATTAAAGCCATACGAACTGATCGAGGAGGGGAGTTCACCTCAAACAAATTTAATCAATTTTGCGAGTATCTTGGTGTTCAACATTCATTGATTGTTCCAAGGTCACCCTAGTAAAATAGTGTTGTGGAACGAAAAAATAGAACCATTCTCAACATGGCTCGTAGCATGTTGAAGAGCAAGAGGATGCCGAAGGAGTTTTAGGCTGAAGCAGTAGCATGTGCAGTGTATGTGAACAATCGAAGTCCCGCAAAGAAATTAAAGCGAATGACTCCACAAGAAGCATGGAGTGGAAGGAGACCGAATATTTCTCATCTGAGGGTGTTTGGCAATGTTGGTTATGTCCATGTTCCTGATGAGACAAGAAGCAAATTGGATGATAAAAGTGAGAAGCTTGTATTTGTTGGGTATGCAGAAAATTCAAAGGGTTACAAACTTTACAATCCTCAGAATGGAAAGATTGTCATTAGTAGAGATGTCGAGTTCGATAAAGAAGGCTCTTGGGAGTGGGATGTTCCTCAAGATGAAAACTATAATTTTCTTCCTCTATTTGATGATGTTTTGGGAGTAGATCAGTCTCAGGATCATGTTGTTGCTGCTGTTACACTGGAGACTCCTCGCACAGCTCCAACAAACCAAGCAAATTTGTCCCCTCAAACCTCCTCCGAAAGGCCACCCCGTATGCGAAGTTTGGCTGAAATTTATGAAGTTACCGAGGAAATCAATGATTCCACTATGTTCTATTTATTTGCAGATATTGAGCCATTGTCTTTTGAGGAAGCTGTCCAAGATGAAAGATGGAGATTGGCTATGGATGAAGAACTGAAAGCCATTAAAAGGAATGATACTTGGCAGTTGACACCACTTCCGGAGGGAAAACAACCTGTAGCAGCAAAGTGGATTTACAAAGTGAAGAAAAATACTAACGGAGAGGTGCAAAAGTACAAAGCTCGGCTTGTGGCAAAGGGATTCTCTCAAAGGGCCGGAATTGATTATGATGAAATCTTTGCTCCCGTGGCTCGTATGGAAACCATTCGGTTAATCATTTCATTAGCAGCTCAACAAAGATGGAAGATCTTTCAAATGGATGTAAAATCAGCCTTCTTGAATGGCACTTTGGAAGAAGAGGTTTATTTGGAGCAACCTTTGGGTTACATAGTTCAAGGACAAGAAGACAAGGTGTTGAAGTTGAAGAAAGCTCTATACGGCCTTAAACAAGCTCCAAGGGCCTGGTACACCTGTATTGATGAGTATTTTCAAAAAAATGGTTTTTCAAGATATCCATATGAACATGCTTTGTATGTCAAAGTGAACAACGACGGAGATGTTATGTATGTTTGTTTATATATTGATGATTTAATTTTCACAGGAAATAATCCATTATTGTTTGAGGAGTTCAAAAAGAAGATGATTGAAGAATTTGAGATGACTCGTTTGGGGCTTATGTCCTATTATCTTGGAATTCAGGTGAAGCAGAGTGAAGAAGGGATTTTTCTTTCTCAACAAACTTATGCTGAAGAAATCTTGAAAGAGTTCAAGATGGAGAGGATCAATTCAGTTACTACACCTGTGGAATATGGAATCAAGTTCTCAAAGTTTGATAGTACTGAAAAAGTGAATCCACTTCTGTTTTGAAGGTTGGTTGGAAAGCTGCGATTTTTAACGTGTACAAAGCCAGATATTTTGTATGGAGTTAGTGTCATTAGTCGCTATATGAAAGCTCTAACTTTGACTCACATGAAGGCAGCCAAGAGGATTCTTCGGTATGTTAAAAGACATTGGAATATGGCCTATTTTATACTGATAATGCAGCAAATGATTTCGGATTGGTTGGGTTTAGTGACAGTGATTGGGGAGAAGATATTGATGATCGGAAAAGCACCAGTGGATTTGTTTTCTTCATGGGTAGATCTGTGTTTGCTTGGAGCTCAAAGAAACAGCCTATTGTCACTCTCTCAACTTGTGAAGCTGAATACGTTGCAGCTGCTGCTTATGCTTGTCATGCTATTTGGTTGAGGAAGCTACTAAAAATGCTGAGATTTGAGCAAGATGGAGCTAATGATATTTTTGTTGATAATAAATCAGCTATTGCTTTGGGAAAGAATCCAATTTTTCATGATAGGAGCAAGCATATAGACACCAAGTACCATTTCATCAGAGAAAGCATTGGGAAGAAGGAGATTCAGCTCAAGCATGTGACATCTAAAGACCAAGTTGCTGACATTTGTACTAAAGCTCTGAAGTTGGAAGATTTCTGCAGATTGAGAGCTGCACTTGGAGTTGGTAAAGGATAAATTATAAGTTTAAGAAGGGGTGTTGAGAAAATAAACTTGTGTTGGTTATGTTTGGTTATTTTTATATAGTACTTTACTTTGGTGTGTGGTTAAGTTTGCTGTTAATTAAGTGGTGGATACTGAAGAGTCATCCTTTTGTATTCCTATAAATATTAATATGAATAGATCACAAAAGGTAGGGCTGTGTCTTTTGGGTTTACCCCTCTTTGTTTTTTCTGTTTTTCCTCATCTCCAACAAGGATACTATAAGGATTTTTTCTGTTCCCCCACCGGTGAGCCTTGTCTTTGGAAGCTCTTCTTTTTTCCTGAGTTTGTGTCAACTACGAAAGCCGGAGGAAGAGAGTTGCATGTGGGGTGGGGTAAGAAGAGCATGCTTAGCATCCAAGATATACCGGAGAATAGGATTAAAGAAAAAGGAGTTGTTATGGTCCCAGAAGAGAAAGGAAAAAGAAAATGAGATTCAGATCTCAAGACAAACCAGAGAATTCGAGATTTTTAGTGTGGGAGAAGAAGGGATGACCAACTACGACATTTTATAAACGTGCAGCTCTCCTCCATTCTAACTTGAACTGGTTCCCGGCAACTCGTCTAAACAATGCCAATGAGAAGAAAACCATGTTTCAGCTGCCTGAACCTCAGCATGATGGTCAAAGATCCTTCCACGAGTTAGAGACCCTCTCAACTTTGTCCAGCCAAACACTTGATTAGGTAAAGCTGGGCTACAGTCTCCAATGGTAACACAACCCCTTGAATAGCTTCACATTAGATGAAAAATAAAAAAGTTTGAAAAGTTTATTAAAATATAAGTTCAGCTGCTATTAATTAACTAGCATTAATTGCTAATAGATTAATAGATGAGTTTAAGGCATTACATTAATAATCTAGATCATCATCTAATTTAAAATAAACTGTGGAGCTCTCATGTGGCAATGTTTTTTTTGTTTTTTTGTTTTTTTTTTTAATATTTTGGGGCTAGCAAAGTGCAAAGGCCAGCCCTAAGGAGTTTTATTTGTAAGACAGGATTTGCAAAACTGAGCAGTCTGAGCTATTGTCCATCGTAATAAGGTCAGCAATGGGCGGTGGTAAATTGGAGCCCAAGAACTTTCTTTATTATTATTATTATTATTATTATTTGATCCTTGCTTTAGTGGTAAAGAGCTAATCACTAACATCACAGAAATTCCTAAGCATGTAACATGAATCCATGCAAGTTTCAGAGTAACTGATATCTGTGCTTCTTTTCCTCGCATTTGAGCTGTTGAGATTTCCTCTCTCTCCCTCTTGATCATAGCAAGTGAATTGCAGCCCGGTCAGTCTGCATCATGGCTCGTTCGTCTTATTTTTGTTCCATCGGGCCTCAAGTGGGTCAGTGTTGAATCCGAGGTCGGGCCAGCCCCAGTCAATAACTAATCCTACTGGGCTAAGGACGGCCCTGTATGCTGAGAAACAGTTGAAGGGCTCCATTTTAGTTAGTCTCCGCGCAGGCTGGGAATGGGCCGGACCAGATTCAGGTCAAATATTATCAGCCCAAATCCGGCCCCGTGGGAATCTTTGGAGCCTTACCCACATATATATATATATATATATATATATATATATATATTATCATGATAGAAATAGTTATCTATAGAAGTTGGTACCATGCTGGGCTTGTTTCTCTGGCATTCAGGTCTTTAACTATTAATCCAAATTTTATATATACATACATACCTTGGATTCATATAGGTAGGCTTCACCACATTTGAATCCTTAATCCTTTAATCGAGGATCCAGTTATTTTCTCCATTTTTAGATCCATATGGATCCCTAAGCCATCCTACCTTTTCATCTTTAGAATCCATGAATTATGTGGATCAAAGGGCGAAGAAGATGACCGAATCTAAGCTTAACTACATTCAAATATAATGAAGTCTATCTTCCTCTTTCTTTCTCTTTCTCTCTCTCTTTTTATATATATATATATATATATATATATATATATAGAACTAGGCTGAGCCTATTTTTTCTAAGCCTAAACCTGATTCTAAATTTGAATAGGCTTAAAAGAATCAAGCCTAGCCAAATTTGGTAGATCAAAAACCTTGTTCGGAGTCCTGAAATTTTTAAGACTAGGCTCGGATGGGCCCGTAGGCCATCCATTCTATGCCCAATCCCTGCTCGCACATATGCATAAACATAAATAATTAATGAATATTCACTAATAAATATACATGTATATGCAATGTTCATAAAGTGCACCATTCAATACAATGAAAATTGAAATTTTTATGTTAATTACTTGATAGTTGTGGTATATCAAGCACATCATCAAAATAACTATTCCAAGGTTTCAGGCTATAATGCATAATAATTAGTTTGTTAAGGATCAGATTCAATGATTTCCGGTGTACACGAATAATAAATATTAAATCATCTTGTCAATTCCTCCACTGAACATGAATAAACCATGGGATAAGATGCTCATGATGTAGATTAGGACAGTAGCTAGGTCTCTGCCATTGCTCCTGTTATCCTCCCGTTCGTCCAGGTTGCCTGGTGTTATCCATCCATGCGATCTAAACGATTCCAAGACTTCTTTTTTTTTATTTTTTTGCAGTGAACCTTCTTTAAAAAAAATAAAAAAATATGTAGAAATGATCCCTAAGATGAAAAATATGGCAAGTGTTTTTGGGCCTTATAAAAAAATCACCTTACATGCCTCAATTCTTTCCAATATTCCGACTTCCTTTCAGGGTTTAAGTTTGTGACAGAGCATGATGTCTCCCTGCTAAAGACGAAGATGAATATAAACTTTCAAGCCTTTCTGTTGCCCAGCTAAGCAACTCAAGAAGAAGGGTGAATTGGATTCTTTAAAAATTTTTAGCAAATATGTACAATATTGCAAAACAATAAAATCTGTGTGAGAGTGGAATGATGATTGGAAGAACAAATAACACTAAAAACAATAAGCACACACACAAACATAGAGATTTATAATGGTTCAGTACCAATCCTTACACCTACGTTCACTTCCAAAGAATCCTTTGAAAATTTTCTTCACTAATCGTTCCACAAACGATAACTAGCTGGCATGGGAATCGGCTAATGACTTTAAATTCTTTGTTTTCTCTATTTTAAATACCAGTAGTTGGTATGGGAGTTGACTAATGGCTCCAAAACTTGAAAACTTAATCCAAAGCCAAAAGAACTCATTGTATTGATGAAAATTAGTGTCCTATCTCTCATGTCTTGAACTTTCTTCATAGAATAACTTTTTAAACATCTGAATTTCACTCAATTAGAGCTTGAAACAATTTTTTTGATATTATTCCTCTATAAAAATATTTTTCTTGAATTATAAACTCATTTAGCAACTTGGAATCCATTTTGTTCATTTTGATAACTCATATATGTTTGCATTGCATTGTAGTTTTTCATTAAATTTATTAGCAACTTATTTAATTATTTTATGATTATTAAAAACAATACGAGATCAATACTTTTGATGGGGCAATAATATGATTGATCATACCACAACTGGATTTCCAGATAAGCAATGGGATGAGGCATTCAGGCTCTAGGAGACGTAGAGCAAATTCTTGAAGGAAGGACCATTGGAATGGTATAGGATGTTGCACCATATAATTACGGACACAAAATCCAAGAGCTCGAGGTTTTCACGATGTGAACTGAAGTTTTCTAACGCCACCTTAAAAGATTGGTGCTGTTTAAATATTGTCACCTTGTCACCTTTTTAGGTATCAGCTCCTCCCCACCACCACCCATGTGAGAACTTTATATATACCTCTCACAGGAGCAGTTCGCCACCTTAAAAGATTGGTGCTGTTTAAATATTGTCACCTTGTCACCTTTTTAGGTATCAGCTCCTCCCCACCACCACCCATGTGAGAACTTTATATATACCTCTCACAGGAGCAGTTTACCACATTACCACTACATGCCAGAGATGAGAAAAATGCTCAACCGATGAGGAATCGATTCTTAGAACTGATTCCTTTCTTTCAGAAGCCAAATTTTTAGCTCAAAGTTGTTCAGATTGATTGCCACCCTGTTGTTGTGCAATGTTACAGATTCTTCTATGCAACACGTATGGGTTTCATTCTAATTTTGGCTTGGACTGTAAGATGATGTGCTGCAATCCTAATCTGAGAAGTAGCTTAATAGCCACCTTATTCCTTGCAAGTTTTTTCATGCTGTAATCAAGAATACGATAATGGGATGCAATTAATAGTCTACAAGAGATGTTTGTAACTCAGAACATATATGCTAGCTACCTCTTCACCAAAAGACCACATCTCCACACCCTTGCATTTTGTTTGCTTATTGTAGAGGATAAGGGCGGATGGAAGAGGAATATGCTCTGCCTACTGGACGATAATATAATTCTAGGAATGTGGCAGCACGTCTATACGATATAAGCATCTAATTCCGAATGTTATTGGAGCAGAGCAAGCTCCAGTGGCAGGGGTGAGACGGCTTGATTGGGTGACAGTGGGAATCGGTCGTCCAAGGGTGTTTGCAAAGCCATTGGATGGCTGCTGTGTTACCTGAAACGAAAAATTGAGTGGATGTTGGAGAGAAGAGAAGACCACATATTTCATTATAGATGATGATTCATCGACTCTATCTCAAAAAAAAAAAAAAAAAAAAAAAAAAAAAAAAAAAAAAAAAAGAAGAAGGAAAAACGATTTATCGACTTTAAACAATGAATCATCTTGGCCTGCTGGAGGAATTAATAGAGATGCTCTGCAACCTGCCTCTAGATGGATGCTTATAAGTATGTCAATTATCATTGTGATATAATTGTAGCAGGAGTTTGTCTTATAAAATTTAAATAAGCTAGGAGTTATTGCTGATATTTATTTTAGAGTTTTATATTTAATTCCGGTAATATTTTCTCTTTTAATGTAGTTTGTAACAGTCCATTCCTATATTTTATAAAACAACGTATGTATCATTTATAACCATTTGTGTGGCAAAAAAAAGAGTTCCATGGATGACGTTCAAGGCAACTTGAGTTTGAGAGACCCATCAAAGTGTCGATGAGAGGTAAAGAAAATCAAAATTTACCAAAAAAATGATAGGCCTGGGTGCATATCCAAGGAGTACTCCATATCTAATACAAAAAAACAACATACTAAAGGATATATTATACATATAAAGACCAATCTCTTGCCTTGAGAGGTGGAAAAGGTTGTTGATTGCAAAAGTAAAGATGGCCAAGAACCAAATGCTCTCCCACTCCTAAGAACAAGTTTGGAGAAATGCTACCTTGGACTTGGCAGAGAATGAGTCATGGAAACAACATTTGCTCCTTGGGATTTATTTCATGGGCTTACAACCATTATCCAAGATGAGCATGGTCAAAGGCCTACAATTATTGAACATCCAAATAATGCACACATAACATGCGCACTAGGCAGGCAGCAAAGGCTTCCATGAAGGTAAGATCATGGAGAGCAAGACGACCATTCCAGTTGAATTAGATAGCCATTTATTTTTGGTGCCAATGTAATTTGGAGGTAACAGGAGCTTCATTACTTGTATTAATGACTATAGTAGAAAGTTTTGTGAGTCCACTCTATTTTCTACCTCCAAAAATTATTAGACTTTTGTTGCAAAGGAGAGCGGATGCGAGGGAGTAGAAATTAAGCAATAATTCACGGTTATCTTTGCACCCTAATGGAAAGGAATCATTGAAAGAAAGAATAAAACTGTTGCTGTAGGTAAAAAAATGCTCATTCCTATGACTATTGAACCCTAGGCTCTCTTATACCAAGTTCCACCATTGAAGATCCCAAAGGATGGGTAAACATAGCTAAACATCATGTCATTGAACTATGCTATAAAAAGTTAAAGCCAAACTTGAGCCTTTCATTACTATAAGTCATCAGATCTCTCTAAGGCATGAAGAAGGAAAGATACAAGGTAACATTTGGATAACAAATATCCAATGATATTTGAATAGTAGATCAAGCTGCAATCTATTGCACATCATCCTTAATATAGCGTCATTTTAATCACTATAAGTTGAATCTCAAGTCTAGAACTTTTATAAGATTCTGAACATCGAGTTAATTTTCTAAGAAACTTAAATTATCTTAGTTGAAGCTCGAACAAGAAAGCTGTAGCCATTTTATTGCATACTAGTCATGTTGACATATTGCGGACAAAATTTAACTTAATTATGGGAATGCCATTGCAAACTCTTATCAAATTAAGAATTTTTTTTAGATTTTTAGTCAATTTTTCTTTTCTTTTCTCTAGAAATACTTGTTGATTGGTTTATAATAGGACTTATAAAACTTATTTTTGTTATTAACTAGAAAACTATATTAGTATGGAAGTAGAATTTTTATGGAACCCATTCCTATATATATCCTTTTTTTACTAGATGCCCTATGGTGTTGTCTTTTTGCATGATTATTTCACACAACTATGATGAAATTTGAAGAATAACGAAGTAGCTAGTTATCGAAGTCCGTAGTTATGGAGCATCTCTCAAAGGTACCAATCGGTGGAATCTTTAATGATGATGAGATGCGTCCCTATGAATATCATTCTATATATTTAATTTTACTAGATTGACAAAGCTTCTTTTTTATTAGATAAACTATAGTGTTCTCTTTTTGCATGGTAGATTTTGTGCAACTATAGTAGATTTTGAGCATGTACAAAGTAACTAGTTGATAGGGTCCTTAGTTGTGGAGCGTCTTAAAGGTGCATTTTGGTAGATTTTTTCATGATGATAATAATGCCTACTTGATGGTAAGGTAAGAAGCTAATAAATATTCTTTCTTCTTCTTCTAATTTAGGATGCAAGATTGTAAAGCAGCAAGTGTTTCTGCATAACTAAAGTGTGAAGCTAAGAAAGGAAGGAGAAGGAAAGCATATGAATTAGACTTTATTCAAGATTCTTGTCAAGAGTTTAAGATGCCTCACTATAGTGTCGATCTTTTGAACTGATGCTTAGAAGTACCAAAAGCATCCCATTTGCTTGCAACTAAAATCTCAGTCTATGCAATCAACAATGAAATAGCTAAGCTATATGGTCACTTTTTGGAGACTCTTCGGAGAGCTAGTCTAGATGTAAGAAACACGGCTACTTATGTATTTAATCTGGAATCCACGCAACTCTCACGTAGACCTTAAAGAAGCATAATGTAGTAGATTTATCCACTTGTAAAACAAAGTTATCATGCCCCGAATTTGAGATTCAAGCTGGGAGCAATGATAATTGTTGCATATTCATAAGGATTTTCTTATAAATATGCAAGGCATCAAACATGACATTATAATCAACATAAAAAGTTTCAAACCAAATTTTAAAAAGTGTTTCCAGGTAAAATAAACATTAGCTATAAAACTATTATTTTAAAGAGGACACTAAGTCTCAATGACTAATTCATAAAAATTCCTTTATTCTTCCGGCACATCTAGGCACTCTCCTATTAGTATCCCCATATATCTGTTATAATCGCATCTAAAAAAGAGAAAGGTAAAATATAATGAGCTCGACAGCCCAATAAGCAATGATTAGCTTTCTAGAATGTAATATAATATCAGTATACAGATACGATTTATCAATTGAAACAAATAATCTATAATTATTATGTTTTTAATTTTCATTATGTCATATCATCGGATCTTAGTTCTCATTATGTCTTGTCCTTTAATACTACTATGCTAAAATCATCTTGCTAGTGTTTCACCCCCACAGATAGGATATCATCAGGTATAGCCCCTATGGTCAAAGCATCAACTAGTGTTTTACCCCCCAGACAGGGTATTGCTAAGGTATAGCCCCCAAGGTTAAGGCATTCGCCAGTGTTTCACCCCAGTAAGCAGGGTATCGCTAGATATAGCCTCCATGGTCAAGGCACCCAAATTATACAGCATAATTAGATTTAGAATTTTAATTCAGTTTCATCATCTCTCATTAAATCTTAATTATGATTAATTTAACATATTTATCAATTCATTAAGAGTAATAAATAATTAATATTAAGTATAATCATAGCAATCATAGTCAATATATAAGCATGCTATATTCATATAATAAGCATCACAGGATGATATATATATATATTTATTTAAAAATATGATAATATCTAGAAGTGATCAATCATTACTTACATTAAATTTAGAATATTTAATTTAGTTTTATCATCTTTCATTAAATCATATTCATGTTTAGTTCAACATCTTTATCAATTTATTAAGAGTAATAAATAATTAATATCAAGTATAATCATAACACTCATGGTTAATATGTAAATATTCAATATTCATATAATAAGCATCACATGATAAAACATGTTTATTTATTTAAAAATATGATAAATTACAGAAGGTAATCATCACTTATCTCTCTAGATAAAATTATTAGAAACTAATTCTCGCTCAAGAACTCCATCAACCTTCTTGATCCTTGAACCTTCATCTTCTTCATTCTTTTAAACTATTGATTTAATATCAAAGGATCTCTATTTAGCCTTATTTGTAGAAAGATTTTCTAAATTAAATAGGTTCCCCACTCTTCATAAAATATCAATCTTCTAAAACAATTAACCTTCCTCATTTTAATTCCTTTAGGAAAACTAACGAGTTAAATATCATAGATTCTTAACTCCTAAAGTAAACAAATTTCTTACTCTTTATAAGTTTTTAAACAAATAAGCTTTCCTACTCTTTATAAAATACCAATCTCCTAAAGCAAATAGATTTCCTACTCTTTATAAGATACCAATCTCCTAAATAAATAAACAAATATTTTTAGTAAGATTCTAATTTTTAAAAATTAAAGAAATAAATTTTTATTAAATATCTAAAAATAATTTTTTGACTTCTAAAGCAAATGGATTTCTTACTTTTTATAAGATATGAATCTCAAATAAATTTTCTAGTTTTAATAGAATACTAATTCCTTTAAGAAAAGTAAGGAGATAAATATCATAGATTCTTGACTTATAAAGCAAATAATTTTTTTATTTTTTATAAGATCCCAAACTCCTGAATAAATGGACTTTTTAATTTTTGTAAGTTTCTGGTTTCTTTAAGAAAGTTAAAGAGATAAATATTAATTTAAATATTTAAAAATAGATTTGATTCAAAACTAACTTCTAACTTATCCAACATAATTTTTAAAATATAAAAATTTGGATAGAAATACCAAAAATCGCCCTTAATTATTATCAATAGTATTTTCGTAATTTACTTAAAATTCGTTAGTGCCGATGGATGTTTATTAAATTAATCATAACTTCCTCAATTGAACTTCGATTTGATTAATTCAAAATGTGTTAGAAAGCTAACTAAATATTGAACATCATGAATATGAATTTAAATAAAAATTCTAATTATATAATTTTTTATAATATTTTTTAAATTTAATTTAATTTTATAATATTTTAATCTAAAGTGCGCTAACCTAAAAGGATGAGTCTCACAAAAGTAGCAAAAGTGCATGAGAAGTACTATGAATTAGAAATCTTCTATAAGAGTCACGTCTTCCAAAGGACTCCATTATAATATATATGAGCAATAATTCAATTAGCTAAGCATTTAGTGCATCACAAGAGAAGTAAGCTTATTGGCATAAGTTTCAATCTTCTACGAGACCGTATTAAAAGAACGTAGCAAAGTTGGAGTGCTATAGTATGAAGGAGCAAGTAGTAACTATATTTATTAAAGCTCTCTCAATCGACATATTCATAAGATTGATATTTATAATGCCCTAAGCCCACTCACTGGTCCAATTAACTTCTAGCAGACCGAAACCACATATCCCAAAAACTCAAGTGGAAGTTAATGGATAGTAAATGAACTTGAGTTATAAACAATAGCACATTTCTCTTTCATCCAATGTGGGACTAAACTTGGGGTATCATAATCTCCCCATCTTATAATGCGATGTCCTCGTCGCACGCCACAACCTAGCCAAAATCTACCATGAGTCGGATCGTTGGTGCTGCAAGAGCTGCAAGAGTGGCTCTACCTCATGGTGGGACTCCACCATCGTCCCATGTGTAGCCCTTTCCTTATGCCCACCAACTTCCGCACATTCGGATCGGCTCTGATACCATTTGTAACGCCCCAAGCCCACTCGTTGGCTCAATTAACTGGAGCCCCATGGGTAGCCCTTTTCTCATGCCCATCAACTTCCGCACACTCGTGTCGGTTTCGATACCGTTTGTAACTCCCTAAGCCCACCCGCTGGACTAATTAACTTCTAGCGGATCGAAAATACATGGTCCAAAAACTCGAGTGGAAGTTAATGGGTAGTAAGTGGACTTGAGTTATAAGCAATAGCATATTTCTCTCACATCCAATGTAGGACTAAACTTAGGGTATCATAATATTATTGCTTGGCATATGACAATGCTTCAAATTTGAGGGAGTGATTGTTGGAATTATGGCTTCAAACCAAAGATTAAAATAGGGAGATTAATAGCTTCAAACTTGAAATTTTTATTGTAGATGGTACTGAACTTGAAGGAGTTTGGACGACATAATTAGAGTCATAAAGGAGGTTTAAATCTTATAAAAGTTAAATCAAATTAAAAGTTATCTCTATTATTTATGTTAGAGTTTTATGCTTTTAATTCCGGTTGTATTTCTCTTTCAATGGAGCTTGTAACGTTCCATTCTGATAGCCTATAAAATAAGGGCTGCACTAATTGTCGGTTGTTATTAAGTACAGTGAAAGGGGGAAAAAAATAGCAGCAACTTTTCTTGGTTATTTTGAGTTCATTTATGTGTGTTATCTGAGTGAGCGTCCATCTTTGTGCGGCCACTCAAGTCCATCACTAAATATGCTTCGAATTAACAAAGTACCAAATGCCCTTCCTGTCACCTAACAGGGGAGTGAGGTTACCTTTTCTCTGTCATCTAACAGAGGAGTGAGCTTACCCCCCCCCCCCCCCTTCTCTCTCTCTCTCTCTCTCTCTCTCTCAAGTCAATCACTAAATATGCTTGGAATTAACTAAGTATCAGATCCTCTTTCTGCCACCAACGGACCACTGAGCTTGCTTTTTATTTTCTTTTTCCCTCTCTCCCCTTGGGAGAAGGTCGGAATTGGATATAGGACAGGTACGAAGATGAAGCCTTCAATTTCAAATTAATTTATGAATGAATTTTTTCCTTGGAATTAAGTTGGTTGTAATGATATCATAAGTGCAAAATAAAAATTTTGTGATATCCTTTTCAAAGTGGCATGGTTCCTCTATGAATAAAAATTTTGTGATATCCTTTTCAAAGTGGCATAGTTCCTCTATGAATCAAGCTGCAGAAATTTCTGTATATTTGGCATTTGGCAACCTTTGATGGACCAAAAGAAACGCACCGAGCTTTTTTTTTTTTTTAAAAAAAAAAAAAAACCAACCTATAAAATTAAATGAGCACCAAAGTAGCACTATTATTAATCAACAACAAAAAAGTAGTAGCAAAATTAATAACAACATCCAAAATACTCTAATTACTGGAAATTTCTACATTTATGGCTGGAAAGGACAAAATAAATACGCTCTTTCTTAGTTGAGAGGGTTGGCTTACTTATGGGACTTTTTTTTTTTTTTTTTTTTTGGGTGTTTGATGAAGATTTGTGTTTTAGGAAAAAGCACTATTGTACCCACATGGGGCTTGATGTGCTGTCAGACACGTGCAATTGGTCACATTGCAACCACAGAGTTTTGGGGTCAATTTCATCCATTACATGCGCTACCTTTAGCTTACGCAATTAAGACTTTATCATTTTCCATTTGAGGCATGCCAATATAGTGAGCAACCATCACTGTTCACTGATGAAAGAACCATGAAAGGGGTCAGAGGCTACATGCCTGTGTGATGTAACTGGCAACCCAATAGACCGGAAATTTCAAGCAGGCTAACATTTATTCAATCTTTTGCCCCTGATTGTTTCTTTTGTTTAGCAACGTTTTTTTCCTCCAAATTTGCTACTAATAAATGCAACGGGATGTGTTTATTGGCATCACTAATCGC
This sequence comes from Metroxylon sagu, assembly GCA_017589505.3. Lineage (NCBI taxonomy): Eukaryota > Viridiplantae > Streptophyta > Magnoliopsida > Arecales > Arecaceae > Metroxylon > Metroxylon sagu. The sequence continues at coordinate 214,003 of JACVBY030000424.1, read as the reverse complement.
TGATCTCAGTCAATAGTCCACCCCATGTACGCATCTCTGTCTGTCCTGTTACATCACATATAGAAGGACACCAAATGGCTCTGCTCGAATATTTCACAGAAAAACAAAAAAAGACTAAGTAAGGGGTGCATTTGGTTGAGTTAATTGCTGCTGCTCCGTCTTCTCTCTCTCTCTCTCTCTCTCTCTAATCTAGAGAATATATCAAATGAAACCAAGCTGTCTAATGCATGACCCCGAACAAGGTGCTCTTCATGTGGGGATCGCAGTAAGAAGAGGAAGAGGATTCTTTCAGAGGCTGAGATGGAGGGAAGTGGCAAGCTCTCCTGAGCTCGTTGAATTTATTGATGTCAAAGTTCTGGGCCTTCATGAGCCGCTTCTGCTTGGTGGCGAAGCGGCTATCGAAAAAACCCTCGAATGAGGGGTCCCTGGAGGTCCTCAGGAAGAAGGCATAGCGTGCCACGAAGTAGAGGGAGGTGACGAAGAAGCAAATGGGCTCCATGACGTCCCAGGTGAACTCCCACCAGGTCAGCCGCATGAAGCCCGCAGTCTGGATCACCAGGAAGCCCAGACAGTACCAGAGCTCCCTCTTCACCTGGGCCTCGGCCTTCAGATCTATCTCCGCCTTTTTCTTCTCCATCTCCTTCAGCTCTTTTACTGGCAGCAGCGGGTTCCTCGCAGGGGCTGCCGATGCCGGAATCATATTCTCGATTGCTTTTGCCACCTGGTGGTGATCAGCACGAGAGGGATAAGTATACTCGGTAATAGAAAGAACAATTATCTATTTATTATTTCAAATTTGGCAGGTAAATGACATAGATTGGGAGATGATGGTTGCACGCATATTTGTAGCTAAGGATGGTTTTCATATTTTAATTTATTTTTGTAATAAGATGGGGGAATATTCCCGATTATTCTCGGTTATAATAAAAGTCAGAAGTCTCCGTGTTGTTGACTCTGGGTCCCCTTCTTTTTTTAAAAGCTTGCTCTCTTGCCGCGAAGTTTAGCGCCGATGTCAGCGCCACTGGTGGTGCGGCTGGCCGCTCATAAAACAGAATAAGGGAAAATTTACTTTCATAAAACACAGCTCCGGCCAGAAGATTGAAAAAGAAATATATATATATATATATATTTCTTTTCTTATATATTTTTTACTAGAAGAGCATCCAATCCAATCCACAAATATCGTGCACAGTCCCCTTGAGGGAGCCTTCCACTTGTGTCTGTTGGACGGTTACCAAAGAAAACATATTAACATTTTAGATTAGATAAGAAAATAATCTTTGAATTAAAAAAAAAAAAAGAACGATACCACTCCATCGTTTAAAAACTTGGGTCAAAACTCGGCAAAAATCAAGGATGATCATCCTGAGGACTAAGGCGATGTCTCGGCATCGGAATTCGTTAGACAAAACGATGCTGATGTTACGACATCAATCGTCTAACGCGCTAAAACTTTGCATCCCAAATAGCTCACATTTTCCCCAGAACAGTGTACACAAAATGGCCGTTCGTGAAAGGACAGAGACGAATTCCATAGCTTCTAACTCGCACGGGACCCAGGGGACGGTAGAACCGACGGATAAATTAATTAATGAAGGACGATACAAGGAAAGAAACTGGTACGGGGAAATGGAGGGGGATATAGAGGGGCTCACGAGGTCGGGACGGAGGAAGACGACGTCGCCGAGGACGATGACGGCCCCGGACTCGTCGAGCGCGCGGGCGATGCCGAGCCCCTGATCGCCGCCGGCGACCTCGCTGCAGATCTGGGCAAATTCCGCGTACGCCACGCAGCTCCTCGGGATCCCCCTCAGCCGCGCACGTGCCGCCTCCATCTGCGCCGCCCGCAGCACCTTCCTCGCCTCCTCCACCGAGATCTCCTTCGCCGCTTCCGGCGGGGATCTGGGTGGAGGGACGAGCCCCTCGAGGCGGAGGCGGTCCCGGTTCAGCTGCCGGATCCGATTGGAAAGGGCGTCACCGATCGGGAGGGGGAGCCGCTCCGCCGACTGGAAGAGGGGCCGCCACTGAAGGAACCGGCGGAGGAGCCCCCGCTCCTCGCCGGACTCCGGGAGGAGGCGACGGAGGTAAGAGGACGGCTCGGCGGCCCGGAGGGTGCCGGCGGGGGAGGACTTGGCGGCACTGAGGAACCGGTGACCCAGGGTTTTGCCGAACGCCATTGCTCGGACTTGGGAGAAATGGGGGGTAGCGAGTAGAGAGACAACGATGCTCTTTTCTCTTCTACTCTGGGGCCTTGGTTTCAGAGCTTGAGGATTTTTTTTTTTCCTCCTCTGTTATGCTTCCGGACCAGGCAAGGGGTAGCGGGCTTATATAGAGCTCAAATGGAATGGGATATCGTTAATATCTCAGGAGATTGGTATGGGAATGGCGAATTTTTGGACGGGAAAGAAGGGAGGAAGAGAGAATCAGGAGAATTACACTGGAAAAAAAAAAAAAAAAGTTAAAGTTTAAACCTTCCGTTAGTTTGAGTGAGGGGAAAAAAATACGCCCCTTGAAATAATGAATAGATACGGAAAAAAGACCAGACAAAGACATTAACCTCTTAGTCTTTGTGATGGTAGATACCTTTTAACCATAGGACAAGTCAAACCAAAAACGAAATTAATAGGTTATATATCTGTGGTGCATATAAAACCAATTTAATTTTTAAAGTAATATCAAATATATTTTTATAAAGTTCGACCTATGCCATATTTGACAACAGGCATATGCCACATTCCATCATGTTTGTTTTTTTAATCAGTCTTTTTATGGTGACAACAGATTCAAATTAATTAGATTGCTTTTAAGACAATTAGATTTGCACAGAAATTAGAAATAACGATTTGGATTTGATTTCATTGTGGACTTCCCATTCAAGTTATCCTTCTTCTTGGTTTTATAATTTTTATCTTATTAGATTTTATAAAATCAAATAGATAATTATATATAAGAGAGATAAATCTCTTCTTTAAAATGCAGAAACATACCTTACTTCAAACTTAATGTTGGTTTAAAATTCTAAATTTAAATATTTTTAAAAATTACATTTCTAAAAAAATAAAATGAGATAAAACTCTATAAAAATCATGAAAAAAAAAAAGCAATTCTGCATCATACAATTAATTTAAAAATTTTAAAATTTTAATATCTAGCATCTTCACAAAAACTTCATTAAAAAAAAAAAAGGTCAAAGAAACTGCACCACATGAACAATTACATATAAATATATATATATATATCTCAAGATAGATAGAGTTATGCCTGAATTAAGTATGTGAGTTTTCATGGAAATAAATTCAAAGCCAGTAGCTCAATGTTCGCAGCATTAACGTATATGATTTATTTTGCATTACGAAGGGAGAGTAGCAAGACTGAGCTAATCCTGGGATTCCATTAGTTAATGCCTCACTATGGAATCTGGTCACCGCCTCGGCGGTCTGGCAGGAGGTGACCACAATCCGGTAGGACAAGAAAAAGGCGTCACCGCCGCTCCGATGCGACAAAAGCTAAAATCTCGCCATAATTTCGTTCCCAGCCTCTCGGGCGAGAGCGGTCGAGGAGAGCAAACCGCTAGGCCCTGAAGCTGCCACACCGCGCATGTATTAATTTAGGGGATGCCAACCAACCATCGGATGAAGAACGGGCGGCTGCCCGCCTCCTGCCCGCATTCCACCAGTCAGCTGCCAGCTGCTTTTATATATATATATATATAATGTTATATTTATTACATATAACGCATGTAACTTGCATAAAACATATATACTAGTACATATACTTTACGTGTACAATATACACACACTCTTAGAAAGATAAATAATATTAATTTATATGGTTTTCAACAGCTTTCACAATGAATTAATTAGTAGTGAATTTCATGGTAGGATAAAAGGTCATGCTAAACGCAATAGTGAAATATAGGTCATTAGTAATGATCATAATCCACTACAATACCATCGAGCATGATAATTTAGTCCTCTTGATATAGTATAGCTAAATCAATTTTTAATATTCATGCAATATTATATATATAAATTTTATTATTAAAATTTTGTTATTTATTGCTGTTTATGCATCATGTAACTTATAGTTTAATCACTTATATCTAGTTAAATATCATATTTTATCATTCTATATGGTTCATGTAGTACGATATATTTTATTAAATTAACTAAATATCATCATTATGTTTGCTCAATCATCCTTACAATACGATATTTATAATTGAATTAGCTATTTTCAATTATTGTTCATAAAGCCAAATTGAGTTGATATGTAGCTAGCCTCCTATTACAGTATCACATAATCTCTAGGTCGATTGAACAATGTCAATAAGGTATGGCTAGTATAATCCTTGACCATACTATCTGCTAAATTTATAAATAGGAACAAACGATAATCATTCTACATACATCATTGTGCCAGGAGTATACAAATATAAATCTTACATATAATTGACCTTTTTTCTTTTTTTGCAAATTCAATATGTTTTAATTTTTGGCGCAAGCGAGACACATTTTTCATTATCAGACTAAATGCCTTTGCCTCTACTATGCTAATAAACTCACTCGTGCTCCTTGTTTAAGAAATATGAAAATCTTGCAAAGTTTAAAATTTATAGTATTTGTAATCTATGCTATCTCTATTGCATAATTATGTAAGTATGGTACTAATGGCTATACCAATGCAACAAGAATTAATATTAATTTCATTCAACAACTAAAAAAAATTCTTATTTATGCAAAACAAATATATGGCTGCAAAATAGTCAAATCAACAAAATTTTAAACATTTTTAAAAAGAAATAATAAATAATTAATATAATTATCATCTTGTAAAAATATTTGATGCCCTTAATTGGTGGTGTTACTCTAATCTACAAACTTGGTGAATGATGTGGACTTGATCCAACTTTAATCCATCAATGAATGAGTTAGGTAGGTCCAAAGGCATATCCATTTGCAATCTGAGGTTGAGTCTCAACTTAATTTTGACTAATTATCAAATTTATTTGCATACATATATAATATTAATTATTTTATCGATATATCCTTCAATATCTTAATGCTTGGCATATAAACTTTCGCTTTATAATTTAATGGGATAAAATGAATAAAAGAAATCACATGCCGCAACATATTTTGATATTCATGTTGGACTTTAAATTAAGTATTATTTCAATCTTTTATAAATCATTGTTATATGGTTAACTATAAAGTACTTATTTTTTATGATTTAATTTTTAAAGCATCTACTTGGATGCTTGATTGATAAACATTTTAATGTATGGATGGTTTTAGCTCAACTAATTATTTAAGACATATTTTTGAATATCCAATGAAAATTTAGACTTGAACCACATTGATTTGAATTCAACACTTACTAGGTGTAATATAAGTCTTAGCATACTCAAAATTTACCTTAAAGTCTTAATATTTTTATATTATCAAGTACTATTTCGAAATTGATCATCAAGTGGATTATGTATAAAACAAAATTTAGACATAAAACTCCAACAAATCCAAGCTTGGATTTATCAAAACTCTAACCTAAGCCAGCTTGATCGAGCTTGGCCTAATAGCACCCCTATATTTGACTAAATAATATAAAAATAAATATACATTTGATGAATGGTAGTGATGCTAGTGGAAGTATGCATGTAAATGGTTTTATTGTTGTGAGAATTTATCTTTGGATTTGGGCAACTTAGCTGAGTTAACCAATCTAGGAGCCCAAGCATCCCTCGTCATAATTGACCATAGCTAATCGATTTGGCCCCCAAAATCCATTGGAGACCCTAAAATGGTGAGAGATATCGCGAGGTCATTAGAGTAACAAGGAGAAATGGCCACGGCCTTCATATTTTCTCCATGGCACCTCTTATCTTCTAAAGCCCCAATTGTCTTTGGCCTTCCATGACATCAAGCCATCTCTTCTATCCTCTCCTTTCTTCTCTAATTTGAGTCGTTGACCAGTGGAGAGCTTTGATAGATGTAGAAAGTATGTAAGCACAAGAAATCTAGGCACCAAATGGTAAGGGCAAAACCCTTCTCCGTTCCATATTCCATATTCTATTTCTGTTTCTTTTACCATCATCATTAAATTATCGATTGCTATTGCGAGCCATTAGCTAGTGAGAATCCATGATCCTTGATCTTCTTGGTACTTAGCCAGCAGCTATGTAAACCCCTTGCTTCAGCCACATAGGTTCATCTTGTTCAATTAATCTGTAGAGTGGAGTGGCATTATGATTTTGCTACCACTGGGAGGGGTGACTACCATGGTCAACCCAACCTTCGTGGTTCCCCTTAACCCCTTATCATGTCCCCTCTCTAACTAAGCCAGCCATCAGTAGACTGTACTCAAAAATGGGTGAAATTTCTTTTGTTCCATAAAATAAGACCTTATTAGACCTTGCCATTGGTTCACCCTATGGTCAAGCTTTCCAATCCTTGATGAGTCCTATATGGGAGAGACTCCACTACCTTATGCATGTTGACTTATCATTGGTTTGGTCTTGTAGTACCATCCTTAACCTCTAAGGACCCCGCAGATTTAGGGCCTCTATGTCTTGTTTAGTTTATCTTCCATGCAACCGTGTGACTTGACTCTCTAACTCTTAGGGGATTCCTTAGATGCCAACTAGTCAAGGATCATCTTGACCCTCTTCTTAACACATGCTTTGGACCTTGGACCTAAACCCTAAACCTTGAACCTTGATTCATTAATTAATTAAATTTATTATTTTAACCTAGGATTGGTGTTATCAATGTAGGTAGATGATAATCAAAGTCAAATGTAATTAACATACTATAATACTATTTGATATTGTATGGCATTGAACGTGTGACTTATATATTGCTTATATACATGACTATTATGATGTAGCATGAAATATTAAATTTAAATAAAATCGAAGATTTTATATACATGATCAGCATGATGTAGCATAACTTAATTAAGTTTGAATGAAATTATGTATTTTATATACATGACCAGTATAATGTAGCATGTCATCATTGGGTTTGAATGAATTATGAATTATATATATATATGATATTGCATGACATAATCAAGTTGGAATGAATTATAGACTTAATGTATACCAATATGATGTAGCATAGCATAATTAAGTTGGAATGGATTATGGATTCAACAAACATGATCATGTAGCATAATATAAACAAGTTTAAATAAATTATGGATTTAATAAATAGACCATTGGTCTAGCTACGTATCGAGGAACTCCTCATCACGGATAAGAATGTGATATTATGATAGGAGCCTTATCACAGACACAAATATGGTACTATGGAGATAGCCAGCTACTATTGGTAGCCTTGCTATAGTTAAAAATATGATATTATTATGGTAGCCTTGTCACAAGCAAGAATTATGTATTATGATGGTAGTTAGTCATGCATAGAAGCATAGTATTGTTAGTAGTCTCGCCAAGGATAGGAATGTAATATTATGGTGGTAGATAGCGGCAAGTAGGAGCATGGTATTGTTAGTAGTCTTGTCATGAGTAGAAACATGGTATTATAACGATAGTTTCACTATAAATAAGAACATGGTATTATGATGGTAGCGTGCCATTGTGATTGCCGACTATGGGCTAGAGTATGATCAAGGTTAGTCTAAAATCTGAATTAGGTTAATTAAATAGTATTATATGTTTATTTGATAATTAAAGTTGCCATGCGACTAACATGCAAAGTTAGACATGAAGTTGATGTACATTTTGGATATAATATAAATTGAACATGCATAAAAAATGATTATACTATTTTGTTGCTTATATTTTATCAAATTATGGTGCCTTCTAGCCATGTTGATTGAGTATTTTTGAGTCTTACTAAAATGCTTAGCTCACTATATATTTTTTAATTTTCTTTGTAGGGAATGCAGACGACTGGCATGCAACGAGTTAAAGAATGGATTAAAAGTGAAAAAATAAGTAGCTTTAGATATTACTAAGAATCAATGAGTAAAAAAAAAATATATAAGTTCAACTTCCATTAGTTAGTTTTGAAAAAAAAATTATTTAGCTTTTTTTTAATAAATACAATATTATCTTTATTATTCTTTTTTAAAGTTTTCAACGAGCTTTGCATGTTTCTTGAGGGTATATATTGAGGATCACGTGGTCGTATCATAAACTTGCTCTTATGCTAGAATTGTCACACAATCTCTTAGCATCCTTATTTTAGTTTGGGTGTATCAATTTTGTTGAGCTTTTAATAAGTTCAAGACTAACTAATAGCATATGTGATATCTTGAATCATTAAAACTAATAAAGATGGAATTAATAATGTATTGATGCGGTGCAAGGTTAATAAATGTAATCTTGTTCAATTATATATTTTTTACTATTTATATAATATATAATGTATTGATGCGGTGCAAGATTAATAAATGTAATCTTGTTTTGTTTTATATTATTTGACGTGTATTTTCTTTTCTTTTCTCAGTATGTTATAAAAAGAAAGAGCAAAAGAATTCAATCAAATTGGGGTTACAAGATGCATTAATGTTTGATATTTCAATCTAAAATAAATACAGACAGAATATCTTTTTTAAATAAAAGGCAGTTTGATTGCAAGATCCCAGCCCTGATGTATGTGTCCCTCCTCGTTGAGAGGCAACACGTGTATCCATCTTTCATGGGCACGTGTGCCGATTTTGTGGCCGTAAATTTACGAGGCCAGCATGGCCAGTAGACGAGGAGGGCTCTTGTACGCGAACGCGGACGGATATCTCGCCACCAACCATCATCAAATGCGTGCTGATTGTGCCGCATATGCCTTTCTGTGAATCACGCATGAAAGGGATGGATTGATGTGATGCCATGGACCCCACCCTCATTCCCCCCCCATACATCAGGTTAGAAATCATGCCACGTGTCAATCACAGACCACGCCTCAGCAGACATATATACACACACACCCCACTGGAACAAGGTAAATTTTTATTTTTTTAGCCAAAAAAAATAACGCTAAAAATGATAAAATTATCACAGCAGAGCAGCAATAATAATAATAATAATAATAATAATAATAATAATTAGACTTTATAAATAGCTAAAAGTTTAATCTAGTGAAGACATTTAATTTTGATGCCAAAAAAGTTATCACAAAAAAAATATTTTCATGATTTTATTTTTGAATGACTATATTTTTTTGCCAAATATTTTTTTTGCCATCAAAATAAAGATAAATTAGAAGAGTTACATATTTGATGATATCCATTTAGTTTTTTAAATTATTTTAAAAATCTTTATAGAGTTTTTTTTTTGCAAAATAATTATCAATTTTAAATAGAGTAAAAATGAAAAAAGGAATAGTTGAAATTTTGTGCACATGTTCTCTTTAGCATCAATCTCCATGCATTATTTCATTAGTTTATATAGATAAAAATAATAGAATAATTAATATGCCAAATCGACTTTAAGTTATGTAAGCACTTAATATATTCAAATTTCTAACACTTTGAAAGGAATTTATGGCATTTGCAGCCTATTTCAATCATTTTGAGTTTTGTGCAACTTTTTTTTTTAAAAAAAGGAATGATGTGATTGCTTTAATCATTTTCTAAATCACTTTTCCTAACAAGCTCCAATGTGTAGGTATTGTCACACCCACTAGCTAATTGTGCATTGATCTATTCGGAAGTCACTTCCAATTTGATTTGAGGTTCACTTGAATCATTATTGACACTTTGATTTGACATGATGAAGCAAGCCCCTTATCAAAGTATGCAATAGTATAATATTTTACCTTTTTAATAATGAACTAGGTGAATGGTATTTGAAGTAGAATGCAAAGAGTGGACCACATCACTTTCAAGAAGAGAGGATATAGTGCATGACTAGTTGTTAAAAATTTCAATTACTTTGCTTCATATAAATTTATTTTTGATTTAATTGCATAAATTATAAATCAAAATGTCAACCAAATGAATAATACGTAGAGTAATCAACATGGTAGGCTATATTTCTCTCATGAAGAGATGATGATATCTATTTCTCTTAAGTTCAAAATTCATAATAAAGCATGTAAATCAAAGATTCATACTAAAAAAATATATGATTTAGATGATATGGGAGTATATTTTAATATGCTTATGTATTAAAATCTATTCATTTTTAATCTAAATATGCTTTGATATGTGTCAGCCATGATTAATAAAATAGACTCTCAATTTAAAGGGTTTAACATGTATTTTAGTATATTAGTACCAAAAAATTATCTATTTTTTATATCCATATGATGTATTAGCTAGAGAATATTGAAATAAATATTTTTAATTTTGAGATATTTGTAGCAATATAAATGATAATCAATGATATGTATCTTGGATTCGAATGCTCTATTATTAGTTTTAGAGTTTGAACGAGTATATATCCTTTTTCTATTGTTATAAAATACTATTTACAATAAAATTTTAAGTCCCATTGGAAAGATGCATCCTTATGCAAGATATTTAATGTTACGAAGAAACCAGAATATTCTAATTTCATAAAATTTAAAATCTTGATTTATAATACTTTATCTATCCTTATGCTAATACATGAAATTGTCCAAAGGCTTAGGCTTACTTTCACACATTAATAAAGTAAAAGGAGGAGGGGGGGGGGGGTTTGCCTGGCTTGTTTGTTAAAGGGACATTACAGGGAGAACCTCAACACTGTTGCCAGCTTTAGCCAGTTGATGCAACCTCTCACCGAGAGGGAGAGACGTACAGAGCACATTGCTCATTAAATATAAATAATGAAAGTTCGGCAGAGCAGGGCCACTCCAGAAGCTATTTCCCTACGCAGGCTGCTTGCCAAACTTCTGACACCCTCTCAATGAAAACTCTCCAATAGCTTTGGAAACGTCTCCACTGCCGACTCATTGGCAACTGCTTTCTCCATATATGCTTCACTGAAGAGGGAAAGATGTGGAACGGATGGTACCCGAATGTTTGAGAAGCTAGAGAACTTAAAATTGAGAACTTTGACAAGTATCATGCCATTTGAGTAAATGAAGAGAACCTAACCTAGTGGGGAGAATCTCTCTGAGGTTGTTGGATTCCAGATGGGTTGGCTAAAATATATTCTCACTGTCTGGTCCCCAGTAGGATGGATGGATACCTTCCACGCCCGCGGCCTGCCCCACGGCCACTAGCTAATTCTGAGTTCAATTGGGTGACGGCCGAAAACACTTGCCAGCCTTTGGGGACATTGGGAAGGACACGTATCCATCAGGAGGAAGAGGGTGCATGGAGATGATTCATGGGTCCTGGAAGGCAAGAATTCCAAGTCCGGGGGAGCTGCTGGGAATCACATCAGTTGCATGAAATCGTGGTAAAATTAAGAAGCCGAGCAAATGGGAATATTTTGCTGGCAAATTGGATTCCACATGGGCTAGGCCTCGATTCTTTGTCTAGTGGGGGTGACGAGCGGCCAGTAGGGGCCATCTCCGGTGCATCTGCGGCATTGCATGCAAAAAGAAAGGTAATTGAATCAACTTTGCTCGTCTATTGAAGATCGACATCACGGCCACCCAACGTCGAGCACTTTGCGTCCATCATTGCACAGACAATGGGTCGTGACCCGCCATATCGTGCTCACACACTTTGCACGCAAACAAACAAACGCTCACTTCCATGAATTCTTTTGTTTGTATTTGACCAAAATTTCTCATTTCCTTCCATTCAAAGGTCGATCGTTTGCGATTGGGCAGTCAAAAAGATGCAGATCATCCTTTTTTTTTTTTAAGATCTGCGAGACAGAAAATCCAAGTCCAATGCTTGGTTTGACTCAAATTTTCTCTGCCATTACAGGCATTTTACTGCAGAAGATTGAATATTTTTTTTATCATAAAGATAAACCTTTCAGCTTTCCCACAACTTCTTAATGGCTTCTCTTCCTTTGTTTTCTAAATCGAGTCAGACTCGGGAAGGCTAATCAAGTTTAAACCCGGACTTGAGATTTTTATAACAAATGGGCACAGCATGACCAGTAGCTTGAGCTATATAGATAGCACCAAATTGTGCGTAAGCCCACCAAAGTAAAGCCGTGCTTCTTTAACAACTAACCCCCCCCCTTTCTTTTTCAAGGCAGGAGGACATGGCATCTAGGTAGACGACGGTAATGGTTTTTGACGGCAGGGCCCCTCTAGCCACCAAGAGCACTGAGGTCAGTAGTTGGGCTATGAGATATGTGGCCTTTTGGACCCTTTAAAAAGAGGGACAGAACTTAAGATTCTATATTAATTGAGTCCAAAACGCATCCCACTCCAATTTGAGTCATGACATCGCCTAGATTCCCTCCCTCCATTTCTTCTTCATGCCATCCATGTACAGACTTTTACCATACTATATGATAAATGAGAATAGGGGTGCTGAGAAGGAGCCTTTTCTCTGCCCAGAGAATGACAAGGGAAGTACCTTGGGAATTTCGAGCATGCAGACGTGTCGTGTCCTTATTGGCTCACCACAACTTCAATCATTGAATAGTGGAGCCACTCCATGTTTATTTGGGTATGCTCGCAAGTTTGGTGGAGACTCCATCTTCAGATTCTGTAAAACAAGAAGGCGGCTAAGAGGTGGTTTCTGACTGGCAGTGGCACTGGCCTTCTTTTCTCACCCCCAAGCGGCTTTTCTGAAATAAAGCAAATGGAATTTAAACTAATATACCAGCTTTTCTGATATCTAGTAAGGCATAATATTTCTTTCATAAACAAAGCGAATGGAGCTTAATCTAATGCATGCAATGCCAGCTTTTCTGACACTTGGTAAGGGATAATATCCAATTGGTGTTTCCGGCCCTCAGCAATTTGGATTTTGGCGTGGAAGTAATCGTTCCCAAAAGGCAAAGCCAGCAGTCCGGTCCGATGATACCAACCTTGCAATTCAAGTTGGTGACTGTCGAGTGTCCAGTAACAGGTGGAAAAGTTGGTCTTAGGAGCAAGAATACAGTCGAGTCGATCTTTGGATTGGACCCGGATTAATTTCCTTTCTGTAGTAGACACAATCCCACCAGATATTTAAAGCAAGGGTCTCTTTGGATTGGAGTTCCATACGTTAGATTGATCGGTTTTTTTTTTTTTCTTTATTTTGCTTTTTTCCCAAAGGGAAATAGTGGAGGAAGAATATTCCCCCGCTATCATTTATTAAATAGAAGCTAATTTACAAGAAGAGGATGACAGAGGATAAGATTAAATTAGTGCCTTTTTCTATCTCTGGGGATAGAGGTTGTCCCACACACGGAAAGGGTACACAATCTCGCAGGTGAGCGAGGATGAAGATGCCAATTTGTTATGAAAGGCTTTTATATTCTTCTCATTTGATGTATATCACATAATTATTATTATTAATTGATCTTAATATTTTTTTTATTAGTTAAAATATTACTCTTCCTTTATATAGACCAAAGATATCTAATGCTACTAGGTCTATACCGTTTCCCTATATAATAAGGTAGGAACTTTTAAATCTCTCAAATGAAAGGACAAGTGATAATGTTTGTCTCCTACTTGTCCCTATAAAATGTGTAAGAAGAGCTCATCGGTCATTCCTTTCTCTCCAAAAGCTCTTCCATATGTAATTTGTTAAGTAAAGCTAGCCATAGGAATACCTTTATTTTCTTTATTTTCTTTAGAACAAAAGCTTTTCAAACCGAGTCATAATAAATATTTAACTCCTCTAAAGTTAAAACTTTACAAGGAATCCATCACACTGTACTTACCACTTCTACTCAGCTTTTACGGTAGCACATCTATTGATCTTCATGGATGGATAATTGTTAAGAGGCTCTAGAGAGTTACAGAGAAGGAGTCATATGGTCATATTGTTCAATTTTGCATACTGCAACTCCATATCTAAGCTATGAGCACATGCTTTCTAGTGGCTCTAACATATAGATCTTCAAACAAAAGAGTGTGGAGGCTATCTAACTATCCTCTTAGAATTTGATACATTAATCTTTTTATAGGTTAAATGAGATGCAATTGCCTTCCAAATTGGTGATGCTTTCCTCAATCTTCTCTTCCCTTACATTGCAAGGCGGCATCTAGAGTAATAAGATTTGAAGATGAATCTGGCACTATTCTTTCAATACTCCTATTAAGAAACTTCAAAACCAATTTGGCTAGTAGAGCTGTGTTCAAGTTCTCAAGATTCCTCACCCCCAATACTTTTTTTTTTTTGTCTCTGCATATTGACTCCCATTTAACAAGGCAGTGGAATCTGCTGGTTGAGTCTTTATTTTTTTATAAAAAAAAGCTTGCCTCAATTTGTCTCTCTTGTTGCTCACCCACTTCTGTAATTTAAATATGGACAAGGAGAAATAATGAGTTGGGCAGTGCAAATAAGCTGTGAATTAACTTAATATATATATACCAGATGCCTGCTTCTTACGCCTAACGGCATCTTGTTCTCTGACATGAGCTCTATCCACACCAAAGCGAGGCCAAAATGAGGATCTTGCGTCATAGGATGGATGTTAATTAAGTTTCATACTGTATGTGGATGCTTGACATCCATATATGGGTGAATGTTGGTTGACACACCGCATCCTCTCACACTGGAAGGAAGCTTCTTTTGGATCATTTCATTCATCAATGACATGAAAGGTGGCTAAAGCAATTTTGATCACCATCCTCTGGTGGATAGATGCCCAGGGAGAGAGAGAAAAAAAAAAAAACGATTTAAAATGATACTACGTTTGGCATATGTGATACGTGTGAGAAGCATGGATTGAGTTCGTTCTGCCGCCCTTAGCATCACACGCAAGATTGCTAATGGGTTGCTCTTTATCGAAGAACAAAGGTGGCAAGAATGAATGCAATTGGATTCCTAGAAATGATTCTGGTGAATCTCAACCCAACGCAAGATGGGCCAAACGAATCACAAATCTTAGGGGGGGCATCACCATCTCGGCAGATCGCGCAAACCAGAGTGCGTAGAGTCCATGAAATGGAATATTACTCAGGCCCCAAAGCCCTCACCGAAAGCTACTTTGATTCTGTTAAGCATATATAACTCTTACATCGCATTTGTCTGATGGCTGAGGGGGGGCCAACCCCCTTCATGGCACATCAAGAGAATAAGATCCTCGTGCTCTGCATTGCTGCATGAAATTTAACTAAATATATTGGATAAAGCTTGGTTCTGCCGGCGGTTCTCTCTCATCTCATTTATGTCAACTAGCAACGGGAGGATGCTGAGCTTCAGGATTTGAAGAATTCCTGTGTCGTAATCAATGACGTTGATTGAGGAATTTGATACCCACCCTCACCAACCTTGCAATTTAGGATACCAGTGATGTACTTGTTTTAAATCTCACTATCACAATTTAGGACTCTCGTATAATTATTCTGAATCTTTTAAGCATATAATCGATATGAAATTAGGTGCTCATCGATATGAATTCTGATATGCTTCTTTCATTTAAATTTTAGCATCCTTGTGAGATATTATATATCTAAATTTACATTCAAATTCAATCATAAATATATAGAACACATTTACAATATTTTTTAATTCACATGGATCATATATTAAATTTGCTTCGATATTATTTATTATAAAATAAGATCTCATTTAAAAAAAAAAAAAAATCTATAATAAGTTATTATTTTAACGCCTTAACCCTGGATAAATACTTGCCCAAGATAAGCTCCCACATCTATCAAGATTTTTCTTGCCATTGTTTTGATTATTAAATGTTTTAGCTTCAGTGCTGCAAATATTCTCTCCATCATTCGTACAAAGTATTCGTTGATACGAAGGAGAACAAATCCCGCAAGTGGTTAAGGCTCATTAGCGGGTCAAATCTTATAGCGGCAAATATTAGATTCGAATATATATTCGCTACGACTAGACGACAACAAAGTGCTATCAGATAGCAAGCAGGGACGTCTCTATCTCGTGCAGCCAACACCATCAATGCTGGATGATCGTGTCCAATTTGTCTCGGACTCGAACTTGTAGCACCCCAAAGGCCTTAAAAAATTTGAGCTCGATTCGATTCATAAAGTAAGGTAAATTTAAGCTGCTGCACCCAGTCTGCAAGACTCACGGTTGGCCTGGTTGAATGATAGACGTTTGGGCTCCAAGCTTATAACCATTGTTGGTTGCCCTAATTTCAGCCTTTCCCAGTGCCAAAATGACCTTCCACTGTATGAATGGAAGACGGACCATTGCTGCGTTAACAGTTAGATGGCCCAATCTTGAGCCAGGACTGGGCAACGAGAATGCGAGAATCTTGTGTACCTCTTGGACTTAGTACCATTATATCCAACAAGGATACATGGACCCGTTCCTTGTGGTTTTATTTTCAACAAGGATGAGTTTATAACAACAACTTACTTACTGCTTCCCCAAAAATTATTCAGAAGCAAATCATATATGGTCTCATGGCATCCATCACCTAGAGGTCCAAACAACTTAAATAAATACTGTGGCCTGCAACTAAGTTGGCAACCAAATCTAGAATCTACAACCTGGCTTCTCTCCTTGGGTGACCATGAATTTGTGCAGCTGCTGTTCGATAAGAGCATTGGTAGAAGATCAGCTTCTGAGGAAGGGCATTTGTTGATCCAAGAAACAATTGCGTTCATGCTGTTCTAGCATTGCGAAGATTGGCCCAGCCTAGATTGCCTGCCCTGAGTTTTTTAGCTTGAGGAATCATGATCTTAGAAGAAAACGGATTAGCCGATTAGCTACGCTGGTGCGATCTTAAATTTATGTATGCTGAGCTAGCTTCCTCTCCCCCATATTATAGACCAAACAATCAAATATGAACTTGATGATGTCAAGGGTTTGGGGCCTCCAAGAGATGAGAAAAGAATGGCCCATCTATGGAGGAGGGCTGTTAGGATTGCCGTAAGCTTCAGAACTGTCGCCACTGGGACAGAGCGATGGCTGATCCGATACAGGATTCTAGCCCTTCTAATACTTTGGATGTGGCCCAAGTCAGATCAACCCTCTATGTCATGGCCTTTGGTTGAAAGATCTACCAAACTTGTGGGTCTCAAGTTTTGGTATAAATAAAGTATAGTTAAATCAAGTGTGTACCATTTGGATTCAAGTCTACCTAACTCAATTTGCTGTTCTGAACTCATGAAAGCCTTTGTGTGTGTGTGTGTGTGTGAGAGAGAGAGAGAGAGAGAGAGAGAGAGAGAGGGCGGGGAGGGGGTGTGATATGCTCCTGTTGGTCCAGTAATATGTCTTGTTTGGTTGCCAAGGTAGTGAAAAAGAGAGTTAACAGAAGGTGTTTGGTGTCGCACAAAGAAGGTTGTTCAATGGCTTTGAAAGGAAAAACAGATATTGGAAAAAGATGAGGGTCGGAACTTTGGTGCGAAAGATCATCACGAGTTTTTGGACTAGAGATAGAGAAAGCTTAATCATGTCCCAGGAAGCGTGATCCTGCATGCTCCCAAGCGATCATGCATGATCAAGTGTAAACTCGCTTCTCTCTCTCTCTCTCTCTCTCTCTCTCTCTCTCTTTTTCAGTAAACAGGGAAAAGATCCTTTGGATTTATTAAGAGATAGAAGTATAAGAGGAGAAGAATGTAGAGTTAGGAAGCGTGGTGAAGGGATTTCAGGGTACCATAGCCCTCGAGAGCCCTTCCTTTCAAAAAATAATCACAAGAGTTTTAAAAAAAATAAATTAATTAATAAAAAAGAAAAAAAAAAAAAAAAAAAAGGAGGAGCAGCCTAAAGCCAAAAAGTCTTAGCGGTGAAAGGGCAAGCTCATCCCATGCTAGGCATCAAAACGAAAGAATGAAGAGCCACCTTCAAACCATCCATACCATCCATATACGACGAGGGTCTTTGGTTTTGGAAGTGAGGTGAATATGATTAGCTAAGAGACTCCAAAAATTCTAGGAGAAGGGATGAAAAAGATAGAGATGAGAGGCAGTTTCCATAATAGCTTCACACATCGGGCACTTAAACTGGTTAAA
Source organism: Metroxylon sagu (assembly GCA_017589505.3). Classification (NCBI taxonomy): domain Eukaryota; kingdom Viridiplantae; phylum Streptophyta; class Magnoliopsida; order Arecales; family Arecaceae; genus Metroxylon; species Metroxylon sagu. The sequence continues at coordinate 196,049 of JACVBY030000424.1, read as the reverse complement.
CAACCTTTTGCTAGCTCTCCAATTTATAATTGAACCCTAAGAATAAGCCAAGCATAAACTTTAATTTTATCAAGCATCACCACTTGCCAAATGGCTATGTGTTGTAGCTAGGTCACACCTCCTCAATTAAGAAACTTATAAAAAAAAAATTCACAATATAGGATCGAAGCCTTAAGGGTCTCTAAATCAGCAAGCCTCTATCTGCCAAAGGTCTTATGAAGTTCAAGACATCTTTTAACTTAGAAAAATGGGAATGCTGAATGCTCGATAAAGATCCATAAAGCTTGATACATTAACATTGTCTTCTTCTACTCTTGTAGAAAGAAACTAGGGCATTGGCTTTAACATAATAACTGTAGAGTTTCGGAAAAAAAGAGCTAAGAAGAATATCTTTGACCTAATGATTTTTTCAAAATATAATAGAGGAATCACTTCCAAATTTAAAAAAAATGTAGTTTAAAAGATCACTTATATCTTGAGCAATATCTTTCTAAGCTAAAGAAAGAGAAAAGGATACTTTCTCGAGATTGGTCCCAAACTTTTTACTGAAATAATAAGCTTTGTTTGATTAGAGTCCTCTAAGGTCCAAAAGGAGATGGGGAGGTACACTTTTCAAACTTATTTAGCCAATAATGTCTTATTGAAAGTACACATATCCTCGATCCTAAAGCATATTCCCTTTCATATTTGCAAATTACTTCCAAGTTGATAAGGCAATGAAAGTTTTAGGTGCTTTCTTTACCTTTCTATAAAAAAGCTCTCTAAGCTCTTCAATTTTGGTGAGAATCCATTTAAAAAGCTTGAAGATAGATACAAAATAAGATGGAAGGTTCAGGAGGATCGCATTGATAAAAATTAATCTTTTTTCAAAAGATAAAAATTTTCTTTTCAAGAAATTAATTTAGATTAAATTTTTTCAAAAAGAGAAATCCAATATTGCTTTGGCAATTTGTAGTCCCTTATGGAGAATCCAAGGTATGTAAAAAGGAATGAGTCTCTTTTACAATTCAAGAGGGAAGGAAGCAAATCTCCTCATCTCAGAATCAGACATATTAAGTCCAACATATTAAGTCCAACAATTGAACTTTTATAAAAATTGATTTTAAGATCTGACATAACTTTGAATCCTAGAAGAATGACCCTAAGGGAAAAGGAGGAAGGAAACATTAGTAGTATAGAAAATGAGTTATCACGTGCGAAATGAAGACTTGGTATGCATGTAAAGAAGACATGTGTAAACTCACGTCTCAAAGCATCATTTGATGGTTAAGCATGCAAAAGATTCTAACAGTGCCTAACCTATTCTTCTTGAAAAAAAATGAATATTTGATAATAGCATACAAGAAGCTCTTCTACATTTAAAAAATTTTAAAAAATAATTTATAAGAAAAATTAAGCATTTTAGTTTTTTGTTTTAAAAAAAGTTTATGAGTAACATTGAACATGCTCTAAATAACTAATTTATTAAAAAAAATGACAACTAAAAAAACAAAAAAATAATTTTCATCTAACTAATGTAATTTTTTATTTTATTTATTCAATCATTTTTTTTTTTTTTTGTGACTTACTAGATAATTAAACATGGTCTACATGCGCTTGATTTGAAGGCCATTTTATATTTAATCCCAGTCCACTAGTAATTTTTCTGAAGTAGATATTGTCATGTGTGGAAATATGGAACCAACCAGTTATCAAGATCTAGGTATATGTACAATGCCAACCGTGTGACGACCGTTTAAATTAGCAGCAAATCCAAGGACGAGATTCTACGTTTGTCCTTTACCAAACGAATATGCTCTGGATCCCAACCGCAACGGAAAGTGCTAACGTGTTCCGACGGATCGACTTGGACGAACCGCCCGCAAGAATATTTCAAAACTTGGCGCTTCGTTTATCTGGAGACGAGGTCGCATCCTGATCGTGGCTCCTTCCCGCCAAAATGTTCTTGTTCTACACGATTCAGCCTTTTCACCCAATCACATCCTCCAACGTCCTCAGAACACAGCCTGAAACTCGCATCGTTCGACGTCGTGGAGGAACGCAATCATGGAAAAACGCTGTTTGGTGTTTTGCACCGACAGCCAACTAGTTTCCGTCACGTCCTTCGTCAATTTCCATCGACCTAACACAAGAATCCGGATAAGCTCCAAAACGGAGTAGACTAATGAAAAAATAAATAAATAAATAAAATAAAATAAAATAAAATAAAATGGAACTTGAGATAAACTTGCGGTCATGACACGTGTTGAAGTCCTTGGGACTTGACTAGGGTACACGTGTGGAACATCTACGCCCAGTGTAGGATCCTTCCTCCAATGCTGCGATCTTCTAGAAAAGCAAAAGCCATACGTTTACGGGACCGGGTCCTCCTTATTCGGATCTCGACGGTCCGCTGCACGAAACAATCGCTTCTTTGACGCCTCTTCGCGCGAGATGTGCGGCCAGAGTTGCGTGGGTCCACGGCTGATCCGACGGGCGATGGAGCTAATCCGAAGTTACGAGAAGCCCGGATGCGGGGTGGGATCCGCTTGCCGCCTCGGCAAATCCTACGCCTCTTTGCTCTAAAAAAACAAAAGAAAAAATAAAATAAAATAAAAAAAGTCCAAACCCTCCGCCCCTCCCCGGTGAATGGAATCGAGCAGCGAATCTTAACCCCGCACGATTCCTCTCCCTCTCCCTCTCCCTCTCCCTCTCCCTCTCGGTTCCATCTCTTTCTCACCGAGAGTTGAGAGCTTTGGGTGCAGCCCCGGTTCCTCTCTTAGTCTTGTTCGTTTCTATAAATAGACGGCGCAACCGCGGGGCTTCCTTCCCCCTTTCTCGTCGTGGCTTCGGAAGCTTTCTCCATCTCTGTTTTCCCTTATCTGGGAGAGCTTCTTCTTTTCCTGTCGGATCTTCTTCTTCTTCTTTTCTCCTGAGGGGTTGATGGAGGGTGCGGAGTTCGAGAGCTTCTCCGGAGGGAAGAAGAACAAGGGAAGGAGGCTCTGGAAGCGGGTGAAATACCAGCTCGTGGAGTACCATTCGTTGCCCGCCTATCTCAAGGACAACGAGTACATATTGCGCTACTACCGTTCCGAATGGCCCCTGAAACAGACCCTACTCAGCATCTTTACCATCCACAACGAGACCCTCAATGTTTGGACGTAAGAATCTCTATCGATTTTTGCCAAAGATCGGATTTTTTCTGATTAATCCTTCTGTTAATTTGCCAAAGATCCTTTTTTTTAATCCGTTTTTCCCCTTGTCTATGCACCAAAGATCGGATGTTTTTCGTTGAATTTCTTGTTTACTCGGTGATGTTTCCATCGTTGCTGGTGGATTTTGAATTTGTGTCTGGTGTGAAGAGAAAAATATCACGTGATTACATACAAAAACTTGAGAGTGGGAGCAAAAGAGACATTATTATCCGGATTCACGCGTACATATTATCTTAGTTTCTTTCCAAAATCTTAACTTTATCGATCCAACCGATTTGTTAGGTCGCTCGACATAATCCGAAGCGACAGGTGTATATATGCAGCCCTAAAGTATTAATGTCGTGCACCTACACTGCAAAAAAATAAAAGGGCCTGCAATTTAATCCTTTTAATATAATTCCATGACTCAGAATTTTACCATGCTTTGCAATTTATGGAGGAAGAAACTTATCCCGGAGCAATTCTAGCTGGGTATGGTATGATTAAGAAATAAAAAGTTGCTGTTGTATCCTAGTTTATGCTTTTAACTTAGTTGATGTAACCTTGATGAAGGATTAGATATCCAGGGTTTGAATAGGTCTGGGTTGTTTGAAAAATGGGCTTATAAATCGTGATTCTTGCCAAGATATACTTATGTAAACGAAACAACACTCATATGCTGCAGTTCATAATACAAGGCAATTCGTTGCTTCTTGGGGAAAAAAAAGGATGCATTTTGCATTATGGAAATCCTTCTTCAGATTTTGTTGCTGCAAAAGTGCCATTTTTGTTCATGGATCAGGTCATGATTCAAGGTGGAATCACAGAGAATAAATTAGAGAATGGAAATCTGTAACAAAACAAACTGTCTCAATACTATAGTTTCACCAAATTGCCAATCTGTGATGGTGATATATGACATTGGAAGGCGGTTGCTTTTTATGTTTTGTGGACATTTTTCATAATTTCTTTCGAGTTTGGGTTAGATGAGCAGTCCTATAGGATGCAACTAATATATGGTTTTTGTAGATTGTTTGAGATTGCTTTTCTTCAAAATGAACTTACCATTAGTCAAATCAATCAAAGGTTTATTATTGATCTTGGTTCCTTGGGGCTGCCATCATAAATTTAGCTTGTACATGTTGAACTTAGGCCATCCTCAGGATTTGATCTTTTAAGGAATTATTTTTCTTTTGCTTGGACTCCCATGCGTGTCGTATTTGATGGATCCTAGGCTATTTCCTCGTCTACACATTCTCCATGCCTCCTCCTATTCTTCAAGTATCATATTTTTTTTTGTTCATTTTTCTTTCCACTATCTCTTTACTGGACATACCAGAGAAATTGCATATATGGTCTTTTGGAGAAAAAGAAATAGGATTCTGTAAATAGGTTGTCATGTGTGATCGTAAATTTTCGTGAAATGCTAAAAAAAAAATAATTTTGAGCAGAATTTCCCTTCTTCTCAGCAGATGCCTTTCATTTAGGTCGTTTTCTAGCCACCAAACATCTTCTAGATAAATCCAACTTTATATTTTCAAACTTATAATACAAAAAGAATCATGCTTAAGCATAGCAATGCTATCAGTGGTCATCCATAGTTCTCTCGAGGAAAGGTGTAATGGCTATGCTTGGTGGTTCCATATGATGCCTCACTGATCAATGAGTGATTTGGCCATGAAACATTTTCTAAACAATCTGACTTCAGAATGTCAAATTTTAAATGAAAAAGGGATCATGATTATGGAAGTAATTTTTTGCAAATGTAGTGTCAATAAGGGATTGAAGCCATTGAACTTTACCAATGAAAATCCAAGATTAGTCTTTTACGAACAACAATGAACATGTAAAGAAATCAGCAAATAGTTGGTAGCTCTTCAGAAGTCCTATTTCAATTCCTGACACCTTTAACTACTGATCACTAGGAATTCAATTATCATCTATCATAAGACTACTTGTAGGAAGCTTGTTATATATATGGTATATACCTCTCTTCATTGCTTGTTGTCAAGCTTAGTTGTTTCAAATATTTGATCAATACTGTCTGAGCAATTTTATGTGATTTTATTTAGTGATTTATGAAAGCTTGTGTTTGTTACTAACACCATTTACATTAATGATTCAGGCACCTGATTGGGTTCTTTCTGTTCCTTGCTTTGACCATATACACTGCAATGAAGGTTCCACGGGTGGTAGATCTCCAGTCATTACAACATTTGCCAGATGCACTGAAAAAAGCTGACTTACAAAAGATCCAGTCAGAAATTGTGGGCTGTCTTCCTTCTTTGCCTCACTTACCTGATTTACAAAGATTAAAAGATGAATTCAAGACCTCCTTGCCTTCTATGGACATGTTTCCATCTCTACCCCGCTTGCACCTTCTGGAACTTCTCTCAAATTGTTTGCCTCAGATATTTAGCCACACAAATCAGACAAGTGTACGTGCTCTCTTGTGGATTCTCACTGTCTTAATTCAAATTTCAGCTAGCAAATTGCATTTATTTTGTGAAATTTGTCTTTATACGAACATATTTGGTGACTTATAGTATAACTGTTTAAAATTCTGCAAATGTGTTTGTTTTCCCAAAGTTGATGGGAATATTTTCCACTGATCTTCAATTATGGGAATGAATACAAACATGACATTCTCAAACGTTATACATACTCTTCCCATGACAAAAATATGTAGACAAATTTTGGACATCTTTCTTTCTAATCGGACTGGAAATATATAGAAGACAGAAATAGTTATCTTCAGCAAAAGTGCAAAGTTTATCAACAGTCCTTGCCTGTTGCGTCCAGTATATTTAATTGGTTTTGTGGTTATCAATCATTCGCTGTTATATATAATTTAAGCATTCAGTCATTGTGACGTTACAAAAACCTTTGAAATGGTCTCTGCTCATCATTCTTTCATGAATTTATTACCGGAGACACTAACTCCCATCATGTGATTATTATGCAGTGGAGCTTTAAGGAGGATGTGGCTAACATGATAGCACCACTGCTGGTAAGGCCAATTCCACGGTGGCCCTTTTTTGCCTTTCTAGGTGGAGCCATGTTCTGCCTTCTTGCCAGCAGTGCATGTCACCTTCTATCGTGCCACTCCCGACGGCTTGCATACATAATGCTGCGCCTTGATTATGCTGGAATTGCTGTCCTCATCACGACATCCTTCTACCCCATGGTGTACTACTCTTTCATGTGCAACCCCTTCTTCTGCAACCTCTACCTCAGCTTTATAACCATTCTTGGCATTTCCACCACCTGTGCTTCACTCTTCCCAGTTTTCCAGAACCCAGAGTTCCGGGTCATAAGGGCAAGCCTATTCTTCGGCATGGGTGTATCAGGGGTGGTGCCGGTGTTGCACAAGTTGGCAGTTTTCTGGAATCAGCCAGAGGCAATTCACACAGCTGGATATGAGGTGTTGATGGGGCTTTTGTATGGATTAGGAGCTCTGGTATATGCCACAAGAATTCCGGAGCGTTGGATGCCTGGAAAATTTGACATTGCAGGACATAGTCACCAGCTCTTCCATGTGCTGGTCGTTGCTGGGGCTTACATACACTACCGGGCAGGGCTGGTGTACCTAAATTGGAGAGACACGGTAGGATGCTAGCATTGGTGCATTTGTCATTAGGGTATGAATGGGTTTACCATTGGAGCTCTTCATGAGCTTGTAGGCTGGAAGATGTATTCTTGTGACACAACTCAAATCAAATCTTACAACTAGCATCTTAGCAAATTTGAAAAATTATCAAAAAAGAAATACAAGCTTCTTGTCGTACTATGTATTGGCACCTTTACTGGAACAACACAGCAGAATAAACATTAAAGCTGTTGATTATTTCTGATATGCATCAGGATTTGGTGGAATGATACAAACCGTAGCTAGTTCTCAGCGTTGTTGGAAGATGTCTGCGGTGTAATCCATCTTCTTTGAATAGGAAATAGAAATAGATGTTGAATTTTCCGCACTTGCTTATTGATAGGGAGCCTTAACCAAGCTACAAAAGTTAAATTTCTTAGAGTACTCTGGTCAAACTAAAATCACTACTTGTCAGGTAACCGTTTGGAAATCATTCAAGTGCAAAGTTGGCACCTCGTTGACCCCATGATGCTGCTGCCAAGCTGCTTGTCCTCTTGATGTCAAGTGCCAGCATCAGGATCAGAATTGCTCAAATTCACGTATAAGATTGATAGATATTTACTAGAAACAAGCATGCTCTCCACCATTTGCATCATAGTGGTGCTTAGAGAAGAATCTGTTGAGGCTTGTCCATCAAGTGCCAGCATCAGGATCAGAATTGCTCAAAATTCACGTATAAGATTGATAGATATTTACTAGAAACAAGCATGCTCTCCACCATTTGCATCATAGTGGTGCTTAGAGAAGAATCTGTTAAGGCTTGTCCATCAAGTGCCAGCATCAGGATCAGAATTGCTCAAATTCACGTATAAGATTGATAGATATTTACTAGAAACAAGTGCTTAGAGAAGAATCTGTTATGGCTTGTCCATCAAGTGCCAGCATCAGGATCAGAATTGCTCAAATTCACGTATAAGATTGATAGATATTTACTAGAAACAAGCATGCTCTCCACCATTTGCATCATAGTGGTGCTTAGAGAAGAATCTGTTAAGCTGTTCATCATTCTTGTTCTTCTCAAGCCATGCATGGATGCCTCTTTCAGATTCAGAAATCAGAAAGCAGCCCCTCTTGCTTTCTAGTGAACCTTCAATGAGTTCAAAGCAATCCTTGTATTTTCTCATGCAGTAATCTAGTCTTTGAAGGAATCAAAAACCAGCAGGCTACCGATTTATTAATTTCTAAAATCATCGAGTTGATTTCTTCATATATTTACTTCATTAAAAGAAGATTTTAAAACAAGGATATGCCGACCTCTTTATCATTCCTTGCTTTGCTCTCTATGGACGTCTTTAGATACTCTTCTTTTTTTCTTTTTTTTTTATTTTTTTTTTGGGAGTTAAAGTCTTTGGACCGGCATCATAAAATATCAAGTTATATCATCATGAAAATTTACAGTTATATCATCATGAAAATTTACTGGCTGAATAACAATTCCACAGTCACTCAGTATTATATCACATTCCATAATCCATAATCATAGCATTGAACATTGATTAAAAGAAACATCAACTCTGAAAAGAATGATACTCTAATCACTTACTTACGTTGCTCCTACCACGTCATCACTAACAGCAAAGTTCAGAAACTTCTCTGGATGCCTTGAGCTTGAAGTAGCCCCTTCTGAGTCTTTGGCTTGGGGGAGCGTGCTTTGTTGATACAAACATTCCTCTTCCTGAACTAATTTATCAAGGGGTCCGAGACTATGGATCACTCCCTCGGGAGAAGGGCGAGTTCCCCGTGGCAGCGCCAGATTTATCACCTCTTCCACTACATCTTTCATGGATGTCACATGTGGTCTTCTGCAGCTCTGGATATCAAAGCTTGCACTGGGCTGATCTTGGAAAGCTCACATCCAGATTAGGGGCCAGACCAAGTACAGTTTGGTCCACATTTTTCACGCGAGGTTCACTACCCATACCAGCACTATATTCTGTAAGTTAACCAACCAAATTGATCATCTCTCTCCGGCATAATGAGATAAGCACTTTGGTCACATTTGGAAATTATCTTTATTACAGAGTTAGATTTCATGCAACAACCAAGGAATCAACAAGCCAACATAATCTGTGCCAATCAGAATTATTATAAAACAACAAGCATGTTAGAATAACAAACAAACTCGCAGAATATCAATTTGATAAATATTTGCATGCAGGAAATTGAACATGCTGGAGCAAGCAAAATAGAGCAGCATTAATCACTTCATTCTAGCAAATTATGTAAATGAAACCATCATTAGAGTAGTATTGTGAGTTCCATATCCGGTATTTTGCTATACAGAGGAAGAGTAGAGAACGATAATGGTTAAGTTGGAGGGAAAAAAAAATCATGGGTTTCATACTGAGATAGGTCTGGTAATTCCCTTGAAGAATGATTCCAATGCAGATCTCGTGGAACCAAGCCAATAATAATGGCGGCATGAAACATTAGTGTCTTATGCATCCATATCTCAACTTGCCTAACCAAATCCAAGCAACTTGGGTGCTAGTTGTAGAAGAGGCTCCAAAGCATTAGGAGCAAACTTCCTGGCGAAGAGGTAACAAAAGGATGAAGATTGGTCATTGTATGGACAAGAAAGGCCCCCAATAATATTCTTAAGAAATGTCTCAGTAATATCAACCCTCCCAAATGTTGCTGGGTGAGCACCACCCCTAGACCAGTCTACCCAGGTAATACTTCTATTAGCCAGAAGATGTGGTGATTCAATGGTGAGAAAGGTAGGAAAGTAGTGCTCATCCACATAACATTCAGGCTTGCAGAATTCTTCAAACTTTGCATAGTACTTGGTATCTTTCACTATATTGAGCGCAATTTTCCGACTAACTGCAAACCACTGAGAGCCTTTACGCCACTGTGTGATGTTGACCTCAGGTGCCATGTTCCAGTCATATCGTCCCCTTCCATAAGGTCCTGGATCATCAAAAGCCCCCACAAAACTGTGCCTAGATCTCATCAGGTATTGGTAGGTGATGCTGAAGTTATATAGTGGGATACATGTCTCAGACAGCAGAACAAACCACTCATTGGAAATATCTAGCAGAGCATTTGCCAGGAGTCTTCTCTCAGCATCGCACATGCTCATCTTACCCCACTCGGATACCTGCAGATCAGAATTCCAAGTTATTACAGGTTGCAAATAAGGGAGATGATTCAGACAACAAATGGAACATATAAGAAACAATCAGTGTATCAAAGTATCTTTTCCACTGATAATCATATTCTCTTTTGTGTGATGCTCAATGAACACTACAATGATGAAATTGCTATACAAATTTTCCATGAACAAATGAATATGCTTGATAAATTAACAACCACCATCACCTGCAAATTTATTCTTGTAATGGATCAAATACATACCAGATAAAAGTTGCTAGCTTTTAATATTTTAGTATTAACTGTTACTTCCATACACTTTATATTTACATGCACAAACCAATCCAGTAATTACTTTACAGTAACACCAACCATCATGTAGTCATCAAATTATCTATAATGACTTGGCCTGTCCACTCCTATTAATGAATGATCCATATAAGATGAAAACCCTGCTGTGTTGACAGATTTTCCTTCCTATACTTCTATGAGAATTCTGCCATAGGATCTTTATTGTAATACCCTGGGCCACCTTAGGCCCATGACTCAGTCTCGAACCAACCTGGCCCCTGAACAAGGTGACCTAGCTCCCCAGTAACCCCTTCTTTCCTCCCTTTGTGCGAACTCATGCACAATCGCCTCTTCTTTTTCTTATTTTCTCCTCCCTTTCTCACTGAGAAGAAGCCAGCCAAATGCATACCAATGATGGAAACCAAAGTTGCAATCAAGGGAAAACGAACACACGGCAATTCATTAATTGAATGGAAGGTTACAAACCAATGCAACCATAGCTTAGACTACAATTACAAGAGGGATCAAGAGGCGGGAGAGGAAACAATGGCCACTACATGAGTCAGCAAGGAAACCGACCCATTGGGTTGTTCTTGCCCACTCTCCCGATAATACCCTAGCAGAGAATCCAACCTAAGTATTGTCAAGGGTTCCAAATTATCAAGGAGCATTGTAGTTCGCTAGCCCACCAACAAGACCCCTGACATATGAAAAACACACCAGAATCCTTCCAAAACAAAGGAAAAATGCCTCGTGGTGATCCCTTATGATATCTATTTATGATGCATGTACGAATGGTGTCAAAGACCATGGTCATGTGGAAACACAGAACAAGAGGACCCTGATATAAAACTATGAACCCGGCAAAGGTTCTAGGTTCTAGGTGTAGTTTCGTTTAAGGAGGTCAAATGTATTGTGAGGCCATGGGGTGTGTTTCAACTTGATTTATATGTACTCTTTATCAGAATTTTATGGTTATGGTAACGTATTGCTTTTCAATTTGATACTATTACCCTATTTCTTCAAAACCATTGGGACCTTGCCTTGTTTCAGAAGGCGAAACCCTATTCTCTGTTCCACCCAACTGCCAAGCCAATTGCTGGCACCGAGCATTGTAGATCGACCGCCATAGCTAGTTAAGCTCCACTAATCAATCAATTGTAGTACAACAAGAAGGCCCTAGCCTCTGCTAACAAAAAAACAGGGCATCTGCCCTCTTTGGGAAGAAATTAGGGGCCAACTTCGGCTGCCTGTCCCAACCAACCATGGGCCAGTTTCAACCAGGCACTCTGGCCATCAGCACTAAGACTGATTCACCACTGGCTGGAAATCGGCTCCGATCGAAGCAACAGGTCTTCGAGTGAGGATAAAACAGGGACTTTGGATCCTGTGGCTTAAAGAAGAAACTATTTGATTTGACCAAGTCACCCTAAGACCTATTTGATTAGGTTAGGTCCGGACCTAATGGACTGAATCAGGTCTTGGCTTGAGTGATTGAATCAAGACCTAACCTATTTGGATGAGCTCTAACCCTAATTGGATGGGTGTTGACCCTAATTAATTACAACTAAGTCTAGATCTAACCCTAATTGACTGGATCCTATTTGATTTGATCTAAATTGGGGCCTTAATCTAATTCTAATTGATTGTTTAGGTGTTCTTAGTGGATTATGAGAACGTTGATTGGGGTTGATTAGTGAGTTCAGGTAAGAATCCTTATCTATACTTATACGTGATGTGTATGAATTCCTTGCATATACTTTCATGAGCATGCATCATGATTTCATACTTATCATTCCATCGGCATGTTTTTGATTATCTATGGATATGAATTATTCAAGCTATGATAGCATAGTTTTGATGTTGTTGGTGATGTGAATTTGAAACATGTTGACTATTAAAAACATTCAAGGATTGATGAAGTGGATTTGAAAGATGGGCATATGGACTAGTCACGGGGATGTTGGTGATGTGGCACTGGTGAAACTTAAGGTAATAGCCAAATTTGAGGCACTAGCGTAGAACTAGTTTTGGTTTAAAATGATAGCCAGACTAGGTTTATAACATATGGTACAGACTTGGTTGATGATACATGGCACTAGTTCTAGCCTGTTCTGGCCTTTAGTGACAGCTAGGCTCAACTTGACACATGGCACTAGTGAGGCCTAAGGTAATGGTTAGATTTGAGGCACTGTGTAGAACCAGTCCTGGCCTAAGGTGATGGCTAGACTAGATTTATAACACATGGTATTAGTGTGAGAACGAGTCTCGGCTTAAGATGATGGCCAAACTAAGTTTATATACACAAAGTACTAGGAAAGTTTATATACACAAGGTACTATGAAGGTGATAATGGTACATATCATCGACATGCACTGGTACGATGATCCAGTATGTGACACGATGTGGTGTAGTCTAATGCCGTAATTAACAAAGATGAAGTTATTTTGAAATCTTTCTTATGATTGATATGGTTTTATGGCATGATATTTTGCAGTATGATATAACATTTATTTTAATATATACATTCTTTGATTATTATATAGATATTTACTACATATCCAAATTTATGTGTAAAGATTCTTACTGAGCTGTAAGCTCATATTATATTTATTGTATCTTTTAACAAAGCTTGAGGATATTATTACAGAGCCTAATTTGGGAGACTGAGAGAGAGATACGCTAGAGAGAGTTTGATTGTACCTCGGTAAATGTAATAGACAATTTCATATTTGAGGATAATGCAATATATATTTCATTTGAGTTATGGCATGAATTGTTAATTGTAATGATCAACAGGCCCTGCATGCTCTTAAGGTCCCACTTTAAGGATATGTGGCCATGTCATGAGCCCGGACTAGATAGCAGGTTTGGGGCGTGATAGTTTTGCTCTTCACAGAGCTAAAAGATGGTCTACTAGATGGGAACTAGCCATATGATCAAAATCTGAAATTAATTTGTCATGGATATCTTGAATCATGGCCAATCCTCTAGTTATAAAATCAAAAAGAGACTGTTGAGCATTTAACTAAGAACCTATCAGCTAGCCTTCACTTTCAATAGCTGGTACAACTTAAGAGGAAGATGAAAAAAATATTCTCCAGACAAACAGCATCATTTCAGTCACACCTTTCTGAAAGGCACTGGAAAAACCTGATGCCAGTATATTTAACAACCTGATACAATTCAACACAAAAGCCAAGCATTGTACCTGCTGCTGTTCTACTTATATGGTTTTTGATCATAGAATAACTATATCTGACCCATGCATAACCATAGCAATCCAAGCCCGTATTTACTTTCCAAAAGTAAATAATGTATTCTGCAAACAACCAAAACTTCTAGCAGTAATAATAACAAGAAATGCTTTGTTTTCCATGGTACACTTCACTTCTACAAACTAGCCACGTAATATCAAAACCTCTGAAACAGTCATCACAAAGTACTGGGGTTTCTTTTTCAGTTTGTGCTTTATACTCAATTTACATCAGTTTAAATCGATCCAATGCTCATCCTTGCCCCTTTTTCACTCCTTTAACTTGCTCTGCCTTAATTAACAGCATCTTGCTTACAAAAACTTAAGTATGATGCCATATACTCAAGACTAAAGATAACTTTTATCAACTGTGAGTCAAGATTCAAGACCAATAAAAAAAGATACTCCTTCAATTTATAACTTTCAGACTAAGAGTGCCCCTAAGACATTTCAGGGGAAAAAGCAAAGACAAATAGGTTTTGGGGGTGGGTAGTAGGTCTCTGACTAAGGCCATTAAAGGTTCAAAAAAAAAAAAAAAAAGTTTCTCAGCAACAAGTTTGATCATTTAGTCCAAGAAACCCCATGCAGTTGGTTGGGTCAGAATAGGGCTGTTAGACTCCTGACCATTCAAGTTATAACTGAAGGCATGGCGGAGGTTATTAAAGACTCAAAAATCACTATCCTTGTTGAAATAAATGAAGTGCAAACTGCAAATCCTATATTTTATCCAGATGCCTGGCCAACAGGGAAAGCAATCAGTACTTGCATATGTCACTAAACTGCATATACATATACACAATATAGACAGGAAGCTCTATTTTCATGTATGCTGCCAAAGAATGAACTCTGGCTAAGGAAGCTCCATTGTAGGCCATGATATTGGGTTAACTACTCTAAATTATATGATTTCATATGTTCATAAGAAGAAGATCTTAGCAGTGACTCCAAGATCTAACCTAATGTCCAGCACACAGTATGTCTTTGATCCTAAACATTGTGATGGCCCCAAGTTATGACCTTATATTTTGCCATTGTACATTCACTGATAAATCAGTGTAAATGAAAATTTTAACCAGGTGCAGGATGTACCCTGCTTTACCGCATGGCAAATTTAAAGACTTAGTGCAGCCACACAACCCGAATATTTTTGGCAAAAAATATGCTATTATCTATAGGTGCACCAGAGTCATAATACAATATAGTAGTGAAAGGCAAAAAAAAGCCCAGCAAGTTTGTTAGAATAAAGTAAGCATAATAAAGTCGAATTTTAAACCCAACAGCAGCAGTGCAATTTCACTTATTTGAAATGACAAAGAGATTAATTATGTATGTTACAAACAAGCTCCAGGTTAAAATGATGAGCGTAAAAAGACAGAAAAAAAAAAAAAAAAGAATGATGGAATAAAAATACTCTTTTAGCTAGCAATCAAATAGCATCAACCTTTAAAATCGACAATGACTATTGAGACTTTAATTGTCAAAATTAGTCGGTAACTGAGAAGGTGATATAAGGTTAGATTTCATTAAATACAAATGGAAAGAGAATGATGGAATATATAAAACAATGGAAAAAACTATAGATCACCCGCTGCTGATCACCGCTCAGTTCACCAGGATGTGGAAGTCGGCCATTGGCCAATCGCAGGCAGGGTCCGACTGACATCACCAACCCCGCCGTGTTTGGCACCAATTCCCAAATGCCACATCGCCGGTGAACTGAGCAGTGATCATTTGTCGGTGATCGGTAGCAGTACTCTAAATAAATGATGAAAGTATGTCATTATAGCAAATGAATCTCCACATGCCATAGAATAGAAATAAAGGTAGGAGCATGATTATATATATATATATATATATATATATATATATAGACGTTGGACTTGGTTAATGATAAATTATTAGAATGGGTTCTGCTACGAAAAAAGTCTTCATATGTAAAATTACGAGCCTAACATACAATACGTAACGATAAGGATAAAACAATGATACCTTGCTGGGGATTTGCCTCCGATAGAACACCGAGTCGGAAGTGAAGTTACCCTGGTACGATGGCAGCGCATGGATATAGATGGAGTAGAGCCCTTTATGCCCGTGGAAGTACTTCTCCCACAAAGGAGACAGCGGCAATGGCCCTTTGGTCAAGAACACGAATGCGATCTTCGGAACCCTTTTGAAGGGATAATTCTTCACCTGCGGCACGAACGACGCCAGCCAAAAGAGCTCCTCATCGCTCATATTATGCATCAAACTCGACGGCGGTCTGATCCACCGGTCGATACTGCTTTGCTCCTCGACGCACGGCTGGAAGCTGGACCTCGCTTGCAAGACCACATTTTGAACCCCTAAATGCCTCGTCATGTACATGCTAAACACCGAGAACCCGACGCCGAGGGCAAGGAAGATTACAAAAACCTTCAATAGAACCAGAGGAACGACCCGGGGCTGAGCCCTCTGCAACGAATCCTTGGCGTCCTCCATTGAGGACACCCTCGGGTGCATCTCTCGGAGAGCCGAACACGATTGATGGGGACCCAATCAAACCATGGAAGAAGGGGATCAGATCTGGGAGGAAGGGGGAAAGGAGGGATTTTTCCGAAGGTTAGGTAGGGTTTGATTGGAGTTGGAGGTGAACGGATGGGGACGAGAAATCTAGAGAAGGGAGGGGGTGGGGGGTAGGGGTTGGGCCAGTGGGGCCGGGAGAGTGAGGAGCAATGGGGGCGATGGGAGCGCCAGGAACAGGGAAAGTAGTAAGGCCAAGGGATTCATGTACTACATCTCGTTTGTCATCTTTAAACGAGTAGATTTATTCCGGAAAAATCCACTCTGGTTGAATCTTGCGCTGCTTTCCCACAGCAGGTTTTTAAATTCCGAATACGGGAAAAGCGCTTTCCCCTCTAGATATCTTTTTTTCTTTTTTTCTTTTTTTTCTTTTTTTTTTCTTCTCCCAACATCCACACACCCCCGCCAAAAAAAATAATAAAAAATAAAAAATAAAAAATACCTTTGTTTGATACTCTGCATGGTGTATTTTGTTTAAAAAAATATTTTAAAAAATAAAAAAATTATATTATTGTATGGTACCTTAAAGAAGACCCCTAAAATAAGTGTAAACTTAGGTTATTTTAGAAGTATAAAATTAATATTTTATCTCTTACTTAATACTTATGCTACTGATTTATTGCTATAAAAATCAAAGATTTGCAGCATTTCTATTGCTATCCTATAGAAAGTTATCATTTTTCAAGTTTGAATCTAAATGATTCAATTTTAAATTTAAATTTAAATAATTATAGTGCCAAAATTTTCATTTATAAAATTTAAAAATAAAGCTATAATGACAAATCACCATATATAATCCCTTGTTATTTTTTCTCTTGATACTAGTTACCAACCTCAAAGCCATCGATGCTTTCCATTGTTGTTGCCACTACCATAATAAATGCTATTATCAAAATAATAATAATTTAATTACTAATGCAATTATAATTTCTTTACCATTAATGCCTTTGCTCTGACTACCATCTTTATTACCTTTTATATCTATCAATGCATTATTGTCATTATTTCATAATCCATCCGTACTATCTCTTACTGCTATCAAATAATTATTTGCCAGAAGCACTCCATCAAGGCTGCTATTGCCACTATCATTATTGTTAGCATCATCGTTACCACTGCTACTTATATGATTCCACTTAATTTAATTAAAATTACTTCCTTAACCCAATACCCCTCAATTGATCAAAAGGATGGTAATTAATCCTAATCCTTAAGGTTTGAAAAATCATAAAAAGAAAGCGCCTCAATGTTTTTATGAAATGAGTGTCTTCTTATCCCATCCTATTCGATCAACCATTCTTTTCCTTTATATATATATTTTTTTTAGTCAAAACTATAATGATAGGTAGTGCCCATCTCTCTCCCATTCTTCCTTTATTTATGTCTTTGTTTTCTTTTTTTCTTTTATTATTACCTTTTTTTCTTCCATGTTCATTCCTTTCATCTTTTTTTTTTTAGTTTTTTCCCTCCCTTTGCAATTTATAAAAAGGATGTTAATTGATCCTAATCCTTATTTTGGTGTAGGATGAAATATTTCTTTTTATACTTTTAAATTTTTTGATCAACTTGAATCATGTATGTGTGTGTATATATATATGTGTGTACGCGCGACATACAATAAAAATCTAGCCTTTCATTTTTGTTAAAAATTTTAATCAGTGTCTTTGTTTCTTTAAAGATGAGATTGTACTAGTTTTTATATAAAATAAGATACTTTATGGTCTTACCTTATCTTAATTGCAGGTCTTAGTAAGCATTTACCTTTTTCTTCTTTTTTTTCTTCTTTTCTTTATTTCTTTTAGTTTTTCCTTCACTTTTTCATTCCTTTTTTTTCTTTTTTTTTTTGTTTCTTTTCTTCTTTCTTCTCTCTTTAGGAAAAGAGTGTTAGTTAATCTTAATCCTTAAGATTTTAAAACTCTTAGAATGAGAGTATATTAGTTTATTTATAAAACAAGATGTCTTTAAGTATATTTTTCCTTGTTCTTTCCTTTATTTCTTTTTTCATTTTTTCTTCTTTCATTTATTTTTTTTTATTTTTTTTCTTTTTTTTCATTCTTTCCTTTTCATTCTCCTTTCCTTTCTTGATTCATCTTTCTATTATTTCTTTATTTTTTTCTTCCTTCTTTCTTTTTTTTTTTTTTCCTTTGCATTTTAGTCTTCTTTCATTCCTTTTTCTCCATTTTCTTTTCTCTTTTTTTTTTTTCTTTCCTTTCTTCCCACTTTCTTATTCTTTCTTGTGCGGATAGATTTTGGAGTCCCACTGCTATCTTAATCCTTTTGCTTACAAGAATAGAATAAGAAAATCTAGATGCTTCCCATCTTGTCAACACTTAAAACTTTGCTAATCCTTACACATCATCTATTTCAATGCGCTTTGTGATGCAATGCATGTATGGTTGATTAAAAGTAAAGTTTAATCCTTCATGCTAGAAAAAGAAAGATGCAGTAGATATTTATAAGATATAATATACAAGGCCATATTTAAGATGAGGACATTTGAAAGAGGAAATTTAAATATTTCCTAAAATTTTGTTAAATTGACATTTCACCATTCTCAAGGCATTAAAATCCCTTAAAAATCGTGATTTTGAAAACCCATATAAGAGGTGAATTTTGGTTAAAGCCTATGTCAAAATTTGTCATCAAACCTACTTTATTCCAAAATTACTCTCTAGCCTAATTAAAAATCCAAGGAATTAGATTGTATACCAAACAAAAGAATCTTTAAATCCTATGGTTATCGGATTTTTAGGTTTCTGATTCTCTAGATTTGAAAAATTCTATAGATTTCAGGAAACTATTATCCGAAACATGGCCAAAGAGATCATAATAAAAGTATTTGTCTTTATGAATTAGGGTTTATCCTAGTGATTACATCCCTTTGTTTAGCAATAAAAAATTTTAGGTTCAATTTGAACTATGGAAGGGTTGGATTAACTCATAATGCAACCCGAAGTTGATACAATGTGATACATATCTAAAAACCTATTAGTTAGGTGAATATCTAAAATTGGATCCAGTCTAAATTTTAAGTAAGTTTGGCTCTTGTATATTTTAACTTGACTTAGTCTGACTTGGCATGTGTATTATCCACTTCTAATTTGGATCAAAACAAAAAATGTACTTAATTCAACTAAACTTGAATTATATAAACCTTCTCCTCCTTTACTCTAATATCATCTATAATTCATTGAATAAACTCGCATTTAAACTAATTATTCTTTTTTTATCTCAATAACTACATCTTTTCTCATCTATTTTCACTTAGTTATGTTTTAGCATTTATATTTCATAGTTTATTTTGATGGATTCTTATTTATAATGTCTCAAATATGTTGATATGATATATATTTTAGAATCATAATTTATAAATTTAAAAGCAATCAATTACTATGATGAAATTAAAAGTTTTTAAATAAAAATTCAAATTGCACTTTTTTATATTTTAGTGATTTTATATTTAATTATAAATTATTATATTCTAACTATTAAATAATAGTTAGGTATCTGACTCAAACTATAAACTCAACTTGAATTTAAATATTTCAAATTGGGTTCGAGTCATACTTGACCCTGACATAAATGATTTGTTATGTTTACAATTCTTTCTATGGACTTGATCTAGCCGGACTTGATTAGTTAATAAGCATATTCAAGTTAAAATCATGACCTAAATATGAAATTAGATCCAGTTGAGTTGGGATTAGGCATATATCAAACTAGACTATTTGCAACCCTAGATTTAATTCTTAGGCATTGTATTCCTTAGACAACTTATATAATAATAATGTAGGTAGGTCTTTCTCCATCTCTCTTAGAGAAAAAAAGGAGAGATTTTAGTATCATAGTCCTTTATTTACCTTAAATATCAAGTTAGTCCCTCTTTTTACAATTAATATAACTAAAATTTATAATTTAGTTTAATAAAAAGATAAGTTCCAATTAACACTTAGGAACAAGACACAACTTCTCCTATTTTTTCCTCCTTGCCTCTCTTGTTGACCCCATCTAACTTTGCTCTATCTCTCTTTTGTATTGCCTATCTCCCATCCATTTTGCTGCTAAGTGAGAAAGCAATGAACTATAAACCTTCACTGGCATTCTTAAAAAAGAGACATAGTTAGAATTAGTCCTTGCTTCTCAAGAGTTTATTATTGCATACTCAATAGAAGAAGAGTACAATGGATCAATGCAAACAAAAATAGTTGGTTATTTTAATAAAAACTTTAGCATAGATGAGTGAAGAATAAACAATTATTCTTGATGGACAATTTGATATTATTCAGTTTAGCCTTTCTATCCTTCTTAGACCTTTAGACATGTAAACTATGACTATGATTTTTATACCTTTGGTTTTACTTTGTTTATATAGTTTTTGTCTCCTTATGTTCCAATCAAGACTTTGAGCTTCTTTAGGATATCATATTAACTAGAAATACCATATCGTAAACAAGAATGATTAGCCAATTAAAAAGCATTTAATAAAAACCCATGTTTTTTGAATGACACAATACATTCATATTTTTTTAATGCTTAGTGTTAGTAAAGCCAAACTATCTCGGATTTATTAATCAAAACCTATTATAAGTACTGCTTTATACTTCAGAATCTAATTGAATTCAACCAATATGGATTATGTGACATTGCAAGACCTCATGGTCCTTATCCAAAATGTCTAACTGAAAGGTATTATTTCGATTCTTTGGTCATGTATAACTATGTAAGTTTTCTCTAGCATACAACCAATATAAGATTAAATGCATGCTAGCATAGGTTCTCACATATTACAATCAACTTGTGATGTACCTAAAGAGCTTGTGCTGTTGTTGGCTCTTTTTTTTTTGTTCGTCTTTTTTTTTTTGGACATATAGAAGGATTTGGCTAGCTCAAGGCTATTTTCTATGGGCTAGAGCTTGGTGATCTTACAAACTGACTTGTGATTAGACAGGTTTACTATATTGCTATACCATCAATATATAAATTGTAAATGAGAAAGATAAGCTATGATTTTGTTATTTTAACCTTTAAAGACTTTCACTACAACTGATTAAAAGAAGGGTGATAAAGGCTAGATTAATATAAGTAAAGTTATGTCTATTCTTAAGGATAAATTAAGCTAAGCTAGATAAAAGGTAAAAGATAAGTTTAATTGATGTATCAAAAGTCCATCATAAGTTGCTCTCCAGTAGAGTTGAAAGTACTAAGCCAAGTCAGAGTACGCATTAGGAGCTAGTCCCATACCCAAGTCTAGCTTGACTCGACCATTAGGTTTAAATTTTTTGGTCAAGCTCGATCTAATTTGAATGAGCTAATCCCAAGTTTGCAATTGTGCTTGAATTCCTTTTCTTCATTTGAACGAGGTTGGTAACATTTCTAATTTTACTAATCGAGCCAAACTCACCATCAGGCCAATCTTATTGTCATCCATTTTCAAATAAATTCATCATTATAAGAAATAAATGAAACTAAAAATATATAATTTAGGGCCGAGCTTGGACTTTTTACTTTTCTTAGGGCTACTTGATTTTTTGATTATGCCTAATTCTTTTATCCAAGCCCATCCCATGGCCTTATTTATAATGTTAAAATCATAAAATTTCAAGTCAGGTTGGGTAGGTTGGGTGGTCCGTGATCATCTCTACTTTCTTATAGTATTTATACAATAAAATCATAGTCACACCCTTAACTACTCTGAATATAAATATGATTCTATTTCGACCACATATCCTATTTTAGCATGTTGAACCTAAAGATTCAATAATACATGTTTTGATGATAATAAAGACATTGATTAAAGGACTAATGCTATGCATGAGTTTGTGTTAATAGATAGATATGATGGTTGGTGTGAGTCAAAATATGAGTAAAACTTCATTTGATAAGTTTTTAATTTGCAAGGAATTCAAGTGGCGTTGAAGTATTCCAAGTTAGTGGAAAGCAAGATCAAATCAACTATCATCTAGCTCAAAAATACCCAAAGAAATGGTGTCAATTTGTAAATTTTAATTTTCTAAGGACTTATTGTAAAACTTAATAGAAAAGTAATTATACAAGGCTTAAAATCCCTTAAAATGCATTAGACTAGGTTTTGGATCAAAATTAATAAAAAATAATTATAAAAATCTAAAATTAGGAGTGAGTGGTCAACCAAACCTTAGAATAATAAACAAAACTAGACTATACTAGAGAATTGCTTGAACGATAGCTCTCTAGATAAACTTGGCGATCGATCATTGTAGGCTAAGGCGGTTGACCAATCCTAGCTTGGGCGATTGACCATTGAGATTCTGACAGCTTTAACAGTCATATTTTTAGATGATCGTTGGAGCTACCCTTAAGCCCTAATAGCCATATTTTCTTAGTCCTATAAATTGAAGGTTTGTGAGCTAGTTTGAACATCGAAAAATGATTTAAAAAATCATTAGTATGTCTTAGTGAAAAAGGAATTTTTGAGCCTAGTATGTATCCTCCTTTCTTTCCTAATTTTAGAGCCTCATTTGTATATCTATATTCTTACTGAATGTATTTTTTGTTTCTTCTCCTTTAGAAGAAAAGTATTGGTTTCTTCTTTAACCTGTGCAAAAGGAGTGAGTGGGTTCATCCTTACTCCAATAAAAGGATTGTAAGGATTACTTCTAAACTCGTCAAAAGGAGTGGTGTAAGAGTTTGGTCCTCATTCAATTTAAAAGGATCGATAGTGAAATCCTAAGAATATATCTTAGGTGGTTGATGTAGGCAAGAAGTGCCGAACCATTATAAATCTTATGCCTCATTTACTTATCTTGCTCTTTTATTTTCTTACAATTACTTTTATATATGCTTACATTGAATCCCTTGCTTATGCTTTTAATTTGAAATACTTGATATCTTGTGTGTAACTTCAAATTATCATATCTTAATTGTGCATTTAGTTTTTGAGTTTAGTTTTTGAAAAATTCAATTCACCCCTTGCCCTCCCCTCTTGAGCTGTCCTGAGCCTAACCATTGGTATTAGAGTAAGATCTCTAATCTAACCTAACCATCAAAGAGAAAAGACTATGGCAGTCATATGGAGATTAGATTTAAATCATGGTAAGAATGTAGCATTTGTGAAAGATTCTATGATTGAAATAAGAATATCTTTTTATGATATAATCGATATTTTATAAAAAAATATAATAATATTATTTAATTAATAAATAATAACAATAAAAATTTATTAGCCAAAATACACTTTTTATCCTCAAACTTTCACTCAAAATTTGTTTTGGTCCTTAAACTTTTAGTTGTTACAATTTAGTCCCTTATGTTTTAAGAACTTTGTATTCTTAACATTTTATTATATGGGGTTAGTTAAAATTAACAAAATAGCTAACATGTCACCTTGTCAACCGATTCAGGGGTGATATATTAGCTATTTTGTCAATTTTTATTAACCTTATATAATGAGACGCTAGGTATCAATATTCTTAAAAACATAAGGGACTAAATTACAACAATTGAAAGTTTAAGGATCAAAATGAGTTTTGAGTGAAAGTTTAAGGACTAAAAGTATATTTTTACTAAATTTATTTTATTTAAAAAATAAAATTTATATATGATTAATGTATACATTGAAAGGATAACTGAAAATATAGTTTGATAACAAAAATTAAGCTTTCATCGCAAAGGAATAGTATATAATTAATATCCAAAGTAGGCTTGATAGTATAAAGAGTATTATAGAAAAAACGAATAGATCTTAGCAATCTGAAAAATTTATAATATAAAAAAGTAGGAATAATGGATATCTTAGTCATTTTGTAATATACAAAAGAACATAGATAATTTATTTTATTTTTTAAGCATTGTTTGAATAACATTTATTTGAGAAAATAAAAAATTTTAAATAATTTTGATACCTTCTATAGAACGAGCTTTATGCTATACCTTAAGCTACATTGTAATTTCACTCACAAGATTATAAATGATCCTTAAGCAAAAGTTATCTTGAGACTAATAAATTGGATTTTAAGATAAGAGAAGGTTTTAGAATGATTTTTATGTTAAGTTTGATTGGTATTTTATCATGGAAGGAATATGTGAGATACATTTTTTATTTTTGATAGAAAGATGTGAGATATCTAAATTATCCATTTGATTGAACTAGTGTTGTATAGAATAGTACTTAACGTAATTTTGTAGCCTTAACAAGGTTTAATAAAGCTGAGATATATAAGAGTTTCATAGCTAAAATCAATTATCATTTTTTTTTTAATTGTTGGATGGGGTTTGGCAGATCGAGCAGGCCTTGCTCACGCCATCTCCCTCAAAACTCACGTGCCGGTGCGTCGCAGGCGTTACCGTCACGCATCCTAACGCCTTTAACGCCGCGCGTCTCTCGGGCCCGTTTTCCGAACCCTCCACTCCGGTCTCCGGTTGGGCGTTCCGCACCCACCTCCGATCGTCTGCAGCCTCGCGGAGAGAGAGCGCTTCGCCGCTGTACCGCGGAAGAGATAGAGCCACTTCGCTTATAAGCCTGACAACTCCCCCGGCACCCATTAGATCTCTCGCTCTCCTCTTCTCGCAGATCGATCTCCATCTCTTCGATGGAAAACGCCTACGCCAAATCCGTCACCGAGGTAAATCGCTCGCTCCTTCCTTCCTTCTTTCTCTCGCTCGCTCGATCGGAGCCAATGTGGAGGCGCGGGAGCTGGTATCCGCTTAAGTTCCCGATCGTTGGATGTTAGGGTTTTGGATTCTTATGAAGTTTTTCTCGTGCGTGATCTTGTGGCCAGGTTCTTGAAGCGTTTGGTGTAGATCCGGCCAAGGGCCTTACTGATGCCCAGGTATCGATTCGTTTCTCTCGAGATCGGTTCGTTCAGGAATTCAATACGCCCGAGCTGGCTCTTCGAACTGGGGCTTCGCTATTTTAATTTCATTTTCTTGTTTTAAATTTCAGGTTGCCGAACATGCAAAGTTATATGGCAGAAATGGTAAGCATTCTTGTAATTCAATGACGCTCGTACTATTTCTTTATAAATTTGGTTGAAAAATAAAAATTAAATCAAGCAGCTTATAATCTGTCAAATAATTAAACGAAGTAAAATCACGTGCTTGGTGGGCTGTGCCGCTTTTTTCTAATATTGGGTGATTACATGAACTTGCAAACCTTAACAGCCTTACCATCATTTGGATTTCAGCTCACAAAACCAAGGTCCAGTATTATGGTAGTTCATTTTTTTTTGGGTTAACTCATCTGGTGCAAAGTAGGATTTGGTAATGGGCTTACAGATAATTGTTCAAATCGTATTTACTTGGGAATGATCACCATAAACTACATGTCATGTAGAGCATGCAACTATGGATAATGTTGGAAACCAGTTTATCATCATCAAGAGCATTTGGGGATCTGTAAATCTTAACGGAAGCACTAATGACTGAGGGCAGGTAATAGTATAAAGTTTTTTAACTATCTGATGTGCACAGGCATGTGCACAGGCTATACATAAGATATGGATTAATTTGTGGTGTATTACCATTGATTGTTGTGAAGTATGAATTGAATTAAGTGCCATTTAAGGGACAAGTCTTTGGAATGATTTAACAATTTCCACATGCACTTGTTAGATGATATATTTTTTTTTAATTTAAATTTTCGTCATTATTAAGGTGGAGTAATTTTCCTCCTACTACTTAAAGGCACCTTTTCAGGTTCTACTTAGACAAAGCCATCTAATATTAATCTTATGAATTTGAGTATTCACCCAATGAAGTTCTGGCAATATCTCATGTACCTATAGGTTCTCCTGTGTTTTAAGTTAAGAACCTTCCATTTCTGTTCTTTTGTACTACTGATATATCATTTTTTTTTGATCGAAATCAGTTCTAGACATCATGGATTGCTGCCTGCTCTCATATTTTTTATAAACAGAAATTTACAGTTGTCAGGTATTGTTAACTTGTGTTGATATAACTCTGTATTTTGCTTTATGACCATGATGATTGAAAGTTGAAGGACTAATAAATATTAATACAATGTAAAAGCAAAACTCCTGCTTGACTTTGTTTTTTAATTAATTTGGAGGATTTTCAGCTATTGATTTTTTAGAGTGTATTACAATAATAACAACAACAATAGCAATGCCTTAATGTCAAATTAGTTGGGTTCGGCATGAATTTTTTTTTTCCCATTCTGCTTGATTCAATACTTATTTTTTAGAGTATAATATCTGTTTTTTCCTACACTGCTGATCTGACCCTTTTTTTCTTCTTGTTGCATCGTTCTCTCCATGTTCTGCATTATCTGCATTATTTGCAGTGCTGCCTCAAGAAGAAAGTAAGTTATTATAATATGGATATTATCTGAGGGTTTTCTTATGGATTTTCATTATTGTATGTATTTCCAATATTGGATAATGCTTTTACCTCTCTATTGAGTAGATCATTATATTGTGTTCTTAATTTCATTTCATAATATGAGGTACACTTCCTTGTCAGTGTAATTATATTCAGAAATATCGACAATGAAAAAAATAATGGCACAGTTTTATTGGCCATCTGATGCTAGTTTGAGAACTGGTGTAGCCGTAGAGTCTACATTGTCAATTATCTGTTTGATTTCTTATGATTAAATTCTCATGCTTCTGTAGAAAGTACACTTGATTAAAAACTTACTGTTGTAACATTTACTGCTCCCACATCCTGCTATAAATTTTATGCATACCATTGCATGCTTGTTTCACTCATCTAAACTTTCAAAACTGATTTTATTATCTATTCAAACAAACATCATCTTTTTCTTCAAACTAGCTTTGGATAATGCAATTTTTGAAGTGTCTATGATACAGGCCTCACTGATGTTTGTTTTCAGGAAATGTGACAAGGTCTGTTAGGATCATGCTAGTAACTGTAGCTTCATCTGTCCTCCAAGTTGTGACTGTCAGATGCAGTTATTTACAAAGACATTCTTCATGGTTACATCCTTCTTTTGGGCATTGACCTTAATCACTTAATTACTTGTCAGTGTTAGCTTATTCTGCAATACTCACATACCAATTACCATTAGTAACTATGCGTCTGTTGATAGGCTAAATTATGAAAATCTGATGCCTACCTTTACTGTTAATTTTTTAGGGTGCTTATGAGGTCTGTTGTGATGGGAATCCAGTGATTTAATTGATTCTATTTCAGTTTGAGGCTTCTTTTGTGATGCAAAGGCCAGAAGGAAAAGCTTTATTGCTGACATTCAGTACTGGGGCAGTACACCTGAGACCTATTTTCTTTAGGTTTGTGTAGAAGGATTTGTTGTTAGAAGGATTGGGGGCAAGAACTGCAAAATTGACCTGAACCACCTGATTTGAGGGATGCCGTATTAAACCAGTGTGAAACCAGGTCGGTTTGCTGGTTTGGTACGAGAACCAGTTTCATATTGATCCATACCATCTGAACTGAGAGGAACTGCCTGGTTCCACTCAATACTAACCTGTACCGCTCAGTTTTGAGCAGTACCATCATGAAAAGTTCCCAAAAGCTGTCTTAGTATGGGATGCATACCATATCATCCATATCAACTGTACCATACAAGTAATGTACCAGTATGGTAACTGCTACAAAGATTGCTAACATTGGTTGGGGGGTGAGGTTGATCTCATAAAGTTCCATCAAATGGTTAATATTGTTGTTCTAGGAGGTTAGTCGAAGTGTCTGCATATCCCCGACTAGGTCACGTGAAAGGTTTCAAATCTTAACTGTACTATATTGTATCAACCTTGTATTGTGCACCATATTGATTCATATTGACGTGAGCGTATTGTGTGGTTCAGTTAACCATGAATAGGTGAGAGTCTTGTTGCATCTTACATCATATGAGAACATTGACATTATGGGGGCAAACCATGACACTTAGAACCTTTTTCACTGGTAGCTTTGCCCAATTTGTTGTTTTCTATCTTAGATGTATTATGGATTTGGTGAGAAAAGTTATAAGAGGGAGTCTATCAATACTTTGACTTCTTAAAACATTAACATATTCTAGATGAATGTTCCAACAATGGGCGTGGAATCTTAGAGAAAATTTTACCTTCTCATCATTTTTCAATAGCTTCATATGATGTCGCATTTGTGTGAGGTTAAGTGGGTTTACATCAATTGCAAGATATAGGTTTTGCAAATTAGAGGATTTTTTTCTCCTTTTGACAACTAAGGAAAGATTTTGTTTGAAGTGAAGAAATCTTAGCAGTCCAGATATGAATCTATGGTGTTGCACCTACTTTCAGAATTTCATGTAAACTCCCTTACTTTCGTCCCAATTCTTCCACTCTTTATATGATTAAGCATTTTCTATCACCATTTTATCTTGTCAACTTAATCATAACATATCAAAAATTATTCTAAGGCCTTGTTCTTTTGTGAGAATCATATTTTCTTGGGAAAGTGTAGTTTTCTAGAAAAAATTTTTCAGGAGAAATGTTTGATGAGAAATTGAGATTTTCCATGTTCTCTTGTGTATGGGAAAGTTGAGTCGAAAAATGAAAAAGACCATTTTTCTTGTTCTTCACTAATTCAGTTCTTCTAATATGGTTGATATTAATACTATATTAATTATATGGAACTTTATATGTAATATTAATTATATTTAATTTTTATTATTTATTTTTATCTTTTATTTATTTTAATTATTATTATAATAATTTTTTATTATCATATATATTATTTATTATAAATTTATGAAGATGGAAGAGTGAAAGCCCTTATTCATAATTATTATGGGGGTATTTTTTGTTATTATAAAATTATATTAAGGGTATATATCTTTTAAAATTATAGACAACTTCCCTACATGATAGGAAAGTCACTTTTTCACCTCTAAGGTTGAAAAAGTTTCCCATCATTCATGGAAAATATTTTTACTAGGGAAAATTACTTTTCTCTCTTTTTTCAAAAGAACATAGGAAGGTTGGTCGATGGGAAACAAACTTTCCCACAAAAGAATGGGACATAACATTTTTGAAATTACCTTATCATGTTTTCTTTAACATATAAGCAATTGATTAGTTCTTTTTATTTCATATGTGTCACATATTTTTTAATACTCGCGATTTCGTTGTTTCTAATTCTAGTATTTTTTAGAGCTTCTCTTCTTGCTCTTGCACTTGTTCTCTCTTTTCTTGCAGCTAAGCCTAAATTACAAAAAAAAAAAAAAAAAGAAAAAGAAAAATTTGCTCCGCTATAGTTTTTTTAAGTCAATCTTCTAACCAAAAGTACCAGGAAAATTGGGATTCTCATGGTTTGTGTATTAAACAAAAAGATGCCAAAGCAGTTTGATACTCAAGACATATCAATGTTTTCAGAATGTGGCAAAATCAATCATGTTAATAAGAAACTATTTTTGAACTCACTTTTTGATTCATTTCTAATATCTTGATAGATATATTTATAAGTTAAACATATTTTTAAATATTTTTGTACTAGATGCCAAGGTTCTTAAGTGCATTGTCTTCATGTATTAGCTTGGAAAACTGTAGCTATCGTTTAAAACACTTGACTGTATGAGAATAGGTTTAGGATCACCTGTGGAGGATTTTAAGTTTTTCTTTCTTTTTTACAAACCTATGGGATCAAACCATCTCATAAGTTCCTCCTAGAATTACAAAAGCACCCTTCTTGTGTAGGTTTATAGTATTCTGTTGACTATATTGCATCACCTTCATTGCCAAACTTGAGTTGGGACATTGCTGTTGACATGAAAAATCTAGGCCCTGCTCACTCATTCTTGAGGATGAAGATGGTTTATTTCTAATGACTTTCCCTCTTGTTTAAACTATCAAGTTAACTAACTATTAGTTGCATATGTTTAAACTAATTTGTACATCTGTTTTGGTCAGTGAGAATATCAGAGTAATAAGATGATGACGTACCTTCTCTCGATTTACTTAAAAGATTTTTTTTTGTCTGAAGTATATTCTTAGGAATGATGATATCCTTGGATTGGCTTTTTATGATATCCACATGTCAGGTATCTCTTAGTTACTGTGAGGACATTCTCAAGTTTATGGTTGCAGTGCAACTTTTTTCTGATATTTTATGCAAACTTTGAAAATTGCTATTCTTTATTCCCTGGAATTTTATGTGCCTGCTTGCATGTTGTCTTCTAACTGTACCTTATCTTGAGACATGCAATGCTGCCTATCAATCAATCACATGTTTACAGCACCCAATACTAATGCCTAACTTTTCAAGTTTGCATGCAGGTACTCCCATCTGGAAATTAATTTTGAAGCAATTTGATGATTTACTTGTTAAAATATTGATAGCAGCTGCCATTATTTCATTTCTTTTGGCACTGGTTAATGGCGAGACAGGCCTAACAGCATTTATTGAACCTTCTGTAAGGGAATTGATTCTTCTACATTTTGCTTTAGGGAGCATATGCTGAAAATTTATATGTGCTTGAGTTGTGTTTCCATGTATGGATTATCATTCACAACAAAGTTTGCAGAAGCACAAGTGATTCGTTTACTACATTATATATGACATGAAAAGAAAATAAATGTCTTCATTTGAAATGTCCGATTGCATGTCAAAGAGTAAAATTTGGGCAAGTTTCTTTGTTTGCCAAAAATATTATTAGTTTTGACAGCAAGCTGGCATTTTATTTAGACATCTATGTTTCATTGCAGCTTCTGTGCCCTAAGCAATCAACTTTTGCAGATTGTATATATAGATATCCTTAGTAATTACTATATCTTTATTAGTTTATCATTCTGGTTTAATGGTTTTAATCCTATGATAGTGATAATAGAAATATTTTTCATCTATCTCCTGTTGTTATAGTCTCATTCAATTGTCTTTGAAACATTTCAGGTCATATTTATGATATTGGCAGCAAATGCAACCGTAGGCGTAATAACGGAAACAAATGCTGAAAAGGCACTTGAGGTAACTTCTCTAATGCCAGGGTGGTGTTGTTTTATGGTGTTTCATTTTTCATGGAACATATGGACTTTTTTGTTTGTTATCTTCTCACTAATATCCGTTTATTTCATGTACTTATTGTCTTTTCTATTATACATGACCAAGCATTCCATAACATCACTCTCTTTAATTATTATATATATATATATATATATATATATATTTCAATTCACAGCAAATGGTATGTACATGAAAATTAGATAATGCATATCCTTTTGTATGTTGCTCATGGAACTTGGTCTTGTTGTTTCTACAACTAGAATATGGCAGGTGTGGTGCATGTGTTTTTGTTTTTTAAAGAAAAATGGGACTGATCCCATTGAATTATAAATGCTAGAAGAAGGGCTTGACTATCAATCTTGTGGTTAAAAGCCACATGCTCCGACTAAGTACCTTTTGCACCTGCTCTTGAAAAATATGGGGCAGGGTGCACATGTTTCTCCTGCTTGTATCCGTTTCTCAAAATATGAAGATGCAGAAAGGAGGAAGGGAATTGTGGAGGTTGGAAACACCTTATGAATGAGCACATCTGGAGTTTTGGTGTTATATATTAAATTGGATTTCTGCTTGGCTTGAGCTTGCTTAAACATTTCCTTTCATTTGGTGTGTAGATTTAATCTTGAAAAAATAATAAAATACTTTAGGGTTGAAATTAAGGGTTGTAAGAATCTTTGAGATGCACTGGGTTGTCTAGCAAACTATGATCTAGTCTTTTTTTTTGGTAACATATGATCTAGTCTTTCAATGATTTGGTTTTTTTCTACGTGTATGATTTATATAATTGCAGAAAGCATGGATTGCCAGCAGCTATCAACATGTTCTTTTAGGTGCACAGTATGTGCTAGAGGGTCTGAGTTTTTTTTCCCCTCCATAACTGAGATAACTTTTTTCTTCAGGTATCACACGTGCCATGTGAAAATTTGTACCTGTACTCCTGCTTCTTGATATCTAAATGTTTAGTTCACACATCAGCAACTTTATTTTGAAACCTTTGAATATTGTTAAGATCTTTTAAATATAAGAGATGATTAAAAAATTGTTTTTCCCCCTGAAAATGTTGTGTCACATTGCATTAAATCAAAACTCTTCTTACAAGCTCCCAAGTAAAATCATAAATTTGTGATCGGTGCCCCTTCCTTGCTCCCTCCATTGAATCTGCTCCGCTGTTTCAAGTAATTTTTAGGCAAACTATTTTGTTGGATATGGCTGCATAACTAGCACTGATAGAGAATGTAGCTGGGAAGGTTATGATATCATTATGTCATGTGCAGCAAAGGACTAAAGGAGGCTTGATATAGAGAGAGGCTAGTGTTCTGTAGAACATTCTGGAAAAAAAGTTATAGTAAGAAGCTTGAATGGATCTAGAAGGAAGTGATTGAGAAAGTGATTTAATGGAAGGTTTATTCATTACGAGGAATGAATGGTAAAGGATTTGTAAACCAGTCTTAGGTGGTTGAAAGCTTGCTAATTATGACCATGGGTTTCAGAGGCAACTTTGGAACTCCTATTATGGTCTTTATTTCTTGAATGGATTTAACTTATTGGTCACTGGCTACATGATTAATGAACGATTCTTCTAGACAAGCATGAAAATGATTGCTGCTATTTGCTATGCATATCAAGGTAATGTCTGCAAGTTGTGGGAGAACCACTTTTCTGCATGAAAATTGTCTTTCTTTTCTGCATGTTTGTGCAAAATTTTCATTTTTGAGTATTACCCTTGCAGCTCCATTGAATGGGCTGTTATATTCATCATGATTATCCTAAGAATATAAAAGTGATGATTTGGAAAAAAAAAAACCTATATGAATTAAAATGGATTCAAAGATCCTCCTTAAGCTTTTAAAGATTTTGTCTTGTTTATAATATGTATAATACATATAAATATTTATATAGCCATGCAGTTCAAACAGTTTTTCATACCTACTATAAATTTTCTTGTCTTCTAAGGCAGAACTGGATTTGAGTTCAAAATCCAAGGAGAATTTTACCTGCTTAGACAAAGTTGGGATATTTCTGTCCCAATGAGCTCTTTACCAAATAAACCCCTCAGTGTATTCTGCAATTTTTGGTAGGATTTCATGCATGAAAAAAGCACTTTCATTCAGGCCTTTTGGGGTAACATGTGAAACTAAAGGCTGAAGCTTTTACCATTGGATGGGTTGAAGTTCTTATCTAAGACTTATACATTTAACCTTTGATTTGAGAATAAATTTGTCATTTTTAGATGATGTTTGGTAGCTGATGCTCATCTTCAGTTTAAAGATATGATACTTGAAAAACTGGTTACTACCTGCCATTTGTAGTTGCTAGAAGGTCAGACTAATTCAAAAGTTGGTCATTTTCTTTAGAAGCAAGTATTTGCCTATATCCTGGTAGCATCATGCACAATGTAATGGGCAGTTGATATTTCTGCAGGTTAAATTCTGTTCCTTGTGATATATTAATTTTATAGCACATTCTACATACATATCAATTATGGCGACTTGCACATTTTGAATTTCATATTAAAATTTTCTTGAACCTGTAATGATCAGTTGCTATACTTTCTGATCCTACCATTATAGGAGTTGCGTGCATATCAAGCTGATGTTGCAACTGTGCTACGAAATGGTAAGAGAAGTTTCAAAGAATCGACTGTTGAGGCATGGGCAGTTATATTGGAATTTTATGACTGCGAAATTTATGTTACTGTTTCGAACTTTTTCATAATGCAGTCCAAATAAACATATGAAGTGATATGTAAATCATAATATCTTTGCTTCTCATCAACTGAAAAGGAAAAATGGTTATCTTTGGTTGATTCTTTGTCATTCTCCTTGCTAGCTTATAAGCTATTTTTATGTTGTGATCCCTTGACGTTTTCTTAACATGCTTAAATACTAAATGGCACTCCATAGTTGTATGTGTGGGATAAAAAGAAGGGTGAGAAGATGGGCCTTGACTTCCTTGATGTGGACCATGTCTCAAATCATGGTTGGATGAGATGGCAAGAAGAATTCTTCTCACCCACCAGAACTTCCAGAAGTCCTAAACTGGCTAGCAAGCTCATGAAGAAAAAGCCCAAACAACTACAACATTTCTTTCCTACTGAACTATCACATTTGCAAATAAGAGAAAAATTGTGAATAAAATAATATATTACATGATCATATATAATTGGAAACCGGTGATCTCTGCAGGTTGCTTTTCAATATTGCCTGCCACTGAGCTTGTGCCTGGAGATATTGTTGAAGTTGAAGGTACATTTGCCCTCATGTAAAAAAGCAGTGGCTATGTGGATGAGCATTTTGAGCTGGACTTGTTATTTGCATGATCTGAATTTGATGTTTTCTTTTTTGGTGTCAATTAGTGGGGTGCAAGGTTCCTGCTGATATGAGAATGGTTGAAATGCTAAGTAATCAATTGCGTGTTGACCAGGCAATTCTTACTGGTATATAATCTCTTCCCTTGATCTTGCATGTTTAAATAGTCTGAACTAGGATGTTTTGTCATCATTAAATCTGTTGGTTGTAATTCTAATGCTCATGCTTGTTATTGCTTAATTTGGGTAGAGAGAGAATTATACCTGGAATACATGAACTTTTTTGGGGTTTTCAACCAAGTCCTCATACTTTTTTTCTTTTTAATTGAGTATACCAACCCGTTAAATTCATTCAATTAAGTACATTTTAGACGGCCGTCAATCGTAATTTGATGCACTATCCTAGTTGGTATGATGAATGTGAAAAAGCATTGAGATGGTGCCTATGTGGTGCTGAGGTTGACAAAGGATGAGAAAATGAAGGAAAAAGACTAGCCATTTTACACCTTCCACTCGTAACGCCTACATGGATCTTCTTTCCACCGTTATTTTTCACCTCTTATCACTGCAATTTCAGCACCATGTAATGCCATGTCAGCATTTTTTTCTTATCTGTCATGCCAACTAGGACGGTCTGTTGAGTCATTGTTGATGACTGTGAAAAATGTATTTGATTGGACAAATTTTATATGTTGGTATACTCAATTGAAAAGAAAAAAAAAGTATAAGGACTTAATTGAAAACCCCAAATAAGGCTATGTACTCCTGTTCCACCTTAAAAAAGTTTTATGTACTCTTAATGTAATTATTCCTTTGGATAGATATGGTTGCAGTGCATATTACAATGTGCCATTTGTGGACTTGCCATATATATAGGATATGATTATGTAGACCTGCATGCCACTGAATTGAATAAATTGAAGAAGGATTGATGCATTACAGGAAGCAAATTACCTATATAATCTATGAAAAATCATTTGGCAGATATGATCTTTTTTACTTCTGAAAGACAGGTGATGCAATTAACACTAATACTGCAGTCTTCTGAGCGTCAGCATTAAAACATTTTAAATTTGCTTGACGAAAGAGGCATTTTTAGTTCCAGCTAAAAAAAGAGGCACTTTTAGTGAAGAGATGATTATCAATTGAAGGTGCAATGCCTTAGTCCATCAGCCAAAGTTTGCTGTTCTACAAGCTAGTGAATACTGCATGGTGACAATGGCACCTGATATAATAAACAGAGGGACACTATCTATCTTTTGTGCATAAATGTGATTGTATGTAAGAAACTTTATGGCTATGCATGTTTTCAGTCACTGTTATATAGATGTAGTTTGCCATTGGATCTCAGCCTACGATGACATTTTCTCTTTACATTTCACAAACCTTAGATTGCTTTTTGTTCTTTCAAAAATATCCTTAGATTGCTTTTTGTTCTTTCAAAAATATTTTTTTGTTTAATATCAGGTGAGAGCTGCTCTGTGGCGAAGGACCTTGAATGTACTTTAGCCACAAATGCTGTCTATCAAGATAAAACAAACATCCTCTTCTCAGTAAGATTTGAATGTCTGACCTACTTGTAGATGAGATTTATTGTATGCTTTTTTTATGCTATTTACCTGTTCATTGCTCTGTTTTTTTTTTTTTTTTGTGAAAAATTTATTTTAAAATTCTGAACCATATAACTTTTTTATCATTTACATTTAAAAAACAAAACAGAATGGAGTACATTTCTAGCAGGGATAATTTAAAATGGTTGACAAATCTCATTACATTTTAAAGACAAAAAACACAAATGATCGCATAAATCATCACCAGTCCTTCCCTTGCTGATATGATATTTCATCAGAACGTTGGCTAAGCTTTGACTCTTCCATGTCTATTAACAACGTGGGATAAAAATCAATTTTTCTTTAGCCTTGCAGATTTCAAGAGTGTATTTAAAAGTGCAATTACACAGTCAAACATTAATAATGAAAAAAAAATCACATTCTTTGAGTTTAAAAATGGACGCACTGGAAATTAAATGAAGAAAAATGCTGAAAGTTTTGACATATTCATTTGATGGAAAAAACTTTATAACAGGTGCATGGTAGAGACCCCTATGAGTGTTAAAAACCTTGTTCGCTAATAATTTCTAAGAATGTTGCAAACATTCCTTAGTTATGGTCTGTTGGTGCCTGTACATATAATTTAGTATATAGACTTGCCATGACATTTGATATACCTAGGAACTGTTTGAACATAAAGAGAAGAAAAAGTAATAACAGTTATGCCTAGGAAACACTTTTAATTTCTATTCCCTGGTCCACTATTTTCGACATTTTTTGACTTGTAGTTCTGGCACTACACAGTTTTATATGTCTTGCGATTTCACAATAACTTTTCTGAAGTTGCTAAATAGTTGCTGAGCACTGAGCTGGACTTATTAAAAAGGTTCTTATTTTTTGGATATATGAATGCTGTTTCCAACTTTATAATCTAGCATCTTTTAATTTATAACGATGTAGTTGTGATGAAATAGATTTTTTTTTTAATGATGCATATGAAAATTGCCATTATATAGAACTATTCACTTGGTGAAATTAGTCACCATATCTTCCAATCTTCCAACTTAAATGCTTCTAGCCCCTAGTTTATCGACTTTTTAGTTTCTCTGCAATACACAGTTATAGTGGATGATCAAATGCCAACCTTGATATCCAGGGTACTGTTGTGGTGGCTGGTAGAGCAAGAGCAGTTGTTGTTGGTGTTGGCTCCAACACTGCAATGGGTAGTATACGTGATGCAATGTTACGAACAGAAGATGTAAGACCTTCTAATTTTCCATATTCAGTGTGCAATTTGCTTCTTCATTACTGAAGATGATGTGTGCTAATCCTTCTCTTGCTTCACATCTTATATATCTTTTAGCATCATCTGTTCTTTCTTCCCTTTTTCTTTTCTAATATCCATCATGTATATTCATGTTTTTGTACTATTATCAGTGCTATTGTTGCTTATATTAACAAAATTAATATGGCTTTGCAGGAAATGACACCTTTAAAGAAGAAGCTAGATGAGTTTGGTACATTTCTGGCCAAGGTAATTGTCGACGGTTTCATTCTCCATTCATCATTTTTTAAGCCCTATTAATTTGTCAAAATTTTAAGATGTTTTCATAACGAATGGAAGTTAGTCTAAACGACTTAACTTGCGAAAACAGCAGAGAAATATGTTGTCACCAATCTAGCACTTGATAGCTAAGCCCCCCTCTGCTATTCTGTTTCTATGGATCTCTTGACCACAGAGCTGAGAAATGGCATGATCAAACCAATGAGAACTAATGTTAAGTTTGCTTGTAGGTGTCCTGGCTAAGTTTGCCACAAAGAAACTTAACTGCCTCATGGATGTTTCATACTTGGGCATATTGAAGTTCTCTCATTAGCTTTGTATATCTTTATTATAGTCTTTGATCTTGAATTGGTTGAACTCTTGCATTTGTGTATTTACCTCGTATCATCAATCATAAAAAGCTATATATTTTATGGGTTCCATTCAACTCGCTAGTGTACTAAAGAATGGTTATCTTATAGTTTTATATTTTCATGTCAAATTTAGAGTATGCATAAGTGCAGAACCATTGTCCTTTTTGAGCGCAAATATTTGAGAATTTGATTCAAAGATTTGTCACTCTGTCCTTTCTTTGCTCTTCTAAAAGCTCTCCATTTTTTTGTTAGGGTTATTTGGTAAGTGGCCCTTGGGAAGATGGGACTATAACTTTTAGTCCCTACTAATTAGTTCTATAACTCCTGATCCCTGCACACACTTATCTGCTTAGTGTACATACTTATATTTTCAGTATACACGCTTATCCATCTAGTGTGCAGACTGACACTTATTCTATTAGTGTGTATACACTTATCCATTCACTGTACACATTTATCAGGGTCTCTTTGTTAAAAGATAATAGTGCAGGAGCTTTTCTTTAAAGCATGGTCAACGGATGGACTGCTCATCAAGCCCCCCTTTTTGTTATCCTTTTTTATTTTTAAGAGTCTTGTTTCTCACTCATTCTGTTGCCGTCGTAGTCTTATTCTGATTAATTAAGGGGCCATAGCTGCAGTCATATACTGATTACTTAAGGGGCCATAGCTGTAAATCTATTGCTCGTGTAGTGACTATTTTAGTGGGAATGTAGTTGTAAATCTACTTGTTTTCAGGTCATTGCAGGGATTTGTGTTCTCGTGTGGGTTGTAAACATTGGCCATTTCCAAGATCCTTCTCATGGTGGCTTCCTGAGAGGTGCTATCC
The DNA here is from genome assembly GCA_017589505.3 of Metroxylon sagu. Taxonomy (NCBI): domain Eukaryota; kingdom Viridiplantae; phylum Streptophyta; class Magnoliopsida; order Arecales; family Arecaceae; genus Metroxylon; species Metroxylon sagu. The sequence continues at coordinate 157,494 of JACVBY030000424.1, read as the reverse complement.
ATTACTTCAAGGTAAATCTTTATGCTTCATTTTTATTATTTCATATAGTGTGTTTCTCTGCTCGATATTGTGAGAATTTTGGCTGTATATGTTGTTGCGGCACATGGTTTTGATGTACAAAGGGACTGCATTCTATATTTATTTTGACAAGGTTGCAATCATCAACTTAACCTGTGAATTGAGCATGATGGTGATGAATATTTTCTTGAAGCAGTTCCTCATTGATATGAAACTTAATATGTCTTGACAAAGAAATGATTATTTTGCCTAAGTTTTAATGATGGCTTTTGTGTTTGCTATCTGAATACTCAATTTGAATAGTTTCTTTAGAGTAATTTATTTAACTACTGAAAAGGTCAATCAAATATTCTCTTAAAAAGAAGCTAATTCTTTTAAAAAGAAGCTAATCAAATCATTATAAATAGATCAAAACAACTTCTATTTGCAAAATGTTGACTTATTTATGTAATACATCTATAATGCGTTAAAATCAAATCATTAATGGATGAAACTAAGGTTTGAGTTAATTGTAAGTTGGAATTATTGAAAAGTGCATTAGAATTTAAGGGTTTTCGGGTAAGTAGGATAAAAGCATAATACATAAAATGCAATTTTAGTATAATTAGAGATAGAGATGAAGGTAGAGTAAAAAATTAAGGGTAATGAAGTTCCTAAAAGTGGTAATTTTTGATATCTAAAATCGATTATTTATAAGGAAGGGGAGATTGAGGATAATGTTGTCAATAAGATAAGGTAGGTTGGATAAAAATAGAGAAATGTAATTTGAATATTATGTGATCATAGAATACCTACCAGGTTAAAGATAAATTTTATAAGATAGCCATAAAATTAGCTATGCTTTATGATATAGAATGTTGGGCGGTTAAAAATTACAAGCACACAAGATTAGTATGGTTGAAATGAGAATGTGGAAATGGATGCGGGGTAATATAAGAAAAGATAGAATAAGAAAGTAAAAGGGTGAGGTAGCACCAATTGAGAGGACTACTTAAATAGTTTAAATATTTACAACAAAGACCTAGAGATGGTGATCTGAGACATAAAAAGAAAAAGAAGTGGAGATAGACCAAAAATTACATGAAAGGAAATAATAAAGAAAGATTTGGTATATTTGCATCTTAAAGAAAGTATGACTTTAAATTGAGCAAAATGAAGAAAAAGGATTTATGTAGTTGATCTGAAGTAGTTTGTGATTAAGGTTTTGTTGTTGTTGTCCATTCCCTTTTGATTGGTAATTAAGGGACCTAAATCAAAAATAAAGCAATGGAACATGTGCTAGGTTTGCCAGGGTGGCTAAGTGATCCTTACATGGTGAAGACAGCTGAATTCTAAGTTGTCCAAGAATTTGTGTAGACCCTAGTGACCTGGATGATTCAATCAGATGTAGGCAGAGGGAGGGAAAAGAAAAAGGTGAGGGAAAAAACTTAATGGAAGTATGAAAAAGAAGAGGAGAAATGAAAGCTAGAGGAAGAATGAACTAGGAGAAACATAGAAACATATAAGAATAGGCAAAATAAAAGCTAAAGGGGAAGTGAAATAAAAAAATAAGATCTCTTTGAAGAGGAGGCAACCAGTTGCTGATGGAGGATGATGGGCAGATATTCCCCATCCTCACCCTGCACGCCAAGCATCCACGCACGTGTGAACGCAAAACATCCTCCTCAAAGGTTGAGACTTTGCTGGGGGATTGATTATTTGTTTTATATTAGATAAGCAAATCAATGTTATAAGACAACTTAGTAAATAATAATGATGTAATAAACAGTAGTATTTTGTTTATAGTATATATGACTTTTTATTTCTTCTTCTGTGTCTGTTGGGATTTGTTGTGATCATTAAAATAGTGTGATGAAGATAATTGGGCCTGAAAGAAAGATATGCAGTTTATACACCTTCTGAATCAAGAGGATAACAAGATCTTCATTCACTCATCATTCACTCATCATTCACTCAACCAATTATTCTTGTATGTAGATTGCAGTTGCTCTTGCAGTTGCAGCCATTCCTGAAGGGCTTCCAGCTGTTGTTACAACGTGAGTTTTCTTGATTGCGCATAATATTACATTGTAAGCTTTTGCAACACTTTCAATAAATATATGTCATAGGCAATGACATATGAAATAATGTGTTTCATATTAAATTTATATAGAAAGTTTATTTCCTGCTTTCAGTTTAATTCCTCATCACATATTCTCCCACAAAATTGTGTCGTTGTGATAATTCAAGAAAAAGACAAACAACCAAATGTACACAAGAGGAAGATGCAAAACAGCAGAAAGGGAAAACATGGAATACATACAGCATCACATATTGTCTAGCATTTCCTCACTAATGATAAGCAATTTCTGAGCTCTGTTTAGATAATATATCTGGCAAATTCTTGACATCTATTTATGCATGTGTAGCTATAATCAGAAATTTCTTCTAAAAGTATATGCACTTGCTCACTGAATCTACAAGTCCGCCAAGGTGTCTGGTGTAGTATTTCATAAATTCAAAGAGATGTTGCAAGTCCCTATGCTGCAGAAGAAAAACCACAACTGCCAAGAACTGAACTTCTGAAAGCTTTTGACCTTGTTAAATTGTCACAACATGTGTTGCAATATTTTGGGGCTTATTAAAGCTTAATTCAAAATTGAATCAGGAAACAACTATGGTTGCAATCCTTTTCTTGATGAAAGTTTTATTAAGCATAATTTTGATCATGAAATTTAATATGAAATTCTAATTTTCTGCATGCCCAGATAAATTTAATAATAATGGTGGGATTTCTCAGATAATTCCGTGAAGTTAGAATGAGCCAAACTGATCAACTCGAGATTCAATGAATGCCATGCAAAAGAATGAAATAAGGAAATTGAAATTTTATAACCTCTGTTAAGATAATATTGTCACTAAAATAATGTTGAAGGAAATTGTCTAAAAAATTGATGGAGATAACAATTAGCTAGCCTTAGCTACTTCATTGTTGACAATCATTTGCAGGTTTTCTATATTCTAGTACTGTGTGCCTGTCAAAATATCACCACGTGGGTGAAACTAACAAATTCTGCATGTAGGCTTACAACACAGGAAGTAAATCATAACTGTATATTAGGCTTTGTTTGAAAATCTTGGGTTCGCCATCATACTATTTCATCAAGAACTCACCATGGAATCAGAAACCCCACTCCCATGTATCGTCTTGGTGAGAATTCTATAGTAATAACTTGGAACAGCTCACTTCCCTGTTTGACAAAAGCCAACAAATGTTTATAAATAAATATTATTTCTTGCAGAATGGATTTTATAAATCCTAGAAGTTTTCTGGTATAGAGTCATGCAAAAGATGTGGAAAAAAGTCCTTTTGCTAACTAACTACTAGAGGTTCTTGGAGAATGATATGCCATTAAAGGCATAATTCTTTTGTTTAATTGTTGTAGCATTTTGTTGTGTATTGGTGGTCAGACAAGGATTTATAATGCATCTATGGTGTCCATCCTTTTTCCCTGCAAAAAAGAAAATCCAGGAAGAAGTGAAGGCGAGTTGAATCACATCTAGAAGTTATTATTTTTATCATAATCAGAAGTATCAAAGTTTAGACTTTGAAGTATGGTTCTATAAAATTTTGGAATTTCTCTGATGTGGAGCAGCATTAAAGATCTGGAAATGGTCTTCTACCAAAAAAAAAAAAAGATTTGGACATAGTTAACTGTGGATTTCTCTTGCAAAAAGGAGGCAAATATATAATTTTGAAAATCTGTAGCTTTGGTCATTGATTTTGCTTTGGTGATTTAGGCCTAATTAAGGTTCGTCATATAGAGAACCAGTGCCGTTTTGGTACCGGATTGATAGGGTTTTATATGGATCGTACCATATCAAATCGGTGGCGTATTGGTAAGTGGACTAGGAGGCCCCAATCCATGAACCGCCCCAAATCAGGCTAAACTAAGCGGTTCGGTTCGGTTTGGTACATCGGTTCAGGATCAGTTTGGTCAGCTCGGAGTAGTTCATCTCCTGTACTGAAATGAGAGGCTAAACCATTTTGGAACCAAACCAAACCAAGCTGGCCTGAAACCAAGACGGTTCAGCATACGATGAGCCTGACCAGCACATCCAAGCTCATGTACTATGTTATATACTTCTGGTCATATTCTGAAGAAAGTGTCACGTATACATCCGTCAACTTAGAGCCTAGTGTTGTATCTGTATGAGATTTTATGCTAAAAGAGTCTAATATTAGTAACACTATAACATTTTTCCATTAACACTCAACAGAATATCTTAATCTAATTTCTATTTATTCTAATTTTTGCTACCTATGTTAAACATTTATACATTTTCTGATGAAATTATGTACCATGGTGATCTTATTATAGTAGCCTGCATTTACATACAGTTAGTTGCTTCTACTTCATTTGATTTCTGTATAATTATGATATTTTTGGTGTTCATTTAGATGCTTGGCTCTGGGCACCAAACGAATGGCCCGCTTGAATGCTATTGTCAGGTCATTACCTTCAGTAGAGGCTTTAGGTTGCACAACTGTGATATGCAGTGACAAAACTGGTACCCTCACTACAAACATGATGTCTGTTTCAAAGGTGAATCACCTGAAACTTTAGATGCTTGGGCTGGACTTTGTTTCAGTGGTATACCTGTATGTCTTCAAATTTACTAAGAAATTTTGGTACTGCAGAATGTTAATATAAGTTTTTCAAATTTGCTATATCCTCATAATCTTTTTATTCACCTTAATCATACTTTTGCCACTTTAGCTCCATATGGTATGTATGTTTTCCTTTATAGACTTTGAGATTCTTTTTTGTCCCTCAAAATTGTAGTGACCTTTTTCATCATGGATTGTTGCAAAGATAACTCTCTTATGCTCATTAGTTCAAAATTTTGTATATGAATATCATTTTCATAGGTGAACATTGTCTAATGTAGAAGACTAAACTTCAGTTTTACCCATATATTTGACTACACCCTGATTTTTGTATAATTCCTTTGTAATTATTGAAACTAGTGATACACAACATTTCAAGGACTACAGTGCAGAAAGTTTTGTCTGTTGTGTGTATATATTCGTATGTATAGAAATGTATGTTTGTGTATATGCGCATATGTATGCAAATATATATGTGTATGTATTATCAATTAGTTCCACAACAGGCACACCCTAGGTCCACGGTTTCAGCATCGGGTACTGTACTGGAATTGGACTAGTATGGTATGGTATGGCATCAAATGTACCATACTAACAATACACAAATGTATATTGGTTTGGTACTGGTACAACACTTTTGGCTTTTTTTGTTTTTCATTTTTTTAATTTTTGAGGATTATTGTAAGATTTATGTATGTTTAAAAGTGCTATGGTGTACTTTTTTGATATCCAAATAAGCCTTGGTTACTGTTCAAAGTACCCAATTAAGTTATATGGATGTTCAAAGTACTTAACAAATTTTCTATTAGCAAATTTAGACATTTTAAAAATTTGAAATTTTAACAGTGTTACCGGTAAATTAGGAGGAGCACTTGTAGATGGTGTCAAAAGCTTCTGAGAACGACCTACAAGTAATACTATATTCACTCTTAGATCAACCATGCTAATAAATATCAAGAAAATCACACAAGCTTTTAATGTTCCAAGCATTTCCTTAGACGTTGTTTCAAAAGACTCATGTAGCACTGGACCATGATGTCTCCTTCAAAGTTAAATGAAAATTAAAATTAGACCCAGGAAGACTTGATTTGTTTGTCATCCAGGACTTTGATCATTCACAATAACATTTTCAATATACAGGCATTAACCCTCAAAGAATCGCAATGGAATTAGCGAAAATAATATGATTAGAGCTAAAACCATGTGAAAGCATAAAACACATAAACTAGAGCTTTTTATGTGAACAACCTGTCAGTAAAAACCAATGGGTCATATGCCAAGGATGGTTAAAAGTAAGTGAACTAGAGGAAGTGTGGTTGTTGCACTAAATAAGGATAATGTTTTGGGAAACCAATCAAGGTGATATGGCATGCACTACGTGATTTTAGAGGCATGGTTAATAAGTACATCTTGGATGTATATGCATTGGCATTCGTTATTCTTAAGTCTTCAGTGTACATCCTACCTCCTTGTTCATTTAATGTTTTCTTGGATGCACTTCTTTGGTGTCTCTTTTATTAGTGCATTAAGCCTTGCACAAGACTTTTTAACTTTTGTAGTATGAGATGGAACAGTGGATAGAATTTATTCAATTCATTATTCCTCTTGTCACCTATTTGCAAGAAAGGAATACAATTCATATTATGACGATGTTATGAGTTATTTGAACATGTTCATATTATTTAATCTGTAATATCATGTATCCTTTTCAGATTTGTGTGGTCCAATCTGTGCACCGAGGTCCTGTCACTAATGAGTATGCTGTGAGTGGAACCACATTTGCACCAGAGGGCCTGATTTTTGATGCTGCAGGAGTACAGGTAGTTTACACTGCTTTTGCTTTTAACATTTAGGTTGGAACCATGGCATGTTCTGCAGTCGATGCATATGTTGGTTATCTAATCTTCTTGACTGAAATATGTGTTACGGTCTAATCTATCTATCTTTTTCTTTTTTTTTTCTTTTTTTTTTTTTTTTTTGTAATGCTGTGCTTTTGAACTTTTGTTTCTTCTCCATGCACACAAATTATAAATTCATAACATCCCAACTAAGGCTAAACCTGGCCAGAAGCTGTGTTGATAGGTTAAGTGATGTTGCAGTTCGTGCTCTCTATTTGCCGAATAGTTGGAAGATAATTATGGACAAATACTTTAATTTCTAGTGACTTGTCTAGTGCATATTGCAGATATATCACATGATGTACATGGTAATGGAAAATTGTAGTTCTTTTTTGATCTTAGTTTCCATGATGATTAGCTATAAGCCACATTATCATTATTACCTTTATGATTTTTTGACATGTTAGCGACAACAATGAAAATAAGTCTTGGACTAAAGCCTTGCGGATCCCCTCTTGAGCAAGTGTGCTGCTCGTGGTCTATTCACCCCTTCCCTTAGTGTTGCTAGGCCCCATCCTAACTCCTGACATTTCGTAGTTAGCTGTCTGTTAATATGGTTTTGAGAGAAGGATCTGTCTTTGTCAGGATATTCTTGGCACATGATGCTGATGTTCTTTTGTCATCCTGTGCAGCTCGAGTTTCCTGCTCAATTTCCATGTCTTCTTCATATCGCAATGTGTTCAGCTCTTTGCAATGATTCTATACTACAATATAATCCGGACAAGAGGAATTATGAGAAAATTGGGGAGTCAACTGAAGTTGCTTTACGTGTGTTAGTGGAAAAGGTCTGTTGATATATCTGGCTCTCAAGCATCATTGTATTTTTTATGCTTTTAGGTTTGGAAGCAGCTGTAGTTCACTCACATATTTCAGCTGTTTATTTTATCTAAATTTTTATCAGGTAGGCCTTCCTGGTTTTGATTCTATGCCTTCAGCTCTGAATATGTTGACAAAGCATGAACGGGCATCATATTGCAACCGATATTGGGAACACCAGTTCAAAAAGGTTTTTCTATTTTTTATTTTTTAGCAATGGAAACATCTATTTTAATATTATAATATATGTTTCAATGCTATTTCTAATGCAAGTTGTATTGTTTTCCTTTGATATCTCTGTGTTTGCAAGAAAAAAGTTTAAAAAACATTCCTGTGAATTCTGTCTTGGACGTGGGCTTGTGAGTGATAGAAGGATATAATGGAACTTTAACGCTGCAGAAATCGCTTTTGGTTTCATATTTTTCATAATTAGCGATCAAATACCCTTTTTTATTAATTGTTTTGAGGGGAGTAAACTTTGAGTTACCTTTACTACATCTCGTAGCTAGCAGCTTGCATCTATTTTTTTCCAACACCATGCTAGCATCTTGCATCTATTTTTTTTCAAGCACCATGTATGAGTTCTGGAATGGTTTTGAAGTATTTGCAGGCTAACTTTAGTTGAGATAAAGCAAGAAGTCATGGTTATAGCTGTCCATTTTTTACCTATGGTACTTGTTATGCAATGGACTGAGGGAACTTATTTACCTTTTTCTTGAACTAACATGTTGTCTTGTCTTTCTCTTTCTGATCGCTTGTTTTTCTTTCACAGATCTCTGTTTTAGAGTTCTCTCGTGACCGTAAAATGATGAGCGTCCTATGTAGTCGAAAGCAACAAGAAATCATGTTTTCTAAAGGTGCTCCAGAGAGCATAATCTCCAGTTGCACACATATTTTGTGCAATGATGATGGCTCTTCAGTTCCACTAACTGCTGATATCCGCAATGAGTTGATGGCTAGGTTCCAAAGGTCAGCTTATCTTTTGTTTTTTCACATAAACTTGCAGCCTTTCATCGAATATCTTATCTTGCTATGTGAGAAATTCATCAGGTTTATCTACATTATGAAGGAAATCATTTTGTTTTGTTTCCTTTTGGGCATATTCATCCAATGATTTAAGTGCCATTTGAGGCACCAACATTTCAAACTAAGAGGAAAGAAAGAAAAAGGAAAGGGGACCTAGGAACCCTTTTAAATTTTTTCATATTGGAGAGGGAATAAATAGGTGCCATGCCTACCAAATGCCTGACACAGCATTTCCAGCTCTTGAAATCATGGTTTTGTCATGGAGGCTTATTATTTGCTGGATCTATTTATGCTGTCTGATTTTTTGTTTAAAAAAAAACTTTTTTAAATATGAAAAATCTGTTCAATAACAAAGAAAGAGACAAAAGGTACTCATTATTTCCTTAACAACTTGAAGCAAGAAAGAACCAAAGAATAATATAGAATAACTCTGCAATATTACTCAGAATGATAGGATTAGAAGTGTGAATTGTAAGATTTGAGACAGAATCCTTGCCTATGTAGGTTGTCTGAGATAATTGATTTTGTTAGACTTTGATGTTCAGCACTATATTTCTGACAAAGTAACACTCAACTGATCAACTTGGCCTAAATGGAAGATTAAACTTTATTTTATTCAACCAATGGCTGGCATTGACGTGATGATTTGGATGCTGATCTATAATAAAGTGATAGTTTAAGAATAGCTTTATACCTCTCTTTATGCACCCACTTAGGGACATCGAACTAACTTACTGGGTCATCCATTTAGCCCCTATAACACCCACACCTGTCAATTTTTTGTCTTCAAGAACGTTCCATTAGGCTTGTGTGCAGCAATTGCCGGGCACATTTGGTCCTTGCATGATGTTGATGGTCCAAGTTTAATGGACCTCTTTATGCTCTGATTCAGAGGCATCCTTTCAAACACCGAGATAGACTAATGGGGACATCCATCCCCAGTGATTTGCATTCCTCTAACTTATATGTCTTTCCAAAAAGGTTCCATTAGGCATGTTTAGCATGTTACATGTATGGAGCATCCACATGCTGCTTGTGTGATGTCCATGCCTGGCTTAAGACCAAGGCTCACTTTGAAAGACCTATTAGAATGTAATAGAGACCATGATCATGTGTTCGAACATGCCAAATTATTAAGAGGCAAGGATTACAGTAATGGGTTTAGACATAAGATCTCCAATGGAGGGAAGGAGGTAGGATTGAGGGAGGGAGACAAGGATATTAGAAGTATACACAAGGGAGGGAGAATATTAAGAGTGCAAGGGCTGGAAACATGGATATTTATAGCTCTTTTGGAAGATTATCTTTTATTCTTTTAAAATAAAATATCCTAGTGATCTATCTTTGTGATTCACTTTGAGATGAATTTAATATTATATTATAGTAAATAATATTATAATTTAATCTAAGCAATATAATAAATAACATGAAATAACAATAAAGTATCTTGGTAGTTGCAAAATATGTTAGGCGTAGTTTAGGTTTTATTTGGTTTGTGATCTTATATTCCCATGGAATACCAGAGAGGTTAATCATGGATACTCGAAGATCTTTAATCACTGAGATATAGCATACTAAACTTGATGATCTTAAGTCACCGGGGATTAAATCATTCTGAAACAAGGATCACTAATGATCTAAGATCATCGTGTGAACCCAAACCTGTGTGGGTTAACAAATGCCTCCTTATGGTTGTTAGCTTTATTTTATCCAAACATTGTTTTGAGGTGCCTGATGGATGGCAATGGTCAATATATTATGATAAGCATGACAAGATTGGATTAGCTTTATTTCATAAATTTACCAAAATGGTCTTTTTGAAAAACAGACCTTATGAATTAAAAATATAAATATTCACATCTAATAAGACTACATAATTTCGTAGTCAAGGATACTGTTCATCTCCTGCCATCATATCTCTATGCAAAATTTGTTGGTGATAACTGGGTTCCACTGATAATATTGGATGTAAAATATAATTGTTGGCAGATGATCAAAGTTTTACATCCATTTTTCTAATTAATGCTATTAAGTTATAAACTTTACCATTTTTTCCGGTCTTCATGTATCTGAAATCTGCTGATCATGCTACTAAATGGCAGCTTTGCAGGAAAAGACACCTTGAGATGCTTGGCTTTGGCATTGAAACGCATGCCCATGGGTCAGCAGACTCTCTGCCATGAGGATGAGGCAAATCTAACATTCATTGGACTTGTATGCATTCACTTTTTTATTTTGCTAGTTAAATATGTGATTATGACTAGTATCAATAGTTTTGAGTTTTGGCTTTTAAATTGTGCTATATATCAAGTACACTGAACTGTATATCAGTACCGAACTAGTGGCGTACTAGTTCTTCGGGCTGGTATGCTAAGTTTCTTTTCTTTTTCTTTTTATTTTTTGATAATTTCTCAATTTTCTTGACTCCGTTTATGAAGTTTTATACGTAGCCAATCCCAAGTTTGAATAAAAGAAGGTTGTGCTTGGTTGATAACTAGCGTAAAACTATAGTCACACCTAATGAACATGAATCCAATAAAGAAAATCATTGGGGTGCCTCTTGGTGGAAAGTTTTGCAAGGGTGGTGTTATATCAACACGTTAGTGTGGTGAAAAATAAGTAAGGATTCTTACACCTTTATAGATGGGTGTGGGTAAAGTAGTAAGTCTAAGAAAATAAAAATAAAATAAAATAAATATGTTTAGCAACTTGGAATAGAGGGTCATTAATAAGAAAATTAATGGAGTTAATAAATACAATGACTAGAAGAAGAATTAATATACTTTGCTTGCAAGAAATTAAGTGGGTAGGAGAAAAAGCAAAGAAGGATGATGGTTTTGAACTTTGCTATACAGATAAGGATAAGAATAAAAATAGAATAAGAATTATTGTAGATAAGAGTTTAAAAGATGAGGTTGTAAATATTAAGAAAATAGAAGATAAGGTAATTTTGATTAAATTGATGTTAGGAGATGAGTCATTCATATTATTAGTGTTTATGCACCTCAGGTAGGTAATATTATAAAGAAAAGCTTTTGGAAGGACATGGGTGGAGTAATTCAAGAGATTCTTAATGGGTAAAAAATATTTAGCACAGAAGATTTGAATGGATATGTAGGAAAATATAATAAAGGTTTTGAAAGAGTATATAAAAGTTGTGGTTTGGAGATAGAAATGAAAGAGGTGTTATTTTGGAGTTTGTAATAGCATATGATTTAGTATTAGCTAACATACGTTTTAAAAAAAGTTTCATCTAAAAACTTTTAAAAATGGATATAATGTTAATCAAATATATTTTTTCCTTACTAGAAAGATTGATCGAGTTTTCTTTTTGTAACGATTGTAAGGTTATATGGGATGAGAGTTTAATCGCATAAGTATGCAATGTAAATTGATGGTTATGAATGTATATGTTCGAAACTGGAGGAGGACTAAAGAGTATAAGAATTTGAGAGTTAGGTGGTAGAATTTGAAAAGAGAGGCTAATAGCTTTTAAGGATAAAATGATGAAGAGAGGAAAATGGAATTTAGATGAAAAAATCAATGCTAGGGGTTGGGGGCGAGTTAAAAGAGAGAGAGAGGCTGAGAGCCTCATATGAGCTCTCATCCTCTCTCTCTCTTTTTGGAAACTTGAAATCTTGTCCATCTTTCAGAAGATTTGAGCTAGAAGAGAGAGCATTTCAACCCAAAATTAAGTATGGCTCTTCCCATTCTCCTCATTCTCCTCTCTTTTTCTTTCCCACCTTAAATCTCTCAAAAATTTAAAAACATAGGAAAAACATGTTTAGGATGTAGCATGATTTCGAGGTATGTTGTAGATTTAAGGATGATCGATTCATATCAACCAAAATCTTGATTTTTTGTGATGCTTCCGGGTTGGATTTCGCCAATGCAATCTTTGCATGGTTGGGCTAGTATCCTGTTGCACACCAAGGGTAAGATGATGGGGCATGGAGGAGAGCTGAATATGGTGATCTAGCCCAGTGAACCTGCGATGCCTATGAGAACTGGGTTGGCCTCCTAAGCTCAGACTATGAGTAGGATCTCGATATCTATGAGTGGTATAAACACTTCACTAGATATTAGATGTTGATATATATTATCTATTATGTGTTTGTTACTTCTAACCTATATTTAAAATTCTTGTGTAATTTAAAAATATAACCTTGTAGTTATATGTTACTTACATTTGTATTAATGATATACTGATATGCTTTAATTTCATTAGACACTATAAAGTACTTTGAAACACAAATGAAAAGCACTGTATATTTAAAGAAAAATTGTTAAAATTGAGTATACCATATCAAAGAAGGAAAAAAAAAATGAGAAACTATCAAAGAAAAAAAAGGAATAAAAAGGGGAACTTGGCGTCCCAGCCCAAAGAACCGAAATGCTACCAGACTGGTTTGGTACTGGTTCATTATCAGTATGCAGTTTGATGTACCTTGGTCTTATGTATGTATGTATCAAACTCCTTGTAACTTTTATGTGGTGTTTATAGTGTTTTTGCTTCATTAGACTGATTTCAGACATACACTTTATTTACGTGACCTTTCCCTACAAGGTTTTCCCATATGTTCATGTCTTCTCCCACTTAAAACTGTTTCTCTTTGTGAAATTCTATATAAATCTTATCAATGAAAGTTTACTAATGATCTTTTCCCTTAATTTTACTGTGATCTCTCTTAAGGTTGGAATGCTGGATCCACCAAGAGAGGAAGTAAGAAATGCTATGCTATCCTGTATGTGTGCTGGAATACGTGTTATAGTTGTTACAGGGGATAACAAAGTAAGGAGCATGATCTTCCTTGTTGCTTCTTTTCATAGAATATAATCCTTATGCTAGAAAAATTAATTTTGTGCTATATTAGTCTACAGCAGAATCTCTGTGTCGGCAAATTGGTGCTTTCGAGCACTTGGAAGACTTTGCTGGGTACTCTTATACCGCCTCTGAGTTTGAACAACTTCCTCCCATGCAACGCACCTTAGCACTGCAGAGAATGGTGCTTTTTACCAGGTCTTTTTTTTTTTTTTTGCATGGTTTTATGTACTTTTCTGTATGATGCAATTTTATGTTTTACGCACTAGAGTGCAGTTAATGAACTTAACTTTCTATACTTATATATTTTGACTTAATTATACTTTAGTAGTTATTATTTGTAATGCAAGTTGTCTTCCGAATCTTCTGCTTCCTTTCTCTTTTTCAAAAAATTGAGTACCCATGACCACTGTTAGAATATTCTTGCAAATGTAAATTCTTAGAGATATCCACACTCTTATTTCTTATTTTGCATCTTTAACTTGAATAAGAATTGGAGTTTGTGAAGATTCCTATCTGTTCATTGTTAAAAATTAATCTAAAAATGGTTCTTGCAGAAACTCTGTTTTGTGTTACAATTTAATATATATAGTTCTTGCAAAAAACTGTCCTACAAAAATTTTATGGGCTATTGCAATATTCTCTATTTGATTGTGGTAATTAATATCCTATTGATTATCAGTGCAGCCAGGTTTAAACCAAGATTGCAAGTTTCAGCTGAAATCATTCCATTTGAAATGGAACATTTTTGGCTGAGAGTGATCTAAAATATCCAAAATTTTTGGTTTTGGTTGACGTGGACCGGTTTTGGCAAAATCGAACAAAGCTACAACTTTTATTTTTTGTTTAATGCTTAAATTTGTTTACTGTTTCTAGAATTCATTAACATTATTTATTAATATATTTATTCAATCTCAAATTTATTTGTTAAGGCATCAACCGTCTATTTGTTTATGTGATGTCAAACTTGAAATATTGCAACATTGCTTAGAAGTGTGACAGAAATAAAAGAAAAAGGGTGGGGGATGATTAGATAATTCAGAATATATATATATATATATATATATATATATATGTATATATTTGTTATTTTATCTTTAACTATATTTATTTGTTTGTAGTTAGGGTGTGATTTGTGATAAAGAAATGATTACTTGTAATCAGGGTTTTTCAAACCGAACTAAATTGATCGGTTCGGCCTGAATTGAATTGAAATAAACTGACTGGTTACTGGTTTATTTTGCCATGTTGGTTAGATTCCATTGAAAAGCCATGAAAAAACCATAAAAAAAGTGGACCAAAATTGAAAAAATGATGGTTCTAAATTAGCATTAGGTATTAATTTGCTCTTCTTTTAGAAAGCTAGAATTGGATACCCTATTGTCCATGTCCAGTACACTTTCCATTTTCTTCCTTCTATTTTTATAAGAAAAAATTCAATGGTCATCCCTCTTGATAAAAAATATATCAAATTTGATGACATCTTGTGGCAATTTTGTGCCTTTATCTCCACCCCAAATGAAGCAAATAATCAGTTTTTTTTTTTTTTTTTCTGTAAAGAGTAACAGATAGTCAGCAGATCATGAATTCATATATGTATTTTCTTGATGCATATACATCGCACATATAATGGACATTAATTATATATGCCAAATTTAATTATATATCCTTTAATCCTTTGGCCTTCCTTTTTCTCCATTTTCAAATGATGCAAACAATCAGTACATTCTTTCTTTTAAAGGATGGTCATAATCAACATTTTTTTATGGATAGCAAATAATCAATAAATCTAAAGTAGCTATATATATTTTAATATCTATATATGTATATGTATATGTATTAAATTAGCATCAGGTATCCTATCATCCATGTTTAGCACACTTTTCCTTTTCTTCTTTTTTATTTTTATAAGGAAAAAATTCAATGGCTATATCAAATTTGATGACCTCTTGTGGCAATTTCATGCCTCTCTATTTCCACCCCCAAATGAAGCAAATAATTAGATTTTTTTTTTCTTTAAAGAATTAGATTTTCATATATGCATTTTCTTAATACATATACATCGCACATATAATGGACATTAATTATATATACCAAATTCGATTACCCCAGTTTCCTTTAATCCTTTGACCTTTCTCTTTCTCCACTCTCATATGATGCAAACAAGCACATTCTTCTTTTGAAGGATGGCCATAATTAACAAATTCTGTTTTTAATGGATAGTAAATAATCAACAGATATAAAGTAGTTATATATATTTTAATATCTATATATATTCATGCATTGTCCAAATAGTGACTATTTTTCTTAACCACAAATGTGCCAAATTTAATTAACCCATGAATCTCAAAAACCATGAAAAAACTGGACCAAAATTGAAAACCATGAAAAAATAAAAAAATTGGAAAAAGGTTGGTACGCTGTTGGTTCAGTTTGGTTCACCTTAGAACCGAACTAAGCTGGTCTAGCACTGGTTCGTGGTTCTGTAGACCTTGTTTGTAATCATTTTTAAGGATCCCAAAGGTAGGGCTTGTACAAAGCATGTGGTATCTCTATTCTAACTGAATATATAGGTATTGTTTGAGTAGTTAGGTTTGTATTGAAATATCATTCAAACTTGACACTCTATATTGTTCAAACTTCAAAAGGGAAAGAACACTTTGAGAGGAAATCATGCATGGTTATAAGATTTTAACCCAAGCGATGCAAATTATAATTGTAAATAATTCATAACAACATAAAATGATGTGAAATTACTTGCCTTAAAATCTTTTATTTTTCTTGCTATTGGTTTTTTCTTAATTTTTGACTGAAATGGAAAACCAATCAAAGATTTAAATCTTTGCTTTAAACAATCTTCTATCTAGTAGTATAGTATTGAGAAGTACAACTTAAAACTTCTTTAAAGGTTTTGTTTCCTGGTGCCCGTTTGAGTTTGGACTTGCCTGGAACTGGTTTGACATCCTTATTTGCAAACAATCTTAAAACCTTAGCTTGAGTGCTTTCAGCTCATTTAGGATCTAAAACTAGTTGCTACCTTGCTATCTCTATTTCTCAGTTGTTGATTTAAATGCTAAACACCTCATCACATTCAGCTTTGCTCCATTAACTATGCTTGTTGCTATCTTTACATTTGACCAATTCTTGTATTACCATGTTTCCACTTTTTACTCGTTTTCCATAATTAGAACTATTTTCAGTTGACCTCCCAACTGGACATGCTTTGATTTAATGATGCAAACCCAGATATGAGTGTTGGTTGCTGAAAATTTTTATGTTGCAATATTTTGTTCTGAGTGGGTCCAGATATGAAATGCTCTTGTTATTTTCTAGTGGATAGATGCAACAAGTGATAGCTAGTTTGTTGTGATTTTTTTTTTTTTTTTTTTTTTTTTTGTGTTTTTGAGGATAGAAGTAAGAGCCGATAGCACTATTTTAGGAGAGGATAAGGTAAAGTTGGAACTCAGGAAGAGGAGCCAAGAGTAAGGGAAGAGATAAGAATCAACATTCCCTTTTGTCTTTTGTTACTTTCTCACATACAAGCAAAAGTAGAACTTTAAACTAGCCTCCTTGTGAAAACACAAATTTGATTTGTTTTGGGACATTATGAAAATATATGTACCTCTTTAGATTTGAGTACCAAAGATTCTACTTTGGTCATGTAACATATCTCAAATCAATGTTTGCAGTACTGTTGGGGGTACTGCCCCATACTGGGTAATACTGTACCATGCTGGTGTTGAACCTGTACCCAATATTGGGCACTGAGGGGGTGCAGCATATTGAGTATTGGCACGCATTGAACCAACCCTGTAGTGGGTGTTTGGATGCTATACCATTATGGTTCCACTATGGACCGATACCGCGATTACAAACCTTATGTGGCTAAGATAGATTTTTTGTTTTAATTGTCGGATGCAAGGTTTTAAGTATCAATCGGGTACAGTGAGTACCAAACTAACCCTGAATGATATTGTAAATGTTACAAGGGTTCAGTATGCTCCTATATTTACACATGGTAGATTTGCTGTGTCAACTTTAATAGCATTCCATGCATGGTAGAGTACTGTATCATGTGACCCATACGTTACCTCTAGGGGGTCTGGTTCTTGGACTTAAAACATTTGCTGGCCGTGCAAAAGTTCCTATTAGTTCTCAATAAAACTTGATTCTCAAGTTGGAAACAAATTTAACCTTAAGATGATCAAACTGTATACACGGGTCCCAGATAAGGGTAACCAAAGCTTCTTTGATTGGGTTCTTCAACTAACAAGGGCCGGTTATAGATCTTGATTAGGGTGATACTTGGCTGCTTTGTCTTGCTTTAGTGAGCCTCTTTTCCTGAACGATATTCTTAATCCTTTGTTCCATATGCAAACTCTTGGGATGCTACATCTGCCACGTTATTCTAAAAAGGCAGCCAGACAACCATATATGCATAAGCATTCCCCTGGCCACCTTGAAGAGGGCCTAGGGAGCTTTTTCATTTGGTTGGCTGCATGGGATCAGTGCATAGCAGGAGCCTAAGCATCCACCTGGCTTCTTAGCTTGCACATATAGCATAGGCAAGATGTAGGGCAAGTGGGCTATTGTGGTAGGGCACCTCAGGTGAAGTTAAGCATCTTGTTTACATTGCCCAATTTTGGGGTAGCACATGACCTCAACTTTGAGTTGCAATCATTAGCATGCAAGAGAGAATGGGAAGGAGCAAAAGTGGAGAAGGTGGAGGGTGTGGCGGCTTTTAGCGAACAATGACCTTATTGGATGATGCATGGTGGGAGTCTGATGCCAACTAACAATGGCTTAGATAGAATGCTTCTTTCTCTTTGTTTCCTCCCCTTATCCTCTTCTCTTCCTCCCCTCTACTTCTGCCACTTTTGTGGCAGCTGTTGATGTCAATGCTACCCTCTGATCATCCTCCTCCCCTTGCATGCCATCAATTCTCCTACTCCTTTCAATCATTTCCCCAAGTCTTCCTCCAATTTTGTGAGATATTTTTTTAGTTGCGACCACCAAGGTTCTATGCAGTCCCTAGCTCTTTCATGTAATGGCTGCATTTTAAAATGTTGAAGTGATAACTAAATATTTATCCCATATTCTCCTTGATTTATCAAGGTTAATCACGAGCAAGCTTTTTAGCTTTGCCTGAAATTTATTTGTTTGGCCAAAACCAATCTACTTCAACCAAAGGAGATATGTTTTGGTTTAAAACAATCTGACACTGAATAAAATTCTGTTTCGATTTTGGTCAGTTTTTGGCAGTTTTGTCTGATTAAGTAGTTTCAGCTAGTTTTGGCGAACTTTGGCTAGTTTTGACTGAAAACTAACCAAAATTGCTTTCCCCCCTTCTTTGACATGTACATAAGTTTAATTTTTCCCCCTCTGATTCTCCTTTCCTTTGAATCCCTTTATTAATTATAAAGAATTGCATGTTGATATGATTCTTTTTCTTCTTTACTAATTAACAGCATTTCTTTACTAATTAGATATTTTCTGTTTTAAAAAAAATGAAATTTTAAAAATGAAGTAATGAAATAAAAAGGTTTCTTGTTTAGATGTGGCTTTTCTTGCTTAGATAGGTTTTCCTTTGCTTCATTAGGTTATTAAAATGAATCAGAGCAACATATCCTTGGATGAGTTATTAAAATGATTTTTGCTTAGATTGGTTTTCTTTTTCTTAGATAGGTAACATAGGTTGGAGAAATGTGTAGACAAGCTTTTTGTTGCTTAATGAATTGGTTTAGGTAATTAAATTCTATATTCTTGTGTACTTGTTTGTTATTTGTACTCTAATATATGGGTACATTATTGTGATCTACATAATGCATCAAGCTTCAATACAATTCAATTTCAGCCTAAATCTACCTTTACTACACAAATTATGATCTTTGATAACTGAAAACTCTAACAAATGATGTGAAATAATGTGCCTTGTTTTTTTTCCTTATTTCTTTATTTGTTTAGATCTCTCTACAGCTTCCCATTCCGATACCTAAAAAAAATCAGCCCCATTCAAAGACCATTGAGACCTCAGTAGTCTCATTGGCCTTTATGTTGATATCTAGGTTTTCTCGTTCAGCACGGTTTAATTTCAGGATGGGGTAGGAGCAGAGTTATGAGCATGAGAAAGAAGAGAGAGAACAAAGAATGCGAGTGACAAAAAGGATTCTGGATTTATTTTATAAAAAAATTAAAATAGTATATCTGAGGATTAAAATAATCATTTTTCTGTTGATTAAAACTTAAAAGATCATGACGGGATGGCGACTGTGTTTTTATAAACTTCTGGCTGAAACTCTGAAACTTGGAAGGGAACTTTTGAAACCAAATCTTTACCTGAGGGACCGTAACTGAAACAGAGTTTTAAAACTTTGATCATGGGGATTTCCATATTGACACAGAATAAAATTATTAAAGAAACTGATTTTCATGTTTCCCCACCTACAGTTTGAGTGTTCTGTTGAATCTTTTCCCCTGTCAATTCGTACCCCTTGCAGGACCATATGGGGTATGATTGAACTTAATTTATGACCAAGCCTTGATATTTTGTTAGCTTAAATTTGAAAGGAAGTTATGTTTCCTGCGATGGTAAACATACATTCTATTCCATTGCTATTGAAGCATTCAGTTGGCCATTTGACACCTGGAATTCATCAGTGTATGTATCTTGAGTTTCTATGATTTTGAAGTATCAAGTAGAAGTTGTTTATTGATGTAAGTGGCATGGCTATGAAGAAACTGAAGTATCTCTCTTTTATTTCTTTTACTTGTCTCTATGCTTGGTTTTAACGAGTCACAATTAATAATAGACTTCAAGTTCTTATTAGTTGAGATTAAAAATCATTGTGCATGCTACTTTCTCGACTCATGCCAAGATGACATGGAGGATTGCTGCTGAAATGATGTGAATGTTTGTAACGTCAATTAAAATCTGTAACTTTGTTTATGTAATTTATTTCTTCCCAAATATGTTGCCATAAATACTCATATTCTTCTTTTTCTGTCAAGCCAAAATAATATATATTCTTTTTCCGCTTTCCAATTTTCAACTGCTCACTTAGACAAAAAATATTTTCACACAAGCTGGTGTAATTGGATGATTTAGGGTTGAACCTTCTCACAAAAAGATGCTGGTTGAAGCCTTGCAAAATCAAAAGGAAGTGGTATGGCTCTTTTTTCATTAGCATTTGTTTATGTAGATTGTCATTATGTCTCTAATTGTTAATTTGTTTTGTGCATATTGAAAAATGCGTTGATATGACATTTCTCTGTGGTAGGTGAAATTTGTGCTAATAACTATTTCAACTTTTTGAGTATTTTTTTATATGCATGTGTGTCTGGAGAAAATTATTCTGCTTTTGCACAGAAAAAAAGATGGGCATTCCAATTTTGTACAATGTTGCTTTGCCCCTGGGGACAAAATGGGTTGCAGTTTGTCTTGCCAGATAGCCCAGAGTAAACTGGGTTATCGCTCCATACTATGTATGATGTATGAACCTGAAAGAAATGGGGCCCGACTGTTTCCATAATGCTTAAAACTGAAACAAATTTTTTGTTTGTAAATTCTCTTTGCATCCACTTGTTTCTGGGATATAATATTTAGGTAAGCAGTCAAACTTTTTACTGTTTTCTATGAGCTAGGTTGCAATATAATGACATGTTTTGGACATTTCTCTTTTTTCCAAGGTTGCAATGACTGGTGATGGTGTCAATGATGCACCTGCCCTGAAGAAAGCAGATATAGGAATTGCAATGGGATCAGGAACAGCAGTTGCTAAGGTATACTTTTTGTCTAAATGCTGGAGACCCTGTAGGTTGACTTACTCCTGTACTCTATAATGTTATGAGTATCGATAAAACCTGTGCCTGGAAAATTATAAAGGTTTCATGGAGGCAGAAATGTTGCTCACTTCAGTGTTACGCTTTCAAGCCAACCATTTATTTATCTGATATGGATACTTGCAACTTTTATCCTTCTTAGTGTTTTGAGGAAATAATTTTAGACTTGGAAAGAGTTTTTTGAATAAAATGATACACCCACCAAGTAGAATCCTTTCTACCCCCCTTTTTTTTTGGAAGGAGAGGGGGGCAGGAGGTTTGCTGAGACACTAGATTTTCCTCTACCTGGCTTCCTAAAGCAAAACTTTGCAAGTTTTATAGGTTAGATCAGGCATTCAGCATGGTTGGAGGTTGCAAGGGTTATCTCAGGCTGGAGGACCAGAGTGTTCTGAGAAATAGCGGTCTGATTGCCTTGTTCTCAATGATTAAAATTGAAAGCTATCAACATAAGAAGATTTGTCTAACATTGAGCAGGCTGTTTGTTAACTTAAAACACAATGATTTCCCCATGGTGAATCTTTGGTCACGGTTTAGTTAAATTGATATTAGTCAGATCAGATCAGAATAAGGTTTCAGATCAGATCAGGATAAGGTTTTAATTTCTCGATATCTATATTTCATGTGACAAAACCTGGATATATGATATCGGTGGATGTACTACTGCTTCTGATTTTTAAGCAAGTGATTTTCTTATCGTTCTTAATGGGTCTCGAAGCCCTTAAACTTTTTAATGATAAGAGAGAAAATGGACTAACTCAATAGTATTTTTTTTGATTATTATTAGCTAACATAAGCTGAAACCAAGAAATGTGGAATACATTAATAAGAAGTCATGGAATTATTGCCTTTTGTGGTGGTGAAATCTGTGAAGGATATAATCTCTTCTTGGAGTTGAGCATCTATTTTAAGTTTTTAACCAACTGGTCTGATACCAGCTATATGGGTTGGCTTTATGAATACATTTTGCTGTTCATTCCTATCAAGAGCTTGTTCTCTATTAGTGCTGCCTATGCTAAATTCTCTCTCTCAGTTTCATAAATGTTATTTTTAGTTCCCTCTGCTTTCTTGACACTTACAATACAAAGTATGATTTCTATCTTAGCTCACTTTGCTCTTTCTCGCTCTTGTGGCTTCACTTGGCCACCTAGGCAGTGCTTAAAACTATTTGTCATGAAGTTGTCAATGTTGATTGTTGAATATATTCTTTGGACTTTTTCCAGAGTGCTGCTGATATGGTATTGGCTGATGACAATTTTGCTTCAATTGTTGCTGTGAGTATCTTGAGAGAATCTTATATTGGTTGCTTTAAAGTTTCTACTACAAATTATAAAATGTTGTGAATGATTCTGAACAGGCTGTTGCAGAGGGAAGGGCTATATACAACAACACAAAGCAATTTATCCGATATATGATCTCTTCAAATATTGGGGAAGTAGTTTGTATTTTTGTGGCAGCAGTGCTCGGAATTCCGGATACTCTAGTTCCCGTAAGCTCTTAATTTCAGTAATCCATTCCAGATATTTTCATTTTATATTATCTGAGGAAGTAGCAATGCTATATTTATAAATATGCATGCACAGACACATCCTCTTTGTTGCACATATGCAATTATTCACTTTTTCATAAGTTCTAATGTTTAATTTTGTCAATGCTGGATCCGAGAAAATTAATTTCTTCTGCTCTCTCTCTCTCTCTCTCTCTCTCTTTCACACACACACACACACACACACACACACACACACACACACACACACACGGAGTAGCATATGTGCTGGTTTGTTGCATGCTACCTTCTCATGGAGCAAAAAATGTACATTAGTATTATAAATCACTTCATTTCTGAACTTCGAAAAGTAACTTGAGTGATTTACCATTTCATTTTGCAGGTCCAGCTACTTTGGGTAAATTTAGTTACTGATGGCCTGCCTGCCACTGCAATTGGTTTCAACAAGCAAGATACAAATGTGATGATGGCTAAACCTCGTAAAGTATGATGCATTTTAAGAATTAGAAATAGAATTATTCTTTACATGTGACAATGATCTTTTGGATAAATCTTTATTTAGGCAAATTTTGTTGGCTATAATAGATAACTGCATAATGGATGTACTGTCATGGCATAACCGATTATTCATGTAGTAATTTTATTATTCTTATGATTTATGGTTACACTTTCTTCACTCTTTATCTTCTCTTATCCCCACTTTTTTGATACAAGTGGATTGAATGGGATAAGCCTGTAAGCACCTGCTTTGGTATAGGCATGGCAGGCATCAATTTTCCTATGTGGTCATCTGGCTGGCTGGCTGGCTTGTGGTCTGGGTGAACTGCCCTAGGCTTCGAACCTTAATGATAGTGACATAATTGGCCATGACATGCCACCTTTTTGGAGTCTCAGCCGTGCAATTTTATTATAGTTCAAAATGAGTCGTGAATTTGACAAGTATGACTAACAAAATAATATGGTTATAATAACACCATGAACAGAAGAAAATGGTCTACTTTTTGTTTAAGAATTTGCATGCTAGTGGAAGCTTCTCTTTTTGTGGATAAGCTTCTCTTTTTGTGGATATTATTTTATGCCATCTTTGATGAAAATCTAATGTTCAATTTTAGTTGAAGGTTACTTAGTCCCTTCTTTTGGTGCTCTCTTTGTTGTATTGCAGGTTAGTGAAGCGGTAGTCAGTGGATGGCTATTTTTTCGTTACCTGGTTATTGGAGGTATGTTGGAGATGTTATGTACTTATAATTCTCCCAAGTCCTTTTTCTTCCTAGTAAGCCATCATTGCATACGTTACATTCCATCAAATTGTTGTTTTCATCCTATAGATTCTTTTTCATTAGATGTCACAACCTTATATTTCAGCTAGCTCTTTTGGTTGTATGTAGTATTCCATATAAAAGGGGTGTTATTATCTTTTCAGCTCTTCCAATAGTAAGTGTGAGAGCAAGTATCGGCGTGTATTTAGTCTCACATCGATTATACATTAGATAGATCTTAGGTACTTGTAGAGGGTCAAAGAATTCAAATAATACCATTTAGCTAGCTTTTTTGGATGTGGTCTTGAATTGTGAGGTTTACAGCCCATGGAGACTAGGAAAAATTGTAGGTGGGCACTTTTGGGTTGATCATAGTATTTGTGATTTGGATTTGGATCCTTAGTTTAGCAAGGATGCCAAAGCTTAAACTAGGAGAGAATATGAGAGCTTGTGCTGGCATGTGTTTAGTTTCACATCAATTATGCACTGAATAGGTCTTGTTATTTATACACGGCCAAGGAAATCCAAATAATATCTTTTGGCTTAGCCTTTTTAGGTGAGATCCTAGGTTATGAGAGCAAGCATCATTACTACTTTGGAAATTTTGTATATTATAGCAATGCTTTCCCTTAATCCAGTGGCAATTTCATATCGACACCAATCTATATGGCATGGGCCATGGATGCATCCTATGGTCCTGTGTGAACATGCTGGATTTACATGTTGCAAGTGGCCTAAGGTGCCTATTCACTCAGATCAGTGGATGTGCTCCACAAGCCGTAAGGCATGCAATGGCATCCAGATGTGGTCACATCTGCATATGAGTAAACTACTTCCATAATGAAAAACTTCATCTTTACCACCTTTGGTAATGTCAAATGTGCAAGCTTATGATATTCTAATCCTCAATTTTATATTTCTTTATGGTTCGTTGATTATGAGACATGCTCAGTTTATGTTAAACAGACAACGAAGAGCAAAGAAAGTTCTAAGCAAGATTATATAGAAGTTGTATAAGAAGGATATGGAAAAGCTTGCAATAACATGAGAGGATGACATTCTTATTAGGATGATTGATAAATAAGTATCTTTATCATTGCTTAAATAATAGGCATTTATATCAAAAAGTCTAAGATATTGCACCTATATTACAAGATAGTATTATGTTGGCTGATGCAGAGTCCTTATTTTACTTTTTTCTAATTTTATATCAGGTTATTAATATCTATATATTTGCTGATGCAGCGTATGTTGGTTTTGCTACTATTGCTGGATTCATCTGGTGGTTCGTTTATTATGATAATGGTCCCAAATTGCCATATAGTGAACTTGTAAGATGTGTTGCTTCTCCTTTCTTTCTGTTTTATTTACATTTATTAACTTTTAAGATTATCTGATTGCCCTTGAGTAACAAGCATTAGCTAATCCTATGATGAACTTGAGTAACTGTGTGGTAGGATGACCACTGATATAACTTTGGGTGTCTGCAAATTACAACATGCAGTGCTCTATGTTGGAATGTTCCATGATTTCACTTTGGATTCCACAGAAAAGGTTTTGGTTGATGGTAGTAAAAGTCTAAATTCAATTGGTTAATATACATTTGTAGCAAATAATACTAATTGCAGTGACTCCAAATCTTTTGGATTCTAGCAGATAGATAGGTTCTGTAGTTATAAAAGATCCCAAGCTTATGGTTCAGTTTCCATTCTCTCTAAAGTAGCAGTTTCATTTTAAACTACGCCTTCATATTTTTATTAAATATCTATGTAAATATGAGCATTATAAAGAATTTCTTTCAAAATAAATTGCATACTGAAGAATCTAGAACACTAATAGCTTGAATAATAGAAAAATGCTAAACTGCATTAGAGATTAGTGGTAGCTTCTAATGAGAACTATGAGACATGGTATTTGTGGTAGCAATGGGACAAGTTTTATGGGGAAAAAAAAATTGTTGCTATTTGATGCATTTTTTGGATGTTGATATTTGACATAATCATGGATCTCTATTGCTCTTCTTGGCTGATCTCAGAAGAGGACGTGGGCTTAATAGAGCAAACAGTCCATGCATACAAAGTAAAACAGACACTGGCCCAAGAGTAGTGATATTTGACATAAATTCTGAAATGTTGGATGAAAAATAGTGCTCCCATATGTACCTTTTCTTTCTGACAGGACACTGGGTTCAATTCCACAGAAGTTGCAAAAATCTTATCAAACAATACACAATACTAAACTTGGTTAATATCAAGATGTGGGGGAAGAATGTCACGCTAGCTTTTAATGAACAACCACCTTTCTTTTTACATGACAATTGTGCATTTAGAATTTTACTGGCTTTTGCCCCTTGCATGCTGAGCTGTTAATTATGATGCTAAAGCTAACTCCCAGTTAAAATATGCTCCTAGTTCTGATTCTGGTTATGATGATATTTTCTGTTCCTTCCCATGCATTAGTCATGTCCTTGAAAATTAATCTATCCTTTAGATTATTTTGATTTATTTTAAGTTAAATTCATACTATTTTCTCAATGATGTCAGGTCAATTTTGATTCTTGTTCAACAAGACAGACAGCATACCCCTGCACTATTTTTGACGATCGACATCCATCTACTGTGTCGATGACTGTGCTTGTTGTCATTGAGATGTTTAATGCTTTAAACAACCTGAGTGAAAATCAGTCTCTCCTGTAAGTTGGTTAATGATTTGCAGCTATTATTTGATTGCCTCATTTCATATCTGTATATATGCCCAAATTACTCCAGCTGGGATGTTCAGTAATTTAGTATGAAATTACTCTGCTATGCAATGATTTTTTTTTTTTTTTTGGGTACCATAGCTTTCTACATGGTTAGTCCTAGGGAAATGGTCTCACTTGCTACGGGTAGCAAATGTGATGGTTGCAAGCATATGTGCCATGAGGCCTGGTATGGATTGCACCCTGATGCATACAACATGGGGCAGAATTCATGGGGACACTGCTTGGCTGCTAGCCACTTTTAGCACTAGCTACCAATAGCAAACTGAATTGTTTGCTAGTTCTGACATCATTATTATACTCTATTACTATTGTGTTAGATGGGGTGCTGGCTTTTTAACCATACCTTTTGCTGTCTTTCAAGATAATCACTTGTTCATCCATCTTCTTTGTCCTCATATCAATACAATTTAAAGAGAAATACTGGGACCACCTTGTCTAG
Organism: Metroxylon sagu; assembly: GCA_017589505.3. NCBI lineage: Eukaryota > Viridiplantae > Streptophyta > Magnoliopsida > Arecales > Arecaceae > Metroxylon > Metroxylon sagu. The sequence continues at coordinate 130,461 of JACVBY030000424.1, read as the reverse complement.
GATTTGTTTCCGCCATCAGTTTTGTTGCAGCTGTGTCCTTATGCATGTATGCAACCATATTTGCACGTGCTTGCCCCTTTATAAGAAATTGTCTATGTGAATGATTTAGTAAAATCGAGAAAAGACATCTGCTATCAATATTTTCTTCTGGCTGTCATGTGCACGCATAGTGAATTTTGTGGATGAAAAGAAACAAGAAGAGGACTTCAACTAGCTTAAATGCCAACAAAATTATGAAATCGTCTATAGATTATTCTTTATGAATTTATTGAAGCAGATGGTTTATAAAACTAGCAAGTTAAGTATATTTGATCAACCTTGGAATCTACAACATGGAGATTGATTTATTGAATGAATCAGGTTGATCTGACTAGGGCATTCTGAAAAAAAAATGGAGAGAGTCAGAAGTGGGAATAAGAAAACCCACTTTATGAACAAACCCCATGAGATGAGCTTATTAATATTTTAAGTGCACCATTCGGTAGATTGAGTCAAGCATGGATCAAGCCCCACCTTTTTTTATATTCTTGTTCACTTTAATAACTTAGTCTTATCCATGGTCATGCTCAAACTCAGGTATATTTCATGTTTTGCTTTATTACATATATTCAGATGTGCACTACACTGTCACCATCTTTATTTTTATGTAGAACCTTTCCTATTTTTGTTGCTTCACAGAACAACTTTAATAACATGACCAATTACAACCTCATTCGTGGGAGAGTTCTAAAACCGAGCCTGAGACCAGTTTGAAAAAACTTACACAGTTTATGGATCTTATTTTGATTTAGAGATCTGACAAACACTAATGGGTTAAATCTTGCAGATTAAAGTTCCATTGTTTTTATTTCAATTTATTTAGATGGTCCTGAATTTGATAGATGGAAAATTTAATGGTGCTTCTGTCTTCCTATTCCCTCTGTGTACTGTGTTGAATAAATGATATAAAGTAGATTTCCTTTTCCCCCACACTGCTCCTTTGGTTTTTGCTTGTTACTAATTAATTGAAAGCGTTGAAGGTTTGTTATGATTTATGAAGGAATGTTAGTAAGACTAACATTCCAATTTGAAGCTGCAAGTTTAATATACATCATGCATATCCTTGCTCAGCATGTTTTTGTTTTTGATTATTTTTTTCCTCACTGAAAAGATAAGATTGATCTCAGTACCTTAAAATCATTGTCATTCATGAGCCTACTGGGCTATTTATTCAACCCAAATTCAAGCATATTTACTATTGATATGAAAATGGGGATTTTATGCTTGCAGCCACTATCAACATAAATATGTTGAGAAACTATTGGCCGTTCTTCATTGCTTTGAGATGGGAGATCTGTTGAACTGATAATTAAAAATACTCTTCACTTTTCAGTGTGATCCCACCATGGAGTAACTTATGGCTTGTTGCATCCATAGTTCTGACTATGCTCGTCCATATTCTGATTTTGTATGTTGAATCCCTCTCTACGCTTTTCTCAGTAAGTCGAGCTTCTTTTCCTATCCAATTTTGCTTGGTTTCACTGAAACTTTCTACCTTGTAAAATACCCCAAATATTATTCTAAGCAATTAACTCACTGTCTTGCAGGTGACTCCACTATCATGGGCTGAGTGGACTATTGTTCTATATCTCTCTTTTCCTGTTAGTACATCTTCTCTCATATAACTGGAATTTTATATGATCACATCGTGATTGTTATTAGAATTAGACAAATACTAAAATTACTACAGGTCGACTGTTATGATCATAGTGAAAGATCATGCTGTGCATTACATTTTCTTTATTGAAGGAAACCAACTCTAACAGTAATTGCTTCAGAAAGGAAATTTTTTGAATTCTTTCTAAAACCTTTAAAAAGTGTGGTCTCAAGAACAAGGAACTCATTCTGTGAAAAAGAAAATGCACTTTAATCTTGATCAAAATGTCAAGATCATTGGTAATAAAATTCAAAAGCAGTGCAACTTGTCTCAAATACTCTACCATGGATTAAGACTGAAAAAGTTGGCTCAGTAGATAGCCCAAGTAATTGAGCTGATCTAAATCCTCCTTCAATTTAGTTGTTACAGCTTCCTCATGCTTATTGATATGCACTATTCCACAGCCATCATTGACTTGAAATTTGGTTAATGTTAGAAAATATCTGCTTCTAGTCATGCAATTCTGCATTTTCTCTAATTTAGTTTGCATATTCCTTATGATAAGCTTGATTATGATAGCAATCAATATTATTGTCGTACGGCATTATATTTCTGATTCTTGCTTGTTTGCCCTACAAGTATTGATTCAATGTTAAAATGTGCATTCTTGTAGGTAATTATAATTGATGAAGTACTGAAATTTTTCTCAAGAAATTCTGGAGGTAAGATTTTCCATGATTTCTTCAATTTTGAGATTCTACTTAATCACATTCTATAATCTCCATGGCCTACATTTTTGTCATTCTTCATAGCCATGTTGCTGCTTTATAGTCTTGTTATATTATTGAGAAATTTTGTCAACCATCATCTCTGTCTTGCTATAAGTCATGCAAGTGATGTCTAATATCCGCGTCCAATTTTATAATTAACCAAACTGCATTGTCACATAATTTGATATTAAAATTTTCTAATTAGACATTAGAAATTGGTTCATCATTAGTTACAAAATCATTGTCACTGCCCTGAAGTGGGATGTTGCAACCTTGTGTTTCCAATTTCTAATGTCACTGAGCCAATCAAGGTTTTATGCAGGTAGAAGGTTCAACTTTAGATTCAGAAGGCCTGATATTCTTCCAAAAAGGGAAAATCGTGACCAATAGAATTCAAAGGACGCAAAATCATACTTTCATGCACGCGCACAATGTTTAGAGGTAGCACTGGTAAATTTTATACAACTTGGGAAAGTTTTACCGTCCATGCAGCAGTGATGATCATCTACTCGCCAACTTCATCATGTTTCTAAAGATAGAGATGATGGTATGAAGCTTTGATTCCAATTTAACGGTACACTCGGGGAGCATCAGTTGTTACCATGTGTACAGCAATCCATGTGGCATCGAGATTGTCCCATAATTTTGTTACATGCCTGTTTTTAGACAAATCTATCACAGGTATATTCATCTGTCAATTGACGATCGTAAATCCTATCCTCGTACCATCTCATTTGTCTTATGATGCTTATCAGCTGAGGCCTTCGATGAACCATGCAACACGTTACTCTTTTCTTTTTCTTTTTTTTTATTCTTTTTTCGTCTATTACAATTTCGATCTAATTCTAATTGTTATAATTGAGCAAAAGCTTGTGAGTCATCATCTTGCGAAAATAATGAGATAAAAGCAACTCCCAAGCTCATAGCTCCTAAGGCAATGGGTTAAGGTCTACACGTGTAAGCTTTTAATAAGTCATCTCAGCACCCGAACCAAGCCAAAATTAGCAGAAGCTGGTAAAGCCTCAAGCCGTTCATCCGGAAAGTTGGTGGCTTCAACCAGTGGAATCTTCCAAATGTGAATATGCTGCAATCCTTTATTAGGCTAAGTAGTGTAATAAGCACCGAGCGCGTTCCCATTTGTTGAATTCATTCAGCTGCTAAAATTGAGTTGACAGTGCTTTGTTAAATTCCGCAAATAACTAAAATAATATATTGATCGGGTATCCTACGAGACGCGCTCCCCTGTAACATGCTGAATCCTGTCCCCAAGCTTCCCCCGCTATAAAATTGACTAAGCTGGCATCATTACTAGTTAGGCTTTATGGTGGCGTCCTGCAATCCCATTTCAAAGCTGGGGTGGGGTCTCCCCCAAAGCACATTTTGCACTTGCAGCTTTGAGAGTCACACCTGATATTTGCTTTCACGGACGCCAAGTCTTTAAAGGGGTTGACAAATGGTTTGGAAGGCTCAGATTTGCTCGTGATCCGACAGCAAAGTTTGGCCTGCAGCAAGATAGTCTGAAATCTTAATTACCTCAATGACAATTGACAAAAACATTGTGCTTTGCCTGTTGCCATGTAAGCGGTAGAGCTCTTCATACCTTAATCCTATGGGGTACTACTGCATACAATTGAATCTGAGCTTAACAAGCAGAAATGGAAGTAGCAGCAGAGGTACACAGTGTACAGCAGAGGTCACCTTGAGAAGAGACAATGGTGAAATGCTTTTTTTAGTCCTTTCCCCAAAGCACATTTCTTCTTCATGAAAATCAGCCCAACTCGCACGATCATCTTTCAGTTATTATCCTGGCAAGAGACAAACTAAAAAGGCAATTATTTTAGAGGACTGTGATGACCAAAATCAGTAGCAATCAAAAGTCAAGACACAAAATCATAAAAAAAAAAAAAAAGAACTTTATTATGTCTCCCTTGATCATATTATCATCACTTTAACTTTGATCTTTAAGCAAGTAAATTTTGGTCTATGGCAGCCATCCCTGGTAATAACCTACCTACTGTAATCGCTTACGATAAAATCAAGGACATGTAGAACTCAAATGCTACAGACTCAAAAAGATGATTTACTAGCATTTCTACATTTACGTATGGATTATTGCTGAAAAATAGACTCAGAATGTTCCAGTGGTTTCTCATTTTCATCCTTGCTCTTATAAAATATTAGAGTTTTATTCCATTTCCAAGTCAAGCACTTTACCTCCCTTAAAATCTAAAATGCACACTGCAATGTATGATCATGCCTATAGCATTTCCATGAACATCAGTCTGATTGCAATATTTTAAAAAATATCATTTTAAACTAACAAAACTCAGAAGCATGATTATGGCTCTCAGCATGTCATGTCCAAGACACAAAAATTAGATCACTTGAGTGCGAATCATAGCCAGGGTGGCCTGACCAACTTATACATGCACTAAATCTAGGATGAGGAATTCAAGCAACAAATGCAAATACAAGATGGATGATAATCAATCTTCCAATTGAATATGGCATAGAGATGGACCCATGTTCCCAAATCCTGAAAATCTTACCTGACCTGATGAATCCTGAGAAGGTTTCTGTACAGTATCACATAATTTTTCCTTCCACTGCTTCCTATAAGGTTCATCTTCAAGATCTTGGTAGGCAGATGGCAACAAAGGTCCGACAAATTTTCTTCGAATTGATGCAGCTTCCTTTAGCTTTCGCTTCCTGAGCCTCTTTCTTTGAGCTCTTGTGAGCTTTTGTGGCACCGAATCACCTGTATCACTTGGGGAACTTTCCTTTTCCACATTGTCAGCATCTTCTGCTAAAACAAGAGATTGAGAAACAGGTTGCAGAACAGCTTTAAATTCCATAATTTACAAATTTTCACGTATACTTACCTGGGTCAAAGTCTAAGTCTATGCGCCCAGAAACCATTGCCACTGACTCCTCTTCACCTAGCTATCATAAGTTTAATGAATACAATAAGAGCTTTAAAGCAGACTCTGGATGTCAAACCAAAACAAAATAAACAGGATTGTTGTGTCATGGAACAATGTGTGTATTTTTTGCATGTGCACACACACACATACATGCACATGCATGCATGGATGTATGTATGGAATGTTGCACAAACAAAAGGCATGAATCAAGCTCGGGTGTTACTAGGAGATTCCTAATAAGCATATTCAGGAGTCCAAGATTAAGCATGATGCACATATATTAATAAAAGTAATAATGTACATCAAGAGGGTGAGCCTTCACATAATAGTAAGGTTGCTCCATTATCACTTGGAGATCATGTATTCAAAATATGAAAATAGCCTTTCTACACAAGTACGTCTGATCCTCCCTAAACCCTATAATAGCAGGAGCCTCATGCACTAGCCTACTCTTTTTAGAAATATATGTCACATCCAAAAGAAGAGCATCTATAAGTGAAACTTTGCTGTGTATCCCACTAATATACAATGTATTTTGAATAAGAAAATAAATAAGGCTAACTTTAGGCTGCATTTGGCATTGATGTCACTTTCTTTTTGAAAAAAATTTGGAAACAAAAATTCTGTTTTCATTTTTTTTTACATTTTTGACAATAGATGCATGTTTGGTAGATACTATTATTTTTTATTTTTTAAGTAGGAGGCACTTAGGACCAAATGCATCCTACAAATATAATATTATATTTAATATCAAAAATATATAATATTATAATATAGTATTATAATACTTTTCTAATATTATAACATTATAATATAACATAATATGATATATGATATAATAATATATATTATAATATAATAATATTTATATATTGTATTACATTATAATATTAATAATAATATTATTATAATTAATATTATATAATTATAATATATTAATATATATTATAATTATATATTAATAATATATATTATTACTTTTCTAAAAAGTTGTTTCGGTTTCCTAAAAAATATTACTTTTTTAAAAAGTGGAAGTGACAAAATTTTAATTCCACTTTTTTCATAAATAATGAACATTACTTTTAAACATACAAAGTAAAAACAATGTAACCAAACATATTTTTTTTATATTAGATTTCATGTTTCTATTTTTAAAAATAAAAAACAGAATATAAGAGTGATGCCAAAGAGCCGTTACAAGGTTTTCTTCCCTCATTCTTTTCCCTCACGAAGCAAGGGAAGTCCCATAAGATGTGCATGCAACCCCATTAAAAGCATGGCATTCATCTTTTATGCTAGACAAAAACACCAAGACATAGTCTGTAAGTTTAAATCAGAAAAGTGATATGAAAATAGAAAAGTAAAACCATTGGCCAGACCAAGAATAAGCATGCCATTCATTATTTCAGTAAGAAAATTACTTTATCAATATGTTGGAGACAAAAATACCCAAATATAGAGCCCACCCAACACGCACCAGTAGTGCAAGTCTCATCTAGCTGACAAACCATATAACTTGCTAACACTTGATGAGGGTCATGTATAGGAATCAGGGACATCAGAGCGACATATCATATTGAGATGGTCTTCATCCGAACACACATTATTGTGGATTATGTACTTTAGATAATTTTTTTACAAAACCTGTGAAAATATTTTCTACTTATATTACACTCAATCATTTCATAACAATCAACCTATTAAACACAAAATAATGAAAATATGCATGAAGATACATGCACTGCAAGAAGCCAGTGTCTAGATATGTCCTTGTTATCATATTCACCATCATATTAAGCATCAAGGTACTGGATAATGTGTAACTTAAAAAGAATAAAAATAAGGGTTCTACTAGATATACCTCATTTATAGCTTACCAAACCTTTTCTATTGGATTCTCAGACTCATTCTCATATTCTTTCAAATTACAAAATCAGTGTTTTGTTATAAGAAGTTAGTTCCTACAAGTCATATTTAGCAGCCATATGTGGATAAATTCCCTTCTCTACTCAAAAAGAATACAAGAATATCAGCATTATTTTTTTTGAGTTTTTGCAAATCACACCCAACATTTTGTTGAAATCATACAACATACCTTTCCTCATCACTATTTATAAATCAACCCAGGAAATATTGATTTTTTTTTGGGGAAAAAACACCTTAGGTTAGACTGACTCCAAGAGATTAATTGATATTCATTTTCTTAAACATTTTTGGGATTGTTATAAGTTAGGGGAAAAAATTACCCCCCTTCCGAGATTCTTGCAAACTCCTCAGATAGAGCTTCTACTCCATCTCTAAGCTCTTGGTCAAAAGCAAGTTCATTCCTTGGGCATAGCTACAAATCTTGGAGGCATTCAGAGCCTAAAGAACATCATCAATTAAATGCTTCTAGTCCATTAATCATCCTAATTAAGCATGGTCTCGAGATCTCACTGCTAATACCAACTTGGACGAGAACCCTTGAGGTGGCCTCTCTCTCCTCCTTGAGCATGTTAAGGTAGTGGTCATGAAGGCAGCAATTAAGAGCTCTACTATCTACTGGACTGTCCACTTCCCATTCCACTTATCCTGATCTTGTTGAGGATCCTGTTCACAAACCCACCCTTCTGGTGCTTGTTAGGATTGAACCTCAAGATACTAATTATGATCTTGAGGAAGATCTTGAGCTCGACACTGCTCTAGTTGGTGAATATCTTGGTGAGTTAGCGGTCAGAATGATAACTGATGTTACAAAGAATAAGATATCTTGGCGAATATATTGTCACTGTACTTGATGTCATTGCGGGCTATCTTGACAAAGTGGCTAGTGCCATCCACACTGATGAAGGTGACATAGAGGCCATCATCGACCTATGTGGTGAAATAGGTGAGGATGTAACAGATATTGTGATAGGCCTGGAGGTGCCTACCAAGCATGAGGAAGGGACCATAGTGGGCACCATTCTCAAGTAAGAGATGCCTATGACAAGGTAGAGTAGGCTACAGGTGATAGCAATGTGAAAGCGACAACGGCATGGTGGTGGCACTTGATGTTCTCGTACCAGTCGATGTCATCGTCAATGATAGGACCACAAAGGTCCATGAATTGGGAGCGTAATGATGGTTTGCCTGATGGGGTTGCTATCCTTGAGGATGATAATGGAGCAAGGATGGGTGATCAGGAGGGCAAAGTCGCAGGGAGAGTACTGGTTGGTGATGGGAAGGTCGTGCAATTATAGATAGTGATTGGGAACCCCTTCTCCACAATGTTCAAGGTTGCCAACCTAGTAAGCCCAATCAATGATATCATTGTTGCCCTTGTTGGATGATTGATCGATCTGCAATTTTGATCCAAGGTTTAGAGAGAGGAAGGAGATGACAAAGAAGAGTGGAATAGAGAGGGGATGTTGGAGTTGAGTCTTGAGGGGTTATAACATTAAATTAGTGAGAGGTTTTTCTTCCATTTATCTTTCCTACTCTATTTTCTAGGAATAGAATGACATTTGCCATTTGTGGTTAACTTAACCAGAGACAATGGTTATCAGGGATGATGGAGGGCTCACAAAAGGGCGTAATTGCAATTAAATAGACATTTTTCTAGGTTGATTTTAAATAGTGATAACAAAAGGTTTTATTATAATTTCAACAAAATATTGGATGTCATTTGGGGAAAAAACCTCTATTTTTTGAGCCCTAAAATCAACATTATCAAGCTAAAAAAATGAATGAATGAATTGCTCTAATATTGACACTAAATATCACTTTAGTGGGTAAACATAGGATCCATGATAGCTTTATTTGAAACTAGCTGAAACTGAGAACTATGAAAATTGGCCACATTAACGGCCTATTTGGATTAGTTGTTGGCCAACAGCTATCTCACGTAGCTGTTAGCCAACAGCTAATTAAAAGTGCTTCAGCCAGCTCTGAAGAGCTAATCCAAACAGGCCCTAAGTTTCACTAAATTAACATTTGCATGTCAAAGTAATTTCTGCATTCTTCCAGCTACCTGATTGATTGTTTGAAGAGAATTGTTTGCTCTTGTACAAGAACTGTGATTTCACTTAGATTCTGCATTCCTTTTATACCACAAGCATTGCAAAACAACTCAAGGAGCATGCTCCATATCTCATGCAGTAGGATATCCTCAATCTTAGAGCAAATCATCAAATCACACAAGAAACACTCTCACAGCGGTTAGCCGATCCAAGTTATCGATTGCATTCACTCCTTCGCTCATTCTCTGATCCAGGACAGATTAGGGTTCGCCGAATTAAGTCATTGACCTAAATATCGGCTCCTAAACCTAGAAGGAAATTATCTCAATAAATTACTATTCTACATTCCGACCATATTCGTAACAACGCCTATAACCTGTCGTGGATTCAGAGGAAGGGGATCAGCTAGCTAATAATGCCACAGGCAAAGAATCTTGCACGCAATCTCTATCTTCGCTTTCGATTCGATCTTTCGTGACCTCAAGAAAAGATTAGGTTGAATTGGATCCTAAATTAGGGTGAAAAGAATCCAGAAATCCGAGCAGATAGCGAAATTTAGATAGAAATTAAAAGCACTAGAATCCAGATCGGAGGGAACAGAGAAAGAAGAGATTACTTGAGGTGGTCCCGCCGGCAGCGGCGGGGGCGGGGGCCGCGACGGCGGATGATAGAGGTGGAGGAGCGCCTGATGGAACTTTCTACGCTTCTCATCTCTGTTCCTCTCCATTGCAATTGGAAATTGGAATCGGCAATGGAAGCGACGGAGGCCTTAAATAGACGGCCCTCCCGGAAGACCGCAGAAATGCGATTGCCTGCATAGAAACTTTCGTACAACGAGGGGCATAAACGCATGGTGCGACTATAGCCGTCCAATCCATATTTAATTATTTAATTAGAGTTTCGGTGGTACTACTGCAGCTGCTGCTGCTGCTGCTGCTACTACAACAACAACAACAACACACGTAACATGAACGATGAAATAGCGACCATGACCATGGCTTATTCCTCTGGTACGGCTAGCCAATGAGATCACCGGGTCACTTTTATTCAAAATATAACGTGCTAGAAATAATGCGACACTTGTATAGATCTTATTGCGGATAAATTTTGGCAAGCATCACTCCTCTGCTAGCTTCTCAGCTGCCTGGATCTTCCGGCACACGCGAGCTTCTTCGTAGACCTGGCCCGGCCTGCAATAGTACCCTTTCTCCGGAGCACAGTGGTCATCAACAGAGCAAATGCACAGACCCTCCAAGGCACAGCCTTCCCCCAGCATCACCAGCTCCTTCCCTCTTAGACCTAGCACGGCATCCGTCCAGTCCGAAGAGAACAACCCTTCCGGGTCGTACTTCTCCATTACGCTCACAAACTTATTCCCCTTGTCTCCCAGCTTCTCCCTCACCTTAAGAAAGCCAATGTTTCTATTCTTCCCCCAGTGCGGCAACCCGTTGTACTTGAACAACGCCATCTGCTCGATCTCTTCGAGCACATCCTCGAAGAGCCGGGGCTGTTTCGGATCACGGGAGCGGTAGTAGGTTATGTCTATGTCCACCGCGTCATCTGTTTTGCCGAGGTAGGCCGTGGAGTTGCGGACGAAGCGCATGAGAAAGCCGAGGTACAGCTCCGTGCCGCAGAGAGCTTGAGGGTTGGCGTCGCGGAGCTTCTTTACGTCGGCGATGAAGCTGGCGATGCTGGTGAAGGGTATGGTCACTGTAGTCTGGTGATAGAAAAGTCCTGCAATTCGAGGGTCCCATCCGCAGACTGTCTGGAGGTTGTCCTCTGGGCTTCTCAGGCATGACCCTGCGGAAAATATCCGCATATTTTTACCTCAGGTTACGTACAAAATTGTTGAATATGCCCAAAGATGCTCATATTATACCTGAGGATTGCATGTCACTTTGATTTCCGATGACTGGATAGCCTGTGAAATCCACGATACTGCCGTCATTGTTCTTGAGGCCCATGCCGAAGAGGAGTAAAGTTATCACTTGTGTTTTAGCCAGCAAGCATTTTCCATTGGCATCCTCTATTTTCTCAGCTAATTCCTCTGCAAAGTTTGTGCGACATGCATGCGACGTAGAAACAAGAAAATGGAATAAGAATCTTCTTGCTTTAGCTAGCAACCCATCCACTTGAGTAAAGAAAGTCATATGAATGCTATCATGTCCTGGTTTTGTTCATTTTCTCTTAAAAAAGATCATATGGCAGTGCATTCCAACAATATCAAGCCAAAGCAAAATGTGTATAAAAGAGGTCATGTTGAAGAAGAAAGAACATCATTAAATCATAACATTAGAAGTTCAAAATGGAGATCAAAAAAGGGGGAAAGGTTTCAAGTGTACCTAAACCACGGTTGGACTCTATGATAAGCTTGGCTTGAGGTCGGAACCCTAAGAAGTCGTTCTCGCCTTTTCCAGTAGCGTTGATGGGAAGTTTGACATCGTCCCTGTAGATCACTATGGCTTGTGAGGGGTACCAAATAATGTCTCCATATTGCGTGGTGAAGGCAAATGAAGCGATGGTCTGCTCAAAAGCCTCGTCTCTTTGGACCCTGTTGGTGATGGAGCGCTTGAACATGGGTTCCAGCTGGAGGGTAACCTGCATGGTTCATGCAACAGATCCTTTGGTTAGAAATGCAGTCATGCCCTAAAACTTTAATTATCGACCAACAACAACATCGCTGATTTGATGACTCGAGTGGAAACCGATTTTTTGAGCCGAATGTTTACTTAGGTGGAGGATTGTGATTGGTGGACCTGAGTGCATGTTCAATATTTTGATACTAATCAAAACTATATTTGATAGTTTAATGCGCCATCCTCATTCGTTATACATGCATTGTGGTGTTTTAGATGCAAATTTGTGCGTCATATGGGCAGTGATATCACTAAATCATGCATCTTGTGAGTCTTGATGTGTGATGTGTGATGTGTGATGATGCATCTATTTCTCTTCAGACATTTTCTACTATATTATATCTACCTATACTATAAAACCTCACTTAATAAATAAATTAATGGAGAAGCTTCCACTTCTCCAATTTCTAGTCAAAAAAACAGATACCGAATAACACGAGATTTAATCCCCATCCAAAGGTTTGAAAAAAGAGAATATTAAAAGTTGAGAAATAGCTTTTATCCCTTTGGCCAATTAAAATCCAATATACATCATGTATGAGAACTGAGAAAGAGGAACTTAACATCTGGTCCTTCGACCGACAATTAACAATTATTCCTTACGATTAAATAACTTAAATTTAGCCATTTACACATGATTAAACTTACTTTTGTACGTAAATATGCTTAATTTTTCATACAGAAACCAGGAATGAAAAACAAAATGGCTATCAAAATCAAGCGCTTAAAATAAAGTGAGTAACCATCAGGGTTTTAACTGTGAATGGGCAAAAAATCCAATTCTAGCCATTCAAGGAATTTCTAGAACTTGGTTGTAGATATCTCTGCTACGTTTGTTCTGCTTGTCCTGGTAAAAGACCACGTTTTTTTGACGGGGAGAAGAGGTCTGGTAGGTGATAGCGCCGTGCACATTTACTATTGGTTGGGTGGTCAGGGAAGAAAGATGCATGAAGCTTCATAATTACTGGAATGAAATGATAGGAACAAAGAACGAAACAGTCGTTCAGGCCTCTTACAAAGGTCATTAGTGGTTAGGTGATCCATATATAGATATAAAATAAGTCTTTTCACATAGAAATATATAACGTTCAAGCCTGAATCTGAATGTGAGTGTGGGCAGGGGTGTAAGTTCTTGGGCAGGTTAGGTTGGATTCAAAATTCAACTACTCGATTGAAAATGGCTTAGATGGGTAGACGTGCAAGTAACCTCTATGTTATTGTCTTAGAGTTGGAAATGTATTCGCCCATGTGCCATGTGATTTTCTTCTTCCATGTTCGTCTAGGGTGGTCATCCCTCTTCCACGTAATTCAGTGCCTGCGTCTTTTGGAGCGGAATAAATTGATGGAATACGGTACAGTAATCAATTATAGAATCATGCTTACAGTGTTTAATCTCATATTAATTATATATTAAAAATATCTTAAGTTATTATGCAAGAATAAAGAGTCTAAATAATATTTTTGATCAATTTTTTAGTTGAGATCCTAAATTATGATAAATAGTATCAGAATGAATCTATCTCATCGCTCATGTGGATCAAGGGACACTATAAATAGGCTTTGTATATTTTTGATTAAATTTGAATATAAATATTTAGCTTAACAGGAATGTTAAGACTTAAATAAAAGTGAAGAAGTATATAGAAATTCATGCTGGCTAATGTTTAGCTTTATATTGATTATGTAATGAGAATATTTTTGAGTAAATAATATTCATGATTAAACTTTTTGAGCAAGGGCCCGATCATAACAAGAAGATATTGATCTAGAGCCATCACGCAGACTCTCCATCCAATGAACCTTGGATACCATCCACCTTGATGCAAACCATCCAAAATTGATTTACCTTTGCTGGCCAGCGAAGTGAAGCTGCTTTCAGTGAAGCTGCTTTCAGTGACCTAATAATAGATGGGCACAGTGCGACGTACCTGAGAAACAACTCCAAGGACGCCGAGAGAAACCTTGGCAGCCAAGAGGTCAGGATCATCCTCTCCAAGGATGAGGACCCTTGAGTAGAGCCCGTCGATTTGCACCGGGCTTGGCACCACCAGCCTCATTCCGACGACGTATTCATGCACCGCCGAGCCCTTCCCGAACACCGAGCTCCCATGCGACCCGGTCCCGAGCAGACCCCCGAGCGTTACCCCCTGCCAGTAGGGTGAGTTGGGCAGGGCGAGGCCGTTGGCGGCGGCCACGTCCAGCAGTGCCCGCAGAGTGATCCCGGCCTCCACGGTCATGCGCGAGCTGGCCACGTCGACGTGCACCGACTTGTTCAGGCGCTCGGTGCTGATTGCGAGACCTGCGCCGCTCGGCCCTCCGGGGCACGACAGCTTGGGGATGCTGTGGGCGTAGGTGCTGACCGCCTTCATGTGCTGCTTCGCAAGCGAGGCGTTGGAGACGGCGAGGAGGAGCTCCTGCTCGTTGGTGGGGTACGTGACAGCGGCCACCAGGCAGGTGCTGCGGTCGGGGAAAGCGCCGTAGGCGTTGGTCACGGTGCAGTTGGTTTGGCCGGATGTGCACTTGACGACCGGGCCCGGTGGGGAACCTTTCGCCGGGAGGGGGAGGAGGAGGAGGAGGGATAGACTCAGGGTGAGGAATGCGAGGATGGTGGCCATGATGGGTGGTCCTGGTGGCCAGCTATTGCAGGTGCACGCATAACTACGGAGAGTCCTGTTTGATTGATTCAAGATAAAGATTTGACGACACATCATTGACTTTTTTTTAAGCATCCAATGAGTTGCTTGCCGGCATTTATTAATTCGAAGGCCCAGAAATTGAATATGGCTGCAAACAGGTGAAGTGCAACAAGTAATCTAATGAACATGGATCATAGAGTATGGTCCCCACTTATTAGCACTTGGATGTAAAGTTATATATATATATATATATATATATATATATATATATGCTATTTATTCATTATATTTTTAAAAGATTAAAAAATTTTGATATAAATTTAATGATAATTTTATAATAAAAATGATAAAAAACATTATAGTTCCATTTTTTTAGGACAAATTTTATGAAAAAATTGATTAATAGTTTTATAATAAAAATAATAAAAGACATTATGGTTTTGTTTTTTGATGAAAAAATTTTATGATAAGTTAATCAACTTTTTTATTAAAAATTTATCCATATTCTTCTACTTCAGTTAAAAAAATTAGATAGATAAGTTAAGTATATTTTTAAGTTATCATTTACCTATGAGATTGGGAGATAAGCTTATCCATCTGTGAGATAGCTAAGTTGGTTTCATATTGATTAACTAAAATATTATTTTTTCTCTTCCTCAAATATTCCTGCATCTCGATTCTTCCCTTTTCTTTCCTTCCTATCACCGTTGATAAGATGTTCCCTTACTTTTTATTCTTGATGTATTTTGGAAAGTATATAATGTTGGTAAAGATTTTATGATTCAAATAAAAATATCTTCTTACGATATAATTAATATTTTATAAATAAATATAAATATAATAATATTATTTAATTAGTAAATAATAATTATAAATTTTTTTTATTTTTTAAAAGATTATGTATAATATATATATATATATATATATCAAAATTATGACTTAAAAAATAGTTTAATAAAAGAAAATTGGGCTTCAATCACAAAGGAATAGATGCAATTAGTATGCGAAGTAAGCCTTAATAGTATAAAGAATAATATGGAAAGATGAATAAATCTTAACAACTTATATGAGTTATAATGTAAAAGAATATGAGTATTTTTTTTTTTTAATCCAAGTGTTACCTAAGTAATACTTATCCAAAGAAATATAGAATCTTGGGTAGTTTAGTTACCCTCCAAAGAATAAACCCTATGTGACACCTTAAACTGTCTAACCATTTATATTATTAAAAATTATTAATATAAATTATTCTTAATTTATAAATTATTTTTGCCTAGCTAAACAACCCAAGAGGGGGGGTGAATTGAGTTCTTTGAAAATTTTTAACAAGTATGTGCAATTATGCAAAACAGAAAATTATGTGTGAGTGTGAAGTATTGGAAGCAAGAACAAGTAGCAACAATAAGAGACAAGCACACAAACACAGCAATTTATAGTGGTTCGGTGCTACTCCTTGCACCTACATCCACTCCCCAAGAATCTCTTGAGAATTTTCTCCACTAATCGTTCTTCAAACGATTACAATCATAGCTAATACAGCTAGCTTCTTGTTTCACAAGCACAAGGGAGTCTTTCCTTAGCTTTTTCAGCTAACTTCTTGTTTCCGGGCATAAGGGAGCCTTACAAGTCACCAATTACGGGTTTGGCACACCCTCTACAAGTTTCAACCAAGTTGAAACTCAAACAAACTCACAATGAAAAGAGTTTCAGAAATTACAGCTCCTTAATGAGCAAATTCAGAAATAAAAGCACTTTACACTTTTTGAAGACCTTCCCCTTTGAATGAGCTTCTCCTCTTTAAATATTGGAGTAATGAGCACTTGAAGAAGCTTCTTAGGTAATTGGAAGGAGCCTTGAATGAGCCTTAAAGGAGATTTAAACACTGCAGCTCTCTTTCTTTTCAAAACTGAAAGGCTAAAATTTTCTTGATTTTTTCCTTTGTTTTCCTCTTTATTTCTTACTTGTAATCCTTAAAAAATGCTCCCAATCTCTTGCTAATCAATCCCATTTACGAGTATTTATAGTTTACTGTGGGATTAGAATGTTAAACTAGCCGTTTGTGACCGTTAGAGACGCAGAACTAGCCGTTACAACATTTCTGGGTAAGTTAGTCGACTCGAGAGTCGACTACTTTTGTTAACACTTCCGTTCTGGCCACAGTAGCCGACTCCAGAGTCGGCTAACTTCAAGAAGCTTGCTGTCTTGGCTAGAGTAGCCGACTCCAGAGTCGGCTAACTTCTGGGAGTTCACTGTTTTGCCATAGTAGCCAGCTGGTTAGTCGGCTAACTTGATTTTTCTCACTGTTTTGCCACAGTAGCTGACTAGTTAGTCAGCTAACTTGGTAAAACTTGCTGTTAACTTTCTTGTGGCATAAATTTAACTTGATAACTTCCAAGGTAGTTGATCAAATGCTTCAATCTTCCATTCTAAATGTTGGTAGCTGCTGTAGGAGTTGATTAATTTCTCCAAAACTTGAAAACTCATTTCATAAACAAGAGAACTCATTGAAATGAAGAAGATAACTGTTCTAGCTTTCATAATTTGAACTTTCTTCATTTGAAAACCTCTCAAACTTCTAAGTTTCATTTAATTGAGATTTGAATCATTCTAGCTCTCATGATTTTGAACTTTCTTCATTTGAAAACCTTCCAAACATCTGAAAATCACTGAATTGAAGCTTGAATCATTTTAGCTCTCATAGTTTTGAACTTTTTCATTTAAAAAACTTCCCAAACATCTGAAATTCATTTGATTAAGGCTTGAATCATTCTAGCTCTCATAATTTTGAACTTTCTCCATTTGAAAACCTTTCAACCATCTGAATTTCACTGAATTGAGCCTTGAATCATTCTTAGTTGATCTTTGTCTTCTACAAAAATTGTCTTTTTCTTTTGAATCATAAACCTATTTAGGTGCTTGAAATCATTTTTAATCATCTTGATGATTCATGTATGCCTGCATTTCAACATGATTCTCGACAAAACTCATTAGTAACTTACTTAATTGTTTTGTGATCATCAAAATCAATGTGAGGTCAACAATTATTATAATAATATTATAATATAATAATATTATCTTGTAATAATATTAAAATATAAAATGTTATATAATATAATATAAAAATGTAATAATATTCTAATGTAATAATGATTACAACATAAAATTACTATAATATATTATTTTATAATTATTTAATAATTATATTATAATATATTTTAAAAATATAATACTTATTATCTAATAATATAATATCATAATATTATGATATATTATTATAGTAATATTATAAAATTATAATGTAATATAATATAATATAATATAATAATATTATATTATCTTAGTTTATATTATATAATATACTATAGTTATAATAATATTTTTATATAATTATAATAATAATATTTTATCAAAATATATTATAATAATATTATAATATTAGACACAATTATTCTTCTGGTTTGAATTTAAACCCGTAAATCTAACAAAAATGGCTTTCTCGAGTGGAGCTTGTCGAAAAAACTTTAAATTTGAGCTTTTTCATGTCAAGTATTTAGTTTGTTTTTCATTATTTAAAAAAAAACTTTTAAAATTTTTTACTAAACATTTCAAAATCAATGAAAAGTGCTTTCTTTTAAGCCAAATGGACCTCATATATTGCTCTATTCATCCCTGTAGTTGTATTTCAGTATGTGATTAGTTGTTATGCATGCATTATCTTCTCTATATAAGAATTTAGGATCACATATATGAATATTAGAATACTAAATAGTAATTAAAATTAATAGTTATACCTATTTTTGCCATCTTCGGTTATGCAAAAGCTACAACTACAACTGCAATATGCAACACAAGAGCGTGTTCGTCTTGTTTATCTGCTCCCATGTAGCATCGGTTCTTCCTCTCTTTTATCTCATCTTACGTTATCATTCAATGGGACTTAACAACTCTTTAACTCTATAAAAACTAATTTGAATTAGAGTTGAATTAGGACGAATGTGGGAATTGGACCATAAAATAGAATAGCTAGTGGACCTTCCCATTGAAGAACCCAAATATACAGGCCTACACTTACATATTATGTAACCATATATACATAATCAAATTGAGATATATCTAGTCTAATACTTTATGGATCACATACATACTTTATTTAAACTTATACCGATTATTTAATCTGAATCATATTCTTTTTGTAAAACATAAAAATACTCGTAACCTATATTAAGTTTAAAATCTTACACTCTATCAATGCTTGAGTGGGAAAGAAGCAAGCAGTGTTATTTTTTTGTGAAAATTATCTGCTAAGCCCTGCATACATTTTTTTTTTTCCTTTTTTTTTTAGAAGGAGAAGAAGAGATAAGCCTTCTAGAAACGATGTTTATGTTCGTAATACATTTTTTAACTATAATGTCCCTACAAATTTTTGTGATACGATGAATATTAGGACTTGCAGTAACAAAATCGGCATATTATAGTCAGAGGGAAAAATGTTTGGTTATACTTTTGCATATTATATTCATGGGTCAACAGCAACCTTTTCTGCTGGAATCGATCACGCTTGCCAAGCTCTAGGTTATTAATGTTTGAGTAATGGATCAAGTGCAAAAATTATTTATCTATTAAATTGATAATTATATGCCTTGGCATTCATGTGACTGGAACTTCAACATGTATTGGTGACCTCCTCTTATTGGGAGTTCCTTTCTTTGTTTTTTTCCCCCAGAACTCTTCTTTTGGGATTAAGCAGCAAGTGGACTTGCAGAAAAGATCCTATAAAGTAACAATTAGGCTTCTCAAAATGGGTATGATGATTCGTATTGCACATGGAATCAACGTTTTGTTTAGTGTAGAGCATCAAAGTTGCGTCCCCACTCCCCGAAGAAAGGATCAACTTGGACCACCGCTTGGTGGGAAAAAAAGAGAAGAAAGAAAAAGAAAATTTCCTCATCTTGAGCAGCTGGGATGAACGCAGCTGACCCATGAGAGATATAGGCAGAATTTTTCTGAAGCAGGCTACCGACAGCCATTAGGTGCATTCACGAGCTCTCATCTTTTTACCGTCTCTGGCTACCCAAAAAATTGCTTGCTGCTTTGTCGATGTCCCTTCTTGATACAGCATCATTACAGTTAAAGTTTGCAGAAGATAAATGCAGAGAAGTGCATGCTTTCTGCATGCAAAATTTAATTTATCTTTTTCAGGTCATCATCAGTTTTCCATGGCAAATCAAAAACTTTGAAATTTTAGAGAAATATTTGAAATTAGTGTCAAAAACCAAAATATTTATGAAAGCAAAAGACAACCAGTGTTGCTATTCAAGGCATGTTTGATGCATGTGATTAGCATACATGAGTGTAATCGCGTGACAGCAAGTACTAATTGTCTTAGATAAATTTTATTTATTTTTCTTTCAGGCAAATATAAAATGAATTGAAATATATTGTTGTTAATAATTGATATGCATAAAAAGTGTGGTGGATGAGCACATGGTAATATTTCAACATCATGAGCATGAGTCGGGTCTTGCCCTAGTGTTCAAACCCATTTGTTTAGAAATTAAAGGCAAACATGTAGAAAGAGGTAGCGCTTTAGTGGTTGGTGCCCCTTGCTTTTCCTAGTTGATGTTCAAAAAGGATTAAGGCTACATTTAGTACATATGATAGGACAGAATAAAAAAAAAAAAAAAAAGGATAAAAGAAAGAGTATGATATGATAAAAAACATCTTATCTTATGTTTAGTGGAGGGGAGGATAATAAATCAAATGGAATAGTTATACCTTTTTAGAAAAAATAATAAACATTACTAAGGATAGGGGTAAAAAAGAAAAATTAAAGTAGTAGTCCGATTGGATAAAAATAAAAGCATATATTTTGATGGAATAAGTTATCCTTCCTTCAATAGAATTAGCCATACTATAGAATAAAATTTTGTTCAGTCCTTAAGGAAAACAAATATGGGCAAGGATTCAAAAAATTCTATCCTTCTTCTAATCCGATGTATGAAACGCATCCTAAGAGAAGACTATGTAGAGCCATCCTCTATGCTTATCCTCTCTAGTGAAGTTTTGCTATGACTTTTGAGACATTAATCTAAGACAAACTAAGAAGCCTTCGTGGCCCTTCCTCTATGGAAAGAGAGGGGGCATCCAAAGCCATCGGCATCCCAAGGGTAAGAATTAATCTACTAGATGATTTCCATATCCTTCATGGTAGCAGGTAGGAGGCAAAAAGAGCTTATTAGCTTCTTTAGTTCTTGCTATGCTTGAATTCTAGGATTCAGAAGGTCAGCAGCTGATGAAGGCTTGGAATTTGATGTGAGGACATTATAAAGCTTCCAATTAATATAATATATGGATCAGGAGTTTTACATTAGAATGACAAATTAAAAAGAGCGGAAGAGCTTAAGAGATGGCGTGGGTCATGTTGGAGGTATTGGGGTAGTAGCTATTTGCCATTTTTGAATACGAGATCGTGGCACATGACGAGCTTTAAAAAATAGAAAATAGTTCAATTTATATGATGGTAGAAAGAACATGGGCTAATATTGCAAAGAAACTGAAAAGGGGTCATAAAGAAAGTTACACAATATACAAATAATACTTCTCGATTCTTGTATACTTTTATCTTTTCGGCCCCGTCTCAAAGCCCAGCCCAGCATAAGAGAGATCTTGCATTACTTTGACTACACCTATTAAAGATTATCTAAATCCGAATCCTTTTCGTGAGCTTCTTCTACAACTTTCTTAATAGCAGAGGTGCAAACCTTGGTTGATTGGCTTTAAAGATAGACTACAAGCTGGTGAGAGACTAGCCAAATAAGAGTTGGCTTGCTTCTTTTGAATGCCCAATATGCAGAGAACCCGTAAAGACGATCTCCCATCAGAAGGTCTCCTGCCCCTTTGTTGCTTTTATTTGGTCTCTTGTAGCATCTTGTATTAGGATCATAATTCGGCCCAGGTCTATAAGTCTTTCCAGAGAGCAACCTATATCCCACAACAATGGTGCCTTGCTCCGGATTAATTAGCCATCTCACTGCTCTGACATATCTGGAAAAAAAAAAAAAAAAAGGAATTTAAGATTATTCTCCTCCAAATCATCCTTCCATCAGACTGTATTCAGGAAAATTATCTTTTTTGCCGACTCCTAGGAATGTTTAGCTTCTGTAAGGCTAGAAGCTGCCCATAATATCCTGAAAAATGTTCTCTACTCTCCATGAAACCCCTTTGTAAATTCTTCTCCATTTCTGAATAGTTTCTTTCTCATACTTCTCTATTTGTGCAAGTCAATGCTTCCGCTAGTTTTCTTTGATAGAAATTTGATTAGGCTCAACCAGGGTTGTAGAAAGATAGCTATACTCTTGACTTGACAACAAATAAGGCTTGAGACTTGGAGTCTTTTTCGCTCAGGGCCTAGTCCCTAGAAGAACAATAATAAGGAGACATGAGTTAAAAGGTTGATTAAGTGTGAGAATAAGAGTAAAAAATGTCTAGAAAGTATAAAATAATACTTTTGGGAGAATATAAGAAGATATTTCAATCAAAGAGAGGTAAAAGCAATAAGTTACAAGATTTTAAAGATCAAAACGCAAATATAGAGAAAAAGGGAACTAATTCATAAATATTAAAAATTCCAGGGGCAAATGTGTACAAATATTATATATATCATAATAGAAGCTATGGCACCCAACCTAGCAGGGACCACACTAATTAAATAAATTCTAGAAGCATGAAGCCAGCACCATGCATGCACTCGCAAAGCAAACCAGCCTTTAACATGAATGCCATAATAGTCCAAGACGTGGATGCCTTCTTTTTTTGTTTTTATTGTCATAATGTTTAAGAGTTGGATAATAGTCATCTTTTAATCTGCCCAGTCTACTCTGAGCCTTACCGAAAACACAATCTAGATACAATAAAGATCATGCATACACAAGGGTTTACAATTTTGAAGATGAATTACTACGAATCTTGGTAGCTCTTCTCTCCAATTTAGAGTATATAGAGAACATCAGTTGTCCCCAAGCCTTCTCTAGCTTCCACAGATCATCATCCCACTACTGATTTGGGGGCCAACAGTCACAACTTAAGCATGGAGGATGGCCTTGTTACAGAGGGACACCATCAATCCACCTCTGAAACATAGCCAAGCACTCTTTTGGGCGGTATTCTGGAGCCGTGTGTCCCGCACCCTGCACGCACAAGAATAAAACTGTAGATTAACCATCATTCTATCAAGAAAGTCACTTATGATCTCCTGTTACTGGCAGGGAAATTATTATTACCTTCACAGTTGCAAATGTTAGGTTATTTGAGTAAGTCCTTGTGAACCTGAGAAGCGAACCTCGATTTATAATCATATGTTCTAAAAACTATGACGTGAAGCTCCCTAATGAAACTGGTTAATTCTTGAGATAGCTTGTACAACGAGAGCTCACCCTGCAACTTGCCCATCTGCAGACCATTGCCGCCAGTCATCCACAATGGAAAAGTTGAGAGATCGAATCCATGCTTGCGTGCCCACAAAAGATACTGTCATGTCATGATCACCACTACACAAGAAAAGCAGCATCAAGTAATAATATTTTGGCATGGAAAGATATAAAATTTAAATATAGAAGGTAAAATTAAAATATCAATGCAAATGGTGCAGGGACTTCACCTGTATACCAGCGCCCGATAACCTCTGCTGGTCAAATTTAGATGATACTTCAGAGCACTTGGGACATCATACGTATATGGTAGGTCATAATTGCATCTCAGCCAATGTGGCACTGTTCCCTGATTGGCATCATAAAGAATAAGCATCCTTATTTTACATCGCTAATATCTCAACTAGAATAAATTTTAGCCTGCTTGATTGAATTATATAACCATGAACAAAGGCTATCTAACAAATAAATTGTAGACATCCCTTAGCAATTCACAAAGAATCAGCATTTGACTCTGATTATCGAGGGTAATCATTGTTCCAGCTGTGCAAGCAAATAATAAAATGTGCCTATAAAAGAAAGAGCTCTATGTCATATTTACTTCCTGTATTCTCATAGCTACTAAGAGAAAATTGATTCAGTGTTGTTGCATCATAACGTAAATGATGAGTTTCCATACTGGGGTACTGTTTAATCTTATTTGGTTCCTTAACAACGAGTTCTCACACATCCTTTGGTAATTCAGAAGAGAACACATTTATCTGATTGGTGTTAATGCAAAATTGTCCAAGCAAAAGAACACTGAAATCCTATTATTTGCCTATCAATTTCCCAATCCTTTAAAACTGGATATTAGTCTCTAAAAGACATACCTGTTATGATGTATCTGAGTCCTTTACTTGTGTAACCATTTTGTGGTTTTAAGTGTTACCCAAGTTACAATATGACCTACATGCTCTTGACTACCTTGGGGGTTAAGGGAGAGCAATGGAGTTGAGTTCTTCCTTAACCAAATTTCAGAGTTTTAGACATAGAGTTTCTCTCTCTCTCTTATTTCCTCCATTACCCCACTTCCATCAAAAATGAAGGGGAAAAAAGAAGAACCGTCTCTCATCCTTCTACATTAAATCACAACCGATAATTGGCTTGCTTGCTAAAGTCTTCTGATGTTGGACGCTAATCACGTGGGTTCAAATCATGCCCTCACCACATGCTTCCTCCCACCTAGTTTCATCAAAAAAAAAGCAATATATGGCATGTGTTTTGAAAGATCTAAGACCTACATTCTACAATCATATTACTATACAAATCTTTTTAAGTTTTAGTGGTTTTGGGAAGGGTCACCTAGGGATGAAAAGGAAAATCAGTTTGTATCAAAGTTAACTTGAACCAAGGGATATACATACATATTAAGTTTTTAATCTCTCTCTCTCTCCCACTCACACACACATATGTGTGTAGGGAGAGAGAGCACTTAACTTGGCTATACGTGAGAGAATTTTCACTCAAATCTGATTAGATTTAGATTTGGATGATTGGAGTCTCAGATCAATGATTCAAGCTGTTGGATATGATCTAATACCTTTAAATACTTCTAAAAAATTATATGATTTGGAGATCCTAGTCCATGCATCAAGAGGCCAAGAAATATATAATTTCGTGTTATGTAAAATGTCCAAATTTTGGACCACTTGATGCATGAGCTACGGATTTATAAATCATATGATTTTTAGTGGGGAAGCATTTAGAGATGGATCACATCCAACAAATCATATCATCCAATTTTAAATTTGATTGGATCTAACTAGAGATCCTCTTGAGTATAGCAAAGTCAAACTATAAATATGGGTGTATATGTATATATGTACGTATGTATGTGTGTGTATATAGGGGTCAAGTTCAAGTTACACCCTGTATAATCCTAAGAGAGTTAAGCCTTTTTTGAATTGGACGATGGAGGTTTCATATAGATGGTTAAGACCATTGGATATAATTTACAATCTCTAAACTGCGTACATGCAAAAATTATAGGATTTAGAAACCCCTAGCCTATGCATTAAGTGGTCAAAAATTGATGTTGTTTAAACTATTTAATTTTTTACCACTTTGATGCATGCACTAGAGGTCTCCAAATCATAAGATTTTCAATGTGTAAGCAATATAGAAATAATAAATCACATTCAATAGCTCAGATCTTTGATGTAAAATCTCTATCATCTAATTCAAAAAAGATGTAACTTTCTTAAAGTTAAACTAAGTACAACTTGATCTAGAGCGATATATATCATAAAAGATCATGTTATACTTGATGTAATTTTAGAGTTACATCATTTTTGAATTAGATGATGGGGGTACCATATTGATGATCCAAGTTATTGAGTATGATTCATTGCCTCTAAACTGTATATCATGCGATTTGAAGATCCCTAAACCATGCATCAAATAGTGAAAACATATTTTTTTGTACTTATCCAATTTCTAACTAATTGATGCTTAGGCAAGGGGTCTCCAAATCATATGATTTTTCTTGTGTAAATAGTTTAGGCATAGTACCAGATCAAATAGCTTAAATCATTGATGTGGAAACTCTATCATCTCATTCAAAAAGGATGTAACTTGACTCTGACCTTATATAGGTACATATACATACATTATATATATATATATATAGTGTGTGTGTATACATGCATGTATGTCTGTTTACATGTGTGTGTAGACACACACATGTACACATATATATATGCATATATATAGACATTTACATGCGCGTGCGCGCATAGATATGGAACATATGTTTATAGGGACTTATATGCACATTTAAAAGAATCAAAGGACTAATATTCAAGTCATAAAGATTTTAAGGACATTGCAAAAAGATGTAACATAATTTAAGGTTAACATGGTCTAGATATTTTCAACAGCTAATAACTTGACACCAATTAGTGCATATCCCAGAAATGTCTGCTCAAACTGTGGTTAACTAGACTTCAACGACCTCTATGTAACAGACTACATCTTTTCAGGGACTGTTAAGAAATTCTTTAAAATGGAAAGATTAGTACACAGAAGTACATTTAACCAACTTCTACACAAAAATATCCTTTTAAAATGGAAAGATTAATACAAATCAAGTACATTTCACGTGTTTGTTTGGTGTAGCAGATATGTATAACACAAACGATGGGATTCCACATCACTTAAGACTGTATACATTACATACATCTCAGAAGCAAAGATAATCAGGTATAATACCTCATGAATATTGAGAGCATCTCTAACAGTACTATTGTTTGCCCAGAAGTATGAGAGCAAGTATCCAGAACTCTGCAACAAAATACACAGCTAGAAATGGTGAGATTTCTTGTCCAAGAGCAACATCAACAATTTCTGATTTTATGCAAGTGGACAATCTTTACATGCTATGACATGTATGAAAACCAACAGAGGCATATCTAAGTGCATATGCAGAGCTCTGTTTGCACTCATTAAGAAGCACATGTGTTAGTAGAAAGATAAACATCTGCACAGCTGCACCAGATTGCATGTATCAGAATGCACGAGCATCAGCAGTTATGGTACACATAAACCAACATAGATGCATGTACAAGCACTTATATATGAAGATAAATTAGGAGTAAGATATCACTTGACCAGCCATAAGCAAATCATACGAACAAATGTTTTCACATAGCAAGATTATAAATTTAAGTTTTAAACAAAGAATGAGTTTCAACCTGGGTGCAGGGAAGAGAAGTAGCTTGCAAATTCTAGATGCATTTCAAGATGCTAATGCATTCAAGCACATTGACAGAAGGGTTTAGAAAACACATGTTATAACACTTGATAACATCAGAATGTGTTGGTGCATGTGTTAGTTTGTGCTGGAGGGGTGGGGATTTACCCTACACTCCAAAGGAAGGTTAGATTTTAATAAAGGAAACTCTTCAACATCTTCTTTAAGCAATCTCCTTTTATATGCAGCAACTATCCTGGGCTTTGGGCTCACGAAAAAGCATACTGGCTCCAAAATTTGGGCAGTGTTTATTCCCTCAATACACTGCATGTATCCAAAAACCCTTTTCCAGTCAAAGAGGTTAAAACAAATGTTTTAACTTGAAGAGTGAATAGCACACCCACCTCATTTATGGACTGCAGATATTTTGCACATTGTTCATTACTAGGATTAGCATATTCTCCTCCACAACTTTTCTTGGCTGACTGAAAGAAATGGTAGAGAATTAGAAATTAGATGCTTTCTCCCAAAACAAAGTATGCCTAAAGGAATCTGGGGGAAAAAATCAATTTGAAGAATGTGAAATACAAATGCAGTTCTTTATAACAAGAAGTCATATTGTAAACAACTCAAGAGCATTAGGCTTGGATATTTCATGATATCTGTGACAAAAGCTTTCCCAAATTACTTTTATTATTGTGGCTAAGCTGGGACATTTATTCAACTTCGAGGAAGCAATATCTATGATAAAATTGATATGCAATAATTATGGTGCCCTTTAGTGGTTGCTTTCTGAATGCTACTTTGACTATTTGTAGGCAGCATGATGTTAAGAATTCTGTAAATAAAACTTATAATAAGAATAGAATTTTGTAAAGATGCTATAAATTATTGATAAAAATGCACATTTTCTGGATTTCATATAAAGTAAAGAGTGTAATGAGAATCAACGATATAAACTAACAGACACTTGCACAGACATGGTCCAATAGGGAACATTATCAGATATCTTGCAAAAGAGGTTTATCTGGCTATCAAACTACCTCTGTGAAATGATATTTTCCTTCCAACCACTTATTTATGTCATATGGCTACTTTTCATCTCCAATCTAGTGTAAATCATTAAAAAAAACAAGGACTGTTTGATGCGTCTGACATACCTCAGCAATATATTACTTAACATTGATTCTGATTGTTTATGATGTTGATGATGTTAATTGTCAAGCATTCACAAGGAAAGCATGAAGGATTTGACATAATCTAGGAAAATGTTTCAATCAATTATTTCACCTCATAAAGTTCATCAGATATAAGTCCCATCCCATGAGCGTATGGGACAAATGCCCCATTATCAAACTTCCCATCTGTTGCAGGATTGCCAACCAGATAACCCTGGAACCATGCCCAGAAAAGAAGATTACAAGCACAGAAAGATAAGTAGTACAGATGCAAGACTACAGAGACAGAAAATCTAGCAGTATAGACACCAATATTCTTTTTCCTCCTTCATATGGTAAAGAAGATCTCAAAAATCAGCAAGCAAGTGGTATGTATGGAAGAGACAACAAGAAGAATAGCCACGGTAGAAAAGAAAGGATACAGCATGTAACAATGATACCCATATAAGAACAAGAAACAGAGTGTGCTTGCTGTCTATGGCCATGCCCCTATGGACCATTCACACTAGATCCAGCTCTCCAAAAATTTTTTACGTATGTTACTAAATGGAAATTCCAAAATAATGTGATGATAACCTTTTATTGTTACATTTTAAAGTTCATAAAAAGAACACTTCTTTGTTTCATAAAAACTATGGTTATTTTGCAGGTAAAATACTTCGTTTCATCAAAACTATGGTTATTTTGCAGGTAAAATACTTCGTTTCATCAAAACTATGATTATGTTGCAGGTAAAATAATTGTGGTAACCGTTGTGTCTTATCTGTGGTGGACTGGTATGCATTGTACAAGAAAGATTTAATCACCCACTTTGCTCTGCGAAATCTAATTCACTAGAAAAAATGGGAAAAACTTTATGTCAACGAAAAGGTCATTTTTGGTGGACAAAATTAACTTCACCTGCATGGTAATGAGCAAAAGGTTCCTCCTGTAGCCTACCATGGAAACAATATGCAGTTAGAAGTCAAAATGCAGTTGGACTCTATCAGTAGTGATGATGAAAAGGTCTTGCATAGTTCTAGACAAAGCAGTCGAATAATGATCAGGTAATTGTGAAGTCTTGCGCTATCCCCCAATGTTTATTACTAAGTTGACCTTCTAAGAAACCAAAGAATATGGATCTTTTTCCCAACATCCATTCAGATTAAATTCTACAATCAGTTTTGTTATCATCTTAATGTCATTTTAGTCATGGATGACTCAACTTCACAGTGTATGTAGAGAGAAAGAGAGACAGGGTAATTTATAAACTACATGCTAATGGATGTTGTTTTGTGAATAATTTATTCATTTATTATGAATAATTTGTTCATTTAATTTCTGAAGAACATCAAAACAGCTATATATGACATTCGATACTGAACCAATCCCCATTTTCTTATTGATTTCATAGATTGCAGTGCTTATACTTTTTGATAAGAGCAAAGAAAATCTAATTGATGTTGCCACTATATCAGGAACAAAAGAGGAAGAAATCAATTATATTTTGTTTACAAACACACACGCATTTAGGTATATTTTTTTTTGGTAAGATTCACATACCTTGAGATTGTAAAGCAGTTCATCTCCATCTTCATTAGCTGTAACATAACAAACCTTTAAGGCATAGAGGCATATGAATGTTTGAATAGATCAATTTATCAGTGGAACACTACTTTGGGAAGAATTCTCAAAACTTTAATAAATTATGATATCCATGAGTGAATACCAATTCTAAACTCAAATATTTCTACTTTTTAAAGTATGTTAGGTCATAGAAGGTGTTGTACATTATGACCTGCTTAGTAATTTTTAAATTGTTGACCATCATAATTTTTTGTATCCAGATTATGTGCTAATTAGTTTCCATAGAGTTACTGAATATGTACTGGTTTTTTAAT
This sequence comes from Metroxylon sagu, assembly GCA_017589505.3. Classification (NCBI taxonomy): domain Eukaryota; kingdom Viridiplantae; phylum Streptophyta; class Magnoliopsida; order Arecales; family Arecaceae; genus Metroxylon; species Metroxylon sagu. The sequence goes on along the minus strand of JACVBY030000424.1, from coordinate 100,662 downwards.
GACACCAGGTATGCCGAACATTGTTCTTCAAGGCCTTCTGCATTTATGTTCAAAAGATGATGAAGAAACTATAGGCAATGACAAATGATCTGGTGCAATGTTGAAGTAATGCCGCTACGTCTGCTTATAAGAGAAGCTTAAAGGAGTGGAAGGTTTTCCCCCTCCCAATAATCAATGGTATGTTTTGAATACCAATCTTTTGACAGAGCCTGTTGAGTTGTCATCACATTCGATTTTAGAAAATTATGAATCACCCCATAAACAATAGCTTCAAAGAAAGTACCTTTTGCTATTTCTTGAGCAACAACTGGGACAACAATACCAGAATAGGAATCTCCACCGATGTAGAGTGGATTGGAAAGGAACTCTGGATGATCAATAAACCACTGCATGACAACTCGGCTGCTCGTAAATCATTCGCAATAATCTCCTCCTAAATAACTTTAAGATATGAATACAATAAACTGAAAGAATGGCAAAAGCTCCCACCTTTCTAAGGAAAGTGCGGACTTGTCGGGCCACTTTGGTGTCCCCCACCTCGTAGTTTTGCTCCACACTCGAATAGGAGAACCCAGTCCCCACTGGGGAATCGAGAAAAATGATGTTGCATACCTGAAGACCCACCAAAGCTCAGAGAGAGAGAGAGAGAGAGAGAGAGAGCAGAGCAGACCTTCGTCCACGAATATGGGTGGTAGACCATGTTTGGCAGACCTTCAGTGTACCCGGCAACGTCAAATTTTAGAGGGCCTGCAAGATTAGCGACAGGGACAAATGGCATCAATCAACTAAAATCAAATGTTGCATGCCAGAGTTGGTGATCCATCTCATCTTATATAAGTTTGCGAAAGAATTATCTCACAAGCATTCCTCCGAACTTGTCGTGTGTACTACATTGAAGCGCGAAAACAGAACATGAACATGACCATAATGCTTACCCGGCTACTAAAATCTTCGGCAATTGAACCAAATAATCTGAAACTAAATCCCACCCTTCTCCTGATTTGAGAAGTTAGAGATATTTGGAAAAAGATATCCTCACGTTATGTAGCACGTTGCTCATGCCCCGGACCTTAAGGTTTATACTTCATACTTCCTTGCGAAAGGAAAAGCGTCCAGCTTAAACGCATGAAAAGCATGAAAAATATCCAATGACCTCAATGCCTTTCCGAACGAGGTTTCAAAGTGGGTTTTAGTTCTTATAATTTTTTTATTTTATTTTTTCTTGTTTTCGTTTTTTTTTTTGGGACAGCTTTCAGTTAAGTATAAAGGTTCTATTTGGTTGCTTGTGCTTTTATAAATTGCAATTCAATTGCATGCAATTAGAATTACAGTCATAGAAAGGACTTGGTTGTTTATAATTAAAAACTGGTATATGCCAATGCGCGGCGTTGCTTTGATTCCAATTTTAAAAGTAAAAAACAAAAAAAGAATTTAAATTTTAGAAATATTATGTACAGATTAATTTAATAAATTAATCTATTATTATTTATTATCAGCTATTTTAGATAAGATGTATACTAAAATATAATGCATCTATACTAAATCTAAGTAGATTACCGTGAACCCTGAGTTTTTTAAACCATACACGTTATAGAAATTTTTAATAAAAACAACTCCATCTTATCTAGAATCCTTGTAAAGTCGAGAGAAATAAAGTTTGTTAATAAGGATATTATGATTTCTAATGATATATAAACTATAATTGCTAAATAATAATAAAAATACTATATTATAATTATATTAAAATAATGTTATATTATTATCATTAATATATTATAATAATCATAGTATAATATAATAATATTATATAATGCCATAATATGATAACATAATATAATATTATTATATTATATTATGTTATAACTATGTAATATTACTATAATAATATATCTAATATAATTATTCAATTGTAGGATTCTAAACAACCTCTTGGTTAAAGTATATTTTGCAATTATAATTTTAGGTATCTAAAGAGCTTTTTATGAGCATTTGCAATTCAATTTTAGCCAAATGCACTACATGCTGCCTATTTCAACCAACAAATAACTCTTAAGCGAGTGTTTGGTAACTCTAATGGGATCAATGCGGTGACTCTACATCAATGGTAGTCCTTATTTGGGACTGTCTAATTTTCGATAATTGAAAAGCACTTCATTTCCTATGTTATGTTCTGGTAACTAAAGATCCTTGAACTTTCATGACCAATTTGTACAATATGCCATGAAAATCAAAAATTACTATCTATATAGTACAAAAACTATCCTTAGTATATTTTTCAATTATCATCGTATTTTATTCTTATTTTATATTATTTATTATTATAATATATGGATTAAATTATAATATTAGTATAATATATAATATAACATCATAATATAATGTTATATTATAATTCTTATGCATTATAGTAATAATATTTTATTATATTATTATAATATAAATTTTATAATATTAAACTATATTATATGAATATAAAAATAGTACTAGATATTTTTTTTCTATAAATAAGGGATATTTTGATCTGAAATATTAGTCTAAATTCATCGACTTGAGATAATCTTATATGCACGTCCTCAAGAGTATGGGATTAGTTGATTAAACAATAATTATGGAGATAAAAGTGATTTAAAATTATTGTTATATAAAATCATCAAGATGCAGTCAAATATAGTAATCTCATTACCTCTATTCATACCATCAGTGATTCAGGATAGATCATCACATACCAAACATCTTTTGAAAAAAAAATATCAAATCTATGATCTATATGCACTCATGCAAAAAGCCATAAAAAGTTCATGTGGCTTGTGGATTGGGATTCCATTAAACTTTGGCTTCGATTTTATAATCTTCAGCCTCTTGGAGGAGAGGAGCGGTGGGGCTTTGATTCAGCAGCGTGTTAACTTTTGCTTTGATCTAATTTTATAATACCCCGGGGCCCAACCTTTAAAAAAAAAAAAAATTTCAAGCCAAGTACGATGGAAAAGAGATTTGTTGGATCATAGACCAATGATGTTAGGTGGACGGTTCATATCTCATATAAAAGGACAAATACGACCAACATGCGGAGGATCCCGATGTTTGAATCAAACCCTATTCCATTATTTAAAAAAAAAAAAAAAAAAAAAAAGTGTATAGACCTAACCAATTATTTCGCTTAAAAAACTATAGAAATCAAGAACTCCATGACTTGTTTTTGTGAATCACCAAGGTCAAATTATCTTTGTTCAAACTAAAAAGGTGGAGTTTACAGCACCCCGTTAGGTTTTGTGAGATATAACAGCACTCCAGTGAAAGCAAGAACAGATTAATTATCCCTAATCAGGACTCTTCTATGCCACCAGAGCTTCATAAACTATGCCACTAGAGCTTCATATCGTACCTACAGAATCATAGAATGAAATTCATGTTTTATAATATGATAGACTTACTATTATTATATGTTGTAGAGGTCCTCTATGACTTGTAAATTCCGCCACAGGATCCGTTGAATTTTTCTAAGGTTAGGTGAACGGATCCTTTTTTTTTCTCCTTCAATAACATCATCAAACGATTCAACGACATGATTTCTAATTGTGATGGTTTTAATTAATCAAAAGCTAAACCCAACCCTTGCAATATACTCAATTGCGCTGGACCCAACCCAAAACCCAGTCACCAAATTCAAACCAATTAACAACAAAATTATTAACAATTTAAATTGGTTCAAATTATGTTGGCCAAGCCGATTTATGTGTTTAATAAAAAGTTCGATTCAAATCTGGATGTTAACTTGCTTAATAAATAGTTCAAATTAGGATTGACAAAGTTTGATCTAATTGGCATTCAAATCTTAAATTGCTTCCATAAACTAGAATTCATGGCTACACACTCTTAAATCTTTTCAGGTCTAATCTCACACTTCTGCTAATGCATCACGTTCATAGAATCATCTGTGCCAAGGTTGTAACAACATCATCTCTGTCATGATTTTGAGTCTTCTGCTTCCTACTTTCGTTCTCCAAATTTTTCCTTATGGTTCTCGAGCTGCCTTACCCTGTTCTTCAATCTGTATCTAATCACTCCTAATTGATGTAATAAAGTATGAAAGTGGCCAACACTTCAAACCAGCATACCAGGGTATTGAAGTGAATTCACAGACAGATCATGAGCTCTAAGACAAAGAACCCTACCAATCTTTTCGTTGAGCAAAAGAAACTTACCGAACTCAAACATCAATCCGGAGAACGCCGAGCAGCCGGGGCCTCCCGTCAGCCACACCATCAGAGGGTCCTCCTCCGGCTTCCTCTCGGACTTTATGAAGTAGTAGAAAAGCTGCGCATCTTTCGCTTCATCCACCGTCACGTATCTAAAAAATGCAAAGTAGAAGCACAAGTTGCTCAAATCTTGGGATAATTGAGAAGAAGCCATGCGTCCAATTTAATTAGAACCTGAATGTTAAAGTATGGAAAGCTCACCCGGTTTCCAAATAGAAGGGCAGTGCCCCTTCAAATCCTGGAAGATGGGTGATGGTGTTCAGTGCTGAAACAAGAGAAGGCCGCGAGGAAATCGTTAGCAGCACAAGTATACAGAGTACAGCTAAGGAAGCGAAAGGCTTCCCGTCTTCCTTGGCTACTGCCATCGTTCGTTTGATACTAGAGCCAGCAGCTGATGAGGAAGCAAGGGCCAGCAGCTGATGAGGAAAGATGAGGTTCTCTTTTGATGGCACAAGAGGCCGAGGATCTTCCCAATTACCGTTCATTTGATGGATGGAAATGAACAGGTAAAAGAAAATTAGAAGAACAAAGAGACTCGGATGATAAAGACTGGCGGGATCAATCTCATAAGTTAACACGTAGTGACCATTATTTTGGTCGCGACGGCAAGGGTCCCCACAAGAAGAGCCGGTACAATTAGGTTTTGTTACCTAGCCATCACTGGTTGACATATCAAATCATATCGAAAAATTTCATCACGGCTTTCTTGAAGCACAGAGGTGATAATGCGACAGGACGAAAGTTGCAGCACGTTTTGTCATGTAGTTCATTTTCCAAGCGGACGTCATCATTTTCGGAAGCTATTAATTATTAGCTGCTTTTTTTTTTGTTTCTTAATAAATTAATGCCCAGCCATTCAACATTAATTTATAATGATCAACCATTTTATTAGCTGACCAGGCATAAGGCACTAAGCTGCCACGTTGGTGCCAGGTCCTTCATGTGGGTCGTTGTCTTACAGTGGGGTGGTGGCCGTGAGACGGTAGTCGTCTCACAAGGACGAAGTTAAAAATAGAAATTTTTTTTTGTTACGGTAAAGTTATAATAAAATGAAGAATCTCTCCTCCCATCTTCTCTATATTCTTCGGTGACCTTTTTTTCATCCTCGGTATGTTGGCGGCCACCTCCTCTTATTCTCCTTGTCCCTGGCTTGATGGTCATCGGAACCCGATAAAGGAGCCAGGCGCGGTAGTTGGCCTACCGTCCTCTTCGTCGGGATGGTCAACTTGAACCGGCCATGGAATAGCCATTGGACCGGGCTGGGTTGCTCGTCGTCGGCCTCCGCTTCGAGCGGAGAGGCCAACAGCTCATCCCCATCAGGCGAAGCCGCAAGGTGCGGCAGCTGATGGCCTACTCTTCCCAAGTGGCCGTGGGAGCCGCTCGGAGGCTCCTCCTCCTTGGTGGAGAAAGGGGCTACTCAATCCCTATTGGCGCCCAGCAGCGCCCTCGCCGGCCGCCGGAGAGGCTGCCGCGCCTCCCTCGCAGCCGCCGAAGGCTGGGAATTCCTTATTTTTGGGAGAAAAAAAAAAAAAAAAGGCTGCTAAGTACTCGTGCTGATGTGGCTCTACCACGTGTCCAATGACTTGCACCGATGTGGAGCCACGTGGGCTAAGGCATGCTGATGTGGTGGGTGCATGGCTGGCCATGGCGTGCTGATGTGTTATGATGATGTGGCAAAATGCTAACATAGCCATAGGGTTCAGCTTACGTGGCAGTTAATATGGTACTCTATGCTAATGTAATGCTGACATGTGCCAATGTGGCATGGCTCCCATGTTAACATGGCATGCCACATTGAATTTTATTTTTCTTAATTTTTTTTATTATTTAAAAAAATATTAAAAAATCTAAAAAAATACAGAAAGTCAGAAAAAATCTAAAAAAATTATAGAAAAATTAAAAAAAATAAAATTATAGAGAAATCAGAAAAAATTATAGAAAATTATGAAAAATTTACTTATAATTTTCTAAATAAGACATGATGGTTTATGTTCAGTTCATGGACAGTATAAGTGCTATATTTTTTCTTCTATAAAAATTTTTCTATCAGCATAATTATTTATACTTAGTACATAGATATAGTTTATGCATGTTTCTGCATGTTGTTTCTACTAACATAATTATTTTTGCTTAGTGCATGAAGGGTATTTATATTGTTTGTTTCATTTTTTTTTAGGCATATTTATTTATGTTTAGTTCATAGGTAATGTGTATGCCAGTTTTATGCCTTTTGTTAATATGAAATTTATGCTTGATGTAGCATGTGAATTAGTTTCAGCCTGTGTTGGCTATATGGATCCGTTCTAATCTATATTAGATATCGCTTTATTTGGGACATGGTCAAGCAAGGTAAAGTTATCCTTATGCATATCCCTACTAGTAGAATGCTGGCTAATTCATAAGCCTATTACTAGAGATATGTTTCAGGCTCATATAAGGAGTTTAGGTCTGCATAGAATTTAATAGATCGAGATGTGCTCCAGGCTCATGTAAAAAGTTTGAGTCTATATAGTGTTTGACAAACAGGGATTGTGCATTATGGACATTGTTGAAATGAAATGCTTGTTTTCATTATTTTATAATGTGTTTCATAAATATGATACTATAAGATATAGGTATGTATAAATGCCACAGGTTTAAATTAGCCCACTTACATGGGTGATCGCTCTAACACTTTTGTGGATAGCAGGATGAGACTAAAATGACCATAATAGATGCCTAAGTAACGATATTGTGAAAAAAATGCATATGTTGTATAAAGCGTGAAAAATGCATCGGTTATATGAAATATTGCATGAGTTGCAAGATACATGGGTTGCAAAATGATTTCATGCTATTGAGTTGCATAAATTGTAAGAAAGTCATCTCAGTTAGAACTGAGATAAAACTCAGAGAAGTCGGATATGAAGTATGCATATTATTGTGTCCACAAATTTGTATCAAGCTTAAAGTAGCTGGACAAGAGCACATGTGTATGTGCTTGAGTTGAATATTTTTGTAATGTCTGAACTTGGGTTCGTACAATGTTTGAATTTGATATATCTCATTGAGTGGAAACTCCACTGTAGCATATATTGTGTTGCATGTGCTAAAGTTGATTTAGTAGGGAGTGACGTGATAATTTCTCTCTTTTTCACCATGTGAGCCTTACAACTGTGGGTGAGCCTTACAACTGTGCAGTGTCCTTGGATTTGGACTTATATCATGAAGTTGGAATTCAGAATAACTTCCTTAGCTTTATCATTTAAGGTAACGAATGATATGGCCACATAAGACAATACTAGGAAGTTGACGAGATAAAGATGGATTAATATGAGTATTTAAGAAAAATTATTCATGAACATTCCTTAAATTTATAATCTATAGCCTGAGTAATTGTATGCGTAGGTTGCATATGATCATGGATACAGATGTATGACTTAGTGATAACTAATACTACTCAAAGTTAAGTCTTTTGAGGGGTTAAGAGTACTTGGTTAAGTATGATCGGATTTTCTAAGACACAAACGAGATTGGATTGATTGTGTGCTGCATTAATTATATGTTGACTTAATGTATCAACTTCACTATGTGTTACACTACGTATGAGTTTCATTGAGTCATACACCTCACTCCACTGCACAAGAAAAGAGGTGAAATGAAGTTGTGAGCATTATTCCTATGTGGATAAGTTGAAAATTGTTAGTTGACCTAGCAAGGTCATGCATCTACAACGATGCCCTCACATAGGTCGCCGCCTCTCGATCAGGCAGTGGCTGTAAGGCGATAATCGCCTCATAAAGATGAGGTTAAAAACAGAGAAATTTCTTTGTTATGGCAGGGTATAGCATAAACGAATCTCTCCTCCCACCTTCTCTCTGTTCTTTGATGAACTCTTTCCTTCTTCGATACTATTATCTGGGTTGTAATTTTGTAGAGGCTCTAATAACCTCTTTCTTAAAGCTCCTCGTCATTTCCGCCATCGAACGGAGGTTAGTCCCTGTGCTTCATATTTCAATAATTATGATATCATGACCATAACATCACAAGAGCTACAAGCATTGCAAATAGTATCATCATCTAATATAATATAATAAAATTAGAAATCTTTCTTCCCCCTTATGTCAAGTGTCAATTCCTATTAAATTATATTTTATATATTTCTTTCATCAAATTTTCTTCCTTTTAAGATTATGCTCACATATGTACTTTATATGGCTATATTGTGGTTGTTATTCCTTGAGGTTGGTTGGATTCAATTCTTTCATAGCTTTTAATATTTTGTATGCGATAGTGGATTTTGGAATTAATTTTAAAAGTTATTAATCATTTATGCAATGATAGATCTTTTGAAATCTTTTTTTTATTTATTTTTTAATTAAAAAAGAAATTATTAATTTTTTATGTAATGATAAACCTTTGAAATCAATTTTAAAATTTATTTTTTATGCAAATGATAGAACTTTGAAATCATTTTTTTCTAATTTTTTCTTTTTTAAGTAGAAAGAAAGAAGTTATTATTTTTTTATGTAATAGTAGGTCCCTAAAATTAATTCTAAAAAGCTTTTAATTTTTTATGCAATGATAGATCCTTGAATTTATTTTTTTATTAATTTATAAATAAGCTATTAATTTTTTTAATTTAATAATATATAAAATAAAAAATATATATAAATTTTCATTTTTTTATTTATTTCTAAGGTAACGAGTCTTCGTGCGTTACATGATGTATACCTGGGCAATCATTAATTTGCAAGCATGCTATAATAAAGTCCTGCCAGCCCATGATGTTTGATATTTTAAAACAATACTATATTTTATTTTTATTGTGCTTGATGATCAAAAATATGTTTTTAAAAAAATATAACTCTAAAAAGGAAATAATTAAAAATAATTAAAAATATTTTCATTATTTTCTATTAAAATAAAGAAAAAAATTAAAAGTAAAAGATACAGCATTTTCAAAAAAAAAAAAAAAAATCTCTTTATCAAATACATTTTTTAAAACTAAAAATAAAATGAGAATATATTAAAAATCTCACGTAACTTTTGTGTCCCTTTTCTTCGGTGACGCGAAATAGTTTTAAAGTCACCTTAATGGCATGAGGCAAACGAACGGACTGGCTTTGCGTGGGAGAGAGGTCATGGATGACGTATAGCGTTTGCATAACGAAACAGATGGCTTCAGTTTGCACGAGGTCATGGATGACGTCTAGCGTTTGCACGAGCTCAAGGGCCCACCTTATCGCAGCAATCTGCCGAGGTTATCGTCTGAGAGGTTTCCCGGATTGGAGTTTTGGCTGAGAGCGGATTTGGAAGATGCTTCCACGGCTCTCGCAAAACTCTTTCGCTTTCTGTGAGAGGCTCGCAGCCCCTCTGGTACCAATCGCAATGGTTTTGAAGGGATTAAGTGAGATGAAATTGAGGATGGAAAGAATATTAAAAAATTAAAAAGATTAGGTTTTCATTCTCAATCTGATTTATGAAACGTAGTTAATTTTTTCAGATTGAATGATGTGCTGGATTTCATATATTTGCTTTAGCTTAGATTGTATTTGATTATATATATATATATATATGAGATAACATATGCAATTATTCTAATTTAAACCTTTTATTATATTTTAAAAATTATATTTAAATTTTTATATTTAATTTTTTTTAATATATTTTAAATATTCATCCATTTATAATAAATTTTGATGGAGATGGAGAAAAATTATTTTTTGATTCATCTATTAGGTAGGGATGAAAATGAGATAGGAATGAGAAATTTATCCTATGCCTCCATTATCATGCAAAATAGGTTAAATCTTGTTTCAATTTTATATTTGAATTATAATTTTAGACTCAGACCCGATTTATTTATTGATCAAATCAAATTTATTTATACTAAAAATTTCAAATCTATTGAGTCATTCCAATATATTTGGAGTCAAGTATAATTCAAATCCAGCCAAAAACATTAAGGTTGAGGTTTAGGATGGGATTAGATTAGGTTGTATTTGTATTTGAATTAAACATCTAACTATTATTTTGTAGTTAAAATCTAGTGCTTGATAATTAAATATAATTTTATAAAAATTTATAAATAAAATTAAAAAAACTAATTTAAAATTTTTTACTTAAAAACTTTTAATTCTATCTAAATAAATAATTATTAAAATTTAAAATATTTATAAATATATTGAAAGATATTATAAATAAAAATTTATTAAAATAAATAATAAAATATAAATATTTGAATATAATTAGGTGAGAAAAAAAAAAAAAAAAAGATGCGGAGAGATGTAAATATAAGATGAAAAGAAGAATCAATTTTATATTGGGGAAGGGGGACAGACTTCTCCTTCCCATGGAATTGGGAGTATTTGGGTATTACACCTGCCTGTCCCTCCAAGAGGCTGAAGCCGTGGCTGCGGTGTCTCCGTCTGTCTCCATCGCTCTTAGATTTTGAGGTGTCCACGAGCTCCACGAACGCAAGCACCTCCACCCCACCCTCAGGTCTCCTCCCAAACCGGCGCCCCCTCGATGCTTTCCTTCTCCCTTCCTCTGTTGTCTTGCCTGTTGCCATCTTTATAGCTGATATAACATTTTCAGGTCTCCACTTGTTTGATGTTTTTGAGATCAAACTTATATTTTCCTTGGCTTCGTGAACAAATTTTAATGGTAGGATACTTGCGCTGTTTGCCTGTCGAGCGAGCCTGATTGCTTTTTTCTCGAATTTGTCTTTTATTGTTGGCTTTATATCTTGTGGATTATTTATTGGGACGAATTTTTATTGGTAAAGCTGACGCAGATCCCACCAAGTTGGCTCTCTCCTTGTTTATGTTCGTTTATCCACTTTCTATTTGATGAAATGTTTTGACCCAAAAGATTGTTTTAAACCTCTGTATTCCAACAATAACAAGTTTATATTTATAAATCATTCAACAATAACAACTGTTGCTCGCTCTCTCTCTCTCTCTCTCTTCCCAAACCGCGAAGACTTCAGTGAGCCTCCGCTGTAACTTGGGCTCGCCCACTTTTTAGTTCTCTTCCACTCTTCTCATCTCCTGGGATTTTCATGCTTCAAAAACTCAAATGGAAGTAATCGAGTGAAAGTTAATGAGTAGAAAAGTTAATAGGTAGCAAGTAGACTTGAGTTATAAGCACATAATATGTTTCAATATGAATAACGATATGCACTGGAACCTCTCACCTTGAAACTCAAGTTGGTTGCAACATTATTGTTTCAAGAAACCAAAGTGAAAGTTGTAGCCTAAGCTTCAAGAAGATAAATTCGGTTATCTATTAATCTTCATGGCACCGCATCATCCTTTTCTTATCCCATCTTTTTGGATCCCTGACATGACAAACTCTCCAATTGGTGCAGATTTTGCGCTTTACTCTCTATTTTCATCAATTTTTTCCCTAGTGCATTGGCTGATGAAACCCTTCATAGGAATTATAATGCAAAAAAAAAAAAAAATGTTGCAAAGTCTTTGCATATAGAGAAAGGACGTGAATGATTGTTCTGGATTTAAATTTTATTGTACATGATATATTTTCTTTGCCTTGCTCAAGAATTCACTTTGGATTGTAAACCTGGTCTTAATCCTTCTTTCTAAACTGTAAGAGCACTAAGATTAAAATAATTTATTGGATATTACTTTGCTGTTGTTGAACTAAGTTTCACTCGAACTTTGTCTTTGCCTTAGTGGTTGTACTATTTTAGAAGGATAACTAAGGAGAAGAGGGAAGTGGCAATTTAGAGAGCAATGAACAGATGCTGAGGAGGCTTGCTCATAATTGGTGAAATTATGGCAAATGTTAGGAACAGAACTGGAAAATTTTAAGGGTGCTGTCCATGCTGCTGCTCTTTCACTCAGACATACTGAGGTTGTTGATGTCAAAATCACTCCTCTTCTTCCCCATATTTTGAAAATGTTAGCTTTGGATTTCTGAGGCAAGAATCAAATTTTAGCCTCAGATTTGGCATATCTTCTGCTTAGAACATCGGATGAGATCCTGAACAAATCAAGGCTACTACTATGGATCCAATTCAAACCGTTCATGTCAAGCTTATGGCCTTCGATCTTCTCTCTGTTACTGTCTGGCCCTCCAACGCTCCTGTCTTCACCCGGAAGGGCAGGCCCATCTCTCGAGCTGAAACTGTAGGTGTGGTGGTGAGTCGTGAGCGCAAGGACAAATTTCTAAGGTTCTTGGTGGATGATGGGAGTGGGTGCATCCCCTGCATCCTTTGGCTCAACCAGCACCACCTCACATCCTATGGTGGTCCGTCTAATCTTGATCTTATGGCCGAGATGACACTGAAGCAATCTGAGATAATTCAGCTAGGGGGGCTAGTTAGGGTCAGGGGGAGGATCACCATCTATAGGGGGATGCTACAGATTACAGTGAGAGATGTGATATCGGAGAGGGACCCCAATGCAGAGGTCTTACATTGGTTGGATTGCATCAGGTTAGCTAGACAGTGCTATGACTTGCTGCCTGCTGTTACTCTTCCTGGATCTGTTCTGGACCCACCACAAGATGGTTCTGACTGTAAGATTCTGACATTTTTCTTCCAACTTTGATATTCTTCCATCAATTCCTCCAGAGGCATTTAATTTTGTTTTTCTCCAAATTTGTAGGTTAGTTGCATGGTGCTCTTCAAAGCATGCCAGCTGGGATAATTTATTTCCTTTTCAATCTTATATGTATGTCCTCTTAATCTCTTCTTGTCTGGATTATTTTCATTAAAACTTACAATTGCTTCTTGTGTGATCCTTGCATCTCCTGGTTGTGATGAATCTACTGAGCTACCAGATCCTTAGGGCAAATGTCCATTCTTTTCAGTCACTCAATGGAAGCTACTCATATAACAAGATATCTGTTTTTCAATTTCATTGCTTTCTTTTGTACCTATATTATGGATATATTACTATCTATGCAAAATTTTAATATTGATAGTATCTGGTTTCTGGTAATATGCAGAAGTAAGGTACTGTGATAAAGTAATTGTTTTTTTGTTTCTTTTTCTTTTTTTGTCAGGGCAGGATTAAAATTACTTATGTTCTCCCTGATGCAAATATATGCCTATTATTTGGAATTATGAATATCTCTGAATCCTTTTCTCTTTTTACCCTTTTTTTTCCACTGGTAATACTTTTTTAAAAAAATGATAATATTTTACACATTATAAATTGCTAAACTTTTGAAATCATGTGTCATGATGAATAGGCAATCCTAATGTCTGGCTTCAGCAGTCTGTTTTCTGTTTTCTTCCATCATTTTTCTGTTTTCTTCTTTCTTAACTTTTCTGCGAATTCTATCCTCTGTAACTCTTCTTCATAATCAATAATATGGGGGAAGCTTGCTTCCTCCAATTTTCCATCCAAAAAAAAAAAAAAAGTGATGAATAGGCAATACCTCTTATTATTGATTGCACTCTGTACTCTTATGAAGACGCAGAGAGAGAGCCAAGAAAAGGGGCAGGGCAATATTAGTAGTAGGGAAAAGATAGTTCAATTCCCTTAAAAGAATATCAGTTGGGCAACAAGGCTGGCTAGAGTAAATTTGCCAACATAGTGGACGTTATTCTATTGACAGATACAATGGCTTAGCATTTTGGCAATGTGGTATCACAATATTGAGACAGTTCCAACAAGCATAACATTACAGTTAAAGCTAAGTAATGAGGATGAGTATGTTGAGAATTTCACCTATAATCTAGATGAAGACTTGGAATTTGATGTGAGGACATTATAAAGCTTCCAATTAATATAATATATGGACCAGGAGTTTTACATTAGAATGATAAATTAAAAAGAACGAAGAGAGGGTGTGGGTTATGTTGGAGGTATTGGGGTAGCTATTTGTCATTTTTGAAAACGAGATCGTGGCACAAGACGAGCTTTAAAAAATAGAAAATAGTTCAATTTATATGATGGTAGAAAGAACATGGGCTAACATTGCAAAGAAAATGATACAAGCGGTCATAAAGAGAGTTGCACGATATACAAATGATATTTCTCTATTCTTGTGTGCTTCGTATTTTCGGTCCCGGCTCAGAAGCTCAGCCCAGCACAAGAGATGTTGTCATTACTTTGACTGCTCCAACTGTGCCTACTAAAGATTATCTAAATCTGGTTCCTTCTAGGTAACCTTTTTCTACAACTTTCTTAATAGCGAAGATGTTAGATGGCTCTTCTACAAAGTTTATTTCGAAAGCAGCGGTTCCTACTGAGGTGCAAATTTGTGCTTGGCTGACTTTAAAAATAGACTCCAAGCTAGCGAGAGACTAGCCAAAAAGAGTCGGCTTGCTCCTTCCGAATGCCCAATGTGCGGAGAACTCCTAGAAACGACCTCCCATCGGAAGATCTTCTGCTCCTTCGTTGCTTTTATTTGGTCTCTTGGGATCACAATCAGGCCCAGATCTATTCCATACTTATGGTTTTTTCAGAGAGCAACCTATGGTGCCTTGCTTGGGATCAATTGGACCTTTCACTATGCTGGCATATCTGAAAAGAAACAAACTTAAGATTATTCTCCTTCAAATCATCCTCCCATCAAACTGTATTCAGGAAGATTATCTTTTTTTGTAGACTCCTGGGAATGTTTAGCTTCTGAAAGGCTAGAAGCCACTGATAATATCCTGAAAATTGTTCTTTACTCTCCTTTAAATCCCTTTGTAAATTCTTCTCTATTTCTAAATAGTTTCTTTCTAATAAAAGTTTCGGGGAGGAATTCTCTCCCACCCCATTTTTCAGATCAATGCTTCCGCTAGTTTTCATTGATTAAAATTTGATTAGGCTCAACCAGGGTTGTAGAAGGATAGCTATACTCTTAACAACAAATAACGCTTGAGACTTGGACTCTTTTTCGCTCAGGGCCTAGGATAGTCCCTAGAAGAACAATAATAAAGAGATATGAGTTAAAAGGTTGATTAAGTGTGAGAATAAGAGTGAAAATGTCTAGAAAGTATAAAATAATACTTTTGGAAGAATATAAGAAGACATCTCAATCAAAGAGAGGTAAAAGCAATAAGTTACAAGATTTTAAAGATCAAAACGCAAATATAGAAAAAAAAAAAAAAAAAAAAACTAACTCATAAATATTAAAAATTCCAGGGTCTAATTGGTACAAATCTTATATATCATAATAGAAGCTATGGCACCCAACCTAGCAGGGACCACACTAATTAAATAAATCCTAGAAGCATGAAGCCAGAACCATGCATGCACTTCCAAAGCAAACCAGCCTTAACATGAATGCCATAATGGTCCAAGACGTGGATGCCTTCTATTTTTATTTTCATAATGTTAAGAGTTGGATAATAGTCATCTTTTACTCTGCCCAGTCTACTCTGAGCCTTTCCGAAAACACAATCTAGATACAACAAAGATCGTGTATACACAAGGGGGTTTACAATTTTGAAGATGAATTACTACTAATCTTGGTAGCTCCTCTCTCCAATTTAGAGAATTCTTACAAGTACCTTGCATCATAGAGAACATCAGTTGACCCCAAGCCTTGTCTAGCTTCCACAGATCATCATACCCCACTACTGATTTGGGGGCCAACAGTCACAACTTAAGCATGGAGGATGGTCATGTTACAGAGGGGCACCATCAATCCACCTCTGAAACATAGCCAAGCACTCTTTTGGCCGGAATTCTGGAGCCGTGTGTCCCGCACCCTGCACAAGAATAAGACTGTAGATTAACCTTCATTCTATCAATAAAGCCACTTATGATCTCCTGTTATTGGCAGGGAAATTATTATTACCTTCACAGTTGCAAATGTTAGGTTATTTGAGTAAGTCCTTGTGAACCTGAGAAGCAAATGTCAAGATTTATGATCATATGTTCTAAAAACTATGACGTGAAGCTCCCTAATGAAACTGGTTAATTCTTGAGATGGCTTGTACAACAATAGCTCACCCTGCAACTTGCCCATCTGCAGACCATTGCCGCCAGTCATCCACAATGGAAAAGTTGAGAGATCGAATCCATGCTTGCGTGCCCACAAAAGATACCATCATGTCGTGATCACCGCTACACAAGAACAGCAGCATCAAGTAATAATATTTTGGCATGGAAAAATATTAAATTTAATATAGCAGGTAAAATTAAAATATCTAATGCAAATGTTGCAGGGACTTCACCTGTATACCAGCGCCCGATAACCTCTGCTGGTCAAATTTAGATGATACTTCACAGCACTTGGGACATCATTCGTATATGGTATGTCATAATTGCATCTCTGCCAATGTGGCACTGTTCCCTGATTGGCATCATAAAGAATATGCATCCTCACTCCATTTTATATCACTAATATCTCAACTAGAATAAATTTTAGCCTGCTTGATTGAATTATATAACCATGAGCAAAGGTTATCTAACAAATAAAATGTAGACATCCCTTAGCAATTCACAAAGAATCAGCATTTGACTCTGATTATCGAGGGTAATCATTGTTCCAGCTGTGCAAGCAAATAATAAAATGTGCCTATAAAAGAAAGAGCTCTATGTCATATTTATTTCCTGTATTCTCATCGCTGCTAGGAGAAAATTGATTCGGTGGTGTTGCATCATAACGTAAATGATGAGTTTCCATACTGGTGTACTGTTTAATCTTATTCGGTTCCTTAACAAAGAGTTCTCACACATCCTTTGGTAATTCAAAAGAGAACATATTTATCTGATTGGTGTTAATGCAAAAATTGTCCAAGCAAAAGAACACTGAAATCCTATTATTTGCCTATCAATTTCTCAATTCTTTAAAACTGGATATTAGTCTCTAAAAGACATACCTGTTATGATGTATATGAGTCCTTGACTTGTGTAACCATTTTGTGGTTTTAAGTGTTACCCAAGTTACAATATGACCTACATGCTCTTGACTACCTTGGGGGTTAAGGGAGAGCAATGGAGTTGAGTTCTTCCTTAGTCAAATTTCAGAGTTTTAGACCTAGAGTTTCTCTCTCTCTCTTATTTCCTCCATCACCCCACCTCCAACCAAAATGAAGGAGGGAAAAAAAAAAAAAAAGAGTCTCCCATCCTTCTCCCTTCAGAGAGCTTCTACATTAAATCACAACCAACAATTGGCTTGCTTGCTAAAGTCTCCTGATGTTGGACGCTAATCACGTGGGTTCAAATCACGCGCTCACCACATGCTTCCTCCCACCTAGTTCCATTAAAAAAACAAGCAATATAAGGCATGTGTTTTGAAAGATCTAAGATCTACATTCTACAATCATATTACTATGCAAGCATACTAAGTCTTTACTTACTCTCTCTCTCTCTCTCTCTCTCTCTCTCACTCACTCACACACATATGTGTGTAGGGAGAGAGAGCATTTAACTTGGTTACATGTGAAAGGATTTTCACTCAAATTTGATTAGATTTAGATTTGAATGATTGAAGTCTCAAATCAATGATCCGAGCCGTTGGATATAATCTAATACCGCTAAATACTTCTAAAAAATTATATGATTTGGAGATCCTAGTCCATGCATTAAGAGGTTAACAAATATATAATTTCGTGTTATATAAAATGTCCAAATTTTGGACCACTTGATGCATGAGCTACAGATTTTAAATCATATGATTTTTAGTGGGGAAGCATTAAGAGGTGGATCACATCCAACAAATCATATCATCCAATTTTAAATTTGATTGGATCTAAATGGAGATCCTTTTGAGTATAACAAAGTCAAACTATAAATATGTGTGTATATGTATATATGTACGTATGTATGTGTGTGTGTATATAGGGGTTAAGTTCAAGTTACATGTATAATCCTAAGAGAGTTAAGCCCTTTTTGAATTGGATGATGGAGGTTTCATATAGATGGTTAAGACCATTGGATATAATTTACAATCTCTAAACAGCATACATGCAAAAATTATAGGATTTAGAGACCCCTAGCTTATGCATGAAGTGGTTAAAAATTGATGTTACAAAAATGATGTTATTTAAACTATTTAATTTTTTTACCATTTTGATGCATACACTAGAAGTTTTCAAATCGTAAAATTTTCAATGTGTAAGCAATATAGAGATAATAAATCACATTCAATAGCTCAAATCATTGATATAAAATCTCTATTATCCGGCTCGAAAAAGATGTAACTCTCTTAAAGTTACACTAAGAACAACTTGATCCTGACCGATATATATCATAAAAGATCATGTTATATTTGATGTAACTTTAGAGTTACATCCTTTTTGAATTAGATGATGGAGGTACCATATCAATGATTCAAGTTATTGAGTATGACTCACTGTCTCTAAATTGTGTATATAGTAAAAATCATATGATTTGAAGATTCCTAAACCATGCATCAAATAGTGAGAACATATTTTTTTTTTATACTTATCTAATTTCTAACTGATTGATGCTTAGGCAAGGGGTCTCCAAATTATATGATTTTTCTTGTGTAAATAGTTTAGGCATAGTATCACATCAAATAGCCTAAATCATTGATGTAGAAACTCTATCATATCATTCAAAAAGGGTGTAACTTGAATCGGACATTATATATATATATATATGTCTACATGTGTGTGTATGCATGCATGTATGTCTGTCTACATGTGTGTGTAGACACGCACATATACACATATATATGCATATATATAGATATTTACATGCGCGCGCGTGTACACATATGGGACATATGTTTATGGGGACTTATATGCATATTTAAAAGAATCAAAGGATTAAGATTAAAGTCATAAAGATTTTAAGGACATTATAAAAAGATGAAACATAATTTAAGGTCAACATGGTCTAGATATTTTCAACAGCTAATAACTTGACACCTATTAGCACATATCCCACAAATGTCTGCTCTAACTGTGGTTATCCCACAAATGTCTGCTCTAACTGTGGTTAACCAGACTTCAACGGCCTCTATGTAACAGACTACATCTTTTCAGGGACTGTTAAGAAATTCTTTAAAATAGAAAGATTAGTACACAGAAATACATTTAACCAACTTCTACACAAAAATGTCCTTTTAAAATGGAAAGATGAATACAAATCAATTACATCTCACAGATTACCATGCAAAAATATCCCATGCGTAAGTTTGGCAATCTTTGTGTTATTACTTCTTGTAGAATGTTAAATTGGTGTAGCAGATATGTATAACACAAACGATGGGATTCCACATCACTTAACACTGTATACATTACATATAGCTCAGAGGTGAAGATAATGAGGTATAATACCTCATGAATATTGAGAGCATCTCTAACAGTACTATTGTTTAACCAGAAGTATGAGAGCAAGTATCCAGAACTCTGCAACAAAATACACAGCTAGAAATGGTGAGATTTCTTGTCCAAGAGCAACATCAACAATTTCTAATTTTATGCAAGTGAACAATCTTTACATGCTATGACATGTATGAAAACCAACAGAGGCATATCTAAGTGCATATGCAGAGGTCTGTTTGCACTCATTAAGAAGCACATGTGTTAGTAGAAAGATAAACATCTGCACAGCTGCACCAGATTGCATGTATCAGAATGCACGAGCATCAGCAGTTATGTTACACATAAACCAACATAGATGCATGTACAAGCACTTATATATGAAGATAAATTAGGAATAAGATATCACTTGACTGGCCATAAGCAAATCATATGAACAAATGTTTTCACATAGCAAGATTATAGATTTAAGTTTTAAACAAAGAATGAGTTTCAACCTGGGAGCAGGGAAGAGAAGCAGCTTGTAAATTTTATAGATGCATTTCAAGATGCTAATGCATTCAAGCACATTGACAGAAGGGTTTAGAAAACACATGTTTTAACACTTGATAACATCTGAATGTGTTGGTGCATGTGTTACTTTGTGTTGGAGGGGTGGGGATTTACTCTACACTCCAAAGGAAGGCCAGATTTTAATAAAGGAAACTCTTCAACATCCTCTTTAAGCAATCTCCTTTTATATGCAGCAACTATCTTGGGCTTTGGGCTCACGAAAAAGCATACTGGCTCCAAAATTTGGCCAGGGTTTATTCCCTCAATACACTGCATGTATCCAAAAACCCTTTTCCAGTCAAAGAGGTCAAAACGAATGTTTTAACTTGAAGAGTGAATAGCACGCCCACCTCACTTATAGACTGCAGATAATTTGCGCATTGTTCATTTCTAGGATTAGCATATTCTCCTCCACAACTTTTCTTGGCTGACTGAAAGAAATGGTAGAGAATTAGATATTAGATGCTTTCTCCCAAAACAAAGTATGCCTAAAGGAATCTGGGGGAGAAAATCAATTTGAAGAATGTGAAATACAAATGCAGTTCTTTATAACAAGAAGTCATATTGTAAACAACTCAAGAGCATTAGGCTTGGATCTTACATGATATCTGTGACAAAAGTTTTCCCAAATTACTTTTATTATTGTGGCTAAGCTGGGACATTTATTCAACTTCGAGGAAGCAATATCTATGATAAAATTGATATGTAATAATTATGGTGCCCTTTAGTGGTTGCTTTCTGAATGCTACTTTGACTATTTGTAGGCAGCATGATGTTAAGAATTCTGTAAATAAAACTTATAATAAGAATAGAATTTTGTAAAGATGCTATAAATTATTGATAAAAATGCACATTTTCTGGATTTTATATAAAGTAAAGAGTGCAATGAAAATCAACGATATAAACTAACAGACACTTGCACAGACATGGTCCAATAGAGACCATTATCAGATATCTTGCAAAAGAGGTTTATCTGGTTATCAAACTACCTCTGTGAAATGATATTTTCCTTCCAACCACTTATTTATGTCATATGGTTACTTTCATCTCCAATCTAGTGTAAATCATTAAAAAAAACAAGGACTGTTTGATGCGTCTGACATACCTCAGCAATATATTACTTAACATTGATTCTGATTGTTTATGATGTTGATGATGTTAATTGTCAAGCGTTCACAAGGAAAGCATGAAGGATTTGACATAATCTAGGAAAATGTTTCAATCAATTCTTTCACCTCATAAAGTTCATCAGATATAAGTCCCATCCCATGAGCGTATGGGACAAATGCCCCATTATCAAACTTCTCATCTGTTACAGGATTGCCAACCAGATAACCCTGGAACCATGCCCAGAAAAGAAGATTACAAGCACAGAAAGATAAGTAGTACAGATGCAAGACTACAGAGACAGAAAATCTAGCAGTATAGACACCAATATTCTTTTTTCCCCCTTCATATGGTAAAGAAGATCTCAAAAATCAGCAAGCAAGTGGTATGTATGGAAGAGACAACAAGAAGAATAGCCAAAGTAGAAAACAAAGGATACAGCATGTAACAATGATACCCGCATAAGAACATGAAACAAAGTGTGCTTGCTGTCTATGGCCATGCCCCTATGGACCATTCACACTGGATCCAGCTCTCCAAAAAATTTTTACGTATGTTACTAAATGGGAATTCCAAAATAATGTGATGATAACCTTTTATTGTTACATTTTAAAGTTCATAAAAAGAACACTTCTTTGTTTCATCAAAACTATGGTTATTTTGCAGGTAAAATACTTCGTTTCATCAAAACTATGATTATGTTGCAGGTAAAATAATTGTGGTAACCATTGCGTCTTGTCTGTGGTGGACTGGTATGCATTGTACAAGAAAGATTTAATCACCTACTTTGCTCTGCAAAATCTAATTCACTAGAAAAAATGGGAAAAAACTCTATGTCAATGAAAAGGTCATTTTTGGTGGACAAAATTAACTTCACCTGGATGGTAATGAGCAAAAGGTTCCTTCTGTAGCCTACCATGGAAACAATATGCAGTTAGAAGTCAAAATGCAGTTGGACTCTATCAGTAGTGATGATGAAAAGGTCTTGCATAGTTCTAGACAAAGCAGCCAAATAATGATCAGGTAATTGTGAAGTCTTGCACTATCCCCCAATGTTTATTACTAAGTTGACCTTCTAAGAAACCAAAGAATATGGATCTTTCTCCCAACATCCATTCAGATTAAATTCTTCAATAAGTTTTGTTAGCATCTTAATGTCATTTTAGTCATGGATGACTCAACTTCACAGTGTATGTCGAGAGAAAGAGAGACAGGGTAATTTATAAACTACATGCTAATGGATGTTGTTTTGTGAATAATTTATTCATTTATTATGAATAATTTGTTCATTTAATTTCTGAAGAACATCAAAACAGCTATATATGACATTCGATACTGAACCAATCCCCATTTTCTTATTGATTTCATAGATTGCAGTGCTTATACTTTTTGATAAGAGCAAAGAAAATCTAATTGATGTTGCCAATATATCAGGAACAAAAGAGGAAGAAATCAATTATATTTTGTTTACAAACACACACACATTTAGGTATATTTTTTTTGGTAAGATTCACATACCTTGAGATTGTAAAGCAGTTCATCTCCATCTTGATTAGCTGTAACATAACAAACCTTTAAGGCATAGAGGCATATGAATGTTTGAATAGATCAAATTTATCAGCGGAACACTACTTTGGGAAGAATTCTCAAAACTTTAATAAATTATGATATCCATGAGTGAATACCAATTCTAAACTCAAATATTTCTACTTTTTAAAGTATGTTATGTCATAGAAGGTGTTGTACATTATGACCTGCTTAGTAATTTTTAAATTGTTGACCATCATAATTTTTTGTATCCAGATTATGCGCTAATTAGTTTCCATAGAGTTACTGAATATGTACTGGTTTTTTAATGACACCAGGTATGCCAAACATTATTCTTCAAGGCCTTCTGCATTTATGTTCAAAAGATGATGAAGAAACTATAAGCAATGACAAATGATCTGGTGCAATGTTGAAGTAATGCCGCTACGTCTGCTTATAAGAGAAGCTTAAAGGAGTGGAAAGTTTTCCCCCTCCCAATAATCATGGTATGTTTTGAATACCAATCTTTTGACAGAGCCTGTTGAGTTGTCATCACATTCGATTTTAGAAAATTATGAATCACCCCATAAACAATAGCTTCAAAGAAAGTACCTTTTGCTATTTCTTGAGCAACAACTGGGACAACAATACCAGAATAGGAATCTCCACCGATGTAGAGTGGATTGGAAAGGAACTCTGGATGATCAATAAACCACTGCATGACAACTCGGCTGCTCGTAAATCATTCGCAATAATCTCCTCCTAAATAACTTTAAGATATGAATACAATAAACTGAAAGAATGGCAAAAGCTCCCACCTTTCTAAGGAAAGTGCGGACTTGTCGGGCCACTTTGGTGTCCCCCACCTCGTAGTTTTGCTCCACACTCGAATAGGAGAACCCAGTCCCCACTGGGGAATCGAGAAAAATGATGTTGCAGACCTTCGTCCAAGAATATGGGTGGTAGACCAAGTTTGGCAGACCTTCAGTGTACCCGGCAACGTCAAATTTTAGAGGGCCTGCAAGATTAGCGACAGTTACAAATGGCATCAATCAACTAAAATCAAATGTTGCATGCCAGAGTTGATGACCCATCTCGTCTTATATAAGTTTGCGAAAGAATTACCTCACAAGCATTCCTCCGAACATGTCGTGTGTAGGACGTTGAAGCGCGAAAACTGAACACGAACATGACCATAATGCTTACCCGGCTACTAAAATCTTCGGCAATTGAACCAAATAATCTGACACTAAATCCCACCCTTCTCCTGATTTGAGAAGTTAGAGATATTTGGAAAAAGATATCCTCACGTTATGTGGCACGTTGATCATGCGCCGGACCCTAAGGCTTATACTTCATACTACCTGGCGAAAGGAAAAATATCCAATGACCACAATGCGCTTCCGAACGAGGTTTCGAAGTGGGTTTTAGTTCTTACAACACCCTTCTTCCGTTTTTTTTTTTTTTTTTTTTTTTTTTGGGACAGCTTTCACGTAAGTACAAAGGGGCTAAAAATTGCAATTCAATTGCATGCAATTAGAATTACAGACATAGAAAGGGACTTGATTGTTTATAATTAAAAATTGGTATATGCCATTGCGCGGCTTTGCTTTGATTCCAATTTTAAAAATAAAAATAAATTAAAATAATTTTTTTTAAAGAAATATTATGTACAAATTAATTTAATAAATTAATCTATTGTTATTTGTTTATCAGCTATTTTATGTAAGATGGAGAGTTATTCTTCCACGATTTAATTAGCAGTTTAGGAAAAAGAAATATTGCATGCATTAAATATTATTAAATAGAATTGAACACACCGCAACAGCGAAAAAGATTTGGCCTACCTTCTAAGCTTTATTATATTAGATTAGACTATAAATACAATTACAGCTATTTGGTTGTTTGATGTGAAAAACAATCTTGTTTGATTGTCTATGATTAAGAAAAATGATTGGAGTTTTAGAATTTTTTTAGTTTGAAGATTCCTTATGGTTAGGACTATAATTATTTTTGGTTCTAGATTCAATTACAAGTTTTATATTTTCTTTTAAAGATTATTTGGAGTTCTGTAATTGAACCTTTAGTGCATGGTAATTTGCAGTTCATCTCATTTCAATTATTTGAAATTTTATAATTTAACTACATATTTAAGTCAAGTTATATTTAGATTATAAATGAGCCACGGAAGTATGGAAGTCAACTTGCAATCAAATTAGTTGTAAGTCAATTTGTAGAAGTCAACTCATAGTTTTAAAATATTAGAATAGTCAAATTTAACATTATAATATTATAATATTATAATATAACTATAATAATATAATATAATTAATAATATTATATTATATTATATTATATCATATATTATAATACTATATATTATATTATATTATAACTATAATAATATAACTATATTATATTATATATTATAACATTATTAGTTATAATTATTATAAAATATTATAATACCATATAATGCTATAATATAGTATGCTAATATAATATTACTATATTATATTTTTAATGTTACTATAATAATATATAATAATATTGTACTATTTTATTATTATAACAAGGATATTATGATTTCTAATAATATATGAACAATAATATAGTATTTCCAATCAACATCAATTTAGTTGTAATATAATTCAGTTACATGTAACTCAGTTAGATAATCTGAGCTATATTACAATTTCATTTGTAAGATTCTAAACAACCTCTTGATTAAAGTATATTTTACAATTGTAGTTATCCAAAGAGCTTTTTATGGACATTTGCAATTCAATTTTAGCTAAATGCACTGCATGCTACCAATTTCAAGCAACGAACGACTCTTAAGCGGATGTTTGGTAACTCTAATGGCATCAATGCGGTGATTCTACATCAATGGTGATCCTTATTCGAGATAATCTAATTTTTGATGATTTTTATTCGGGACATAACATAACAAATCTATGATCAACTTGTGCAATATGCTATGAGAATCTAAGATTACTAATTATATAGTACAAAAACCATCCTTAGTATATTTTTCAATTATCATCGTATTTTATTCTTATTTCATATTATTTATTGTTATAATATATGGATTAAATTATAATATTAGTATTTATAATATAATATATAATATAACATCATAATATAATGTTATATTATAATTCTTATACATTACGATAATAATATTTTATTATATTATTATAATATAAAATTTTTAATATTAAACTATACTATTTTAATATAAAAATAATGCTAAGTATCTTTTTTTCCTATAAACAAAGGCATATTTTTATTTTGTAAATATTAGTCTAAATTCACCATCTTGAGGTAATCTTAGATATACATCCTCAAGAATGAGTGTGGGATTATTAGGTTGGATAGTAATTATGAAGATAAGAATAATTTAGAATTACTGCTAGGTAAGATCATCAAGATGCAGCTAAATATAATGATCCTATTATCTCCATCCATGCCATTAGCATATATCCACTCATGTGTCTAGACAAAAGCCATAAAAAGATCATGTGGGTTGTGGATTGGGATTCTATCAAACTTCGGCTTGGATTTTATAATCGCTAGTCTCTTGGAGGAGCGGTGGGACTTTGATTTAGTAGCGTGTTGACTCTTGCTTCGATCCAATTGTTCCAGTCTACTAGGGGCCAAGCTGCACTAATGAAAAAAAAAAAAAAAAAAAACAAATTAATCATTTCTAATTAGGTAATCCAACTGTTCAATGCCGCTAGAGTTTCGTGCCTACAGAATCATAGAATGGAATCCATATTTTATAATATCATGAACTTACTATTATTTACACGTGTTGTAGAGGTCTTCTATGGCTTGTAAATACCGTCACCATATGATAAGGTACGTTGAATTTTTCTAAGGTTAGGTAAGCATATTTTTCTTCATTTTTTTTTTTTTTTTTGCTTCAATAACATCATTAAAAGATTCAACGAGATGATTTCTAATTGCGATGGTTTCAACTAATCAAAAGCTGAGTTGGACCCAACCCAACACCCAGTCATCAAATTCAAACCAATTGATTGCAAAATTATTAACTAAGATACAGTTTAATTGGTTCAAATTATGTTGGCCAAGCTGATTTATGTGTTTAATAAAAAGATCGATTTGAATCTGGATGTTAACTTGCTTAATAAATAGATCAAATTAGGATTGACAAATTTTGATTTATCCAGCATTCGAGCCCTAAATTGCCGCCATAAACTAGAATTCATGGCCGCATACTCTTAAATTTCTCAGGTTTGATTTCACACTTTTGCTAATGCCTCTCGTTCATCGAATCATCTGTGCCAAGACTGTAACAACATCATCTCCCTGTCATGATTTGAGTCTCCTACTTCTGTGCTTCAAATTTTTTCCACATAGTTCTCGTGTCGCCTTGCCTTGCTCTTCGATGCAATAGAGTATCAAAGTAGACTCCCAACGCTTCAAACCAGCGTACCAGGTTATTGAAGTGAATTCATCGACAGACAGATCATGAGCTCTAAGCCTAAAAGAAGAACCCTACCAATCTTTTCGTTGAGTAAAAGAAACCTACCAATCTCAAACATCAATCCAGAGAACGCCGAGCAGCCGGGGCCTCCCGTCAGCCACACCATCAGAGGGTCCTCCTCCGGCTTCCTCTCAGACTTTATGAAGTAGTAGAAAAGCCGCGCATCTTTCGCTTCATCCACCGTCACGTATCTACAACATGCAAAGCAGAAGCACGAGTTGCTCAAATTCTGGGATAATTGAGAAGAAGCCATGCGTCCAATTTGATTAGAACCTGAATGTTAAAATATGGAAAGCTCACCCGGTTTCCAAATAGAAGGGCAGTGCCCCTTCAAATCCTGGAAGATGGGTGATGGTGTTCAGTGCTGAAACAAGAGAAGGCCGCGAGGAAATCGTTAGCAGCACAAGTATAGAGAGTACAGCTAAGGAAGCGGAAGGCTTCCCGTCTTCCTTAGCTACTGCCATCGTTCGTTTGATACTAGAGACTTGGAGACCAGCAGCTTCGGCACCCGTGTTTTGAGAGGAAGCAAGGGCCAGCAGCTAATGAGGAAAGATGTGGAGATTCTTTTAATGGCACAAGACACTGAGGATCGTCCAAATTACCGTTCATCTGATGGATGGAAATGGACAGGTAAAAGAAAATTAGAAGAACAAAGAGAGACGGGATCAATCTGGACGAGCTAGACGTAGTGCCATTATTTTGGTCGAGCAGCAAGGATCCCTATGCGCCCTGTTTCAAAAAGATCCTGTAGAATTTGGCTTCGTTACGTAACCCCTCGCTGTTTGACATATCAAATCATATCGAAAAATTTCATCCCACCTTTTTTTTTCTTTTTTTTTTTTCGAAGCACAGGGGTGATGATGCGACGGAAAGGAAGTCGCTGCACGTTCTTTGGCATGCAGTTCATTTTCTATCTGGACGTCATCAATTTTGGAAGCTATTAATTATTAGCTGCTTTTTTTTTTGTTTCTTAATAAATTAATGCCCAGCGATTCCACACTAATTTATAATGGTCAACTATTTTATTAGTGCCAGGTCACGTGTCCATGACAGTGCCCTTACGTGGGTCGTCGTCTCTGGAGCGGTAGCCATCAAAACAATGAAATCTCTTCTCCTACCTTTTCTCTGTTCTTCGGCGGCTTTTTTTTTTTTTTCCTTCTCCGATACCATTATCTAGGATGTAATTTTGTGGCGACTCTAATAGCCTTTTCCTTTCGATGAGTTCCTAATTGCTTCGCTATGAACAGAAATTAACCCCTATGCTTTATATTTCAACAAATATGATATCATCGTGACCATAACAGCACAAAAGCTGCAAGCATCGCAAAATAGCACCATCATCTAATATATAAAAATCTTTTGAAATCAATTTTTTTATAATTTATCTTTTTTTTAAAATAAAAGAATTTTTTTTTAATATTTTTATATAATGATAAATCTTTGAAATTAATTTTAAAAATTATTATTTTTTTATGTAATAGCAGAATTTTGAAATCATTTTTTTAATTTCTTTAAGTAGAAAGAAAAAAGCTATTAATTTTTTATGCAATGATAGATCTTTAAAATTATTTTTTTCTTAATTTATGAATAAGTTATTATTATTTTTTTAATTTAATAATATAAAAATAAAAATATATATAAATTTCTATTTTTATTTATTCCTAAGGTAACAAGTCTTCGTGCATTACATGATGCATACCTGGGCAATCATTAATTTGCAAGCATGCTATAATAATAAAGTCCTGCCAGCCCATGATGTTTGATTTTTTAAAACAATACTATATTTTATTTTTATTATGTTTGATGATCAAAAATATTTTTTTTAAAAAAAGACAACTCTAAATAGGAGAAAATTAAAAATAATTTAAAAATATTTTTTATTTTGTATTAAAATAAAAGAAGAAAAGTAAAAGTAAAAGATACAATTTTTTTTTTCAAAAAAAAAAAAGATACTCTTTATCAGATACATTTTCTAAAACTAAAAATAAAATGAGAATATATTAAAAATTTCACGTAACTTTTGTGTCCCTTTTCTTCGATGACGCGAAATAGTTTTAAAGTCACCTTAATGGCATGGCATGAGGTAAATGGACTGGCTTTGCGCGTGAGAGATTGCACGAGCTCAAGGGCCCACCTTATCGCAGCAATCTGCAGAGGTTCCCGCCTGAGAGGTTTCCCGGAGAGGCTCGCAGTCTCTTTAGCACCAATCGCAATGGTTTTAAAGGGATTAAATGAGATGAAATTGAGGATGAAAAGAATATTTAAAAATTAAGAAGATTGAATTTTCATTTTTGATCTCATTTTTTGAATCTATTTTTTTAAATATAAAATTATCTCTCTCTCTCTCTCTCTCTCTATATATATATATATATAATATTTATAATAAAATGAATGGCGTGTTTGGTTTTATATATTTACTTTAGATTGTATGCATGATAGCATATGCAATAATACTAATTTGGACCTTCTATTATACTCTAAATATTATATTTAGATTTTTAAAGTTAGATCTTTTTAATATATTTTAAATATTTATTTAGTAGATTTTAGATGAAGATAGAAAAAATTATTTTTTGTTCGAGTATCGGAATAATGATGGGAACAGAAAATATATCTTTCATCCATCACCATGCAAAATAGGTTGAACTAAATCGTGTCATGCTTTTGATTTTATATTTGAATTATAATTTTGGACTTAGACCCGCTTATTTATTAATTAAATTGAACCACTTTATGATAAAAATTTTAAATCCAATGAATTATTCCCACATAGTTGGAGTTAAATATGATTTAAATCTAGTAAAAAATATTAGAGTTTGGAAAGGAATTAGATTAGATTATGTTTACATTTGATTATCTAATCATTATTTTATAGTTAAAATCTAATAATCAATAAATTAAATATAATTTATAAATATTTTTAAATAAATTTAAAAAAAATCTACTTAAACTTAAATTTTTATTTTAAAACTTTTAATTCTATCTAAATAACTAATTATTCTTAAATTTATAAATTATAAAATTAAAAATATTGTTAATATATTTAAAGATATTATAAATAAGGATTTATTAAAATAAATAATAAAATAGATATATTTTAATATAATTAGGTGAAGAGAAAAAAAAAAAAAAAAAAAAAATGGAGAGATGTAAATATTAAGGCGAAAAGAAGAATCAATTTTATGTTGGGGAAGGGGGACAAGCTTCTCCTTCCCATGGAATTGAGAGTATTTGGGTATTACACCTGCCTGTCCCTCCAAGAGGCTGAAGCCGTGGTTGCGGTGTCTCCGTCTGTCTCCATCGCTCTTAGATCTTGAGCTGTCCACGAGCTCTACGAACGCAAGCATCTCCACCCCACCCTCAGGTCTCCTCCCAAACCGGCGCCCCCTCGATGCTTTCCTTCTCCCTTCCTCTGTTGTCTTGCCTGTTTCCATCTTTATAGCTGATATAAAATTTTCAGGTCTCCACTTGTTTGAT
Source organism: Metroxylon sagu (assembly GCA_017589505.3). NCBI lineage: Eukaryota > Viridiplantae > Streptophyta > Magnoliopsida > Arecales > Arecaceae > Metroxylon > Metroxylon sagu. The sequence goes on along the minus strand of JACVBY030000424.1, from coordinate 70,040 downwards.
GTTTTTCAGATCAAACTTAGATTTTCTTTGGCTTCGTGAACAAATTTTAATGGTAGGATACTTGCGCTGTTTGCCTGTCGAGCGAGCCTAATTGCTTTTTTTCTCGAATTTGTCTTTTATTGTTGGCTTTATATCTTGTGGATTATTTATTGGGACGAATTTTTATTGGTAAAGCTGACGCAGATCCCACCAAGTTGGCTCTCTCCTTGTTTATGTTCATTTATCCACTTTCTATTTGATGAAATGTTTTGACCCAAAAGATTGTTTTAAACCTCTGTATCCCAACAATAACAAGTTTATATTTATAAATCATTGAACAATAACAAACTGCCGATCTACATCTCCCCTCCCTGTTGCTCTCTCTCTCTCTCTATTCCCAAACCGCGAAGACTTCAGTGAGCCTCCACTGTGACTTCTGGGCTCGCCAACTTTTAGTTTCTCTTCCGCTCTTCTCATCTCCTTGCTTTCTCCTGGGGTCTTCATGCAGCGGAGGCCATGCGTCATCAGAATTGGAGGATACTTGTTTCAATATGGATAACGATATGCACTAGAACCTGTCGACTTGAAACTCAAATTGGTTGCGACATTATTGTGTCAAGAAACCAAAGCGAAAGCTGTAGCCTAAGCTTCGAGAAGATAAATTCGGTTCATCTATTAATCTTCATGGCACCGCATCATTCTTTTCTTATCCTACTGTTGGATCTTTTTGGATCCCTGACATGGCAAACTCTCCAATTGGTGCAGATTTTTTGTGCTTTACTCTCTGTTTTTATCAATTTTTTCCCTTATAATGAAACAAAAAAAAAAAAATGTTGCAAAGCCTTTGCACATAGAGAAAGGACATGAATGATTGTTCTGGATTTAAATTTTATTGTACATGATATATTTTCTTTGCCTTGCTCAAGAATTCACTTTGGATGTACACCTGGTCTTAATCCTTCTTTTTAAACTGTAAGAGCACTAAGATTAAAATAATTTATTGGATATTACTTTGCTGTTGTTGAACTAAGTTTCACTCGAACTTTGTCTTTGCCTCAGTGATTGTACTATTTTTGAAGGATAACTAAGGAGAAGAGGGAAGTGACAATTTAGAGAGCAATGAACAGCTAAGGAGGCTTGCTCATAATTGGTGAAATCATGACAAATGTTAGGAACAGAACTGGAAAATTTTAAGGGTGCTGTCCATGCTGCTGCTCTTTCACTCAGACATACTGAGGTTGTTGATGTCAAACTCGCTCTTCTTCTTCCCCATATTTTGCAAATATTAGCTTTGGATTTCTGATGGCAAGAATCAAATTTTAGCCTCAGATTTGGCAAATCTTCTGCTTAGAACATCGGATGAGATCCTGAACAAATCAAGGCTACTACTATGGATCCAATTCAATCCATTCATGTCAAGCTTATGGCCTTTGATCTTCTCTCTGTTACTGTCTGGCCCTCCAACCCTCCTGTCTTCAGCCGGAAAGGTAGGCCCATCTCTCGAGCTGAAACTGTAGGTGTAGTGGTGAGTCGTGAGCGCAAGGACAAATTTCTAAGGTTCTTGGTGGATGATGGGAGTGGGTGCATCCCCTGCATCCTTTGGCTCAACCAGCACCGCCTCACATCCTATGGTGGTCCATCTAATCTTGATCTTATGGCCGAGATGACACTAAAGCAATCTGAGATAATTCAGCTAGGGGGGCTAGTTAGGGTCAGGGGGAGGATCACCATCTATAGGGGGATGCTACAGATTACGGTGAGAGATGTGATATCAGAGAGGGACCCCAATGCAGAGGTCTTACATTGGTTGGATTGCATCAGGTTAGCTAGACAGTGCTATGACTTGCTGCCTGCTGTTACTCTTCCTGGATCTGTTCTGGACCCACCACAAGATGGGCCTGACTGTAAGATTCTGACATTTTTTTTCCAACTTTGATATTTTTCCCATCAATTCCTCCAGAGGCATTTGATTTTGTTTTTCTCCAAATTTGTAGGTTAGTTGCATGGTGCTCTTCAAAGCATGCCAGCTGGGATAATTTATTACCTTTTCAATCTTATATGTACGTCCTCATAATCTCTTCATGTCTGGATTATTTTCTTTCAAACTTACAAGTGCTTCTTGTGTGATCCTTGCATCTCCTGGTTATGATGAATCTACTGAGCTACCAGATCCTTAGGGCAAATGTCCATTCTTTTCAGTCACTCAATGGAAGCTACTCATATAACAAGATATCTGTTTTTCAATTTCATTGCTTTCTTTTGTACTTATATTATGGACACATTACTATCTATGCAAAATTTTAATATTGATAGTATCTGATTTCTGCTAATATGCAGAGGTAAGGTACTGTGATAAAGTAATTGTTTTTTTGTTTCTTTTTCTTTTTTTGTTAGGGCAGGATTAAAATTACTTATGTTCTCCCTGATGCAAATATATGGCTATTATTTTCAATTATGAATATCCCTGAAACCTTTTCTCTTTTTACCCTTTTTTTTCCACTGATAATACTTTTAAAAAAAATGATAATATTTTACACATTATAAATTGCTAAGCTTTTGAAATCATGTATCATGATGAATAGGCAATCTGAATGTCTGGCTTCAGCAGTCTGTTTTCTGTTTCTTCCATCATTTTTCTGTTTTCTTCTTTCTTAACTTTTCTGTGAATTCCATTCTCTGTAACTCTTCTTCATAATCAATAATATGGGGGAAGCTTTCTTCCTCCAATTTTCCATCCAAAAAAAAAAAATGATGAATAGGCAATACCTCTTATTATTGATTGCACTCTGTACTCTTATGAAGACGCAAAGAGAGAGCCAAGAAAAGGGGCAGGGCAATATTAGTAGTAGGGAAAGGATAGTTCAATTCCCTTAAAAGAATATCAGTTTGGCAACAAGGCTGGCTAAAGTAAATTTGCCAACATAATTATCAAGGTTATTCCCTTTATTTTGGGGTTGGCATTACGAGTCCTCATTCGCTATACATTCCTGTTTAGGGCTTCTTCTCCATTCATATCAAGATAGTCTGGTACTTATTCAAATGAAAGCTACTAGAGCAACTTTAGATAAGAAAGTTGGGAAGGTTTAGGTGAATGAAGGCATGTAATGTGATCATGCAAATTGTATCATGATCAAGATTTGAGTTGAGGGCTCAAACTTGATATTCTGAGTGTCCAAGAAAGGATATGTTATCAAGTCCTAATTTCTAAAGTGGAGTGAAGCAGTAGACCTGGAGAATAAGATTTTTATAATGTGGGAATTTGAATTAATTGCATAAGAAAAACAAGATTGCATAAGATTAAGAGTATGAAGGATAGAACTGCCCTAGAAGTTGGATCAGCACTGCCCAGTGCCCTGTCGTCCGCTTAGTTGTTGAATGCCGAAAAATGTGATATCAGATCAACAAAGACATGCCACAGGCAAGAGAATTAGGCTATTAAATCCCAGTCAACTCTACATGAATATTACCAATAGCTGTTTCACTCATTTTTTCTGCATCTAGCACATGGTAAAATTAACCAAAAAAGTTAAATTATGCAGAAAAAAGGTATCAAACAAGAAGCAGAGACAGCCATCCTTAAGAGGTTAGAGGAAAGCAATACCCTAGGGCACACCATTTTAAGCTTAAGAAAATTAAATAAACACCTTGGAGGATGAAGAGAGATGATGGGCTTAAGCTAGCTTGGACTCTGGAAGACTGAAAAGTAAGCAAAGGAGTTCCAAAAGCCAAGCAATCTCCTAAAACAAGAAATACATGAGTTCCAATGAGCATATAGAAGTTGGTTAAACGTTATGGAAAAATTCCATGACATTTGCTATAACAAAATTAAATATGAGCCCAATAAATTTTAAAATTGAAAAGCATCTGAAACTTTAAAACTGAATAGCATGGATCAAAAAAGCATAAAGTGAATGAGTGAAGAAGGATCACACATACATGCAAAACGAGATTGTGATATGGGATTTTATATCAAAGTTATATGGATAATCTAAACTTAATCTGTTGAATAGTGTTGAAAGATATTTTTTCCCTTAGAAATTGCTTGATGGATGAAAAGACTGTTCATATCTAGCACAATGTCAGGTGTGAAACATAAGATAACTTTCTAATGCATTGTCCCTAAGATGGAGGGTTGAGAGGGCAGCCCAAGGTCTTGTTTTTCATTAATTGCATCCAGCTGTCCAATAAGCGGTGAGAGAGTGAGAGGGAAGGAAAGAAGGAGTATTGGGATATTCATGTTTAAGAGTGTTCTTAGATGGAAAAAGAAAGTGTTTAGGAGGTACCCAATACCCTCTCAAATCCCTTAATTGTAATAATTTTTAAACCTCCAAATCGAAGGGTTTGCAAGAGTTGCTTTACTTTCTTTTATTTAACAGGTACAAACCTTCAAACTCCATACTTCTTGATTGTCATAAATTTGTGGAGAGATTTATGGTATAAAATGAAAGCAAGCCAAACACCAAATGCTGACCAATATTATCGCTTCTAGCTTGTTCCTTTCTCCACTGCAACCTTACAGTTGAGCTTCAAATGATGGTTTAAATTCATAGCGGCTTGTAAGTTATCCATCTTGTAAACATAGCTAAGCACTCATTAGGCCGATACTCCGGGGCTGTGTGTCCTGCACCCTATATACATAATATAAAACAGACCTGCATAAGAATTCCTCTCTCTAATAACTGGAGGAAGATAATATCTCACCTTTACAGTTGCAAATGTTAAATTGTTGGAGTATGTTCTTGTATATCTAAAAAGGTTAATAGAGAAAAACTGGATCAGAAATTTTAGAGGCTCCTTTCTGCATTATTCATATCTTAAGCAGACTCTGCTAGCAAGAAGCTCACCCTGCAACTTGGCCACCGACGTGCCACGACCGCCAGTCATCCATGATGGAGTAGTTAAGAGATTTAATCCATTCTTTTGTTCCCAGAAAGGGTATAGCCAAGTCATGGTCTCCACTATAAAATAATTAAATCGTAAGACAAAACCTGACAGTAAACTTACATCATAACATTACAGTTAAAGCTGAGTAATGAGAATGAGTATGTTGAGAAATTCACCTAAAAATTAGAGCTCGGTAACCTTTACTTGCAAGCTTCCGATGGTATTTTAGGTTGCTTGGAATGTCCCTTCTATATGGTAACTCATAGTTGCACCTTAGCCATTCTCCAACCGTGCCCTGCTTCATGCCATTCAAGTTCATTTATCTTCTAAGGCAGGGACTGACTGCTTGCAGACCAGTTCAAATTTAAGAAAATGGAAATATATACATCACTGTCTAAAAGAAATTATGATGATAAATGTAGGACCACTGCGCAACTATGAGAGCTATGCACCTTAACAATAAGGTAGAATCTCAGGCTTTATACCATCATTTTATTCTTGTATTGTTTGTATGAAAATGTCTTACTCTCTTCATTCCTGTTGAATTGTTCCAGTCTTGTAGACTGAGTCTTCTTGGTTGTTTCGTCTAACAGGATCTCCTCTATCATTATCTCAACAAATCCTGGATGGTTGTCCCTCAACTTTTTCTCAAAAACACAAAAAAAAGGAGTCTTGCTCCCAAAAAAGTTCCACTCCCGTTGGATGATCATATCATAACACATCCATCTGATCCAAGTAGAAAGACAATTAACACTGGTGATTACACTGGTATCTCTGAATTATGTCCATCTTAAATTAGCAGGTCTCAAACCTTGAAACAAACCGATCAGAATAATAAGGCATATGATGCATATCCTGGTGAATTTTTTCAATTTTTTTGTTTGGTCTATGGCTAAAGGGGTCTGTAGAGAGTTTACCTTCTGGATGTGGAGAGCCTCTTTAGTATCATGATCATTTGCCCAGTAATAGGACAAATAGTGAACATATGACTGCAAGAAAAAGTCATATTTAATACTAGAAATATGTTTGAAACAACAAACGAATCTCATTAAAATTTGAATATGAAGGAAATTTGCATCATTAGATGTCTGTGTATAACGCTTTCATGCAGTATTAATATATTTCCTGTTTGTGTGTTCATGTGTAATGCTTCAATATGGTGTTAACCTATGCATGTGTGCAGTTGAATCTGCACCCCCATGCGACTAATTAGATAGACCGATCACATACACATGCATACACACACACACACAGAGAGAGAGAGAGAGAGAGAGAGAGAGAGAGAGAGAGAGAGAGAGAGATGACATACTCTACAACCTAGAGCAGAAACTGGTGGGGAAATTGAGTATTTGCCATGGTTTTCAATGAGAAATCTTGTATCTCCAGTCACTGCCTTCAGCTTCAGTGATGTTGGAGAACATTTAGGCTCCAAGATATGGGTATAGTCAATCTCTGAAAAAAACTGCATTTTGAAGGAATCAGTTTCACCATTGTAATGCCTTAACATAAGCAAGCAGTTTTCTCACCTTTGCAACAACATTGAGAATCGCAGCACACTGTTCACCAACGGGATGTTCATAATCTTCTGCTTCACAGTTTTTTTGTGTCAGCTGATAAGCAAGAAAATATAAGATGATTTAATTTGCACATTTCTTTTTTCCAATTGCAAGGGTAGTGGAAAACATAACCTGGAAGACAGCAGAATCTAGTTGTGCAAAATATGCTATTGCCTGCTTACATGTACTAATGCAGCTAACCAAAAAGTTGGCTCCCCAGATGAAGGTTGTTTAGAAAGCAAAACCATTTTTCTACTATTCATACAACAAACAATGAGATAATACAGTTCCATAGTTTGTGTTTTTCTTTCCTAGTTTAGAAGAAAATCCATTCATATTTCAATAAGGGAAAACATCCCTATTAACCAGCAGAAACAATGAAAAACCAAGCAAGAATGTCCTTTTCTTTCTCAGAGCAAAAGAGACCCCATTCAATTCACTACACAAAGAGCCCAACAGAGTTATCTTGGTTAAAGTAATCATGCATTCCACATGCTAGTAGATACAATCACGTTGCTGGCAAACATAACAAGAAACATAAAAAACCATATTAACATCTTAGACTAGAATCAACATGGCACCATTTTCTGAGGCTTTAGCAAAAAATCAGTTATTGGAACCAATGCATAAGATCCTGTTAGCTATCCCACAATGTTCAGCAGCCAATGCTAGATGGTGAATGGGAGAAGAGTCTATGCTGTCTTGGTTCTGCATATGGAACATAAGGTCTTTAACATACTAAAGTGACTGAGGCATCACCTCATAGAGTTCATCCGATATGATACCAACTTGACAAGCATAAGGGACCCTGGAATTGATGTCAATTCTTTCACCTGTTAAAGGGTTTCCGATCAGATAGCCCTGGAATCAATAGAATAAACGGCCATTACAACCTTCAGGTTAAGAGATAGCAATGTTCTCATCTCATTTAGGGCATGTAATCACATATAAAAAACAATGCCTCACTGAAACAGCGATGGCAGAAGCAAGATCGACCAGTATTGTATGGCAAATATTTTCCTCTAATCCATGAATCCTCTTTCAGATTTTTTTATCATCAGCATACGTTATTTTCAGGAGACACTAGGGGCTACCAATGTAAGAGAAACATTGATAGATTTATCCATATACTTCAAATCCAATAAACGGTGTTTAAATTCATTTTTCAATGTCACCTCCCATTTGAATGTGAACTCAAAAGCAAGTTATAGCTCCTCCATTGTTCATTCTTAATACATGAAAACCGATGCATTGCAAAAGATCGATATCTAATGTGACTTTTTAAACAAAAAAATCCCACTTGTTGCAATTTCAAGCTTCCTTTTGCTCTGCGCTACCAGGGATAGGCTGAAGCCTCCCAGTTTTTTTAAAAATTTTATGTACAGGCACCAATTTAAAATATACATAATAGTGCATTTATGTGGCACATCAAGTGCAAGATATCACATTCATATCAACTTTGGATAGCAGAATAGTACCCTTATCCATGCCTACTCATATCCTTTCTCTTCCATTAATGTTTCATTAATGTTTACCTTTGTATTCTTTATATTACCAATTACCTCCAGAACGTTAATAAGAAATAGGAAAAAGGAATAGAAGAAGATAAGCCCATGAGTAACCATGAATAAGACAAAAAGACAACTTTCTACATCAACAATCATAACTAATAAGCCTCATTCAACTATCAATGACCAGGTCCATGTATCTTCCCAACTGCAACTAGCATTCTCCACCTACACAAATTTTTGCGAATTCTCTCTCAGCATTATAATCTACTTTCAAAGATTATAATGATTTTTGTTTTCTCTCTCTTTCTTAGTCAAAGATGTGCGAATATCCTTTCCTAAAAACAGTGCATTAAAATCCTGAATAGACTTTCTTTGAAGTTATTTTAGCACAAGCAAAAATATCTAGAGAACAGAAGCATTTTATGGACAAGTACAAATGTAGATCTTTTTCCTTAAAAGTTAAAGACCATACCTTTAGATTAAGAAGTGGCTGCCGTCCAATTTCTATACCTATGGCACAATGCAACTGAAAATGCATCAAAGCAAATCCAATAAATCAAAATACCATTTTCACAAACGAACAGATCAAACTTCAGAAGTTGTGTACATCTATACATTGATTTGACAAAGCAAGACAATCTGGACATGTGCATTGGTGTGGGCACATCTAATCACTTCTTTGTATTCTCTTTAATGGAAGTATTCCCATCATGACAGGATGTTTAGAAAGTCTGACAAGTCTTTGCTTTTCTAGATCTAATTATGGTACAACAGCAAACAAGCAAACAATGCATCATTGATACAGACTTGATAAATTTTACAAATAATAGGCAACAGAGCTACTTTATCCTAGTTCCCTTAAAACATATATACAACCTTTGCGTCACAATCTAAAATTTATTTCTCAAACAATCCCTGGATGGACATCATAATCATAATTCGTGGGGCAAGAATGATCAATGTGGCTGGTTATCAAAGAAGTGGGGCAAGAATGATCAATGTGGCTGGTTATCAAAGAAGTGTTAAGCAGAAAAGACACTAGATGATGGTTTTCAGACATTTGGGCTCTATGGTAGGATACACACCAAGAGATAATCCAATCGCACGTTCAACAGATGCAAAAAGAAAAATGCTTCCAATTTGATTCCAGATAGTTAAATTTAGTGAGCAATCAACATAAAATAAGCGGTTGAAGAATACTCCTTCGATCAGACTAGGTCCACATTTTTCATTCTGAATAGCAAGAGAATGGAGGAGGAGAAAATTCATAACAGTTCACCTTGTGATATCTCCTGCGCAACAACTGGAACGATCTTCCCACCGTATGAATCACCAGCAATGTAGAGAGGATTGGAGAGGAATCTGGGATGATCCCTGAACCACTATATTACAAGTTAAGAAAAATGTTATTATGTTCATTACACAGCATTTGCCTTCCAACTTTGCTTGGCAAGCAGCAGCATGATTGACATGGGGTAGGGTTTTCACCTTTCTGAGAAACATATAGATTTGTTTTGATGATATAACATCCCCAACTTCATAACCTTTGGGGCTTCTCGAGAATGAGAACCCGGTACCAATGGGGGAGTCAAGAAAGATAATGTTGGAGATCTGAAAATTATGAATCAGTGAAAAAAAAAAAAAAAAAAAAAAACCAAACTCCTTGAAGGGGCTGAGTAGGGCTGCTCACCTTTGTCCAGGAGTATGGATTCAAAACTAGAGTTGGCAAGCTCCCATTATATTCAGCGATCTCAAACTGCACGGGACCTATATACCTCATTGTAGGAATCAATCACAACCCAACACAATAACATGACAAATGATTTGTGAAGATTAATCATTCATCACAAAATAATTAAAAAAAAAATTCCTTCTCCCTCATCTTCCATTATATTTTGAAATATCTCAAATATATCAAAAAATAGAATTACTAAGATCTTTTTGTATTCATTTTTCAATAAAAAAATAGCAATCTAAAATAAGCATCTGACACATATCCTAACATATCTGATGTCTATCGCATGCATATCGGTCAAAAAAAAAGAAATAAAATTAGCAGCATGTCTATTCTAGAAGACTTACGACCACTACGAGATTAGTACAGTCGACTTATGTACTATTTTTTTTTTTTTTCTTTTTTCCTCTTAATAAGAAGATAAGGTCCCCACAGCGTTGCAATAAGACTCAATGGCATCAGACGATAAAAATTTTTAGGAAAACAGTTGTGTTGTTGTTTTATTTAAGTTAACAAGATAGTCTGCTTGGTTGACCTGCGACACATGCTTCCAAGAGAAATTGGGCAGCGTCGCACTCATAGACTGAATCGTATTAAGTAATTTTCTTTGACAAACCACACCATTGAGCATTGTGTTATATGCAATTTGAGTTACAATTTATGGAAATTATAAATTAGCAAGACAGCCAGCACTTTGTGAGTCAATCCCGTGCAACAAAGATGGGATGATGATGTATTTAATTAAATCTTTGAACGAAAGGTTAGTTGCAATACCGATCTCGAAGGCAAGAGCAGAGAAGGAGGAGCAGCCGGGTCCGCCGGAGAGCCAAAGCAAAAGAGGGTCCTCTTCTGGATTTCCTTCTGATTTGATGAAGTAGTAGAAGAGTTGTGAGTCGTCAACCTCATCCACGCTGACGTACCTATAGCGTAACACAAACAGGACAAGGATGGCGTGTCCGCAGCCATAAACCAGAGTCGAGTTCAGGGAGACGAGACTAGAGCATGGATTAATTGGGCTCACCCAGTTTCTAAGTAGAAAGGCAATGGCCCACGAAAGCCTGGGAGGCGAGAGACGGTGAATGCCGAGAGCACGACAGGCCAGCAGGAACAACAGCAGAGCACGAAGAGGAGAAGAGGAGGCATGGTGGTGGGCTTGGGCTCTTCTTCCCCAGGGATGACCTCAAGAGTCACGTCCTACTACTGCCCTTCTTTAAAATGTTCTGCGTAAAGCTTTGGCATGGAGTAGTTGCTAGTCCTGTGAACCATGGGATGTTTGTTTGAATTGAAGATCTTTGAATTCAGGTACCTTGAGTTTGGTTCCTGTTCGATTCCAGTTATCGCCATTCAGTTCAACCACTCCGGGACTTGGATTTGTTGAGTTAGCTTTCAGTCCTTCTCAAATTGAATGGCCTGCCACCGATTTTCGGCAGGGCCTACGTCCTACAACGGAATGGGTTCAGCAACGGGCTAGGGCTGGAATGGCCAACCAATTCGCTCTCCTATTACCAAAATAAACATCTCCACCATGGAACGAATCATGTCACAGTTCAAGAGCGTGTTGATTATCTGCAGTAAAATTCATAACCATACGATCAAATCATTGGAAAAATCCCAAAGTTCAACAAGTTAATGATACGAAGCGGGAAAGTAGGGGAGGAGGCATCTGAACCAAGGGGAATCCCAAGCTTTTACCATCACTGGAGGGTCTATACTTCATATATATTATATATATTCTACACAGAATGGTGCAAGCGACCGATAGACTGGCAGCAATATGGTCGAATAATAAAGCCAGCTCCAAATAATGGAGGGAGGCAAGGCTTTGACGGTTAAAAAGAACAGGGCCCGGTGAAAAGAGTTCACTTGCCTAACGTTTATCCTCGAAAAAGTACGAACAAACTTGCTGTATTAGACTGGTATTACGTTACATTTCGTTGTCGTCCAGGAGCCCATGAAAACGATGCGCTCTTTCCTTAAAAACATCTGGGAAGCAGCAGTGCGGTCAAAACCCCCAAACATCCAACATCAAAAACAAAAGCCGAGGTCATGCTATCTCGTAGGGCAGAGAGATTAGAGGGGCTCATGAGAAATCCGCCTTTCAAACATGGCCAACAACTCCTTGGGCCGCTAATCTGACTTTATGGCCAGCACCCTGCATAAATTAATAAAGAACTTTGCTATCATCCTTCCGACTGCACGCACGTGGATGATTCCATAATTTATAAAAAAATTAAGGGTAAAAAAGAGTAGTATAGAAGGGTAAAACCTCTGCACGAGACTTTGGATGCTGGAAATTGAAAGTTAGTTTCTCAAAAAAAAAAAAAACTTTATAAAAGCACTGGCCCGAACTCATAAATAAAATAACTTTGCATAGGAACTTGCTATTTTCATCTATTTTTTGATAAGTATTTATTGAAAATTTTAAAATTATTGTTACCAAACAATAAATATTTCTTTCTAAAAACTCTATCGCTTTACTTACAAAAGCTCTATTGCCAATGGCTTCATCAAACAAGACCTAAAAGAGCTTAGAAAAACTTATGATTTTGTAAAAGATGATGGAAAAGGATTAAAGTCTATTTATAGAGATTCAAGGACTTTCAAATGTCCTAAATAACTTTAAAAATTAGTGGCTATTAGGATGGATAAATAGATTTTTTTGAGTAAATAAGAATACCTTTTGAAAACTAACCTTTTTTTGTTAGGATTTCTTGTACATGCCTAAAAGTACAGTGGAAGCGCATATATTTCATAAATTTCTTAATGAAATATATTTATATGAAATCCTTAATAGCCAAGATCTCCTTAATGGTAATAATCAAATAAATAAATAGTAAATGTAGGATAAGAAGAGTACCTGCAACGCTAAATCCAATATGTTGGAATATCCATAAGGTACCCAAGTGTTCACTCTCCAACGTTGATCCACACAGGAATTGGGTTCAAGACTCTAACTCCTTTAAAATTTTAATCCTTGATGTTTAATCTTTTCAAAGGATTTGATTGTCTTGCTTTCTTTTCCTTCTAATTTTTTTTCTCTTACAAAAAACTCTTCAAAGCCTTTTGTCCTAAAGAAGACCTCCTTGTTTTGGTTTAGGTCTTGTCTTGAAGAAGACCTCCTTGTTTTAGTTTAGGACAAGACAACCTCTTGTTTTGAATAAGACCTCTTTGTCTTAGTTTAGAACAAGACATATAAGAGAAATAAAATAAGAAAGAGAGTGAATTGATTTCTCTTCGATGGATTCATTTCTACTAAACCCTGGGACACACTCCTATTTATAAGAAGCGGAGCGATGCATCACCAAGGGATGCATCCCATCCACATGCCTTATCATGATGAGGCGTGTCTCAAGGGTAGCGCCTCATCATGATGAGGCGCTAAGGGGAGGAGCGAGTCTCATAGAGAGTGAAAAGATGTATCCGCTCAAAAACTTATCCAATACGCCTTATTCATGCGCTAGCCTTCTCACGCTGATAACCTCACCCTACACTTATTTCATGATAATCCAATGGTCCAAATTAAGGCGTCATCCAATGGTTTAGAAGTAAAGCGCTATCACCAATGGTCTAGTTTCAGGCACCAACTAATGGTCCAGATTCAGGCGATAATCAATGGTCCAGGTCCTTCATCCAGGGAGCCATCCAATGGTCCAGATCGAGCTGCTGACCAATGGTTTAGATCCATTATTGAAAGAGCCATTCAATGGTCCAAATAAAGCCAATTGGGTTCCAACTCTTGGCCAACCCACATTAGGTCATGATCTAATCATATTAGATTAGCCTAATATAAGAATCAGATTCGAATCCAATTCGAATCAGGAGCTAGGGTTTGCAACACATGCTAGCATGTCTATCCTGCAAACATGATCTAATTCAATTAGATCCTTGATCAGTTCCTTTTGTGTGTGACCCATTGGGTTTCACATGTAGCCAGCAGTAGGTGTGGGTGCAAGTTGACCTATCATGATTAGAACATTTCTAATCCTTATAGGTCCAATCAGTGCGATTCCAAACTTAACAATTAGAACCCTTTCTAATTGTTGAACAAATTAAACTCTTTTAATTCAATCAAATGTACAAGACAAGATTGACGTCTAGCAACGTATCTTGTCTACCCGGAAGATATGGAATTTGATGGATATACCAAATATATCCTTCAGTGGCAAGTTACTGTGCAATTCAATCCTTCAATCATATTGCATCCCAAATAAGTATATGAGTATGGATCAATGTCAAACTCAATTACTTATTTATATCTTTCTTAATCTTCTAATGATAATTCAATTAATGAAACATTAGAAACTCTTTCTAATTTTTCATTCTATTTTGCTCAAAGACTTCCTGAATCATCATAAGATTAGAGCAAATAGGATGTGATCTTCTCTTAATAGAAGTGATTGATTTCTTATTGATCTACTCACAATCTTCATACACAATCCATCATATCCAGAATACCTCGTACATAACTTAATGTCGTGAATGAGTATAAACCAAAACATGAATTCATGTGCATAAGATAATATGGTGATCTCAGGTCTAAGGATCACTTGCACAATTTTCAGTTAGAGAATCATTTTTTGACAAATAAGTAAGTATTTATAAGATATTCTTTTGGTAGATCAATTCAATGAACTCATTCCTCTAATGAGCACCCACATCTTTATATTAATGTCTCACACAAGTGATTGTGAGATCAATCACTCTCTGCATCGAGCATACATAAGATGCGCCAATCTTTCTGGTAATATTGATCCCCGACTCAATGTGCCAATGACTGGGAATGTTTTAGATTAAGATTTTAGGATTTTAGGTCTCACTGGTATAAGCTCATCATATCCTTAAAACCATTGTCCTAATTTATGGGGTTCATCATAATTATAAGAAGCAGTAAATGATGAAACATAATGACTTTTATTTATAACCAAAATGTCATGTACATGATTTGAAAGAATAAAAGAAACCTTATCGCAATACAGATTGCGATTGATTTTTAGGGCACAACTCTTTCATTTTTTGCTGTTAAAAAAGATAAAAGAATCTTTTATTTAAGAAATAAAAAAAAATACTCTTTAAACTAGTTGTTTATGATTGTTAGAGGGGGGCATTTTGATCTTTTGCTAAGCATGCCTGGTAGGCTAAGCCTATCGACCACCTTTGTGGGCCATACTAATGGGTCATGTTATAGGTCGGTCCGTTAATAACTGGTGGCCCACTTAGGTATATTCCGATGGTGATGGACTGTTGGTCATGCTATGCTAGTTTGTGGGCTGTTGTGCCGACATCGCCTGTCGGCTAAAGAGAATAGTCTAGTTCAGCTAGAAGGTGGGCCGTGTCAGACCTAGCACGGATGCTATAGCTCGTGGACCATGCGGAATCGGATCAGACTGTAGACAGATCCAACCCGTTTGACAACTCTAATAAACTGAGGACTGACCCGCTCGTTTCACGACTCTAACCGTGAAGCTCTCTAATCACGAGGACTGGTCGGCTCGTTTCATGACACCAACCATGAGGCTCTGCAACATCAATGAACGATGTCCCAAAAATAAAAAAACGTGCCATGGACTCTATGCACCCTTGTCCTCGATAACGTACCCTTTGTCGGGAGGGTGGGAGTGAAAAATGTAGAACGCCAGCGCATTAATGGTCAAGAGTTCAGATGGAAGAAATAGATGGATCCAACTTGCTCCTTAGCTCATCATCCGTTCATCACATTTTGTACAACTGCTTGTTAAAAAATAAATAAAACTATAAATATATATATATATATATAAATAATTTTAGTATTTTTAATAACTTACGATATTTTCTAAATATCATAGTCACAAGGCTTTACAAAATATAAGTGATGCACAACTGTGGTAACGCATAATACACCAGTAAAAATTTAGATTTCATTAGACTATTTTGTTTATGGTTTGATTCAATCACCTCAAGGCATGGGAGGGGATATTGAAGGGGGTTATGTATTCATTCAAGTCCTGATCCCTGTTCTCCAATAGCCCGGACCGGATTTTTATTTATCACGAACCGAGCGGGACTCTCCTCATCACATGCGGCGCCGAGTACCGACGATTTCACACGAGAAAGTAAGAAAGCATGAGCGCCAGGAGAAACGGAGAAGAAGCCAACAAAAACGAAAACTCCATCGACCCCATCCGGGAGGCCAAAGTCCAACATGGCGGGTCTCAAGACGGTCAGCCAACCACTTTCTTCCTCTGTATTCCTTGCATTAACGACCAAAGAATTCAGGTGCAAGGGAGATGGATTCAGCTTGGTCTTCTGTTTATCATTTTTGTTTTTTTTCACTGCCTGACTTCTCTTTGTTCATAAATTGGATCGTCCTATGTTAGGCATGTTCCAAGCTACCAGATTTGACCCACTATAGCTCACATGCTTCATGATATCAAGACAGGATCAGGACGCAACTGAACTAATTTTGCTTCAATTCTTTGGCAACTCTAGAAGAGAAGAGATTGGCTGGCCTTTCACATTATACGCGTCATTTGCAAGGTTCTCCGAGGAGTCACTTGTTGCTCAGGTGTAGACGATTGTGGAAGTCAAATTTAACAAGCTCCAATCACTACAGAACCCAAACACGAGGAATATGCCATCTCCTGTGCGTTCTTCGGCATATTTTTTCTGTTCTAGAAGCTGATTCAAACTTGTACCATTTTTTTGGTACAAAGGGAGGACAAGTCTGTTGGGCATACAGCCTGTAATCCTCTCGTACCATTTAAAATGGATATGCTTGGTAAATGGAACACCAACTAAAACAAGATGCTCATGGTGGGCATTTGCTGCCCGTGCCAGGAAATACAGTCAAGTACTGATGCCGACTACACTAAAAAAGAAGTTGCTTACTCTAGTTGTGACCATTATATATAGAGTCCTTGCATAATGCAAACCAATCTCAAACAAGGTTGGCAGAATCATTTCTCTTGCTAGCCTCTCAAACCTTTTCATCTTCAACATAAGCGTCTTCCAAACCTATTCTTTTTTTTAAAAAAAAAAGAATAGAAAAATGGGAGACACCGTCCGTGTAGTAGTAGGAATAATGGGTATTTCCTCTTCCATTTTATTATTGATCAAAAGAGTCAACATTGCCATTTTCTAGTGGCTTACCTCTATGTTTTTTTTGCAGGGAATGCTGCCTCTTTGCTCCTTTTTGCCGCACCCATGTAATCAGATTGTCTCACATTTCTAAATGAAATAACGATTTAATACCGTTACTAAGCACCTTTTTTGTTCTCTTTTTAGATTAACTTTTAAGAGGGTGATAAGGAAGAGGAGCACAGAAGAGTTTTCATGCATCCCATACGTCACTGCTTTACTAAATTGTCTTTTATATACTTGGTATGGTCTGCCAATAGTAAGCCACGGATGGGAGAACTTTCCTGTTATCACCATCAATGGCTTAGGGATACTACTTGAAACCTCATTCATATTCATATACATGTGGTTTGCAGTGCCAGAAAAAAAGGCAAGTTTTGCTGCCATCTTTCGCACCTCCTATTTTTTTCTTCTCTATGGTTAATCTGTTCACATATGTTTGACGTTCATAATACATATTTCTGCATCTTTGATGCTAGAATATGTAGTGTGTGTATAATATACATATATACATACACACACACACACACATATATATATATATATATATATATATATATATATATAGTGTTTATGTAAATATGATTATCATAACCATGCTTATAAAGTTTTATGCATAGATGATTATGAGTTCAGATAAAAAAAAGGAAGGATTATGGTAGATTGACGGATATAATAAAATTATTGTTAAATTCTACGAAGGATTCATGTAGCTGATTCTAGTTAATTTGATATTAAGATTTTTTGTTATTATTATTATTGTTGTATGTAAATATGGTTACTATATGTTTTCTTATAGCTTAAATTATATAATGTTAGCTTTATAGGCAAAAAAAAAAAAAAATAATTTACAAGTATTTAGCAGACCGTTGTGAAAGTGACGTCACAGCATGTGACAAAAGGGAATATTGCATATTTTTGCACTTTATCTTCAAAATAGTATCAAGACAATAACACCAAACTATATTCAATTGTGAATAATGATAACGACTTTTAGAGGTAAAAGCATATGATTATGCATACGTCGAAATGCATATTCATAAACTGTGATTGACTTTATACAAAATGTTTCTTATAGAAATTAAGAAATTGTCCACATTATTTTTTATTCCTATGCAAGTAAAATTGCTTAAGCCATCATAGGCCTGTATTTCTTTTACATAGCAATATTGATATCTTTTGTCATATCATGCAGAAATTTGTTCCTTTGATGGTGGTACCAGTGATAGTATTATTTACTATGGCTACTCTTGTCTCAAGTTTGGTGTTGCATGATCACCACCATCGAAAAGTATTTGTTGGAAGCATTGGATTAGTAGCCTCCATATCCATGTACAGCTCTCCTCTTGTAGCCGTGGTAAGTTCTCACCTTAACTAGCCTATTGGTATTTCAAGTAGATAGTTTTACCAAATGATTAATTTGAACAAATTTATAAAAGAATTCTTGTTAAATGTCTGATATAATCCAATTCATCAAAACATATTTCAGTTATATTGGTGGGTTTTGCTAAATTTTACTGGCCCGCAGATTAGACGACCAGCTGAAATGATGAACTCTCCTTGAAATAAGAAAAAAAAAACACAATATCTTTTAGGGTCCAGTATGTTGTCAAAGTATTAGATCCTTTCCTAATGGCATCGTTCAGTTTCCTGGTAACCATAAGTTTGTCTCAGCCAAGATGGTAACTACTTGAGTCATTTTAGAAAAAACAAAATCTAGACCACAGCTACTTACCATATTCCCATGGATTATCATCTCGAAGTAACCATAAAATCTCTCAGTAAGCATGGATTAAGTCAAATGAGAAACAATTTTAAGTTTTTATCATTTATTGTGGTGAATAGCATAGACTCATTATTGACTATATTAGAAGCAATTAATTACACTGTCAGGATTTATGCATCAACGTGAGATATCAGGAGGTTGCTTGCTTTGCAAAATGCTTTTCTTATATATGGTGACGCAAAAAAGAATATATATATTTTAGACCAATGCTTCTTTCTAATATCTTCTATTTTATAATATTATCTTTGCTCCAATTCATGTAGATCCAAGTACAATTATTTAACATGAAATGCCAATAACGTTTAAGAACAACTTGCATCCCTTCAATTGCAGAAGCAAGTCATAAAGACCAAAAGCGTGGAGTTCATGCCCTTCTACCTATCATTCTTCTCTTTCTGTGCCAGTTCTCTATGGATGGCATATGGATTGTTAGGACGGGATCTTTTCCTTGCGGTCAGTAAACTAAAACCATAATATCTTGATATAAGAAATCAGGCATTTCATATCAACTGAACTCAAAAAGCTTTTGTTGCAGGCACCGAATCTCTTGGGCTGCCCCGTTGCCCTCCTTCAACTGGTACTATATGGCATGTATAGAAAAAGAAATGAAGCTCCCACAGAACCAAACAAAGTGGATGTGGAGAAGAGTGGAGCACAGACGGAACTAAAGGGGTTTACTGAAAAGGAACTTGGAAGTTGAAAAAAGAACCTCTACATCCCTTTTCCACCTATATTAGTAGAGTATAACACCAGGGTAATAATGCAATCCGGCAAAGCAAGAATTGAAGGAATACAGGACAAAATAGAAAAGTCTACAAGTATCTCCTACGAAGTCTTATCTTCATTAGTAGAAGTTTTATTTTGTTAATGTTGAATAAGTTTATGATTAATGATCTTTTATTTTTGAGAATGTTTTGATTTTAGCTTGATTTCTTTTGGGCTAATTTTGTTCAACAGTGTTCCCCATTAAATTAATAAATTAAGAATAATTTAAATAATGATTTTTTGAGTAGAGTGATTTCTTTTGCTTAAGTAGTGCGAAACAATAATTATTTTCAGGATGGTCACAGATGCTGATTAAAAAACTTTGAATTAAAAGCTAGAGTGAGATCAGTAGTGATCCCTTGCTATAACCTACTTATCTTAGATTAGTTATTATAGCGGCTTGCATTAGATAATTTATATACATATGCAAGTACATGTGTGAGCTTGTGTAACAAGCAACACATTAGAATAAATAACATGAGCTAGATCTACATGACCATGGCACTTCATAAGAAATCTTAACAATGTTTACAAATGTTTTGTTGTTTCTATCACTATATCATAATCTTTTGATGTTTAGAACCACCATACTCTTTATATAGATAAAAGAAGCACTGCTCATTCTATAAGGACAAAACTGAAATTTGCTGATGATGATGCAGTAATCCTATGGCCCCTCTTATCGGTTAAATGCGCATCCAGTAGCCAATTGATAGTCTTCTCAAAAAAGGAACCAAACTTGCCTTCCAAACTTACTACACCAATGACTTTTGTTTGGCCTACATAGCCATTATTTGAAAAACCAAGCACGTTGGTCAAAATAAAAAGCAAGCTGAGTATATTCCAAAGTACAAGAATAGGCTGGCAATCAATAACTAAAAGAGAAGAAAAACAGAGCTATTTACTATCTCTTGAAAAAGAGGATTGTCATAATTTGCAAGATTTAACTGATATAAGATAGATAAGTAAGGTGCTAGAACAAGACCTCAATGTTCAAGAGGAAGATGTCCATCTAGTAAATTGGATGAGAAAAATCTGTACATGCAAAAGACATTGATGAAGTAGACCTTAAATAAAAAGAATTGCTCCATATCTATTGAGATTTAGGGACTAAAATAAGATTTGATATCAACTTTTAAAGAGTTGGATTTTAATTTTATATCAAAGCAACCTTATGCAAGAGAAAAGCTAGGAATCAAGAGCAAATGATTGATAAGGAGGCAAAACTTATTCATTCTACGCTCGCGCATATGCTTCAAGGAAAAGGAACAACCATCCAAAGTTCCTCTCAACTTGGAAAAAGACTAGCCTCTTAGAAAATAAGGCAAAATATGATATTGGAAATTGTCTTCATCCTTCGCGTGCGCACACACACGGAGTTTTATATGTTTACATATGTGTATAAACCAAAAGGTTGAGTTCCTAGCTACAAAAATCATTGGCCAGCCAAGTATAAGCATGCCATTCATTCCTTCATTAGAAAACTATTTTATTTTATCAATATGTTCAAGGAAAAAACATGCAAACAAGGAGCCTGCCTGTACAAGCCTCATCTGATAAGCCATATAACCTGCCAACAATTGATTAAGGTCATACATAGGAATTAAGGACATTAGAGCTACCTATCATATTGAGATGCTCTTCACACAAACACATGCATTAGAGTGTTTGAGGTAAAATTTATCATTGTCACAGAGCTTGAGCAAGTATAAGTGATGAAGCATGCATCACCTTTAAGACGGTTACAAAATGGGCTGACTTAGGCATCTACCCAAGGGTTACGAGTCTAATTAAACGTTATAAACATCAATTGAGGCTTAATTTCTATATTTGGACTTTGATAAAAGAGGTAATTAGAGCCCTGGACCTCACATTGAGTTTAATCTAATATCTTAATTTAGCCATTTGATCCCATTTTTAGCTATATAGCAGCACATTAGGTTAAAATATATATATGGGTTCAATGGAGCATTGCTCTAGGGATTTGAAGTAGCCTTCAATAGCTTAGTACTCCTCAATCCCAAAGCTTGAGTCTTCAAAGTAGCCCTCTAGGCTCGATCTTATTGCATAATTGTCCATATTTTTGTGAATATCCATGAGGTATTATTATCATAAATTATAAAATTATAAAAATTTAATCTCATTGATAGTGGTGATAGTAACCATGAAGGATAAATCTCATTAATTAATAATTATAGAAAAATATAAAATAGAGTGGTAGCAATTAGACTAACCACATAAGTATATCACCTAATGTGGCATTGATTATTACTTATTATGGCATCGTCTAGTGTGGAGCTAGTATGGCACTAATTACCTAGTGTGGCATTAGTAATATGAGGTTTGCTTGCCATGAGTTATAATATGGCCATAACTAGTTCATTACTGAAATATGATGAGTTAATTCAATAGATAAGTTACAATAAAAAAGAGGGTACTTGGACTCCTCACATGAGAGTATTGTTGAATGTGGCCATGACTAGTATAGATACCGAAATATTGGATCCAACGAGCAATGACAAATAATAAGTTTAAATTTATTATGGCTTGAGACCATGAAATTCAGCATATGTATAAATCATAAATCTGAAGTTATTATGGATTGATTGAATTATAAAATTTGGCATGTGTTGCCTTGCTATTGCTGTTGAGTTATGACATTTGCATGCATGACATTGTTATCTTGATTACGTGATCATGTGCTATGTCATAAGATATGAATATCATTTCCATGCTATATCGATTGGCTTTGTAAATATAGATATTCCATATATTGGCATATAAAATTATTGATATTGGTGATACTTTATTGGCTTTACTTATCAATAATTACATAATCACTTATAACATTAGGAATTAATTGACATTGGGATGATATTATTGACTCTACTCTTTTATGATTATAAAATGATATATATATATATATGTATGTATGTATATATGTATGTATGTATGTGTGAGGGTGCACATGCATGTTTAACTCATATTAATGTGTATGAAAGGAAATTTCTTGCTAAGCTATTAGATAATAATAATAATATTGTTATTATTTTGAATCACAGGACACTTAGCTTAGGGTTTAGAATATGACTTTTGGTAAGCGCATTAGCCAGTATTTGTTTTCGATACTAAATGTATCTGTACCCTATATTTTTGATGAGCATGCTAGCCAGTCTTTATGTTTGATACCAGATATATTTGTGCTTACATTTTTTTTGGACCTATTAAATTATTAATGAAATATTTAAATTATCATAATATTTGCTTATACGATTCTGGCTTATATATGAAGGCCTTGCGTTGAAAGATCAACATGCAGATCGAAGAACCGAAAAGTTTCGAGCGTACCTAATTCACAAGTAGGCTTCATGGTAAACCTGGCTTGCGGTCGAAACCCTAAGAAATGGTTCTCGCCTTTCCCAGTAGTGTTGATGAGAGGTTTGACGTTGTCCTTGCGACCACAGTGGCCTGCGACGGGTTGGCAAATAATGTCCCCATGCTGCGTGTTGAAGGCAAATGAGGTAGTGGTCGTCCCAAAGGCCTCATCTCTTTGGACCCTTCTGATTATGGAGCGCTTGAATGTGGGTTCCAGCTGCAGGGTAATGTACATGGTTCATTTATGCAGTAAAATCTTTGGTTAGGAATGCGGTCATGTCCTAGAACTTTAACTAGGGACTGAAAAATTTGCCAAGGATTTGGCGACTTGAGTGCAAACTAATTTCCCACGTGGCCATTTAGTTAGGAGGAGGATTGTGATTGGTGGGTCTCGAGAACACATTCAATATTTTTGACACTCATTAAACTATATATATTTGATAGTTTAATTTATCATCCTCATTCATCTCATATACATACATAAATACATTTATATGTATAAAAAAAAGAGAGGAGGGATCGTAGGTTAGATACAAATTTGTGCATCATGTGGGCACCAATATCACTAAATCATACATCTTGTGCATTGTGATATTTGAGTGTCACATGATGTCTAACGAACACGAGATTTAATCCCCATCCTGAGATTTAACAAGAGAATATTTCGAGTTAAAAAATCAAGTTAGCTATGATACCTTTAGCCAATTAAAGGCATCATGTTTGAGACAAGAGAATATTGCAATTTTAAATATCGAGCTAGCTTTTCTACCTTTAGCCAATTAAAAGCCAGCATCCATCATGATTGAGAATGAGCATGGAAAACTTAATATCTAGTCCTTTATTTGTCTGACAATTAACAATGAATCCTTATATAAATATAAAAACGAAGAGGAGTGGTTAGATACAAATTTGTGCATCATGTGGGTATCGATATTACTAAATCATACATCTTGTGCATCTCGATGTGTGATATTTTACCAAAAGAATATTGCAAGTTAAAAAATTAAAGTCACCTGTTATACCTTTAGCCAATTAAATGCCAACATGCATCACGTTTGAGAATTGAGAAAGGAAAACTTAATATCCATTCCTTTATTTGACTGACAATTAACAGTGAATCCTTACAATTAAATATTTTAAATTTAGTCATTTATACAAAGTTAGACTCATTTTTCTACATAATTAAACCTACTTTTATATTTTTGATATGCTTAAATATTTTTTTTTATACAGAAATGAGAAGTGGAAAATCAAATGATTATCAGAATGATGGAGGGTTTGAAAACAAACAGACAATCATCCGCAGGGACTAAACGTGAATCGGTAGACGATCCAAATCGAGCCAGTCCTGGAATTTCTGCGACTGTGGTTATAAAGATCCCTGCCAGGTCTGGTCTCTGTGGCCTTTGATACCACCTTGTCGATTTAGAAGAAGGGAGGTCAAGGAAGAAAGATACGTCAACCTTCATAATTACTAGAATGAAATAATAGAAAGGACACGGACATTGACCGCCGTTCGGGCCTCCCTTGGGTTACGATAGCCAGGAGACTATGGATTCTCTTTTACAGATAGAAATTATAACTTTCGAGCTTCTACAGCGTCGAAAAGAAACGTTAGTGTCGGCGGGCGCGCAAGGTTTCGGTAGGTAAGGCCGGGTTCAAAGAACATGTGCATGTAACCACGTAATCTGACAGGTGGGTCATCGATCGTCATGTCAGAAATGGCGGCACATATAATTACTATCTCGATCATGCATGTTCTCATCGTAAGCTGGTCATCCAGGCCTCTTCCATGTAATTCAGTATCAGTGATAAAATTAAAGTGAAGAAGAGATTGGCCTAAAGCTGCCACGTAGACTCTGCATGCAATTTTCCTGGATACCATTTACCTTGGATGCAAACCAGACAAAATTTACGCATCTTTGCTGGCCAGTGAAGTGAAGCCGCTTTCAGTGACGTGATGGACACAACGCGACGTAGCTGAGAAGCAAATCCAAGCACGCCCAGGGAAACTTCGGCAGCCGACAGGTCAGGATGAAGCCCGTCATTTTGCACCGAGGTTGGCACCACCAGCCTCATTCCGACTGTCAACATATTGAGAACTAAATCAAGTTGGGATCAAATGAAATCAGATAGCATTTATAATATTTAAAACTAAATCAAATCAGAATCATAATTATACTTGATTTGTCCTGTGTATCATCTTTCATTGTTCTAATACGCATTTCCTTATGTGTAGAGCCCTGACTAGACCTTTTTTTTTTCCATTATATTTACTAATGTTCTATCTATATAACCCATTGCTGAACACTGTAGTCCTCCATTGTCTTGATACCATCGGCAACTATTACAACTTCAATCGGAATTCTGACAGCATCAATCGATCGGCTCACTGTCTCCAAATCTTTCTAGCGTTGTTGGCCCAACTTCAATCCAAATCTTTCCTGCGTTGCTGGCCTAACTTCAATTCAGATCTTTTCAACGTTGCTGGCTGTCTTTAGATCTTTTCAGTGTTGCCGGCGCAACTCCAATCTGGATCTTTCCAGCATTGCTGGCCTGACTTTGAACTACTACTCCAGACACTAGGTCAAGTCCTAACCTGAGTCTTGAATCCAATTCTAATCCCAATTCTAATACCGCATGCTGATGTGTGGGTTGGAGACTTACTGGGCTTAGAATCATCACATTTCTTTTCCATTATATATTTTTTTTACAGAGGCTAGGTTGCTTAGTTAAAGTTTCTATAGTCGGAGTAGAGAGAAGTAGTTGTGGACAAATCAGGTCATCTAATTGCAAACTTTGTAATTGCTTAATTTATAATTCTTGTAAACTAAACAATGTTTAATTGAAGTTTAATGTGCTGGTAATTATATATATATATATATATATATCTCGAAGTTTTGTGGTCTATGACATGTGTTTAGCCCAGGGCGTAACACTACTTGAGCCCTGTTTGGAGGAAAATTTTTACATGTCAGTAGTAGCTAGATTAGCTGCTCTACTCCTTTGCATATCTCTAAAAACTTGAGATTGATGTGGTCCAGCAGAAATGAGAAATCAATTTTTAGCCCCTGATCTGAGAAGTATTCAAGGATTAGAGCGGTTGTCCAATGTTTCCCCTTACACAACGAACAGCAAGAGAAGTTTACCTTTAAAATAATACCGTGGTTTCATCAAAATGGTTTAACGAAGGACCAGGAAAAATATGATCCATTATTTCTTCAATTGCACTATAAAGGGAGAGAGTGTCAATCAATAGATCTTTCCTCACATGTTTTTTCTTTTTTCTTTTTTTTTAAAAAAAGAAAAAATTGGATGCTTTAATGGATCAGACTTAAACTTTTAGCCCTTGCTTAGAATTTAGTTAATATTCTGCCCAAACTACCGAGTTTTTCTGATTTTCAACCTCTTTCAACTGTATCCGGTAACAAGATAAATGTTTCAACTTTTATTTTTTTTAATAAAAATCTGTTTCTCAGCACCCACTCAAGAGAGAGAGAGAGAGAGAGTACATTGCTGGTCCGAAAACGTACCGTGAGGCTCTGCATGTTAATAAATGATGTGCGAAAAACGTGCGATGGACTTCATATATCGATGTCTTCAATCATCTACCCTTCCTTGGAGGAAAAAAAGAAAAGTCTAAAATGTAGAAAGGCAGTACATTGATGGCCAAAGAAATCAGGTGGAAGAAACAGATGGATCCAACTTGTTCATCTGTTAAACCATTTCGTTTCAGCGCCTGAATTTTGTTTGTTCATAAAAAGCTAGGATCGTCTGATGTTAGGTATGTTCCAAGCAACCAGATTTGACCCACTATAGCTCACATGCTTCATGATATCAAGAAGGAATAAGGATGCAGCTGAACTAATTTTTCTTCAGTTCTTTGGCAAATCTAGAATAGATTGGCTTGCCTTTCACATCTAAACAGCATTGTACACGTCACTTGCAAGGTTCTCCGAGGACATACTTGTAGCTCAGGTGGAGTTGATTCGTGGAAGTCAAATAACAAATTCCAATCACCACGAACCCAAGCACGAGGATGCACTATTTCTTGTCCGTTCGCCAGTATATTTTTGTCTGCCAAAGAAGCTGATTCAAACTTCTCCAGCATTTTGTCTGCTATAAAAGCTGATTCAAACTTGCACCATTTTTTTTCTTTTTGTTTTTAACAAAGGAAGGTCACCTCAAACAGACAAACAGGTTCCCTGGTCAAGAGTCCGGTAGGAGCAAACCATTTGCTGCCCGTCTCAAGAAATACAGTCAGCTACTGATGTTTTAGGTGTCCACCACACTAAAAAAGCAGTTGCTGACTCTAGTTGTGACCATTATATATAGTCCTTGCATCATGCAAACCAATCTCATGCAAGATTGGCAGAATCATCCCTCTTGCTAGACACTCAGAGCCTTTTCATCTGCAACGCAAGTGCCTTCCAAATCTATTCGCCTTAGAGTTGAAAAAAAAAATGGGAGGCACCGTGCGTGTAGCAGTAGGAATATTGGGTATGTTATCTTCCATATTTTATATTATTGATCAAAACTGTTAACAGCGCCATGTTCTACAGTGACTTACCTCTCTCTGGTTTTGCAGGCAATGCTGCCTCTCTGCTCCTTTTTGCAGCGCCCATGTACTAAGATTATCTCCTATTTCTAAATCAAATAACGATTCAATACTGTTACTAAAAACCTTTTTTGTTCTCGTTTTAGATTAACTTTTAAAAGTGTGATAAGGAAGAGGAGCACGCAAGAGTTTTCATGCATCCCATACGTCGCTGCTTTACTAAATTGTCTTTTATATACTTGGTATGGTCTGCCAATAGTAAGCCACGGATGGGAGAACTTTCCTGTTATCACCATCAATGGCTTAGGGATACTACTTGAAACCTCATTCATATTCATATACATGTGGTTTGCAGTGCCAGGAAAAAAGGCAAGTTTTACTGCCATCTTTCACATCCTCCTATTATGTTCTTCTCTGTAGTTAATCTGTTCACATATGTTTGATGTTCATAATACATATTTCTGCATCCTTGATGCTAGAATATGGAGTGTTATATATATATATATATATATATATTATTTATGTGAATATGATTACTACATGTTTTCTTGCAGTTTAAATTATATAATGCTAGTTTTACAGACAAAAAAAATCGATAATTTACAAGTATTTAGCAGCTAGTTGGGAAAGCGATGGCATCGCATGTGACAAAAGGGAATACATATATTTGCAATTTGTCTTCAAAATAGTATCAAGACAATGACACCAAACTATATTCAATTGTGAATAATAATAACAACTTTTAGAAGTAAAAGCATAGGATTATGCATACGTCTGAATGCATATTCATAAACGTGGTCGACTATGTACAATATATTTCTTATAGAAATTAAGAAATTATCCATATTATTTTTTTTCCTGTGCAAGTAAAATTGCTTAAATCATCGTAGGCCTGTATTTTTTTTACATGACAATATTGTCATTGACTGCTTGATATTTTTTATCATATCATGCAGAAATTTGTTCCTTTGATGGTGGTACCAGTGATAGTATTATTCACTATGACTGCTCTTGTCTCAAGTTTGGTGTTGCGCGATCACCACCATCGAAAAGTGTTTGTTGGAAGCATTGGATTAGTAGCCTCTATATTCATGTATAGCTCTCCTCTCGTAGCCATGGTAAGTTCTCACCTTAACTAGCCTACGGGTATTTCAATTAGATAGTTTTACCAAATGATTAATTTGAACAAATTTATAAAAGAATTCTTGTTAAATGTCTGATATAATCCAATTCATCAAAACATATTTTAGTTATATTGGTGGGTTTTGCTAAATTTTACTGGCCCGCAGATTAGACGACCAGCTGAAATGATGAACTCTCCTTGAAAAAAAAAAAAAAACACAATATCTTTTAGGGTCCAGTATGTTGTCAAAGTATTAGAGTTATTTCTTTCTTGGTTATTTTTACATTATTAGATCATTTCCTAATGGCATCGTTCAGTTTCTTGGTAACCATAGGTTTGTTTCAGCCAAGATGGTAACTACACATGATGAGAAAGAAATCACTAATGTCATCTTAGGAAAAACACAATCTAGACCACAGCTACTTACCATATTCCCATGGATTATCATCTCGAAGTAACCATAAAATCTCTCAGTAAGCATGGATTAAGTCAAATGAGAAACAATTTTAAGTTTTTATCATTTATTGTGGTGAATAGCATAGACTCATTATTGACTATATTAGAAGCAATTAATTACACAGTCAGGATTTATGCATCAACGTGAGATATCAGGAGGTTGCTTGCTTTGCAAAATGCTTTTCTTATATATGGTGACGCAAAAAAGAATATATATATTTTAGACCAAAGCTTCTTTCTAATATCTTCTATTTTATAATATTATCTTTGCTCAAATTCATGTAGATCCAAGTACAATTATTTAACATGAAATGCCAATAACGTTTAAGAACAACTTGCATCCCTTCAATTGCAGAAGCAAGTCATAAAGACCAAAAGCGTGGAGTTCATGCCCTTCTACCTATCATTCTTCTCTTTCTGTGCCAGTTCTCTATGGATGGCATATGGATTGTTAGGACGGGATCTTTTCCTTGCGGTCAGTAAACTAAAACCATAATATCTTGATAGAAGAAATCAGGCATTTCATATCAACTGAACTCAAAAAGCTTTTGTTGCAGGCACCGAATCTCTTGGGCTGCCCCGTTGCCCTCCTTCAACTGGTACTATATGGCATGTATAGAAAAAGAAATGAAGCTCCCACAGAACCAAACAAAGTGGATGTGGAGAAGAGTGGAGCACAGACGGAACTAAAGGGGTTTACTGAAAAGGAACTTGGAAGTTGAAAAAAGAACCTCTACATCCCTTTTCCACCTATATTAGTAGAGTATAACACCAGGGTAATAATGCAATCCGGCAAAGCAAGAATTGAAGGAATACAGGACAAAATAGAAAAGTCTACAAGTATCTCCTACGAAGTCTTATCTTCATTAGTAGAAGTTTTATTTTGTTAATGTTGAATAAGTTTATGATTAATGATCTTTTATTTTTGAGAATGTTTTGATTTTAGCTTGATTTCTTTTGGGCTAATTTTGTTCAACAGTGTTCCCCATTAAATTAATAAATTAAGAATAATTTAAATAATGATTTTTTGAGTAGAGTGATTTCTTTTGCTTAAGTAGTGTGAGACAATAATTATTTTCAGGATGGTCACAGATGCTGATTCAAAAACCTTGAATTAAAAGCTAGAGTGAGATCAGTAGTGATCCCTTGCTATAACCTACTTATCTTAGATTAGTTATTATAGCGGCTTGCATTAGATAATTTATATACATATGCAAGTACATGTGTGAGCTTGTGTAACAAGCAACACATTAGAATAAATAACATGAGCTAGATCTACATGACCATGGCACTTCATAAGAAATCTTAACAATGTTTACAAATGTTTTGTTGTTTCTATCACTATATCATAATCTTTTGATGTTTAGAACCACCATACTCTTTATATAGATAAAAGAAGCACTGCTCATTCGACAAAGCTGAAATTTGCTGATGATGATGCAGTAATCCTATAGCCCCTCTTATCGGTTAAATGCGCATCCAGTAGCCAATTGATAGTCTTCTCAAAAAAGGAACCAAACTTGCCTTCCAAACTTACCACACCAATGACTTTTGTTTGGCCTACATAGCCATTATTTGAAAAACCAAGCACATTGGTCAAAATAAAAAGCAAGCCGAGTATATTCCAAAGTACAAGAATAGGCTGGCAATCAATAACTAAAAGAGAAGAAAAACAGAGCTATTTACTATCTCTTGAAAAAGAGGATTGGCATAATTTACGAGATTTAACTGATATAAGATAGATTAAGTAAGGTGCTAGAACAAGACCTCAATGTTCAAGAGGAAGATGTCCATCTAGTAAATTGGATGAGAAAAATCTGTACATGCAAAAGACATTGATGAAGTAGACCTTAAATAAAAAGAATTGCTCCATATCTATTGAGATTTAGGGACTAAAATAAGATTTGATATCAGCTTTTAAAGAGTTGGATTTCAATTTCATATCAAAGCAACCTTATGCAAGAGAAAAGCTAAGAATCAAGAGCAAATGATTGATAAAGGAGGCAAAACTTATTCATTCTACACTCGAGCATGTGCTTCAAGGAAAAGGAGCAACCATCCAAAGTTCCTCTCAACTTGGAAAAAGACTAGCCTCTTAGAAAATAAGGCAAAATATGATATTGGAAATTGTCTTCATCCTTGGCGCGCGCACACAAACATGGTGTATTATATGTTTACATATGTGTATAAACCAAAAGGTTGAGTTCCTAGCTACAAAAATCATTAGCCAGCCAAGTATAAGCATGCCATTCATTCCTTCATTAGAAAACTACTTTATCAATATGTTCAAGGAAAAAACATGCAAACAAGGAGCCTGCCTGTACAAGCCTCATCTGATAAGCCATATAACCTGCCAACAATTGATTAAGGTCATACATAGGAATTAAGGACATTAGAGCTACCTATCATATTGAGATGCTCTTCACACAAACACATGCATTAGAGTGTTTGAGGTAAAATTTATCATTGTCATATAGCACG
Organism: Metroxylon sagu; assembly: GCA_017589505.3. Taxonomy (NCBI): domain Eukaryota; kingdom Viridiplantae; phylum Streptophyta; class Magnoliopsida; order Arecales; family Arecaceae; genus Metroxylon; species Metroxylon sagu. The sequence continues at coordinate 38,718 of JACVBY030000424.1, read as the reverse complement.
AGCAAGTAGCAGTGATGAAGCATGCATTACCTTTAAGATGGTTACAAAATAAGCTGACTTAGGCATCTATCCAAGGGTTACGGGTCTAATTAAAAAAATCTAAGCATCAATTGGGGCTTAATTTCCATATCTGGACTTATAAAGATGGCTTGACACTCATTAAACTATATATATTTGATAGTTTAATTTATCATCCTCATTCATCTCATATACATACATAAATACATTTATATGTATATAAAAAAGAGAGGAGGGATCGTGGGTTAGATACAAATTTGTGCATCATGTGGGCACCAATATCACTAAATCATACATCTTGTGCATCATGATGTGTGATATTTGAGTGTCACATGATGTCTGAAGAACACAAGATTTAATCCCCATCCTAAGATTTAACGAGAGAATATTTTGAGTTAAAAAATCAAGTTAGCTATGATACCTTTAGCCAATTAAAGGCCAACATGCATCATGTCTGAGACAAGAGAATATTGCAATTTTAAATATCAAGTTAGCTTTTCTACCTTTAGCCAATTAAAAGCCAGCATCCATCATGATTGAGAATGAGCATGGAAAACTTAATATCTAGTCCTTTATTTGTCTGACAATTAACAATGAATCCTTATATAAATATAAAAATGAAAAGGAGTGGTTAGATACAAATTTGTGCATCATGTGGATATCGATATCACTAAATCATACATCTTGTGCATCTCGATGTGTGATATTTTACCAAAAGAATATTGCGAGTTAAAAAAATAAAGTCAGCTATTATACCTTTAGCCAATTAAATGCCAACATGCATCACGTTTGAGAATTGAGATAGGAAAACTTAATATCCAGTCCTTTATTTGACTGACAATTAACAGTGAGTCCTTATAATTAATATTTTAAATTTAGTCATTTATACAAAGTTAGACTCATTTTTCTACGTAATTAAACCTACTTTTATATTTTTGATATGCTTAAATAATTTTTTTTATACAGAAATGAGAAGTGGAAAATCAAATGATTATCAAAATGAAGGAGGGCTTTTGAAAACAAAAAGACAGTCATCTGCAGGGACTAAACGTGAATCGGTAGACGATCCAAATCTAGCCAGTCCTGGAATTTCTGCGACTAAGGTTATAAAGATCCTGCCAGGTCTGGTCTATGTTGCCTTTGATACCTACCACCTTGTCCGTCCATCTAGAAGAAGGGGAGGTCTAGGAAGAAAGATAGGTCAACCTTCCTTTCCTAGTTACTAGAATGGAATGTTAAAATGTAATGTTTATTCTTATTAATTTTTAAGTGCTATGTTTTAGTTCTGGTTTAGTATATATTGGACTTATATATAGTTGAACTTATGTTATTATGGCGATTTTATGTTTTGATGTATAAATTTATGCAGGGTGTGGTAGCCTCACATGTAAGAGGGGCATTATGTTTAAAATATTGTAGAACCAGAATTTGAAAGGTCGTGTGGATGAACCCTATATCTGTTTTTTGTGAAAAGAAAACTCTCCCTCTCTATTTTTTCTACCTTGATCTTTCCTCCAAAATATTTTCAGATGGAAAACAATCCCATCAACAATTAGTATCAGAGCCTGGTTAGGAGTTGCGGAATTTCTCAAAGGCTTTGAGGCTGAGGAAGCCAGCGAGGAGGAGGAGAAGGCCGGAGCGAGCGCCGTCAGCCAATGACGCGGTGCTCCCCTTCCGCGCGTAGCCGATCGTCCTTCCTGGCGAGCTTGCCAAGCATGCCGTTTCTGTCGGTACCAAGACCGTCACCAAGTTCACCAGATCTTGACCCATTCTTGGGGTTTCGTGGCCTTCTTATGGCCTAGGGTTATAGTTTTTGGATCGTGAAATAGAAGTCGTGCATTGCCTTGTCCCCATCAACAGGCCGAGGGCCATCGATTGAGCTGTCTTTTTATCTTCTTCACCAAGATGATGTAAAGATTCTTCACCCCGTGTTGTCGATGCAGTTCACTATCGTTGCCACCGATAGACCCAACAATATTCGGAACTTATTCCCAGCTGTTCCTCCATGCCCTCGCTTCGATATCTTGGAAGAGCTCGGATCTGAGGCTTCGAGAGAGATTCAACCTCGGTTTTCCTCCCGATACCAGAGAAAAGAGGAGTTTTTGGCTTTAGATCTTCTCAAAGTGGTCTCGGAAAAAGAAAAGAGAGGGTACAAATAAAAAAGCAATAGCTGTGGGATCATGCACCTCATGAGGACTTGGAGCATGGAGGCCACGTGAGATTTGATTGAAATTGTATTGAAAAAGTGATAGTGGAGCTTTGACCCTTTAAATCTCTGGTAGTATTTGTTCCTTTAAAAAAAAAATAGAGAAAAAAAAAAAAGACAAAGCTGCTGATTTGGTCCATAGTAAGCACGATAGCATTATCCTAAAATATTTTCATAGCAAGCTCAAGTAATATGAGTATGAGCATCAATCAACCTTCTATTCCTATTTTTGATGGAGAAAATTATGATTATTAAAGTATCAAAATGAAGACCCTTTTCATTTCACAAGAGATTTAGGATTTAGTGGAGAATGAGTATAAAGAGCCATCTGCTCCAACCAATTAGCAAAAGGAGCAATTGAAGGACTATAAAAAGAAGGATGCCAAAGCTTTGTTCTTCATCCAACAAGCCGTGTCTGAAAAGATTTTTCCAAGAATCATTAGAGCCACTAAATCAAAGGAGGCATGAGATATCTTGCAAGAGGAATTTCAAGGAAACACCAAGGTAAGAGCTATCAAACTTCAAACTCTAAGAAGAGAGTTAGATACATTGAGAATGCAAGAAAATGAGAAATTAAAGGATTACTTCTCCAAAATCATAGAGATTGTTAATCAAATGAAGATCTATGGTGAAACTTTCACCGAGCAAAAAATATGTAAAAAAATTTTGGCTAGTTTGTCTCCAAAATTTGATACAATAGTTACAATTGTTGAAGAATCTAAAGATCTTTCTATGTTAAGTATTCATGAGTTGATGGGATCTCTTGAGGCTCATGAGCAAAGATTATTTGGGCATAAAGAACCATCAATTGAAAGTGCCTTTCAATCTAAACTCAAAGTGTTTGACAAAAGTTCTCAAAGAGAATCATCTAGTCATGCACAAGTTAAAAGAGAGTCATTTAGAGGTGGAAACCAAAGTAGAGGAGGAGGAAGAAATATGAGAGAAAGAGGTAGAGGAAGGCAAAGAAATAACCTTTCAAGAAGATAAAATGATGAGAGCACTCAACAAAGGTGTAATATATGTAAAATGTCTTCTCATATTGAAAAAGATTATTGGTTTAAGGAAAAACCCCAATGTTATAATTGTAAAAAGTTTGGCCATGTTCAAAAAGATTATAGGTACCAAACAAGTGAGCAAGCATACTTCTTCGAAGAAAATGAAGATGAGCAAAGCACATTTTATGCATATCAAACTGCGGAGGAGCAAAGGAATGATGTATGGTATCTCGATAGTAGATGCAACAACCATATGACCAGTGATAAATCCATCTTTGTAGACATTGATAGTTTTTCAATCTCACAAGATGGGAAATGGTGTACTAGTCCAAGCAAAAGGCAAAGGCACAATTGCAATCAATACAAAGAAAGAGAGAAAGTTCATCCATGATGTTTTACTTGTTCCAGACTTGAGACAAAATCTTTTAAGTGTTGGACAATTGATTGAGCATGGGCACATGGTGCATTTTGAAGACAATGGTTGTAAGATATATGACAAAGGGGCAAAAAAGCAACTTATGACAAATAACAACATAGAGAAAAATAGAAGCTTTCCTCCTATTTTGCACTATGTAAAGAATGTTGCATGGAAGATGGAAGTGAATGATGAGTCATGGCTATGGCACAAAAGGTTTGGGTACTTAAACTTTCAAAGCTTGAGAAGTTTACATCAAAAGAATATGGTGTATGATCTACCAGCAATACATGACAAGGAAGAACCTTGTGAAGGATGTGCACTTGGAAAACAACATAGAGAGGCATTTCCAAAGGATCATGTATGGAAATCCAAAGCACCATTGGAGCTTATTCACACCGACATATGTGGACCCATGAAAACTTATTCTTATGCGGGTAATATCTGCTTCATTATTTTTATTGATGATTATTCAAGGATGACATGGGTGTACTTTATGAGACATAAATCCGAAGCATTCATTATCTTCAAAAAGTTTAAAAATCTTGTGGAAAGACAAAGTGAGCACTACATCAAGGTGCTAAGAAGTGATCGAGGTGGTGAATACAACTCAAATGAATTTGAAAAGTTTTATGAAGATGTTGGTGTGCAAAGACAATTGACTGTTGGCTATACACCATAACAAAATGGAGTTGCCGAAAGAAAGAACCATACTATTGTTGAGATGGCCAGATCTATGCTTAAAGATAAAGGCCTTTCAAATTCTTTTTGAGCGGAAGCGGTGTATACGGCGGTGTACTTGATGAATAGATGTCCAACAAAAGCTCTTCAAAATATGATACCATTTGAAGCTTCATCTGGTAGAAAGCCTTCGGTGAAGCATTTCAAAGTCTTTGGATGTGTGTGATATGCACATATTCCAAAGGAGAGGAGACACAAACTTGATGAAGTAAGTGAAAAATGCATTTTTGTTGGATATAGTTCTAAATCAAAAGGTTACAGACTTTTTAGCTTGAAGCACAATAAGGTGATCATAAGAAGAGATGTTCTTTTCAATGAGAAAGTTGCTTGGGATTGGAAGGAAAAGAAAGTTGAAGAAAATATTATTTCTCTTGATGAAGAAATTCATGATGCTCAAAATAAAGAAAATGAGGTTGAAGGTTCACAAACTTCTCCAAATGTAAGTCCATCACCCACCTCAAGCTCAAGTTTATCTTCAAGTTCTACTCCCATAAGAATGAAAAGCCTAAGTGACATTTATGCCACTTGTAATTTTTGCATGATTGAGCCCGAAACTTATGAGAATGCTATGCATGAAGAAGTGTGGAACAAGGCAATGCAAGAAGAAATTAATATGATTGAGAAGATTAAAATTTGGGAGTTAGTAGAAAAACCAATTAATAAGGAAGTCATTGGCTTGAAGTGGATCTACAAGACAAAACATAATTCGGATGGGTCAATTAAAGACATAAAGCAAGATTGATAGCTAAAGGACACTGCTAACTACCCGGGATTGATTATCAAGAAACTTTTGTACCGATTGCTCGACATGATACAATTAAAACTCTCATTTCTATGGCAGCACATAAAAGTTGGAAACTACATCAACTAGATGTAAAGTCTGCATTCTTGAATGGAGTATTGGAAGAAGAAATTTATGTTGAACAACCTCAAAGCTTCATCATCAAAGGTCAAGAAAGCAAGGTATACAAGTTGAAGAAAGCATTATATGGGTTGAAGCAAGCACCCCGAGCGTGGTACTCTCAAATTGATACCTATTTCAATGAGAAAGGTTTTTTAAGAAGTCCAAGTGAACCAATACTTTATGTGAAGAATCAAGGTAATGATATTCTTATTGTCTCTCTTTATGTTGATGATTTAATTATTATCGATAACAATGAGAATATGATTTTGACTTTCAAAAGTGATATGATGAAAAGATATGAAATGAATGATATGTGTTTGCTCCATTATTTTTTGGGAATTCAAATCAATCAAGGAAAAGATGACATCTTTATTTATCAAAAGAAGTATATAGAAGGCATTCTCAAGAAGTTCAAAATGGAACATTGCAATGTTGTAAAAACACCTTTGGTGGTAAATGAGAAGTTCATGAAAGAAGATAAAAGTGGTGAAGCCAATGCACAACTATATATAAGCATTATTGGAAGCTTGTTGTATCTTATAATTACAAGGCCAGACATAATGTTTGCATCAAGTTTACTTTCTAGATTTATACAAAGACCAAGCAAGGTTCACTTTGGATGAGCAAAAAGAGTTTTGAGATACATCAAAGGCACTAAAGATTATGGGATCATATATGAAAGAAACAAGAATGATAATGTGAAGTTATTTGGGTTTTGTGATAGTGATTGGGCCGGAAGCATTGATGATATGAAGAGCACATCAGGCTATGTATTCTTTTTTGGATCTGGTATCATATCTTGGGCATTCAAAAAGCAAAATACTATGGCATTATCATCTTCGGAAGCCGAATATGTTTCAACTATCTTGGTGGTACAATAAATAATTTGATTGAAAAGAATTCTTGAAGATCTGGGTGAGAAGAAAGAAGAAGCTGCTACATTACTATGTGACAATAAGTCTACTATTTATATGACAAAGAATCCTATCTATCATAGCCGCACCAAGCACATCAAAATCAAATATCATTTCATAAGAGATGTGGTAGAAGGAAAAGAAGTTTAAGTGATGTATGTGAGGACTCAAGGCTAAGTTGCGGATATCTTCACCAAAGCACTACCGAAGGAGAAATTCATTCACTTTAGAGATCTCATGGGCATCCAAGAACAACCATTAAAGGGGAGTGTTAAAATGTAATGTTTGTTCTTGTTAATTTCTAAGTGCTATGCTTTAGTTCTGGTTTAGTATATGTTCGACTTATATATAGTTAAACTTATGTTATTATGATGGTTTTATGTTTTGATGTATAAACTTATGCAGGGTGTGGTAGCCTCACATGTAAGAGAGGTATTATGTTTAAAATATTATAAAATTAGAATTTGAAGAGTTATATGGATGAACCCTAAATCTGTTTTTTGTTAAAAGAAAACTCTTTCTCTCTATTTTTTCTACCTTGATCTTTCCTCTAAAATATTTTCAGTTGAAAAACAATCCCATCATGGAATAATAGAAAGGACACGGACATTAACCGCCGTACGGGCCTCCCATGGGTTACGATAGCCAGGAGACTATGGATTCTCTTTTACAGGTAGAAATTATAACTTTCGAGCTTCTACGGCGTTGAAAAGGAATGTGAGTGTCGGCGGGCGCGCGAGGTTTGGGTTGGTGAGGCCGGGTTCAAAGAACATGTGCATGTAACAACGTAATCCGACAGGTGGGTCAACGATCGTCATGTCAGAAATGGCGGGACATATAATTACTATCTCGATCATGCATGTTCTCATCGTAAGCTGGTCTTCCAGGCCTCTGTCATGTAATTCAGTATCAAGATAAATTAAAGCGAAGAAGAGATTGGTCTAGAGCTGCCACGTAGACTCTGCATGCAATTTACCTGGATACCATTTACCTTGGATGCAAACCATACAAAATTTACGCATCTTTGCTGGCCAGCGAAGTGAAGCTGCTTTCAGTGACGTGATGGACACAACGCGACGTAGCTGAAAGCAACTCCAAGCACGCCCAGGGAAACTTCGGCAGCCAACAGGCGAGGACAAAGCCTGTCATTTTGCACCGAGGTTGGCACCATCAGCCTTATGTTAAATTATAATGTTTGTTCTTGTTAATTTCTAAGTGCTATATTTTAGTTCTGATTTAGTATATGTTGGACTTATATATAGTTAAACTTTTGTTATTATAGTGATTTTATGTTTTGATGTATAAACTTATGCAGGATGTTGTAGCCTCACATGTAAGAGGGGTATTATGTTTAAAATATTGTAGAACCAGAATTTTAAGAGTGTGTGGATGAACCTTAAATCTATTTTTTTTGTGAAGAGAAAACTCTCCCTGTCTATTTTTCTACCTTGATATCTTCTCCAAAATATTTTCAAAAACCCATCAAAAAAGAGCCATCAAAGGTCAAAGGAGCACCATTCTCTTGCCGTGAGGAGGAGAAGACCGAGCGAGCGCCGTGTTCCGATCCTTTGCCTTCCGTAATGTTTTTGAAGCAGAACTCAGAGCATTCGTGATATGGATTGGACGCTTACACAATCGGGAAGCGTTATCTTCTCCTCCGGTTCCTTGGCATTATCCTCTAATAATTTCTGATCATCATTAGCACGATCTTTGGCTTCAGCGATTTGACGAAGGCAGTAGTCGATGCATTCGTGGTTGGGATTGGAGGCGTTGATCACCAAGATGGGATGCACCTCTTCCTTCGCCATCCGTGTTGTCCGAGGAGAGATGAGATGAGATCCAAGACAAGACTAGAGCGAGCGTCCGCCAGGCCCAACAAGTAGCTCGGATCTCTTCGAAGAGTAGATTGACCATTATCTCCCGATACCAGAGAAAAGAAGAGTTTCCGGCCGTCCTTCTCAAAGGCGAGTTTGTCAAAGAAAAGAGAGGGTATAGATAAAAACAATAGCGATGGGATCGTGCGTCGAACAAGTACTAGGAGCGTGAAGGCCACTAGAGATTTAAATTGAATTTGTATGGGAGAAGAAATAGTGGAGCATTGATTCAGGAAGAAAAGAAGGCAAAGCTGCTGGTTTGGTACATAGCAGACGGAGCTAACGAACACGGTAGCACTATCCTAAAAGATTTCTATGGCAAGCTCAAGTAACATGGGAATGAGCATAAATTAGCCTTCTATTCCTATCTTTGATGGAGAAAATTATGATTATTGGAGCATCAAAATGAAGATCCTTTTTATTTCACAAGAAATTTGGGATTTAGTAAAAAATGGGTATGAAGAGCCATCTGCTCCAACCAACCAACAAAAGGAGCAATTAAAGGACTATAAAAAGAAGGATGCCAAAGCTCTATTCTTCATCCAACAAGCCATGTTTGACAAGATTTTTTTAAGAATCATTAGAGCCACTAAATCAAAGGAGGCATGGGACATCTTGCAAGAGGAATTTCAAGGAAACACCAAGGTGAGAGGTATCAAACTTCAAACTCTAAGAAGAGAGTTAGATAATTTGAGAATGCAAGAAAATGAGAAATTAAAGGATTACTTCTCCAAAATCATGGAGATTGTTAATCAAATGAAAAGCTATGGTGAAACTATCACCGAGCAAAGAATATGTGAAAAAATTTTAGCTAGTTTGCCTCTAAAATTTGATACAATAGTTACAATTGTTGAAGAATCTAAAGATCTTTCTATGTTAAGTATTCATGAGTTGACGGGATCTCTTGAGGCTCATGAGCAAAGGTTATTTAGGCATAAAGAATCATCAATTGAAAGTGCCTTTCAATCTAAACTCAAAGTGTTTGACAAAAGTTCTCAAAGAGAATCATCTAGTCATGCACAAGTTAAAAGAGAGTCATTTAGAGGTGGAAACCAAAGCAGAGGAGGAGGAAGAAATATGAGAGGAAGAGGTAGAGGAAGGCAAAGAAATAACCTTTCAAAAAGACAAAATGATGAGAGCACTCAACAAATGTGTAATATATGTAAAAGGTCTTTTCATGTTGAAAAAGATTGTTGGTTTAAGGGGAAACCCCAATGTTATAATTATAAAAAGTTTGGCCATGTTCAAAAAGATTGTAGGTACCAAACAAGTGAGCAAGCACACTTCTCCGAAGAAAATGAAGGTGAGCAAAGCACATTTTATGCATGTCAAACTGCGGAGGAGCAAAGGAATGATGTATGGTATCTTGATAGTGGATGCGGCAACCATATGACTGGTGACAAATTCATCTTTATGGACATTGATAGTTCTTCAATCTCACAAGTAAAGATGGGAAATGGTGTACTAGTCCAAGCAAAAGGCAAAGGCACAATTGCAATCAATACAAAGAAAGGGAGGAAGTTCATCCATGATGTTTTACTTGTTCCAGACTTGAGACAAAATCTCTTAAGTGTTGGACAATTGATTGAGCATGGGCACATGGTGCATTTTGAAGACAATGGTTGCAAGATATATGACAAAGGGGTAAAAAAGCAACTTATGACAAATATCAACATAGAGAAAAATAGAAGCTTTCCTCTTATTTTGCACTATGTAAAGAATGTTGCATGGAAGATGGAAGTGAATGATGAGTCATGGCTATGGCACAAAAGGTTTGGGCACTTAAACTTTCAAAGCTTGAGAAGTTTACATCAAAAGAATATGGTGTATGGTCTACCAGCAATACATGACAAGGAAGAACCTTGTGAAGGATGTGCACTTGGAAAACAACATAGAGAGGCATTTCCAAAGGAGCATGTATAGAAAGCCAAAGCACCATTGGAGCTTATTCACACCGACATATGTGGACCCATGAAAACTCATTCTCATGCCGGTAATATCTACTTCATTATTTTTATTGATGATTATTCCAGGATGGCATGGGCGTACTTTATGAGACATAAATCTGAAGCATTCATTATCTTCAAAAAGTTTAAAAATCTTATGGAAAGACAAAGTGAGCACTACATCAAGGTGCTAAGAAGTGATCGTGGTGGTGAATACAACTCAAATGAATTTGAAAAGTTTTATGAAGATGTTGGTGTGCAAAGACAATTGGCTGTTGGCTATACACCAGAACAAAATGGAGTTGCTGAAAGAAAGAATCGTACTATTGTTGAGATGGCCAGATCTATGCTCAAAGACAAAGGCCTTTCAAATTCTTTTTGGGCAGAAGCGGTGTATACGGTGGTATACTTGATGAATAGATGTCCAACAAAAGCTCTTCAAAATATGACACAATTTGAAGCTTGGTCGGATAGAAAGCCTTCGGTGAAGCATTTCAAAGTCTTTGGATGTGTGTGCTATGCACATATTCCAAAGGAGAGGAGACACAAACTTGATGAAGTAAGTGAAAAATGCATCTTTGTTGGATATAGTTCTAAATCAAAAGGTTACAGACTTTTTAGCTTGAAGCACAATAAAGTGATCATAAGAAGAGATGTTCTTTTCAATGAGAAAGTTGCTTGGGATTGGAAGGAAAAGAAAGTTGAAGAAAATATTATTTCTCTTGATGAAGAAATTCATAATGCTCAAAATAAAAAAAATGAGGTTGAAGGTTCACAAACTTCTCCAAATGTAAGTCCATCACCCACCTCAAGCTCAAGTTTATCTTCAAGTTCTACTCCCATAAGAATGAAAAGCCTAAGTGACATTTATGCCACTTGTAATTTTTGCATGATTGAGCTCGAAACTTATAAGAATGCTATGCATGAAGAAGTGTGGAACAAGGCAATGCAAGAAGAAATTAATATGATTGAGAAGATCAAAACTTGGGAGTTAGTAGAAAAACCAATTGATAAGGAAGTCATTGGCTTGAAGCGGATCTACAAGACAAAACATAATTCGGATGGGTCAATTAAAGACACAAAGCAAGATTGGTAGCTAAAGGACACTGCCAACTACCCGGGATTGATTATCAAGAAACTTTTGCACCAATTGCTCGACATGATACAATTAGAACTTTCATTTCTATGGCAGCATATAAAAGTTGGAAACTACATCAACTAGATGTAAAGTCGGCATTCTTGAATGGAGTGTTGGAAGAAGAAATTTATGTTGAACAACCTCAAGGCTTCATCATCAAAGTTCAAGAAAGCAAGGTATACAAGTTGAAGAAAGCATTATATGGGTTGAAGCAAGCACCCCGAGCGTGGTACTCTCAAATTGATACGTATTTCAATGAGAAAGGTTTTCTAAGAAGTCCAAGTGAACCAACACTTTATGTAAAGAATCAAGGTAATGATATTCTTATTGTCTCTCTTTATGTTGATGATTTAATTATTACCGATAACAATGAGAATATGATTTTGACTTTCAAAAGTAATATGATGAAAAGATATGAAATGAATGATATGGTTTTGCTCCATTATTTTTTGGGAATTCAAATCATTCAAGGAAAAGATGGCATCTTTATTTATCAAAAGAAGTATGTAGAAGGCATTCTCAAGAAGTTCAAAATGGAAAATTGCAATGTTGTGGAAACACCTTTGGTGGTAAATGAGAAGTTCATGAAAGAAGATAAAAGTGGTGAAGCCAATGCACAACTATATAGAAGCATTATTGGAAGCTTGTTGTATCTTACAATTACAAGGCCAGACATAATGTTTGCATCAAGTTTACTTTCTAGATTCATGCAAAGACCAAGCAAGGCTCACTTTGGACAAGCAAAAAAAGTTTTGAGATACATCAAAGGCACTAAAGATTATGGGATCATATATGAAAGAAACAAGAATGATAATGTGAAGTTATTTGGGTTTTGTGATAGTGATTGGGCCGGAAGCATTGATGATATGAAGAGCACATCAGGCTATGTATTCTTTTTTGGATCTGGTGTCATATCTTGGGCATCCAAAAAGCAAGATACTGTGGCATTATCATCTTCGGAAGCCGAATATGTTTCAACTACCTTGGCGGTACAATAAATAATTTGATTGAGAAGAATTCTTGAAGATCTGGGTGAGAAGAAAGAAGAAGCTGCTACATTACTATGTGACAATAAGTCTACTATTTCTATGACAAAGAATCCTATCTATTGTAGCTGCACCAAGCACATCAAAATCAAATATCATTTCATAAGAGATGTGGTAGAAGGAAAAGAAGTTCAAGTGATGTATGTGAGGACTCAAGGCCAAGTTGCGGATATCTTCACCAAGGCACTACTGAAGGAGAAATTCATTCACTTTATAGATCTCATGGGCATCCAAGAACAACCATTAAAGGGGAGTGTTAAAATGTTATGTTTGTTCTTGTTAATTTCTAAGTGCTATGTTTTAGTTCTGGATTAGTATATGTTGGGCTTATATATAGTTGAACTTATATTATTATGATGGTTTTATGTTTTGATGTATAAACTTATACAGGGTGTGGTAGCCTCACTTGTAAGAGGGGCATTATGTTTAAAATATTATAAAATTAGAATTTGAAGAGTTGTATGGATAAATCTTAAATCTGTTTTTTGTGAAAAAAAAACTTTTTTTCTTTATTTTTTCTATCTTGATCTTTTCTCTAAAATATTTTCAGGTGAAAAACAATCACATAGAATAATAGAAAGGATACGGACATTAACCGCCGTACGGGCCTCCCATGGGATACGATAGCCAGGAGACTATGGATTCTCTTTTACAGGTAGAAATTATAACTTTCGAGCTTCTACGGCGTTGAAAAGGAATGTGAGTGTCGGCGGGCGCGCGAGGTTTGGGTAGGTGAGGCCGGGTTCAAAGAACATGTGCATGTAACAACGTAATCCGACAGGTGGGTCAGCGATCGTCATGTCAGAAATGGCGGGACATATAATTACTATCTCGATCATGCATGTTCTCATCGTAAGCTGGTCTTCCAGGCCTCTTTCATGTAATTCAGTATCAAGATAAATTAAAGCGAAGAAGAGATTGGTCTAGAGCTGCCACGTAGACTCTGCATGCAATTTACCTGGATACCATTTACCCTGGATGCAAACCATACAAAATTTACGCATCTTTGCTGGCCAGCGAAGTGAAGCTGCTTTCAGTGACGTGATGGACACAACGCGACGTAGCTGAAAGCAACTCCAAGCACGCCCAGGGAAACTTCGGCAGCCAACAGGCCAGGACAAAGCCCGTCATTTTGCACCGAGGTTGGCACCACCAGCCTCATTCCGACTGTTAACAAATTGAGAACTAAATTAAGTTAGGATCAAATCAAATCCGATAGCATTTATAATATTTAAAACTAAAACAATGATTTATCTTGTGTATCATCCTTCATTGTTCTAATACGCATTTCCTTATATGTAGAGCCCTGACTGGATTTTTTTTTTTTTTCTCCATTGTTCTATCCATCTAACCCATTGCAGAACACTGTAGTCCTCCGTTGTCTTGATACCATCGGCAACTATGACAACTTCAATAGGAATTCTGACAGCATTAATCGATCGGCTCACTGTCTCCAAATCTTTCTAGCGTTGTTGGCCCAACTTCAATCCAAATCTTTCCTGCGTTGCTGGCCTAACTTCAATTCAGATCTTTTCAACGTTGCTGGCTGTCTTTAGATCTTTTCAGTGTTGCCGGCGCAACTCCAATCTGGATCTTTCCAGCATTGCTGGCCTGACTTTGAACTAGTACTCCACACACTAAGTCAAGTCCTAAACTGAGTCTTGAATCCAATTCTAATCCCATCCTTAGATCTGCCACATGTTGATATCTAATGGTGACACATGGTGATAAGTCATACCGCATGCTGATGTGTGGGTTGGAGATTCTTACTGGGCTTAGAATCATCACATTTCTTTTCCATTATATTTTTTACAGAGCCTAGGTTTCTTATTTAGAGTTTCTATAGTCGGACTAGAGAGAAGTAGTTGCGGACAACTCAGGTCATCTAATAACAAACATTGTAATTACTTAATTTATAATTCTTATAAACTAAACATTGAGCCCAGGACGTGACACTTCTTGAGCCCTGTTTGGAGGAAAATTTTTACATGTAAGTAGAAGCTAGATTAGCTGCTCTACTCCCTTACATATCTCTAAAAACTTGAGATTGATATGGTCCAGTAGAAATGAGAAATCAATTTTTAGCCCCTGATCTGAGAAGTATTCAAGGATTAGAGTGGTTGTCCAATGTTTCCCCTTACACAACGAACAGCAGTTGAAATTTGATTCCAAGCTCTCCTTCCTCCAACATGGAGATCACAATAAGAGCAGCAAGAGAAGCTTGCCTTTAAAAATATACCGTGGTTTCATCAAAATGATTTAACGAAGAACCAGGAAAAATATGATCCATTATTTCTTCAATTGCACTATGAAGGGAGAGTGTCAATCAATAGATCTTTACTCACATGTTTTCTTTTTTTTTTCTTTTTTTTAAAAAAAAAGAAAAAATTGGATGCTTTAATGGATCAGGCTTAAACTTTTAGTCCTTGCTTAGAATTTAGTTAATATTCTGCCCAAACTACCAAGTTTTTCTGATTTTCAACCTCTTTCAACTGTATCCGGTAACAAGATAAATGTTTGAACTTTTATTTTTTTTAATAAAATCTGTTTCTCAGCACCCACTCAAGAGAGAGAGAGAGAGAGAGAGAGAGTACATTGCTGGTCCGAAAACGTACCGTGAGGCTCTGCATGTTAATAAATGACGTGCGAAAAACGTGCGATGGACTCCATATATCGATGTCTTCAATCATCTACCCTTCCTTGGAGGAAAAAAACGAAAAGTCTAAAATGTAGAAAGGCAGTACATTGATGGCCAAAGAAAGGTGGAAGAAACAGATGGATCCAATTTGTTCATCTGTTATCACATTTCGTTCAGCGCCTGAACTTTGTTTGTTCATAAAAAGCTAGGATCGTCTGAGGTTAGGCATGTTCCAAGCAACCAGATTTGACCCACTATAGCTCACATGCTTCATGATATCAAGAAGGAATAAGGATGCAACTGAACTAATTTTTCTTCAGTTCTTTGGCAACTCTAGACTAGATTGGCTTGCCTTTCACATATAAACAGCATTACGCACGTCACTTGCAAGGTTCTCCGAGGACATACTTGTAGCTCAGGTGGAGTTGATTCGTGGAAGTCAAATGTAACAATTTCCAATCACCACGAACCCAAGCACGAGGATGCAATTTTTCTTGTCCGTTCGCCGGCGATATTTTTGCCCGCTGAAGAAGCTGATTCAAACTTCTCCAGCATATTTTTGTCCGCTATAAAAGCTGATTCAAACTTGCGCCATTTTTTTTCTTTTTGCTTTTAACAAAGGGAGGTCACCTCAAACAGACAAAGGTTCCCTGGTCAACAAGTACGGTAGGAGCAAACCATTTGCTGCCCGTGTCAAGAAATACAGCCAACTACTGATGTTTTATGTGTCCACCACACTAAAAAAGCAGTTGCTGACTCTAGTTGTGACCATTATATATAGTCCTTGCATCATGCAAGCCAATCTCATGCAAGATTGGCAGAATCATCCCTCTTGCTAGGTTCTCAGAGCCTTTTCATCTGCAACGCAAGTGCCTTCCAAATCTAATCGCCTTAGAGTTGAAAAAAAAAATGGGAGGCACCGTGCGTGTAGCAGTAGGAATATTGGGTATTTTCTCTTCCATATTTTATATTATTGATCAACACTGTTAACAGCGCCATGTTCTACAGTGGCTTACCTCTCTCTGGTTTTGCAGGCAATGCTGCCTCTCTGCTCCTTTTTGCAGCGCCCATGTACTAAGATTATCTCCTATTTCTAAATCAAATAACGATTCAATACTGTTACTAAAAACCTTTTTTGTTCTCGTTTTAGATTAACTTTTAAGAGGGTGATAAGGAAGAGGAGCACGCAAGAGTTTTCATGCATCCCATACGTCGCTGCTTTACTAAATTGTCTTTTATATACTTTGTATGGTCTGCCAATAGTAAGCCGTGGATGGGAGAACTTTTCTCTTGTCACCATCGATGGCATAGGGATACTACTTGAAACCTCATTCATATTCATATACATGTGGTTTGCAGTGCCAGGAAAAAAGGCAAGTTTACTGCCATCTTTCACATCCTCCTATTATGTTCTTCTCTGTAGTTAATCTGCTCACATATGTTTGATGTTCATAATACATATTTCTGCATCTTTGATGCTAGAATATGGAGTGTTATATATATAGTGTTTATGCGAATATGATTACTATATATTTTCTTGCAGTTTAAAAAAAATAATGTTAGTTTTACAGGTAAAAAAAAATTGATAATTTATAAGTATTTAGCAGGTAGTTGGGAAAGTGCGGCATCGCATGTGACAAAAAGGAATACATATATTCGCACTTTGTCTTCAAAATAGTTTCAAGACAATGACATCAAACTATATTCAATTGTGAATAATAATAACAACTTTTAGAAGTAAAAGCATAGGATAATGCTTACGTTCGAATGCATATTCATAAACGTGATCGACTATGTACAAATGTTTCTTATAAAAATTAAGAAATTATTCATATTATTTTTTTTTCTATGCAAGTAAAATTGTTTAAACCATCGTAAGCCTGCATTCTTTTTACATGACAATATTGTCACTGACTGCTTGATATTTTTTATCATATCATGTAGAAATTTGTTTCTTTGATGGTGGTAGCAGTGATGGTATTATTCACTATGACTGTTCTTATTTCAAGTTTGGTGTTGCATGATCACCACCATCGAAAAATGTTTGTTGGAAGCATTGGATTAGTAGCCTCCATATTCATGTACTGCTCTCCTCTCGTAGCCGTGGTAAGTTCTCACCTTAACTAGCCTCCAGGTATTTCAAGTAGATAGTTTTACCAAATGATTAATTTGAACAATTTTATAAAAGAATTCTTGTTAAATGTCTGATATAATCCAATTCATCAAAATATATTTTAGTTATATTGGTGGGTTTTGCTAAATTTTACTGGCCCTCAGATCAGATAACCAGCTGAAATAATGAACTCTCCTGAAAAAATTAAAAAAAAAAACACGGCATCTTTTAGGGTCCAGTATGTTGTTAAAGTATTAGAGTTATTTTTTTCTTGGTTATTTTAACATGATTAGATCCTTTCCTAATGGCATCGTTCAGTTTCTTGGAAACCATAGGTTTGTCTCAGCCAAGATGGCAACTACACATGACGAGCAAGAAATCACTTAAGTCATCTTAGGAAAAACACAATTTAGACCACAGCTACTCACCATATTCCCAACGGATTATCATCTTGAATTAACCATAAAATCTCTCAATAAGCATGGATTAAGTCAAATTAGAAATGATTTTAAGTTTTTATCATTTATTGTGGTGAATAGCATAGACTCATTATTAAGTATATTAGAAGCAGTTAATTACACAGACAGGATTTATGCATCAACGTGAGATATCAGGAGGTTGCTTGCTTTGCAAAATGCTTTCTTATATGTGGTGATCCAAAAAAGAATATTAGGCCAATGCTTCTTTCTAATATCTTCTATTTTATAATACTATCTTTGCTCCAATTCATCTAGATCCAAGTACAATTATTTAACATGGAATGCCAGTAACATTTAAGAACAACTTGCATCCCTTCGATTGCAGGAGCAAGTCATAAAGGCCAAAAGCGTGGAGTACATGCCCTTCTACCTATCATTCTTCTCTCTCTGTTCCAGTTCTCTATGGATGGCATATGGATTGTTAGGACGGGATCTTTTCCTTGCTGTCAGTAAACTAAAACCATAATATCTTGATACAGGAAATCAGGCATTTCATATCAACTGAACTCAAAAAGTTCTTGTTGCAGGCACCGAGTTTCTTGGGCTGCCCCGTTGCCCTCCTTCAACTGGTACTATATGGCATGTATAGGAAAAGAAATGAAGCACACACAGAACCCAACAAAGTGGATTTGGAGAAGAGTGGAGCACAGACAGATCTGCAGGGGGTTACTGAAAAGGGACTTGGAAGTTGTGAAAAGGGACTTGGAAGTTGTGAAAAGAACTTGTAACCCTTTTCCACCTATGTTAGTGGAGTATAACATGGTAATAATGCAACCCGCAAAGCAAGAATTGAAAGAATGTTGATCAAAATAAAAAAATCTATTAAGTATCTCCTACGAAGCCTTACCTTTGTTAGTAGAAAAAAGTATTAAGTATCTCCTACGAAATCTTATCTTTGTTAGTAGAAATTTTATCTTTATTAATGTTGAACAAGTTTATAAGCAATTTTTTATTTTTTAAACATATTTGAATTATATCTTTATTTTATTTGAACTAATTTTGCTCAATAATATATTCTTTTGAATCAATAAATTAAGAATTATTTAAATAATAAAATTTTGAAAGTTTTTTCTTTTCTAAGTTTAGAATGATTTTTTATTTGAGTGATGTAAGATAATAATTTTTTTTAAAATAATCAAAAATATTGAATCAAAAATTCTTAAAGAACTGATGTGAGATCAGCAATTATCCTCTATTGCAATCTACCTACCTCAAATTAGATATCAAAATGACTTATCTGCATCAAGTATTTTACGTATGCGTGCATGCAAGTACATTCATGAGCTTATATAACATACAGCACATTAGGATAAATAATATGAGCTAAATGGACGTGGCTACGGCACTTCATAAGAAGTCTTAACAACGTTTACAAATGTTTTACTATTTTTGTCACTATATCATAATCTTCCGAAGTTTGGAACCACAATACTCTTTGCATAGATAAAAGAAACAATGTCCATATTGTACGGACCAACTGAAATTTTGCAATCCTATATCCCGTTTCGTTAGTTAAATGCGCATCTAGAAGCAATTGATAGTCTTCTCAAAAAAAGGAGCCACACTTAGCTTCCAAACTTACCACCTACGGGCTTTTGTTTGGCCTAAATAACCATAATCTAGAAAACCCAGCACACTGGTTAAAATGAAAAGCAACCCCAGCATATTCCAGAGTACAAGAATAGGCCGGCAATCAATAACTAAAAAATAAGGAAAATCAGAGCTATTTACTATCTCTTGGAAAAGAGGATTGGCACAATTTGCAAGATTCAGCTAAGATAAGATAGAGAAGTAGGGCATTAGACCAAGACCTCAACGCTCAAGAGGAAGATATGTCTGTCCAGAAGGGTGGATGAGAAAAATCTGCATATGTAAAAGATCTGTAAGAAGTAGACCTTAAATAAAAAAAGGTTTACTCCATATCTATGAAGCTTTATGGGTTAAAATAAGATTTGACATCATCTTTCAAAGAGTTGGATTTCTATTTCATATCAAAGCAACCTTAAGCAAGAGAAAAACCAGGAATCAAGAGCAAATGATTGATAAGAATGCAAAACTTACTTGTTCTATACTCAAGCATGTGCTTCAAGAAAAAGGAGCAACCATCCCAAGTTTCTCTAAACTTGGAAAAGACTAGCCACTTAGAAAACAAGGCAAAATATGATATTAGAAATTACCTTCATCCTTGACACACATATAGGCTATTATATGTATATGCATGTGGAAGAAGAGCTCCTAGCCACAAAAATCATTAGCTAGTCAAGCGTAGTTCAGCATAAGCATGCCATTCATTCCATCATGAGAGAACTATTTTATCAATATGTTATTTCAAGTGCTAATCCTACTCCTCTTCGCTCTTTTCATTTTTATGCACCTTCTATTTGTTTTTGTGACTATCATTGTTTTTCTGCCATTGTATCTTTGCATAAGCAATGCAAGCATAGTGGAAGGATAGTAGGCTTGTAAAGCAATGCAAGGAGCATCGTTGCATAGGTTCTAATTGCATTGTTATTTTTCTTTTCTCAAGGCTTGCATAGATTTTTATATAATGGTAAATGCCACTTCTAGCATTGGAAGGTTATACATCTTGATAACGGATCATGGTAACATCAATGTTTACCCTTAGATGATAACTTTGTATTTATTTAGCGGCAATTGCCCAATATCAAGGGAGAAATAGGTCATGCATGGAGGTGATCTCTTAAGAGTTTCATAAAGAAAATTAGTCACTTGGATTATCTAATATAATGGCTTAAAAGATGAAATCATTTTGCTATTTATAATTTATGAGCTTATAAGATTTTTGATTTTCAAGTTCAAGAATAGAAAATTTTCTTGTGATTCTAATTACGTTGGGTAGATTGGACTGGTTTCCTATATATCATAACACGGTACATTATCATGAGATTGAGAAAGATAAGAGTTTATATTGTAAGTAGCAGAGTTTGTTGCGTGTCAAAAATAATCATTGGTTTGCGGGTTGGCCAAGTTCTATAAAAGGGAGGTATAAATATCGGAGTGGAAACATCCTCACGGCTTCTCTTTGTTTCAGCTACAGTAGAAACTTAACAATCGAAAGAAGAGAATAGATGAGAAATAAAATATTATTTCTTCACACACACACACACGGAGCTGAAATGCATTTGGGTTGCCTTATATAGGCTTACAAAGGAGAAAACTAACTTGGTTCCATAATAACAGAGCATGATCACAATCTCAACCACCTAGAGAAATTGAAAAACTGAAAGGAAAGAAAACACAAAAAACTCGGAAACTGAACAGACCGAGTCCCTTACAGCCAACTTTGCATCATATTTTCATCACACCCTCTTGATGCAAAGTTTGACACACCAAGTAATGATCTGAACTTGATAAATTTGGAGTAGTTCAGAGCTTTGGTGAATCCATCAGCAAACTGATCACTTGTGCAGCAATACTTCATCACAATCACATCTTCAGCAACGGCTTCACGAATAAAGTGGTACCTCAACTCAATATGTTTGGTCGTCCCATGAAACACTGGATTCTTTGTCATTACTATTGTAGCTTTAATATCGTAGAAGATTTCTATTCCTTGAGTTTGATTTTGGTGCAGATCTTCTAGTATTCTTCGCATCCATATGGCTTGGTAAGCTGCTGTATATGCGACGATATATTCAGCTTCAGAAGATGATAGAGCAACAGTTGCTTGCTTCTTCGTCATTCATGATATAGCTCCCGAACAAAGAGAGAACATAAAACCCGAAGTACTCTTCCTGTCTTCTACAGAACCTGCCCAATCACTGCCAGTAAAACTAACTAATTTAAAATTAGGATTGGATTTATACCATATTCCATAGTTGTTTGTGGCTCTGACATATCTGAGAACTCGTTTTGCTGCTCCAAGATGATGTACTAAAGGAGAATGCATAAACCTTAAAATCAAATTAACTGAGAACAAGATATCTGGTCGTGTGTGACTCAGATACATAAGTCTCCCAACCATACTTCTATACAACTTAGCATCTACCTTAACAGTACCATCATTCACTGTCAACTTTTCGTTTGCATTCATGGGAGTAGAAAATGTCTTACACTTCAGCATATAAAACTTTTCAAGCATATCTAATGCATGCTTTTCTTGATTAACAAAAATACCAACTTCTATTTGTTGAATTTGAAGACCAAGAAAATAATGCAACAAGCCCAAATCAGTCATATCAAATTCTTGCATCATACTTTTCTTAAACTATTTGATGAGAAATTCAGAGGATCCAGTGTATATCATATCATCAACATATATACAAACAACAAGTATATACATACCTTTCACCTTTACATAGAAAGTGGGTTCACTTTCACTTCTATGAAAACCATTGTTGTGTAGATGCAAATCAAGTCTTCCATACCAAGCTCTCGGTGCTTGCTTAAGCCCATAGAGCGCCTTCTTCAACTTGTACACTTGCTCCTCCTTTCCATCAACAATGAATCCTTGTGATTGCTGTACATACACATCTTCATCTAAGAAACCATTCAAAAAGGCAGATTTCACATCAAATTGAAAAATATGCCATTTTATTTGAGCTGCTAATGCCAAGATAAGTCTAACAGTTTCAAACCAAGCTACAGGAGAAAAAATTTCATAAAAGTCCACACCATATTGCTATGCATATCCCTTGACACCTAGTCTTGCTTTGTACTTTGAGATACTTCCATCAGCATTATATTTCACTTTGTAGATCCATTTCACACCAATAGCATCTTTTCCTTGTGGCAAGTCTACAAGCTCCCATGTGTCATTTTTTTCAATAGTATCCATTTCCTCTTTCATGGAGTTTTCCCATTCCTTTTTTTTACGTGCCTCCTCATAGTTCATAGGTTCTGACACAAGGAAGACAAATGTACAAGAGTCATAGATTTCTTTTAAGGAGCATACCTTCCTTGGTGGAATTTTTGAATCAGATGTAATGTCTCTATCACTGCTGGTTGGCCTGCTCACATGCAGCGGTGATTGTCTTAGAGAGAGACTAAATAATGAAGAGGCTTGAGAAGAAACATTCTCAGTGTTAAGTTGTGTTGGTGGTGCCTCGATGTGCTGATTTTCTACTTTTATCCATTCCCAAGTGCTGTACTCATCAAAGATAACATCTCTACGGATGATTAGTCTTTTAGTTATAGGATTATATAATCTATAACCCTTTGTCTCACCACTATAACCAACAAAGATGCATTTCTCACTCTTCTTGTCCATCTTACTATGCTCATTTAAGTCAAGCAAGGCATACACAATGCAACCAAAGACTCTTAAATTACTCACATTGGGCTTTTTCTTCCACCAAGCTTCATATGGAGTCATATTGCGTACTGCCTTTGTTGGAGAGATATTGAGAAGATGCACAGCTGTAGCCACTGCTTCAACCCAAAATTCTTTGGGAAGTTGTTTTTCATTCACCATACTTCGTGCCATTTCCACCACTGTTCGGTTTTTCCTTTCGGCAACTCCATTTTGCTCCGGTGTTTTCCTTACTATCAATTGCCTACGAATACCAAGTTGTTTACAAAAATGGTTAAACTTATCAGATAAAAACTCACCCCCTCGGTCAGTACGAAGAGTTTTGATAATATGACCGCACTCTTTTTCTACAAAAGCCTTGAACTCCTTAAACTTTTCACATACTTTTGATTTTTGAGCAAGGAAAAAAACCCAACTCATACGAGAAAAATCATCAGTAAACAATAAAAAATATCTACTCTTGTTCAAAGATGGAGTTCTCATTGGGCCACAAATATCAGCATGAACCAAAGCTAAAGATTCTTTGGCTCTCCAAGCCTTTCCAACTTGAAATGGCAATCGATGTTGCTTACCATACACACATCCTTCACACAAGATATCATCACAAACAATAGAAGGCAGACCACATACCATATTCTTCTGACTTAATAGCTTCATCCCATTGAAATGCAAATGTCCATACCGTAAATGCTATAATCGAGACATTTTATTTAAATCAGTAACTAATGCACACTCATCAAGGCATGAAAGCTCAAACGGAAACATTCTATTCTTAGTCATGTGACTTATCAGAAGTGGTACTTCAGACCCTTTTCTTATAATCTCATATACATTATCATGAAATGCAATCATATAACCTTTTTGAACTAACTGACCCACACTGAGCAAATTATATGCAAGATCAGGTGTGTAATAGACATCATGAATCAGCCTTTCAATACCTGATTTAATTTTAATTGCAATTATCCCTTTTCCTTCAATTTGTAGTTGCTTGTTGTTTCCAAGCCGAACTTGCAATTTCACTGACTCATCAATATGACGAAAGAGACTTTTTTCTCTTGTCATATGATTACTGCACCCACTATCTAGAAACCACACATGATTAGTATTATATTCATTGAGATCTAAGTGAGTGAGAAATAGATTACTATCTTTCAACTTTTCTTCCATAATATTAGCTTCCTGTTTTTGCTTATCTCAGCAATAAGGTTCAGTATGTCCAGTCTTTTTGCAAAAATTACAAAACCTATTTTTACGATTCTGATTTTGATTACCTTTGTCACCATTTTCAGACTTACTCCGCCGATCATCCGACTTCCCACGACCATGACCATGCCCACGGTAACCAGCTCTTCCTCGACCTCTAGCTGCATGCTTTTGATCTTCATTTTTTTTGTGTTTATTGCTAACCTCTAACTTGACTTGAAAAGCTTGCTCAATATTCTTTTCAGCATATCTGTTCATCCTTTCTTCATGAGCTAAAAGAGATCACATTAATTCATTAAGAGAATAAATGGCTAAATCTTTTGACTCCTCAATTGCAGTCACAATATGATCAAATTTTTATGGCAAACTTCTCAGAACTTTTCCTACAATCTTTTGATCAGAAATAACTTCTCCAAATGTTCTCATATTATTTATAGTGACTGAAATTCATGAAAAAAATTCTTGAATAGACTCACCTCCTTTCATAAACAAGGTCTCAAAATCTCTACGAAGAGTCTGAAGTTTCACAATTTTTACCTTCTCATCCCCATGGAACTCTTGCTTTAAAATAGTCCAAGCTTCACTTGATTTGGTGGCATTTGCAATCCGAGGGAAGATGATGTCTGTCACAGCTTGTTGAATGACAAGTAGAGCCTTTGAATCCTTCTTCCGAAGTTCCTCCTTAGAACTCCCAGTATCTGCATAACCATTCTCAACTAGATCCCAAAGATCTTGAGCCATAAAGAAAGTTCTCATTTTTATACTCCAAAACTCATAATTATCTCCATTAAAGATGGGTATCAATGACTGAGTGAGGTTGAGAGTAGACATACCACTTGCCATGATGAAAACCTTCTAATAAACTTCTATCAAACACCTTATGTGCAGAAGAATTGTACCTCTCTTTGAAGCTTCACACCTACAGGCTTTAGTTTCTCAGAGATGCTTTGCTACAGCAACACCTCTAGTACCGGACGGTCGCCCAAAGTTGATCCAATCTAGCTCTGATACCAAAATATTAGAGTGGAAACATCCTCACGGCTTCTCTCTGTTTTAGCTACAGCAGAAACTTAACAATCGAGAGCAGAGAATAGAGGAGAAATAAAATATTATTTCTTTACACACACATGGAACTGAAATGCAATTGGGTTGCCTTATATAAGCTTACAAAGGAGAAAATTAACTTGGTTCCATGATAACAGAGCATGATCACGATCTTAACCAACTAGAGAAACTGAAAAACTGAAAGAAAATAAAACATAAAAAGCTCGGAAACTGAACAGACCGAGTCCCTTACGACCAGCTTTGCATCATATTTTCATCAATAAATTGAGTGATCATGAATAAGCTACAACTCGAGAATTTGAAGAAGAGCACAACTGCACAAATATAGGTTTGTAAATTTTGAGATTGAATTTATTTTTGAGGACGAGAGACTGTGATGACCCTTCCAAGACCCCCACCCAGTTAGAGACCCCTCAAACAGCCTCCTCTATTTCGGAACTTCCCTCACACCTATTTTATTCTGCGGTGGACCAAAAGGACGATTGGCCTCCTGTAATGGAGGTGTTTCAAGCATGACTGGAAGCTCGTGAGCTGCTAAAAATGGCCACGAGACCTCAGTGTGGAGAACATTGACTTGTCTTTCAAAGTCACCCCCCTCCTTCCTGGCATAAACGACCGCAAACCTCCCCTCTCCTCCATGCCAGCCACTCCTTCCACCAGATCTCTAGCCGTCGACTACCTCGCCGCCGTGTGAGGACCCTCTCACCATTCATCATCCTCATCCATGCTAAGCCGACCACCGGCCGTGGTGGTTTGTCAGAGAAAGAAACACACAGTCGAAGCTCTTTTTGTAGTATTCCTTCTTCGTTTTGTGGCTGGCAGTTGGCCACCATCAGTAAATACCAAGTTCAACCTCCCACCTATCCTTTTCTCTTTAATCCACGGCAGCTAAAATTTGGCTTCTTTGAAAGCTACCAGCTGCCTCGGTTTCATGGTGACAAGAGGCCTTCCTTCCTAGTTCTACCATTGTGTCAGTTGAGTGGTTGAGTCAGTCCGATTGACTGGGACCTCAACCCTACGTTCCCCGACATTCTTGCATTGCCTTGGCCACCAACGGTCAATGGCAGCAGAGGCAACCCCTACTTTTCTATGAGAAGGACTCTCTGCCCATGTCCCATGGTAAAAATAAAAAAAGGAATAAATAATCATGGCCTACCGACCCTAACCCTGGCATGTCACCCTCGATCAGGCCAGTCACTGGCCAGACCAATAAAGAGGCTAACTGAAGGCCAATCTTTTCTAGAAATTAAAAAAATTATTAATAATAAAATAATAAAATGAAAAAAATAAAAAAAATACAAATATTAATGAATATAAATAGTCCATCAATGCCGGGCATTGTTAAGCCTTGCCATGGGCTCAACCCTGTGCAGTAAGGGCTTGACCCTCGTGGGTCCACAGTACTCTTCCACCCAATTGCCAGTCCATTGCGGGCTTGGCTCTATAACTTAGCTTCTCACCCACATCGATCTGGTAAACCCATTTCCTAAACTTTTGACCCAAAATCAAGGCCTCAAGGTGTAGACCTTAATTGTTGGAGTTGAAACCTGTATTTAGTTTAATAAAAAATTTACTGTTATAATTTTAAAATCAATGTTGCCAACGTAGGTAGTCACTCATCAAAGCCCAAAAAAAAGTAAGCTAAGGTTTGCTGCGGACCTAAACAAGGATCCTTGTGCATATTTGTATGAGTTCATATTAATATGATTATATATGTTTGATAATACATGTGTTAGTAATATTATATTGATCACATATACAAATTTATTTTGATGCATATTATAATAGTACAAACATACTTGTTGTAATAATACATATGTTAATGATATTATGTTAATCATAATATAGTAAAAAGAATATAATAGAAATATACTTAAATTATGCATAATTATAAATTATATGTGCATGATTTGGTCTTCATATGACTAATGATCTAGACTGTTATGAAATTAAATGTTGGCTTGCATGTTCATGTAAATTAAAAAAAAAAAAAATCATAACTAACTTGAGAATGTAATGGAATAGATTGTGCTAGATGCTAGACTAGTCATGAGATTTGGTTGCTGCTACGGACTGACGTGTGACTAGCTTGGTAGCCACAACGGGCTAAAAGGTGACAAGTTTTGGTTGCCATCATGAGCTGGGCACAACTAGGTTTAGTTGCCACCATAGACTTGTGCACAACTCGATTTACTTGCTACCACAAGCTAGAACATGGCTTAATTTAGTTCCCACCATAAGTTAGAGTTAGCTTGGTTTGTTTGTCCTCATAAGCTAGAGCACGGTTAGACTTTGTTACCACCATGGGTTGGAACATGTTTAAATTTGATTACTTACCATGGACTGAAACATGGCCTTGACTAATCCAGTACCTATTCGAATACAAAATTATAAAATTAAGTAAACTACTATTCGATAACCTAAAAAGTTGAATTTCGATACATAATAATGATTATTATATTGATTATAGTGATGTGGCCAATTATTGATTATACATTATGTAGGTTAAGTGCTTTGATGATACTGTTGCTGAACATGATTCAACTGATGTTCTCATATGATTTACTTATTGCTCTAAGATATGATCATAATATGCTATTATTACTTCTCTATTCATGCTGTTACATATTATATGTTTATAATGATAAGTCATGTCACAGGCTGATGTCCAAATGGAGGATTCTTACTAGGCTTAAGCTCATTATTATTATTATTATTATTATTATTATTATTATTATTATTATTTTGTTACAGAAGCCAAGTTAAGTTGCTTAATCACAATTTCTATGATTAAGATGAAGAAAGGCATAAGTAATTACTTAATTTATAATTCCGATAACAAACTTCATAATTACTTAATTTATAATTCTTATAAAGTAAATAATGTTTAATTGAATTTTACTACCCTAGTAATTAAAAATATAAATATATATTAGGTCTTGTATAATTTGTAAGGTTACACCTTAAGATTTTTCGGCCATATTATGTTAAGCCCAGATGGCAGGTTGGGGCATGATACCACTTTGGCCCTATTTGGAGGAAAATTTTTACATTAAGTAATAGCTAGATTAGCTGCTCTTCTCCCTGAATATCTCTGAAATCTTGGGTTTGATATGCGACCGGTATAAATGAGAAAATCAATTTCTAGCCCCTGACCTGAGAAGTATACAAGGATTGGAGTGCTTGTTCAAAGGTCTCCCCTTACACAATAAAAAGCAGTAGCTGCAATCTGATCCCAATCTCCTTTTCCTCCAGCATGGAGATCACAAGCGGAAAGTATACAGTGATTTTTTCAAAATGATTTAATGAAGGAGCAGTGCAGGAAAAATGTGATCCATTGTTTTCTACAATTGGTCCACAAAGGAGCGAGTGTCAATCGTTAGATCCTTCCTCGCCCGCTTTGTCTTCTTCTTTTTTTTTTTCCTTTTTTTTTTTTTTTTTTTTTTAACACTGTTTCTCAGCCCCTACCACAAAAAAGCTGTACTTTGCTGGTCCGAAACCTAATGTGAAGCTCTAGAATATTAATGAATGATGTGCGAAAAACGTGCCGTAGAATTTTTATATCGATGTCTTCAATCATCCAGCCTTCCTTGGAGGAAAAAAAAATAACAGTCAAAGATGTAGAAAGGCAGTACATTGATGCCCAAAGAATTCAGGTGGAAGAAAACAGATGGATCCAACTTGCCCACGAGAAGGATCGTCCGAGGGTTGGTATGTTTGAAGCTATCAGATTTGACCCGCTAGCTCACATGCTTCATGATATTAAGAAGGAAAAGGATGCAACTAAACTAATTTTGCTTCAATTATTTGGCAACTCTAGAATAGATTGGCTTGCCTTTCACATCTAAATAGCATTACACACGTCATTTGCAAGGCTTTCCGAGGAGGCACTTGTAGCTCAGGTAGAGCTGGTTAGTTGGAAGTCAAATGTACATATATACATAAGACGCTACTTCTTGTCCGTTCTCCAGCATATTTTTGTCCGATATAAAAGCTGATTCAAACTTGTACCATTTGCACCCTTTTTTTTTTTTTAACAAAGGAAGGTCAAGACCTCATGCAGAAAAACAGGTTCCCTGGCCAAGACCTCAAACTTGTACCATTTAAAATGAATGGGCTGCTGAGTGGAACACCAACTAAAACAAGGTGCTAACAAGAGGAGCAAACCATTTGCTGCCCGCGTCAAGAAATACAGTCAAGTACTGATGTAATTTTACGTGTCCATTATGGTAAAAAGGAAGTTGCTTGCTCTAGTTGTGATCATTATATATAGTCCTTGCATAATGCAAACCAATCTCATGCGGAATCATCTCTCTTGCTAGGCTCTCAGAGCCTTCTCATCTGCAACACAAGTGTCTTCCAAAATCTATTCTTCTCAGAGTTTTTTTAAAAAAATGGGAGGCACCGTGCGTGTAGTTGTAGGAATAATGGGTATTTTCTCTTCCATTTTATTATCGATCAAAGAGTTAACAGTGCCATGTTGTAGTGGCTTACCCTCTGTGTGTTTTTGCAGGCGATGCTGCCTCTCTGCTTCTTTTTGCAGCACCCATGTACTGAGATTATCACATATTTCAAAATGAAATAACGATTTAATGCTGTTACTAAAAATATTTTTTGTTCTCTTATTAGATTAACTTTTAAGAGGGTGATAAAGGAAGAGGAGCACGGAAGAGTTTTCATGCATCCCATACGTCACTGCTTTACTAAATTGCCTTTTATATACTTGGTATGGTCTGCCAACAGTAAGCCGTGGATGGGAGAACTTTCCTGTTATCACCATCAATGGCTTAGGGATACTGCTTGAAACCTCATTCATATTCATATATACAAGGTTTGCAGTGCCAGAAAAAAAGGCAAGTTCTACCGCCTTCCTTCGCATCCTTCTATTACGGTCTTCTCTATAGTTAGCCTGTTCACATATGTTTGATGTTCATAATTAATACATGTTTTTGTATCTTTGATGCTAGTAAAAATATGGAGGAAGAAAGCTGCCTACAACACAGCCAGATATTTGATACTAACCGTGCATGTGTGTATTATGTGTGTTATGTATACGTGTGTGTTGTCTGCATGCATAACATACACACACAAAAATATATATATCTATATATATATATATATTCAAATATAGTCAAGCTTATATTCGATCATTTCTTTTATCCTTAAATTCACACAGCTTACAGATCCCGAAGGTAAAAAAAATACAAAAATGAAGTGACTTTGGGATTCATGTAGATCCAAAAATAAGAAGATATATATATGTTTTGCTGCTGCTAGTAGAATTTTCGACCCTCTCGCTACCAAATTGCCCTAATCACCTACTAGATCTATTATTGGATAATCTACTTTAGTATGGACCAGTATTACTTCTAGATCGATGGAATAGACAAAAGTTACTAAAGCTTTGGCTTGATTAGTTAGTTTAACGGCTAAATCTGGACTTAGATATGCTTCATCTAGCTTTGGATCTTTCATGCATATTCATCTACTTCATCTCATGGTTATAGAACTACTTTTAACTATTTGAACTTTTACATTTGAGAAACAAAATTGGATTGACTTTTCAATCTCCAAAAATAGAGGTTTTCGGCTGCTCGCTCTCTTTATAGATATTGATGAGTAAAAAAGTGTTGAAGTGCTTTAAAATTTAAAATTTTGATAGCAAGTAATTATATAATTTATATATATTAATAATGTATATAAAGAGAGAGTTGAACTTGGCTACACTTGTATATAGCTAAAATTCAAATCTGATCATCCTTTCTAACCTTAAATCCATATAAATCTCAAAGCTGCTTTATCTTTTTTATTTTTAGAATCCATATGAATTTAAAGGCGAAAAAAAGCAATCAAATCTGAACTTGATTATATAATCAAGTTTACATCGCTATTATATAGCCAAGTTTACATCGCTCTTTATGCGTATGTGTGTGTGTTATATAGTTATATATAGTTGTAGTATTTATGTGAACATAATTAGTGCAAGTTTTCTTGAAAAAAAGAAAAAAAAGTCCATAATTTACAAGCATTTAGCATCCAGCTGTGAAACAGATGGCATCGACTTTGACAAAAGGAGGCACAAATCTTTGTACTTTATCTTTCAAATAGTATGAGACTATCAGCACAATCACACCAAACTATATTTATGTGAATAATGATAGAAACTTATAAAAGTAAAAGCATAAGATTATATATGTCTGAATGCGCGCTCATAAACGTGGTCGACGATGTGCAAAACGTTTCTAGAAGAAATTAAGAAATTGTCCTCACGATATTTTTCCTATGCAAGTAAAATTGCTTCTGTGATAAAACATCCTGGATAGAAATTTCTCTTGCAGTATTCACAAGCATCATGGATAGAAATTGCTTCTGCGAACTTGACAAAGCATCCTGGATAGAAATTTCTCTTGCAGTATTTACAAGCTCATCTTGACTAAACATGTGCTTGGAAATAGTTATATTTATGTTAAATGTTACTTCTTCTATTCCTTTTTCATGCATGTGAAAAATTGTTTATTGTTTAACCATGTACCTACCGATGCCAGAGTATCTGTTTGAAAATAATAGCATGAGATATGACAATATTGACATTGACTGCTTGTTATTTTTTTGTCAAACCATGCAGAAATTTGTTCCTTTGATGGTGGTACCAGTGATAGCATTGTTCTCTCTGACTACCCTTGTCTCAAGCTTTGTGTTGCATGATCACCACCATCGAAAAGTGTTTGTTGGAAGCATTGGATTAGTGGCCTCCATATCCATGTATAGCTCTCCGTTCGTAGCCGTGGTAAGTTCTCTCCTCACCTCAACTAGCCTATGAGTATTTTGAAATTGAGTAGATAATTTTACCAAATGATTAAGGAATGTTTTCCTTATTTTTTGTCGGCCCAACCAATTTGAACAAATTTATAAAAGAATTCATGTTAAATGTCTCATATGGTGTGCTCATCAAAATATAGTTTAGTTATATAGGTAGCTTTTGCTAAATTTTACTGGCCAGAAGTTCAGACGACCAGCTGAAGTGATGAACTCTACTCCAAATTAAAAAAAGAAAGGCAGAAAAAAAGAAAAAAAAATCTTTTAGGGACGGAGTTATTTCTTTCTTGGTTATTTTTGCATGACTAGATCTTTTCCTAATGGCATCTTTCAGTTTCTTACGTTTGTCTCAGCCAAGATGGTAACTGCACATGACGAGCAAGAAATCACTTAAAAGTCATCTAGGGAAAAACACAATCTGGACCAAAGCTGCATACTATATTCCGAATGGATTATAATCTTGAATTAACCATAAAATCTCTCAATAAGCATAGATTAAGTCAAACTAGAAACGATTTTAGGTTTTTATCATTTATTGTGGTCAAGTGCATAAACTAATCATTGAGTAATATTTGAGCAGTTAATTAGAGAGTCAGGATTTATGCATCAACATGAGATATCAGGAGGTTGCTTGCTTTGCAAAATGCTTTTCTTATATGTGGTGATGCAAAAAAGAATATATATATATATATATATATATATTTTAGGCCAATGCTTCTTTCTAATATCTTCTATTTTATAATATTATCTTTGCTCCAATTCATGTAGATCCAAGTACAATTATTTAACATGAAATGCCAATAACATTTTAAGAACAACTTGCATCCCTTCAATTGCAGAAGCAAGTCATAAAGACCAAAAGCGTGGAGTTCATGCCCTTCTACCTATCATTCTTCTCTTTCTGTGCCAGTTCTTTATGGATGACATATGGATTGTTAGGGCGAGATCTTTTTCTTGCGGTCAGTAAACTAAAACCATAATATCTTGATATAAGAAATCAGGCATTTCATATCAACTGAACTCAAAAAGTTTTTGTTGCAGGCACCGAATCTCTT
The DNA here is from genome assembly GCA_017589505.3 of Metroxylon sagu. Classification (NCBI taxonomy): domain Eukaryota; kingdom Viridiplantae; phylum Streptophyta; class Magnoliopsida; order Arecales; family Arecaceae; genus Metroxylon; species Metroxylon sagu. The sequence goes on along the minus strand of JACVBY030000424.1, from coordinate 5,877 downwards.
GGGCTGCCCCGTTGCTCTCCTTCAACTGGTACTCTATGGCATGTATAGAAAAAGCAATGAAGCACCCACAGAACAAAACCAAGTGGATTTGGAGAAGAGTGGAGCAAAAGTAGAACTACAGGAGGTCAATGAAAAGAAACTTGGAGGCTGAGAAAAGAACTTATATCCATTTCCCACCTATATCAGCAGAGTATAACACAAGGGTAATTTATGAATGTATGCGAGTACGTGCGTGGGTTTGTGTAACGTGCAGCAGATTAGAATAAATAATATGAACCAGATGGACATGGCTATGGCACTTTATGAGAAATCTTAACAACGATTACAAATGTTTTGCTGCTCTACGACTATATCATAAACTTTTGAAGTTTGGAACCACCATACTCCTTATGTAGATAAAAGAAGCAATGTCTGTGATAGAAGGACTGAACTGAAATTTGCTGATGATGAGATGTAGCAATACCTTAGCCCCTGTCATCAGTTTAATGAGCACCTAGTAGCCAATTGGTAGTCTTCTTTTTTTTTAAAAAAAAAAAAAAAGCCAAACTTAGCTTCCAAACTTACCACGCCTACGACTTTTCTTTGGCTTAAATAAGCATTATCTCAAAAACCACAGTGAAAAGCAACTCGAGTATATTCTAGAGTATGAGAGTAAGCCAGCAATCAATAACTGAAAAATAAGAAATACAGAGCTTTTTGCTCTTTCTTAAAAAAGTGGATTGGCATAATTTACAAAATTTAACTGACATAGAGAAGTAGGGTATTTGTTGCATCCCAACCCATTTCCTAGGTTGACTACATAATACGATCGTATAATTTCTAAAGCATGATCCTAAAAGTATACAATACCTTTAATTCTGAACCCACATTAATATGAGCAATTATAATAATAAATCAAAATATTTTATTAATAATTTATTAGTCTAAAATATAGGTTCAAACACATCTGGTATTATCAAATGCAAAATGCTAACGTACTTTCAACAAAATTTCTGAATATGACCGAGTTTAAGCATTCTATGGCTCTGAAAAAATACAACAATATGACATGAGCTAACGACTCAGTAAAAGATCTTCTCCCATGCACACTAACATCAATTAAGCATGCACAAATATCATTTTATAAGCATAAATAAGAGGAATCATATTAATATGTCAATGTCAATTAAATCATATACCAATCATTAGGTAACATAAATTTGTAGATATAATCAAATAATAGAATATTCAGAATCATAATTCATAACTCATAATAGTAATAGCACTATTACATATTTCATAACTCAATCCATCCATGAGAATCTTTAGATTTATAGTTTATGCACATGCCAAGTTTCATACCATTAGTCCATAATAGTTTCATACTTATTATTTATTATTACACATTGGATCTAACACTTTGGCGTCTGAACTAGTCATAATTATACTCCTGCCAGTGGTTAGCTACACAGATATCATATCACAACTGACAATCCTAATTAGAGCCATGCTGGGCAGCTATGCCATATACTCACATGATAAGTCCAAATGCTTCCTTCTTTTCCTAATATATCATATTTATTTAATTAACTCATCATATTTCAATAAGGGGCTAGTAAGAGAGGTGCCATACTTCTGCCAATAGCCAGCTATAGAAAGAGATGCCACACTTAACCTTTCATGAAATTATTCATAATGACATAAGTAATTATGCAATAATAAAGAGCATTGTTTGATATATATATATATATATATAATATTAAAGTTCACATTGAGATGGTCTTTATAATTGAATAAACTATTGGCAAAAGCCTTTCCTTACTTTTTCTCAAAAAAAAAAAAAAAAAGAGAGATGGTCTTTATACAAACTTATGTATTATCGAGGATCATGTACTTTAAGTTTTGAAAAAATGTCATTAGCAAAACATTTGATCAAGGTTCAAAACTTTAATTTTGATATCTAAATATTTGGTTTTTCTTATAATCCTATTTAATCTTTTATGGTATTCATGAACCAATTGCATAATTTGGAATATAAGATACCCTCTCTCATGAACCAATTGAATAATTTATTTCCTACAAGCGTAAATCCATATATTTGGATATAATTGTCTCCTTCTAAATACAAAATTATACTCTTATGCTTGTCTTGTTCCATTTGTAACGATCTAAGGTGAATGATCTAGGATTTTGATCTAAGGCTTAGAGGAAAGGAATGAGATGACACAAAGGAGTAAAATAGTGAGGGGTTGTTAGAATTGAGGAGTCTTTAGAAGTTATGACATTAATTTAGCAAGAGGTTTTTTTTTCTATTTCTATTTCTCTTTCCTACTCCATTTTTTAAGGATGATGTGATACCCCTACTTAGTGATATTCTAGTATTTTTCATTTCATTTGGTTTTAATATTTGACAACTTTATATTTTATATTATTTATATTGATGTGAGTATATAGGATTTTTACTAAGCTGCTAGCTCACATGATATTTCACATGCCTTTTAGAATTATAGGATGAGTAGGGTTAGGTTGTGAGAAAATACGAGCAAAGACCAAATAAATTAAAATGGTTATATTACTCCAAATACTTATTGAATAAATTAAGTTATAATTGAATAATTTTTATTATTATATTTTGTAGTATTCTTGATTTTAGATATTAATAAAGATATGTTGTATTATTATGAAAATTCCTTTACTAAAAAGGCTGAAGTTTACATTACGAAATGGATCCAACATCCTCATTTGGCAGGATATTTGGCTTAGGGAAAAAATCCCCTATAAACGTTGTTCCCAAATCTAATAAACCAGCAAAGAATAAAAAAGGAAAGGAGGTCCTAGAAGGTATGAATTAAGTAAAATGATTAACAAATCGCCGAATTTTTTTAGGGAGATTAACAAATCGCCTGCTTAAAATCATGGCATATTGGCATTCATCGAGACAAAGTCCAAAATCAACGTGCATATGTAGACAAAAATACCAAAACATAGTCTATAAGTTAAAATCAGAAAAGTGATAGGAAAAGGCAAAAAAAAAAAAAAAAAAAAAAGTGAAACTATTGACCAGTCCAAGCATAAGCGTTGCACTCGTTCCTTCGCAAAGGGAACTACTCTATCAATATGTTTGGCGACAAAAACACCCAAACATGGAGCCGCCCAACATCTGCCTGTTGTACGAGACTCATCTGGCTGACAAGCCTTATAACTTAGCCAACAATTGACCAGGATCATGCACAGGAACAAGGCATCGATCATGCCGACCCCCTCCAGTTGTGGACTACCTTGTCAAACCAGCTAGGAGCCATCCACTCTGACGAAAGGGAGAGGCTGGTCAACATCGATCTAAATGGTGACACAAGCCAGGATTAAGGGTGGTAAATGGATCAAGATAACTCAAGAAACAATATCAAAGCCAATTTAATAAGATTGAATCAATATGGTTTTAAGTATTAATAAGATTGATTCTGAATCTAAAATCCTAAAATCGATCTCCTTCGATTTAGTTCTTGGTTATGAAGTTCGCTTTCTCAATTCTCATCTGATAACCAATCTTCTGTTTTTTTTTAACCTCTCTTCTTGTTGGAATCTAAATGGACCTCATGTAAACCTTATTAGAACATTTGGTAACCCAAATGGAGTCCCATAGTAATTTTAGATCATTGATAATCCATATCTTAGTGTGATTTTAGTCCTAATGATCTAAGATCGCTATATGTGATATATCACCTTCCAACAATTAAAGATCTCAAAGATCGATGATCAAGTTGTTTGGTACTCAAGAAAATCTAAAAGTACCAAAACTACCTTTAATATTTTACAACTACCACAATAACTTATTGTTAGCTTATATTATTTATTATTATTATATTTATATTAAATTATAGTATTCTTTATAATATTATTATTATACAATATTATATTAAATTATAATTAAATTATAATATATTTATAATATTACAGTATAATAATATAATACTATATTGTTATTATATTATATTATTATATAAATTATAAAATCTGATCACTTTTCTCATTCTTGAATCTATATAAATTTCGGAGTAACCCTATCTTTTTTTACCTTTTTTATTTTTAGGATCCATAAACTATATAGATTCAAGAATGGAGAAGGTGACTAGATTTAAAATTGGCTATATTTGAATGTAGTCAAATCTACCTATATTTTAATTATAATATATTCTATTATATAATATTATAATTATACTATATTATATTAATATAAAAATAATAAAGCATATACTTTTATGGATAAAGGATATTTAGTCTCAAATCTCAATCCAAGATCACAGTTTGGGTGAATTTGGGTACCTATCCTCAAGGATGAGTGTAGGATCACTGATTTGGATTGTGATTTTAGAGATGATAGTAGTCTAAAATCACTATCATGTAAGATCATGAGGGTGCAATCAAATATGTTGATCTTATCATTCTCACCCATATCACTAGTGATTCTAGTTGGATTATTTCATATCAAATGCTTTTATAAGTTATCTACTATCTCTACTAAGAAACCTCAAGAATTAGATTAACTAACAAATACTATATATATATACCACTTTTTGTTAAATATAATTAAGAAAAAAAAAGTTTAGATATTAGGCATGGATCGTATATTAAAAAAATAGAGAGAAAGAAAATTGGTTCTACTTTAAAATGGACCTTAAATCAAGCCGGTCTTTTATCAGGTTTACTCTGGGTTAACTTCAGGATAAGTTTGATTCGGTTTCGAATCCGCAATTCTAGAACGGATCCTAATTGAGTAGGTGTTAGGTTCTAACGAGTCAATCCATCCAAACATCCATCCGCCGAGGACATGATGGTTACTGTGACAGATCTGGCGGTAGCTACCGACCACAAGGGGAAGGGGACGTGGTAGGTCCATCCATTCAGACACCTGCATTGAGGTAGATAAGGCCACAAGTGAGGGATACATTTTTTATGGATATTATGGCAACACCGGAGGTGGCTACCGAACACGACTGAGGGGATGCACCAGGTGCCATACCCTTAGCAGCGAGGGACACCTGTAATGAGGTGGAGGAGGTCGCAAGCAATGGCAACATGGATGCAGTTGGCCCAAATCAACGCATCCTATCATGCCCGTCCCACCCGAGTCGTCAACTTCGTTTAACAAAACACTTCCCCATCTCCATCCTGGCTGGTCTCCGTAAAAACTCATCCTTCCACATAGCATATGGCATACAGCCCTGCTCGATGCCGCATCGACGCTTCATTGAGGACCATCAACCAGAGAAATTATTAATACGATAAGAAGAGAGGCGCTACGGACTCTCACAAACGCCTCAACCGCTACGTGCTGAGTCAGAGGACCAACACCATTATAATTTGGGTGCGCAGCCTTTGCCCTTTGATTACTCGTTAAGTTCAAATTTATGAATAAAACCACTACCACTACCAGGGTAAAAGCATCAACACCGTAATCCCCAGACAAACTTATTTCTCTAAGGTGACAACACTAGCACCTCCATCTCTTTCTCCTATTGATAGAGAGAACCTAAATAGTACAAGGGCAGCTGGCAGTCGAGCAAGAGATTCTATCAGCAATCACACAAAGCATTAAGAGGAAACAGGTGCTGATGAATATTTGATCAGGAAAACTAGGTGAAAATACTGATCTATCATGCATTGCGAAGTCTGCTAAGATCATAATAATTTTGCAATCCTACTTCCTGCTGATAAAAGAATCGTCTGAATTTATGAAATAAGGTCGTTGTCTCTGCTGCACTTTGAATGCTTGTAGAATCGTGGAATGGGCAGCACTCTTGCACGTTCAGGTGTTCTCATTTTGGACCACCCAGTTTTAACCCTTCTTTCGGATTTTTTTTTTTGGGACACCCAGTTTTAACTTCTGTATGCAGTAAC